>CM053576.1:91908990-91924614 GCA_028646485.1 Cryptoprocta ferox
AATGGATGGTCACAAAAGAATGATGGGATCACTAGTATTCCCCAGTAAACATAAAGAAGGCCTATCAAAACGGTAGAGAATAAAATTCTCAAAATATCCTTCTGTAAAATTCTCAGAGAGGTTAAAGCAGGCAGTTAAATTGAAACACAGTGTCATATTCAATAATTTTTCCAGGGAAGATTAATTTCAATAGCGTTCTTTTTCTGTACTTTCTTCTATTAGTATAAGTGTATACTGGGTTTAAATAAAGCAATTAATTAAATAGGAAGAATAAACAAAACAGAAATTATTACATTATCCCCAAACACCTGTTCAAATGCCTTCAGTAAATGTTAACTTAATGTCTTTGTGGTATTGTAAAAAATACCTTCCTATTACCTTAGTCCATTTGGAAAAATATAACTAAATATCATAAGATTGTTGGATTATAAACAGAAATTTATTTCTCATAGTTCTGGAAGATGGGAAATCCAAGATCATGGGACTGGCAGGCTTGTTGTCTGCTGAAACCTGCTTCCTCACTGTAGCCATCTTCTCACTATAGTCTCACATGGTGGAGGGGTGAGTTAGCTCTCTGGCGTCTTGGTTTTGTTTTTGTTGTTGTTTATCTTTTATTTATTTATTTATTTATTTTTAAGTTTATTTATTTATTTTGAGGGAAAGAGAGAGAGAGGCGGGGAGGGATAGAGAAAGAGAGAGACAGACAGAGAGAGAGAAATAGAGAATCCCAAGCGGGCTCTGCACTGTCAGCATAGAGCTTGATGCAAGGCTAGAAATCAAGAACCATGAGATTAGGACCTGAGCTGAAACCAAGAGTTAGACACTTAAATGACTGAGCCACCCAGGCACCCTTGGGATCTGTTTTTATAAGGGCTCTGCCCTCATGATCAATCACCTCCCAAAGGGTCCATTTCCTAGTACCATCATTTTGGGGATTAGGATTTCAAAATATGAAATTTGAGAGGACACAGACATTCAGACCAAATATTGCAATGTGTAATTATTACACATTGTCAATCTCTTTTGCACTAAACCAGTAATAGTTGGCTTCAAGCCCACCCTGTGTGAATTTTCATGCATGAAAGATATTCATATGAAAGTTATACTTAATTATCAATGCAAAAATATGCATTCCTAAAATGATAATTGCTTTTAGACAGTAGAGATAAAGATGAGAAAAATATAGTCATGAGAGAAGAGAGCTAGAGAAACAAGTGAGACGTGTATCCAGAGACAGATAATTTTCAAACATTTGTAGGTAGATTTATACACAATACATATGGACTTCATGTCAACTGAGGGCAGAAGAAATATTTCTGATATTCAGAGGTACAATAAGTATCCATTAAGGAAGGAGAGTAAGGTTCCTTATATTTATTTATTCTCTGATAAAAGCAAGAAAGAACACATGGCTAAAGACACAGAAACAGTATTTCTAAATATGATTCCACCTATGCAAATCATACTTTAGTCATGAAATGTAAGTATGACATTTATGATTTCTTCATGAAATAATAGATTGACTTTGAATCTGAGGGTTTGAAGACAGTGATTTTTCATTTCTCAAGAATGAATTGGGAAGGATTCTCTTTGAGGCCAAGAAGCCCTATGAGCTATTTCCAACCTTCATGTGCCCAAGGGTCAGATGTGCCCTTTGTGTTTGCCCTGTTCAAATGATCTAAAGCCAGAGACACTGGCACCACCTGGGAATTTTTGAGAAGCAGATTCTTAGGCCTGTGTCTAGATCTAATGAATCAGATTCTGTACTTAAGGTCTGTCCCCACATAATTTAAATGCACTTTAAAATTTGAGTAGCACTGGTTTAGGAGACACATGCCTCTTTTTAAAGCATTGAAGCCTAATGCCACATATATTTTTAGCAGAAGACCTGAAATCAACACTATGACAGAAAGCCATGAAATTAAAATCTGTTTTGATTGTCACAAAAAGTGATTTTTGTAGAAAATCTATTAGTATCTCTGAAACCTGATAGTAATAATATTAATAATGCCAATAAAATGGTAGCAACAATAGTATAATTCTATAAAAATAAAAAGAATAGTAATAAAAGCAGTAGCTTACATACCTTTACTCATTGCTCTGTCAAATACTGTACATACTTTCTGTACATTAACTTTTTTTCATCTAAGAACTTTAGGAAGCAAGTATTGTTTTACTAGGGCTTAGAAAGAGTAAGTGATTTGCTCCAGGTTACTCAACTTGGGAAGTGGAGGATGTGAACTTAAATGAAAAATCTGTCTAAAGCCCAAACTCTATTCCATTACCCTTCTAAACCAACTTTCTCATATATAGAGTTGGAATAATACTTTGTAGGATTGTTGTGATGGTACTTAGTTAAAACAACATAGGTATTAATAGATATTTGTGGGTTTTTTATATTCAATAACATTTGTATTATATGATGACTACTCAGACTTTAAATAAACGACTGAAGAGGTGCCTGTGTGACTCAGTTGGCTAAGCATCCGAATTTGGCTCAGGTCATGATCTTCTGCTTCGGAGGTTCAAGCCCTCCATCAGGCTCTGTGCTGATAGCTCAGAGCCTGGAGCCTGCTTCGGATTCTGTGTCTCCTCTCTTTCTCTGCCCCTCCGCCACTCACGCTCTGTCTCTCTCTCTCGAAAATAAATAAACATTAAAAAATTAAAAATAAATAAACGACAGAATGCACAAATCTAAGCCTAAACTTTAAAGACTTAAGTGATCAAAAGGTGAAATGAAATCAGCTGAATTCAACCAAACTAATTTTTAATGAGCTCTTAATAAAATTGATTGTTTCAAAAATAACTAGTTATAAGAGAAAATATAAACTTTGAATATATATATGTGTGTGTATATGTATTCATATACATGGTAAAGAATACAGATATAGTGAATATATATAGATGTAGTGAAACTTAGTTACTATTTTTTAGGTATGAACAGATTTCAACTCTTTCATGCATTCACTCTTAAAGATACACACACACACACACACACACACACACACACACACAGATCTGTACATTTGAAATCCTGTAAAAATGGGACAAAAGCTTTGCAACTGAGCCACTCTAAGGTATGTCTTCAATAATGTACTTTCAAATTTACAAAATTATGTATGTTAATGAAGAATGTGTTTGGTGTTGTCTTTGAAAGTATTATATCTATTCCATTAACATAGATTCATTCCATAAAACCCTAACTCTCCCATCCCACTTCAGCATGCCCTACTCAAAAATATGTTCTCTCTCTGGCACCAATGATTCCTTATCTATACCACTTTGATGGAAATAATTTTTTTATCTTAAAATCCATGCATAAATTCCTTTTGAAATAAAAATTTTAATGGGAAAGATTCAACTATCCTTTGGATCAGTAGATGATTAAATATATAAATAGTCTTTTAATCTCCAGCCAGCATTCAGCTAAGCATTTTTTTCTTATCCCTAGACAAAACCAGCTATTAGAACATCATTTGCTGCTGTCATCCAAAGTTACTTTAACTGACATGAACTTTTGTGTTGGAACTCTGGATCCATGGACAATAACTGCAGGACATGCTAGGTTTTATAAATAATATTATCATATTTACCACATTATGTTCCCTGTATAAAGCCCTCTAAGAAGAAAAGCTGCATTTCTCCTGAGCAGCTGGTGTGGTTTGATTTATAAGTACTGAAAATCCCATAACTGTCTTCCCTCTCCCCTTGGTTTCTAGGATGTTTGGAACCAAATATGCAGCCCAGTTTAACAATTGTTAAAGTTTTTTGTGTTTTATATATAGCACAATATATGTAGCGGCATCTGAAATGAAAATACGAGGGCAGAATGTGAGCTCTAGAGGAGTGCGTAGTTGTGAACCAAGTCTATTCATTCTTCCATCTATTCCTGGCTCTGTTGCTCATCTGCTTTACATTGGAAGTGTAATTATGAAGACTACTTAAGAGTATTTTTTAAAATTTTATCCAATTTTTTATTAATTACTAATATCAACTCTTGCAACCCATTTTTAAAAGGTATATGCTTGTATCAAAAGTAGCGTCTGTTTATTAGGAATACTATTTTGTAACTGTGCTATTATATTTTTTGGCATATCACTGTGTTGGTTAACACCACAGTTACAAGGTTGCCTAGGTTTTGATCATTCAGCCTCTAGCCTTTTTTTTTCTCATAAGCTTTGATATTTTCAATGTAGGATTTTTGAGAACAATGAGGTTTTTCAGGAGTGCATTCATGGTATTTTAGTAGAAACACCTGGACTTTTGTTGTTGTAGTCAGCAAGCTACCCTCAATTATAAAAAGAAAAAGAATTGCTCCTTTCATGGTAAAATATCTAATTTTTTAATTTGAGAGAGTGAAATTTTGGATGAAATACAAATGTAAATCTGGAAATAGCTCTAAATTTATATCTGCAATTCTAATTACTATCAGACTAGATTGCTGATTGAACTAGTTGTACACATTTGAAAACTGACACTAATCTGTATACTGGGAATTTCATTTTTTCTGTATTAAGTAGGAAAAATATCAAGAATATAAAGACCAATTTGTAAAAATCTGTAATTTAAAAAGATGTATTATTGGTTGCTCATTTATTCTTTGTTAAAACATACTTTTATTAGGCATCATCTCTGAGGCAGGGGACCGTAATTATCAGCTCAGGGGTATATCCTCTAAAATTTAAGCTATCCATAGGAATCCTGTAGATCAGGGGCATATTATGCAATTCTCTTTAGTGTTGTGAGCAGAAAACTATTTTAGTAATTGTGGGAAATTCCCCTCATTCTAAAAAAGCGATGAATGGCACTCTTTTATATTTTATTCACTTGAAGTATCATTATATGACATGGGTCCAGCACTCAAGAACACAAAAGACCAAAACTGAGAACAATCCAAAGGGAGGCAAAAAGGCAAAATAATGACATGGGGCACCTGGGTTGCTCAGTCGGTTAAGCGTCAGGTTCTTGATTTCAGATCAAGTCATGATCTCATGGTTGTGAGATTGAGCCCCGTGGCAGGCTCTGCTCTGACAGCGTGGGGCCTGCTTGGGATTCTCTCTTTCCCTCTGTGAGCCCCCTTTTCTCTAAAAATAAATGAAGAAACATTAAAAAATGTCTTAAATAACAAAAATCTGAGTCTAACATGAAGACTTATTGCCTTCCATGGAGTCATGAACATTAAGTAGTTTGTCATTCAGCTAAGTACATTTTGTTATTTTAAACCATTTATTTTTTCTTATATTCAGTCTAATGTGTCATATTTCACACACACATGTAGTGCACATAAACATATATGTACACATGCATACATGTACACACATGGGCTTCTATGAAGATTTTATTCTCAAAGATTCCTACTGGTCATGCCCATCATTCTCCTTCACCTATAGCATTTTTTCTTCTCATTTTAAATTAGGAGGATTCACAAAAGCACAATAGTGAACTTCTTCCCCTTTATTCCCCCAGGCTTCCCATCAACAATTGAGTTACTTAGTTTCACTATCTTATTTAAGAAATGTAAATGAATATTACTAGACATTATTGTAGCTCTTCTATCTTTGCATTCTACTGTAGCATTGTCAGTATTACTATCCATTACTGTAATTATCCTGCAACCTCTGAGCATAAACTGATTTTGTCCCATAAGACTCCAATACTAGCTAACACTGTACTTCTATGTTGAACCACTTCTCATCACCTCTATCATGAAAAATGGAATAATGTCCTTCAGAGTAATAATCTTGCTACCATTTTAGATCTTTAATCACCTCAACAAGATCAATTTGCCTTCAGGAGACTGGACTTCCTAAAGGGTGGTAGATTCTCCTGTATTACTTCTCCAAATACTAATAAGCATCTGCCATATACCAGACACTTTTCAAAGTGTTGGTGATATGTCAGTGAGTAAAACACCTCTACTCTCATAGAACTTAATTCTTTTAAACATTTTTTATTGGGGACACCTATTTTTCAGTTTTTTCTCTGTTTATGCCCAATATACCTATTTATCTAAATCTTGATCTAGATCTAGATCTAGAAATCTTAAACCTTCAGTTTTAATTCATGTCTTGTTTGTCTAGGAGACCTGTATAAATTAGTGTTTTAGCCAGCATTGAGTATTGGGACCCTATTACAAGTGAAGCAAACAGACTTCCAGTTATGGAATGAATAAGTCACACAGTATTATAAGGCACAGCAGCATAGGGAATATAGTCATTGGTATTGTGATAGCATTGTGTGGTAACAGATACACTGGTGGTAAGCATAGTATAATGTATAGAGTTGTTGAATCACTGCTATATACCTGAAACTAATGTAACATTGTGTGTCCACTGCACTCAAATTAAAAACAAAAGGTTACTATCTTCGTAGAGCTTAAAATATAGAGAAGGAGAAAACTGGAAGTCAATTGCTGAAATAAATACTAGAAGGAAGTGTGAGAAAGATTCTCTATCAGTTCACATAAAGTGGTTATTTAGTCAGTCAAAGAGTCAAGAGAGGGAATATTTAATTGGGGCATAATTATGAATGGGAGTTATTTATACCAAAATACAGAATTAGCAGAGAAGTATCAGTCTGTTAGAAAATAATACAATTCAAAATTGAAAATATCCTATTACTTCATAATATTTCCCACCTATCTAAGGAGTATGGATTTTATTATTTAGGCAAGAGGAGTCATTACAGAATGTAAAAGAAGTGATGTGATCCTATATCTCTTAGAGGATTAACTCTTGTGGCAGTGTGGCAACTAGCTCCTAGTTGGGCTAAGAATGGAAGCATGGAAACCATTGGTAAATTATTGCAGTGTATGAGTCAGAGATAGATGAGGACCTAAAAGACACTAATAGCAGCAGACACAAATGTCAGATAAATATGAGAAATATTGATCTAGGACTTTCTCAGACAGAAAAGCTTTTAGACACTAGTCTGTGACTGAAGATTAGATGAGCTGCCTCTAAGAATCTAATGGTTTCTTTGATCTTACTATTCTAATCACAAATCAGAGAATTGTATGTGTGTGTGTGTGTGTGTGTGTGTGTGTGTGTGTGTGTGTTTTACTTGCGACATAAAAAAATACATAAGATTAAAATGTCTTTTCAAATTTCAAATGCATTTTGAAGTGAGCAGAATTGTTTATGTAGCATTTGGTGATGTTATTCAAATAAGGCAGATAACAAATATGTTGTGATTACTATTAAAATGGAAACTGCAGACTAAGAACCATTATGATAAGTGACTCCTAAGGATGGGGAGTATTTTATGGGTGCTTGGTACTTTTGCAATCAACTATGGAGAAAATTAAAACTGCCATCAGTGATGAATACAGCTAGTATCCTGCCTTCAGACCTGTCTAGCAGAACACTCACTGCATGTGCAGGACAAAGAAAATGGGCTTTCAATTTTATTTCCTACTAACTTTTCAGCAAGGTCTAAGTTTCTGTGTTTGTCTATTTATTCATTTAGTCATTTCAATCACAAACTGTGCAAAAATTTTTCCTGTAGCAATCAGAAAGTACAAGGGCTTCCTTTACTGACCGCGACCAGTCATGTGCGCCATTTTATAGCCAAATACTACTATAGGATATTAAGTTGTCACCCAAACCAGAGAACAAGCAACAATAAAAAATAACTACATGATTTACAGTTTAGTTCAATGTTAAGGGCAGACTACGTGGTCTGTGCTGGTGATATTCCAGCCCCAAGGACTCCAAGTGAATTCCTGAGATTGTACAAATGCATTACAATTTTCCTTGTTCATTTGGTGATGTGCATTAGGGTGTTTGTTTGGGCTTTCTGATATCATTGACTTTCCCAAAGGTCAGAAGAAAAAAGAAATAACAACTAATGAGTTAGCCTCAGAAGAACATCAAATTTTGATTATTTTTATGTTCATACCATTGAACAAAAATTAGACCACAATGCATTAGCATTTATACTACTTTCATAAGGTTTAGTAGGGAAGTCTGTTCAAAGGGAGCACAATATATAGATTGCCTTTATGGAAAAGGACATTAAAAAGACCTATGCAAATAAACATTCTTTTTAGTTTACTTTTAATCCATTTCTCTAATAATTATATTGTTGTGGAAAGACCAAAACATTTTTTGTACTCAATGAAAGGTTTAAGAAAAACAAATTTATATACAGAAATGAATGGAGGTAATATTAAACTAAAATATTTAACTAAAACTCTGGAAAGGGAATGATGCTTCATAAATGAAAATATCCTCTATAGGGGCTGCTGGTGGCTCAGTTGGTCCAACTTCAGCTCAGATCATGATTTTATGGTTTGTGAGTTTGAATCCTGCATCAGGTTCTCTGCTGTCAACACAGAGCCTGCTACAGATCCTCTGTCACCCTCCCTCTCTCTCTGCTCCTCCCCCACTCATGCACATGTGCTCTCTCTCTCTCTCTCAAAAATAAATATTTAAAAATATATATACTTTATAATGCATTATCAAAACACTGACAAGCTCTAACAAAACCTGATTTTATTTTAAAAGCCAACATGAACATCTTTCACCAATGACTTAGAAATAGCCAATTCCATAGATATAGCAAAATATTTTGAATGGTGAATACTTTCTCTCTTCCTCCTTTCTTCTATTTTTTAAGAATTATATCATTTTTTAGATAATGAAGGCCAAACATTTTATGTGCACATTTCAGAATTTCTAATTTAAGAATAAAACCAAGTCTATATTTCTCTTAATCATTTGCCTAACGCTACACTAAATTATCTATTTGTGTAGTACCTAGTCAATGGCTTATTATAAATATATAATATTTATGAAGTTCATTTAAAGCAATGCTTAACTCAATGCCAAGTTGATTTATTGACAAGTCAAAATCAGATTTACACAAAAAAGTATATGTCTTTGAAAGAGTAACAATTATTTTAAAACATTGTGATTAGAAAAAGAATGCCTCCTCAGCCACTTTTAGATATCTGTGTCTTAATCCTCAAAACCTTTGAGTATGTCACATTACATGACACATATAATAAGGTTAAATATTGTTTTAAGGATGTTAATCAATTGACCTTTTAATAGGCAGATTCCTGGGGCACCTGGGTGGCTCAGTCCGGTAAGCATCCAACTTCAGCTCAGGTCATGATCTCACAGTCTGTGGGTTCGAGCCCTGCACAGGGCTCTGTGCTGACAGCTCAGAGCTTGGAGTCTGCTTCAGATTCTGCATCTCCTTCTCTCTCTTCCCCTCCTCCACTTGTACTCTGTCTCTCTCTCTCTCTTTCCCTCTCTCTCTCTCTCAAAAAAGAAAATAAACATTAAAAAAAATTTTTTTTAAAAATAGGCAGATTCCCTGGCTTATCTGGGCTGGCCCAATTTAGTCATATATCTCCTTAAAAGCAGGAAAGGAAGCCAGAAGATTGTGTCACAGAGATGTGGCAATGTAAGCAGAGACAGGATATATTTGAAACATGAGGGGGACTTCACCCATCATGGCTGGCTTTGATGACAGAGGAAGGAGGCCATGCACCAGGGATTCAAGTGGTTTCTAGAAGCTGAGAATGGTGCTCAGCTAATGGCCAGCAAGAAATGGAGACCTCGGTCCTACAGCCATAAGAAATGGAATTCTGCCAATAACATGGATGAGCAAAGCAATAGATCCTCCCTTAGAGTCTCCACATAGGAATGCGGCCCTGCAGACATTTTGCTTTAGTCTAGTGAGATCCATGTCAGCTTTCTGACCTCTGAACAGTATAATAACACTTTGTGTGTTTTTAACCATGAAGTTTCTGTAATTTATTATAGGGGTGATAGAAAGCTAATATAGTATCTTATTATATGCCCTGTTCTCTGAGAAAACTGAACCCATAGACATTTGATGACTTAACCATCTAATGCCCAGATAGTGACAGGGTTTTTGCTAACCCCTTGACCTTCTCCCAGTAGCACCCTCTGCTTGTCACCCATTTTTGTCAGTCCATTCTCATCAAAGCAGTTTGATTCAGTTAAAACAGATTGATCATGTGCCTTTCGTGCACAGTCTTAAAATATGCATTGTTGTCTGGAGCCTGCCACTTGTCTGACCTCATACAAGATCCACTCACTAAGTTCCTTCCCACGTGGCTCTCCACTCTGAGGACATAGCTATTGCTTGACTGATGGCAAGTCTTTGCCCTTGCTTATTCCCAAGCTTGAAGACTTCTTCCTCTCTCTAAGTTCTCAACAGGGTAGCAAATTCTCATAATTCAGATCAAATATCACTTCTTTAGAAAATATTCCTAGTCCAAAATTCCATAAATCACCAAGTCCATTTCTGTCATTTTAGTCTCCTCAAACTTTATCTTTGTTTAGTAATCTATTTATTTATTTTTTGCTTCTTCCTCTAAAGTTTAAGAATCATAGATGTAGAGACTTCATCTCTTATAGGACTCACTGACATTGGTATATAATTGTCTAATATAAAATTTGAGTATGAAACATCTGCTAAATAATTTCTGGCTCCTGTCTCAAGGCTTTTACCCTCTGAACTCTACCATAAAAACCAGTGATTTATATTCAGATTCCCACATTAAAATGCCTATTTTTCCAGAAATGGACCCATAAATATATGGCCATCTAATCTTTGACAAAGCAGGAAAGAATATCCAATGGGGAAAAAAAGTCTCTTCAGCAAATGGAGTTGGGAAAACTAGACAGCAATGTACCGAAGAAGGAACTGGACCACTTTCTTATACCATGCACAAAATTAAACTCAAAATGGATGAGAGACCTAAACATAAGATGGGAAGCCACCAAAATCCTAGAGGACAGAACAGGTGACAAACTCTTTGACTTCAGCTGCAACAACTTCTTACTTGACATGTCTCTGGAGGCAATGGAAACAAAGGCAAAAATGAACTATTGGGACCTCATCAAGATAAAAGCCTTCTGCATTAGGAAGTGGCATAGTTACTTTTCTTCTTTTTTTCTGCCATTAGAATGAAACATAATATGAGTGGATATGAATATAGTTTAACTTACTAACTAGTATAGTAGGGAGATCATTCTGGCACAGTCCAAAAATATTCAATGGATAAGTAAAAGCTCAAAGAAAAACTGATTAGACTGCACTACATTTATTTTTACAGAAAGAGAAAATTGCCCAGACCCAAAATGTCAATGGAAAGAAAGACAGAGGCAGATGATACCTATAACCAGAAGGTAAACTAGCATAGGCATTGATGATAGGATTTATCATAGGTTAAAATGTTAGTGAAAAGGGCAATGACTCAGTTACTTAAGTGAAAATAAAAATCAGAGATTTTGATTTTTGATATTCAAGTGAATAAAAATAAAATAACATATCTTTAAAATAATAATTTAAAACAATTTTACTGTGTCTTATTTGTTGCGTTGTGAAAGAATGTTACCTTTTTACCATCTTCTGTTTTTAACAATTTATAATTATATATATATATATTTGTTTAGTTTAATATATCTAAAATTTATAAAACTTATAATCTATTGCATAGATTATTCAAATTAATTTTATATCACCATTCATTCACTCATTTAATTTATTAACTGGTCCAGGAAACTAGAAATAAATTAATTCTTTAATTTGCCTTTAAGAAGCTCACAATGAATAGAGAAATAAAAATATATGTCCAAGGGGCCCTGGTGAACCTTCAAAAAAGGGCCTGTCTGGAGATGACTCCTATCACTCCTTGTTCTATTAAATGTAGAGAATAATTTTAGGATATATTCACTTTAGATGATCACATTTATTATACAAAGAAGTGTCAAGTTTAATTTAAACTAGAATATTGGGGAGTTTCCTCAGAGAAGGTGATCTTTAAACTAGAAGGGAATAATGAAAGGGATGTGGCCATATGAAGGAGCAGGAAAGGATGGTAGTGGAAAAGACCAAAGTGTGCTACATTTCACTGCTGTATCTGTTCTTTCATGTATGAGTTCCAACATCAAGTTCTAGCCAGGACACATAGAATTTTCTAGGAAATACTCATTTATTAATTCAACAAAAATATATCTTTCTATGCACTTTCAGGCCACTGTGATAGATGGAATTACTATTCATTTATATTAATTGCCTCCCTAAGGAAGACTGTACATCCCTATTTTGTGCCACTCAAATGGTCATGTGATTGACCAGGGGAAATGGAGATATGTATGATTCATTGATGTGTGAGATCTATCTGTGACCAGAAGTGAAATGTGTCAGTAATAACCAGAAGTCTTAAGAACCAATATACTGTGTATTTTTAGGATATATAAAACTATATAATATATAAAGCTTTATATATAATTTATGAAACTATATAAGTATAAAGTTCCTCTTTTACTCTACAAAGACAACCAACAATGTTACAGACAAAGTTTACTCTGTGGCCTGAATCCCCGCTTGAAACTGATGGGGAATATTCAGTGTGAAGAGGAAATATAAATCTTTGTTGTTATAAACCTATGGGATTCTGCAGTTTATTATTATTGGTAGTATTAGTATTAATATTATAACATTATCTAGCCTTTTCAAACTGATACAGCCAGCTTCATAAAAATTTCCAACAGTTTGAGCTTTTTTTGTTTGGGAAAATGTTTAGACTTCTACTAACCAAAATGATAGCCACTAGCCATTACACTGTTTTAATCAATTGAAGCTACAGAAAATGTAAAACTTAGTTCCAGCAGTCACACTAACTATATTCTAGGTACTCACTAACCAGATGTATTAGTGAGTGCTCATGGATACCACATAGAACAGCATAGATATAATTTCCTCAATAGTACAGAAAGTTCTATTGAGAAGCACTGCCTCAGACTGTGAAAACTTTGGGTCTTTTCAAGCTTCCAGTGTGTTTCCAACTTATATGGATTCACTAATCTCTTTTCTCTGGGGGTAGTTAGACCTAGTCAAGGGAAGAGCTTCAGTTCTCCCAAGCATCTTAAATCTCATTGGCTTTCTGTGAGTTTTTATTCCTTTTAATCTAAAACCAATTGAAGTTGTTGCTGGATCATTTTACACTCCACTAATGGCCAGACCCTCTGGAATTCACTAATGCTGTTACATACCAATCAATAACAATTAACTACCATCACTTCAACTTGATATTTGCCTGGTTCCAGAATTAGCAGCATGACATTCTTGGTTTAATGGGGAAATGCAGTGATTTTTGAAGCTTCTCAAACCAAATTGATGTAGACTTTTTGAAATGATATCCAGACACACATCCATGGATCCTAGTCAACAGAAAGCCAGCTCGTATTAAAGGAGTTGAGAATAATCAGCAAGCCAGTGAGCACCCACATCTGATCTCTTTGTTCCCAGTTTTCTCAGCCCTGTCCCATTCCAAAGTTTTAGAGATTCCTGATTGCCCAGAGATTGGAGGGTATACTCTTCTCTTATAAAGCATACTTTACTTTATAAGTATAATACAGTCACTGTTTACCAAATTCCTATACAGTTTGCTTCAACTCTTGACTCTGACTGCATCTTTTTCTCCCTGTTTATCTGTCTTTTAAAATCCCACTCAAACCTTTTTTTACCATGAAAAAGATTTCCTCTCTCAGGTCTTTTCAGCCCACATTGATTATTGTTTCCTCAGAAACATTATGGTAGTGCCACTGTCTTTCCCTGTATATTTTATGCATTTATTCAACATTTGTTTATTGGCAATGATCTCTGTAAATAGAAAACATCAATCAATATTAGATAAAAATCAGTCTCCGTGGAACTTACATTTTAGTCTGACTTGATGAATTTTAGCAAATTCAATATAAGTGCTATTCATTGTATCTTTTAAAATCCCCTTGTCTCCTAGTTTTCTAGAGCATTGCTTTGACACCGGTGATATATTGATTAATGGAGAATTTTAATGCAGCATACCTCAATGTATATTGATAGTCTGCATTTTCAAAGTCATTCTTTGATTAGGCACAAAGCATATTCTAAATGCTTGGGCCAGTAGAAACTTATACTAGGTCTTGTTGGGTTCTAAACTGTGCTCTGTCTAGACTGCCTCCCTATCTCTTGTCTTCTGTGTTTCAGAAGAATTAACAAAGAGCTATCAATCGAAGGGAAGATACTCACTTCTCCAGTTCTGGTTTGTTGCTAACTCTCCAAAATAAAGTAGTAGGATTTGTTTTTAATGGGGAAAAAGTAGTGTTCAAACTAACTGGTTAATATTTTCACTTGAAAGAAACAATCCTGTCATTTTTTTCAGAAAGCATACGTTTTATTTCGACTTATCACAAGTGACACATGGAACAAACACTTCCTCCTGCGGTCTCTAAAATATGA
Organism: Cryptoprocta ferox; assembly: GCA_028646485.1. Lineage (NCBI taxonomy): Eukaryota > Metazoa > Chordata > Mammalia > Carnivora > Eupleridae > Cryptoprocta > Cryptoprocta ferox. Next base: position 91,923,259 of record CM053576.1, read on the forward strand.
TTCAGATGCACACTATGTTTAAATTTTTACTTGAAAAAAATTTTATCATCTAAAATATATCAGAAAGACTTAATGAAATAACATTTAAAATTCCATAGCAGTGTGGAGTACAAAAGAACATATAGAATTTATATATATATATATATATATATATATATATATATATACACACACACACACACATACACACAGATTTAAAATATATATAGACACACACATATATATGTGTCATAAACACACACGTTCACAGACATCTGTGTGTGTGTGCACGTGTGTGTGTGTGTGTGTGTGTATGGTTTTATTGGTTTTATGTGTTCAAAGAAGGGGCTTTAGAGATTACATAGCCCTTGGCTTTCCAGATCATTTTAAAACCTTCCATTTCTAGCCATCGCCCAAAATCCACCACAGATTTCATAGATGTACACCAAAAAATTAAAATAGGAAATATAATTATTTATATTGTGCTTAAGTATGATTGGACCCTAGATTTGATAATGCGGTTTCTAGAAAGTGATTGAGGAAGCTTACTCATTTTCCCTAAAGTTGTTGGAGATTTCCTCCTTGGAGAAACTCAAAATGTTCCCCCTTATTAAAAATATGACTTATATAGGGAACTGTGAAACTACTTAACTCACTACCAGATTTTATACATATTTCCAAGCTAATGTTAATGAAGATACAAAAATCAAATTATATGTCGCATATTGGTCTAAGTAATCTACTTATTATATCATGAGTTACATTTGGTTATGTAGTTATATATTCTTTTAATTCTTACTCATAAATAATTCTGAATATTTTTTAAACTTCTCAATATATAAAGTTCTCAACTAGGTATGGACAAGAGCATTGGAATTATTTCTTCTCTGTGCTAGATGTCTCCTGTTTTTAGGTTATCAGCAGACATATAGAGAATATCCTCAGGATTCTTGTGGAGATTGCCACACATCAAAACAGTACTTGCCTTTGAGAAGTTCTAACAATATGAAGGAAAATAACTCACTTAAATGTGAAAAGTTTAGTCTGCAAATAGTTAACTATATTAAGTGCAACGTTTATCCTGCAGAGGGAACAGATGGATTATTAAAGCTTTCTTTCTGAGGCATACACCCAACGGTCAATTCTTGGTTACTTTTTCTTTCAAAAATGAGATGATCATGTATGTTAAGAGGATTGTGAGAAGTCAAGGACACCCAGTGATCTTTAATCTCACTCTTACCATTTATCTTCAGTAGATATTTCCAACTGTGAAATTCCCGATTCACAGAGTACTTGCTTATTTGTAAGTTTTAGCACTCTTTTGGAAAATGGATAAATGACCCATAGACCATATTGACAACAGAGGTCAGAGAGCAG
>CM053576.1:91925114-91997242 GCA_028646485.1 Cryptoprocta ferox
GGGGAAGAGGAAGGGGGAAAGGTAATGGGGGGTGATGGTCTTGGTGGAGGTCACTTGTGGGGAAGAGCACTGGGTGTTATGTGGAAACCAACCTGACAATAAACTATAAAGTTAAAAAAAAAAAAAGAAAAAAAGAAAAGTCTGTTCCAGGTAACCCTAAGGATAAGACTTAGAGTCAAGATCGTTACCCTTACATTCTGATTTTACAGCCTAAAGGTGAACTATCATCTCTCAATGAACACAGCACTATTTTTAGTTGAAAAGCAAAGGTAAATGCAAACAATCAGTTTGTCCCTTGGCATCTGTCCTTTACTCTGACTCAGTTTTTCACAGTTTGTTCCATTGCCATAATCCCTTACCTGAAAACTTGGAAACAATGAATAAATGGACATCTAATGTGTAAGTCTATATCAATAGCACTCACTGTGTTTATTATGAAGAATGTAAGGTTTGAATTCCTCATAGCACCACTACCATCTCTGATCATTTTTCAAAATGAAGAAAGACAGTAATGAGAAATTTTATGTTGTTAGATAATGCCTTATACTATAAAAAAGAACTGTTTGTCTATAAAGTATAACCTAGTCATAGAGTTATAAGCAAACATAAAGACAACGTTTTAATTAGAATGACACTTTAGAGATGGATAGAGCATCGTTTTAGCATTCTACAAATCAAACACAGTTGATACTCTTATATTTAATTCATATTTTAGACAATTATATACATAACAACATTGCATGCCAGTTGCTAAAAAATTGTTTTTAAGTGCTGATAATTTCCACTAAATATTGTCTGTTTAATACACCAAAGACAAGTAGGCCTGAAAATAATTATACCTGAGATTTTATATTTCTCAAGAATGTAGAACTTAGCCCTCTCCAGTTGTCACTAAAGAGCCCAGATTTAGCCATTCAAGAACAATGGCAGACTATATCAATTAGTTTAATTTTAAAACCTATAATCATTCAAAATTAGGTGTTAGGCCAATTTATTAATTAATATTTATAGATATATTTTATAACAATTCATATTAAAGATCTTTCTAATATAGCAAGCTATTATAGTTAAAGTATCTTACATTTACACATTTACTCTCCCTTCTGTCCTTTTATTCTAACGTTTATTATGAAAAATTTAAACATGTGTGTTACCTATTTTTACTGATGGTAACATTTTACCACATCTTCATTATCTCCATCTCTACACACACACACTTTAACCATTTGAAAGTAAGTTGTAGACCTCATAATATTTTATTCCTATAAAAACAAGGATATTCTACTATGTAACAAAAATCATGACACTTAATAAATGTCAGTTTAATACTGTATCACCTAATATTGAGTTCAGATTATAATTTTACAAATGTACCAGTAACATCCTTTAGATCTGTTTCTTTGTGTTCAATTCAGGATTTAGTCAAGGGATGTACATTGCATTGAGCATTTAGATATATTAAATCTCATTCAGTCTGCAACAGTCATTTCACCTTTATATGTTTCTTTTATGGCATATGATATTTTACATAGTTCACTACACTTGTCTTGTAAAATAGTCCACATTCTGGATTTCTCTGAAAGCTTCTTCATGATAAGATTTTGATTAAACAGTGGCTGTCAGTAGCACTGCAGGGATACTGTTTTGTGTATCCCCTTGAATTACGTCAGGAAGCCCTACAGTCCCATCCTTCCTTTATTGGTGATGCTGAGCTTGAGCACTTGGTTGGTGGTATCCTCCAGAGTTCTCTATTGTAAAGATAGTTTTGTTTTAAAAGTAACTGGTAAGTGATTTGGGAGGTGATGTTGGAGACTGATGTCTATCTTATTTTCCAACAATAGTCCATAAATGCTTCTTGCATCCCCTGACTTGTTTGCATAATAAAGTATTGCATCAGAGGCTGTGTAATTCAAAGTTTCTAATTCTACCATTCCTTCCCCAAATATTAACTGTCTTTTTTCTCTAAGTGCCTTTATTTTTATTAGCATATTGCTATGGATATGGATAATGGGTTTGTTTTTATTCAATTACTAAAGTTATGCTTTTCATTATTTTTTTTTTGAGAGAGAGAGAGAGAGAGAGAGAGAGAATCTCAAGCAGGCCCAATGCTCAGTATGGACCCTAAGATTCTGACCTGAGCCAAAATCAAAAGTCATATGCTCAACCGACTGAGCCACCCAGGTGCTCCTACAATAAGTTTCATGTTTGATGACTCCACTCAACTTTTCCATATATTCCTACACCTTAGTTCATAAAACCTACAGATCAATTACTGTAGACTGAATCCCAAATCTATGAAACACATTGTTTTGGTTCTTCCCTTTGCTTATAGTAAACTTCAATATGTTTCTACCTATTGGAAAGCTACTCATCCTTATAAATCCAACTGAAATATCACTTCCTATAGATACCCATATTTTTTTCTGTCTGTCATTCCTTCTATTTATCTAATCTATATATCCCCTTACACATTTTAATCTCCTCTACTTCAAATTAACCCTATTTATATGTATATCTATTATGGGATTGCTTCTCTGCTCCTAGCCCACTCTATATCCTGCTAATAACAACACTCAACATATGCATGGATCAATACACTTTGAAGTACTAAACTCAATGTTTTAGCATGTGCATATTATGATTCACAATACCCTCTCTCCTTTAATCACTGAGGACATCCTTGTTCTTATCCATTGATTCCACTAAGAAAAGAGTTTCCTTTTTAAAATTTAATTCAATTGATTTTACCTAAGATTTCTAAAAATTGCCATATCTTCCTCTTGGCCAATTATGTCTGTAGTTTTGTTATGCTAAGCAGCTTCCCCCAACTGACACTGTTAAAGTCTATTTAGAAGATCCATTTATTACCAGCCCTCCTTAAGGGTGCTGAGACTCTGAAAAGTGATGTTAGTGAAACATGCCTATGCCTGGGGCTTAATCCTTAAATGTTCCAGGCAACTTGGGAAATCAAGCTTCCTCTTAATAATACTGTTTCCATCACATAGGAGTTCAGATTGTCAGCTTGGCTTTTATTCAAGCTTTTGTAGTAGAAATGTCCCTGGGGTGCCTGGGTGGCTCAGTCGGTTAAGCGTCCGACTTCGACTCAGGTCATGATCTCAGTCTGTGGGTTCGAGCCCTACTTTGGGCTCTGTACTGAAAGCTCAGAGCCTGGAGCCTGCCTCAGATTCTCTGTCTCCCTCTCTCTCTACCTGTTACCCCACTTATGTTCTGTCTCTCTCTTTCTCTCAAAAATAGACATTAAGGAAAAAAAAATATCCTGGGTTCAAGCAGAGACAATCAGCTTCCTCTAATGAAGAGTAAAAGATAATTGGTTTCATTTTGACTAAATATTAGAAAAATCCTCTTAGGCAAAATAGCTTATGAACTGTATATCTGCTAAATGATTAGATGAATGAATGAATTATAAGATATTTGGAAGTGTGTAGGAGTAAATGTTCTTTCTTATTATTTTTTTTCCTTTCTACCTTTTCAATTTTTCTTCTACTGAGGATAAATTGTTTTAGCTCCAGAGATTTTCAAGAAATGAATTAGATAAAAATATGGAGATCACAGACATTTAAACTTATTATTCTGTTCTGCCAAACTACTGGATTTGGTGAGCATTTCAGATATTTGAAGTCATGGGATATTTCAAACCATCACATAATGTGTGTGTGTGTGTGTGTGTGTGTGTGTGTATGTGTGTGTTTTACTCTGTTCACATTCACTTCGTCTAGTGCAGATTTGCATTACCTTTGAGATTAAGAGACTCATAGAAACTGGATACAGTTTCTACTTTCCAATTCCTAGTACCATTGAATTTCTAGAACATTCAGACATTGGTATGGGAACATCTGATTTATACATCCTACCATATGAATTGGTAAGATTGACATCATTTTGAAATATGTGTATTTTCTATTTCTACAAAAGAAAACATTTTAAGGAAATGAGATTATCATGTTTATTTGGATTTGTTTAAATAATAAGCAAGTCTATATATGAGATACACATTTAGACAAATTTATTATGCAACTTGATTGTTTATTTATCCATTATATTGTTTAAATTTCAGATGTGCATATTATGGACACTGCAATTAGTGTTCTGTGGGTACAAAGAAAATTTGATGTTAATAACAAATAATACTGGTTAACAAATTTTCAGGTGATAGATTTAGATATAGTTGTTTTAGATTTTAGAATCTAAACTATTATGCCAAGTGTGAATTATATGCATACCCTAATATAAGCCCCATTTGTTTTTACTCAAGTACAACAACAACAAAAACTATTTGCCCTGTATGTGACAAAGTTATAATTTTTTCTGCACTGTTATTCTAATAAATATAATAATACTGGGAAGCAAATATATTAATTATGTTAACTAAATATCACACACTCTAAATAAGTGTAGAGTAAAACAAAAAACAGGATTTTCATTATGTGGCCCATTAGATTGAAAAGTGAGTGAGTATTTATTACTTTGTTCTTTTTTTAATAAACAAAAATAAATTGTATGGAAGAAATCTTTATATAAATTAAAATGTATTTTGCGTTTGTAGTTAATTATGGTTTGTTTGTTGTAACAAATTCTCTATGAATATACATAAGCCTACATTTTCCATTATGGTTTAATTATACAGTCATTAGAAGAAGAAAATCACTAATTAAATCAGCTATGAAAATTGTAGATCATCCGCTAAACCATTCAAACTAAGTCATGATATTTTAAAAGATGTTTCTTATAGGTTTGGAGCATTATATATATATATATATATATATATATATATATATATGTATGTATATATACTAGCTTACTTATTATTTAATTGTGGGAAAATGTCACATGTTTGGCTTTGAAACTATTTATTCATAGTTTGAATTTGAATTTTGTGTTAAATATAGCATTCAAAGTATGAAATTTCACTATCTTAAGTTTTTTTCCCATCACTGACATTTTCTAATATTCAACTTCCATGTTTCCGTATAAAAGACTGTTTATCAAAGAAGGTTCAGCTTCTAAATTTTGCCCTTCTTATGTTTAAATAGTAAATTGTAACATTATTATCAAATGCATATTGTCTCATTCATATTGGGGAAAAATCCCTTCTTATCATTTGAGTGTAATTTCCCAGGAGAATAGTTGGGAGATATGTGTATGGGGGTGGGTGTGTAGGTGCATGTGTGTGTCTGTTGAATTATATTTTAAAATTGTGATATTTCCAAAGAATCCAGCAAATCTCAAAACTAAAACCCATCAATTAAATTTAATTCAAGAACTACTATGTACATACCTATATTGTGCAGTGTACTTTATAGAAACATCATTATGACATCCTCTTTATCTTTAAGGAAACAATGTTCTACTAGAGAAGTATAAAGCAAATATAACAGTATCTGTCCTGTACATGAGAATGTGTCGCAGATTATTTTCATAAAATTTATCAGTCATGGTGAGGTAAATATCACCAGCTTGTGTCACAAAGACAAATCCCAAATTATCTTGTTTGTCTCAAAAATGAAGAAGTCCCAGCTACTCCTAACACATAGTAGGCAATTAAAAATATTTGAGAGGAAAAAGGAATATTTTAATGAATGAAACTTAAATGAAGAAATTAAGAGTGGTATTTGGAGTCCCTCAAAATACAGAATTTTGATAGACAAGGTAAGAAGAATGTTGTTTGAATAATTTTTCCAGGAGAAAGTAACATCAATTTAGGATGGTTATGAGAAATAACCTATTATAAAAGTCTTAAGTTATTTCAATTCTTAAACAAGCCCTGATATTAAAATTCCAAGTACAAAATTTAATGTATGACATACTTAAATTGCCCATATTCCTAATTTCTTATTTTTTTTCCTAAATTTCATAATAAAGCATAGGAAAACAGTGCAATAAAGAAAAATATGCAGATTTTTTAAGGCATTATAAGATATTGGCTCTGATTTCATGGCAATTCTATGGGATTCAAAATCTCCCTGAGGTCCACGGTTCTGAATGAAGGCTAATGGAAGTCAAGTAATAAATGTTATGTTGTTCTGGTTTTTCTCTTAGTGGGCCCACTATGTTCAGAGACCTACTCAGTGTTTATACAATTCCTGATATATATCTGGACTACATACTGAACAAGAGATAGAATTACCACAGTAGTTCTGTGAACCACAATAGTTCACTGAACCATGGGTTAAGGAATACTATATTAGGAAAGGGTAAGTGGATATTCCAAAAATGTTCTTCTTTACCAGATTATTACCTCAAAAGTAATAGTTAGGGGCTTCCACTTCTGGTAAAGATGGAGAAAGACTGATGGAAACAATCATAACTTAAACAAAAACAACAACCAAAATGAGGCAATGGTATCCAGGACACTAGGCTTTAGACAGTGAAGATCACTAATCCCTGAGAGATGAGAAATGAATGAGATAAGACCTAGGATTCACCAACCATTTGGGGACTCTTTCTAGGCTGAAATGTAGGGCTGGGGAGGGAATGGAGCCAGATAGAGTTTCTGTGTTCAGGAGAAGTTGATTGGTGAGAGCAGGGGAACTAGAGTTAACGGAAAAGAGCAGCAGAGAGGAGAGAGCAGCCCAAAGACAGACATCTGGGACTCTGTAGAAGGTCCCATTTGAGCATTCAATTGAGTACTGATAAGTGAATGTACTCTCAGAGTCTGTGAAAGACCCACCTGAACGGATTAGGGGTAACAATTCCCAGAGTCACAGTGGGACTTCTCCCAATATTTAGGTTAAGAATACTTGTAGTTCCTGGGACATTATACAAGTAAGGTCTTACTTGAGAAGTGGAAGATAATTGATCCTAGACTGAACACTACTCTACACCCAACTAATAACTCAAAAAGCTTAAAGGGATCAAGCATATTTCACATTACTTAAGTTTGTAACAGAATAAATCTCAACATTTAGAGGAATATTCCTCTAAAGCAATCATAACCGAATAAGTTACTATTTACAATATCTCACATACAATCAAATATTACTAGGGGTAGAAAAAATATGAACCAAAATGAGGAGAAAAATCAATCAAAATTGAAACTGACCCAGAACTAATTCAGATGTTAGAATTAATGGAGAAACACATTAAAAGTTATGAAACTATATTCCACATGTGCAAGTAGTTAAGTAGAGACAGGGAAGAAATAAAATATACAAATGAAACAGAAGAAAACTGCAGTGTGTGAGATAAAAACTACATTAATAGGCTTAATGGCATTTAGACATTGGAGAAGAAAGCACTAGTGAACTTGAAGACATGATAATAAGGATTATCCAAATTTAAAGCACACACACACAATATTTTTTTTAATGAAGTGAGCATCGGTGAGCTGTAAGATAATATCATGGAGTCAAATATACATGAAAAATGGATCTTGAATCTGAAGGGACAGAAAGAAAATATTTCAAGAAATAATTGCCAAAATTTATCCAAACATAATGTAAGTTCTTGTAGGGCAGGGAACAAACAAAACAAAACAACCTTTCCTTTTTTACCCTCCTAGGTTCTCTGGCTGGTGCCCTAGAAATTAAAATGGCCAAAGTCAGTTTAATAAGAAAAACTCAGAGTTTATTAATAAATGCAGTGTGCATACCTGTGAGAGAAACTCAGGGATGAGTAACTAAAAAGGGTTGTTAGCATTTGGGTTTATCTATCATCTAACACAAAAAGCAAAACAAATAAACAAAAAAAAAACACAATAAATTTGTAGAGAACTGACAAGACAAAGGAAAAGTGATTTAGGCTTTTAGGGGCAGCAAACTATGGGAAAGTAGATAAACAGAGGAGACTAATGGAAGATAAGGGTTATTTCAGTAAGATTTTTTACAGACCTTTCTCAGTGCCACCTTCCCATTTTCTTCATCGACATACCACTCCTCTGGGACAATTGATTAGAGAAAAAGAGGAAGAAGTAAAGAAACTAATTTGAAGAACATTTGAATAGTGTGGAAAAGAATTAAGGTGATAAATGGCTGATAGACTGTTATATGGATGGAAAGATAAAAGCAGGATATTGAAACAGGAAAATAGAACTTGGTGTGGAGTAAAGAAGAGAGGAAAATTAAGATAAACTGTCCAATTAATGTATATTAGACTATATTACATAGTAGAGGCAATTCCATGAAGTTAAAAAAGTAGGGAGACAAAATAAGAATATATGAATCACATAAATCCAATTCTGGATCTGTCACTTAGTGTCTTGGTTACTGGAATAAATAACTATACCATTCTGAGTTTCAATTAATTCATGCCAAAATAGGGATTATGTTACCTGTCTTATAGGGATATGGTCAGGATTATACATATACTTAATAATTCTAATATCTAAAGGTTTATTGAATGCTTAATAAATCTCAGGCACTAAATGTTATATGTGTATTATTGCATCATATACACTATCTTTATTACCATTTTTGTATGTTTAATCTTGGACACAGGTTCATTTATTCATTTGCCAACCAAGCTAAGATTTAAACATAAACAACATGAAGCTAGACCCTGCCCCATTTTACTATCACTTGGTCACTACATAGTTACTATTTGTTTTATAAACCAAATTTGGAAATTTTGTAATGAAAATTATGGGCATATTTGTTCAACACTCAGCTGGATACAGTGTTGGGATCTGAGAGACCCGTATATGCACATTTAGCACAAAAAAGAAGAAACATCAGAATAAGGTGGTAATTGAAATCATGGTCATATGGATGAGGTTTTCCAAAGAAAAACTGAAAGTATAATTGAGGTCTGAACATAAATACTTAAAGAACAACCACATTTACACTATGAATGGAAAAGCACCCAAGATACATATCTAGCATGACAAAACACATTTGGTGATCATAGTGAAAAATTACCTTATGTGTATGTTTTTTATTTTCCAATTAATTTCATCTTAACCTATAGATGGCTTACTACTTCAGTTGACCATTGTGCCATTCAATTTGCCATCAATTGATTTATTTGAAGAACTAAACGCCTTACCTACCAGAACTACTATTTATAAGTGAAAAATATATGCCAATACTATTCTCACTTCAAGAACATAATTAATATTCTGTTTTTCCCAAGCATGTCTTGATAAGACCATTCCTTTTCTAGCTTAGAAAATATTTAAAACCTTCTCATTTTCACTTATTTAGTTATCTAAGAATGAGTTAGACTTACCAGCTCAATTCGACATTTCAGTGTTATAAATAAGGTAAATGGGATCAATAATGATTTCCTGGGTAATTTAATAATAGTAAAAACACCCTCCAGAGAACTATTTGTTGAAGTATTAACTTAAACTGTAGAGAATTACAAGTTGTGTCCTTGGAACACTCTTATCTTGCCAAAATATAATTCAAAGGAAAAAGTTTACCACATTCTTCTCAGGTCATAGAAGGGGCACTGTGTATGCTCCTCCAAATAAAACAAGCTTAGCATGAATAAGGCATCCAGCATCATTATTTTTATTTGTTCACACTTAAAAACTGAGACACAGCCTTGTGAATTCCACTTCTCCATGTGATTAGTTTAGAAAATTTCTCTGGGATGTTCCATTAAGGACTTAGGATATAGTTCAATGTCTCTGTGCTCTTACTAGGTATGAAAATATGGGCAATTAATTTGATTTTTTAAGATTTCCCTGTATATAAAATAGAGAAGACATTATTTCTTGAAATGAGTTTTGACACTCAAAGGATGATAATAGAAATGTCTCTGTAAAATAGAAAATACACAATAATTATTAACTTTTTATACTATAGTTTTAAAGACTTCACTGGGAATTTGATTCTGAAGTGATTCATCTTCCTCATGTAGGAATATTAGGGAGAGAGCGAGTCACCCAAAGTTTCACATTTGTTTAAGACCAGAAATTAGATGAAGGCCTAGTTACTTGACCAGAACACGGTACCATCTCCAATAACTATTATACACTATTTCTTTGTTTCTGTTTTAAGAACTTGATTTTTTTAGAGCAGTTTTAGGTTTATAACAAAAGTGAGAGGAAGGTACAGATTTGCCATATATCCTCTGCCCCCATACATGCATATCCTCACCCATTGTCACAATTTCCTACCAGAATGGTACCTTTGTTTAACCAATGATGAGCCTACATTGGCACATCATATCTATTTTATATATCACATGGATCTATCTTATTCTTTAATAACAATTGATGTCCTTGTATATTTATAATTAAATTTCTAAACATCCCAAACATTCTAAAAAATATATACAAGTAAATTACAAAAAAAATAGGATGAATAAAGCCTTTCTATGTATTTCATAAAGTAAAATCTTTTAAGAAATAAATTAATAAAACTGAAAACATTTTTTAACTTTAATTTCTAAAACTTGCATTAACAAACATTGAACAAATAAAAACTTCATAACTTTTTTGAAATCTTCATGTAAAGATTTGACATTATTAATAATAAAAATAATATTTATATTTCAATACTATAATAGACAAAGTCAAAAGGAAAATGGGCAAAAGACATTTACCCGGAATATACATATGTAAACAACATATTTTAAAATGTTTAACTTCACTAATTAACAGAATTTAAATCAAAAAATTTTTTTCTTCTAGGATTAGAATATTCTTTTTCTAAACTGAGAAATATTCAAAGAAAATATGAGAAAATCACAGAGAAGAATAACATCAATGCAAATAATCCATTACATAAAGTTAATAATATCTTGGGGTGCCTGGGTGGCTCAGTAGGTTGAACATCCAGCTTCGGCTCAGGTCATGATCTCACGGTTCGTGGGTTCGGGCCCCGGTCAGGCTCTGTGCTGACAGGTCAGAGCCTGGAGCCTGTCTTCCGATTCTGTGTCTCCCTCTCTCTCTGACCCTCCCTTGCTCACGCTGTCTCTCTCTCTCTCAAAAATAAATAAAACATTAAAAAAAATTTAACAAATGTTAATAATATCTTAGAGAAAATCTTTAAAGGCTCTATCCTGTTTAGAATTCACAGAAATGGTGTAATGTATGATAATACACAAACTGTTTTTGTTTTTATATATGTCATATTTATATATTTAGATATAAAGGAATTTTAACAGCAGTATCCATTTATGTATGTATGTATGCAATTTTAAGTTTTTATTTGAATTCCAGTTAGTTAACATGTAGTGTATAGTGTAATATTAGTTTCAGTAGTAGAATTTAGTGATTCATAATTACATATAACACCCAGTGCTCAACACACAATACCCTCCTTAATGCACATCACCCATTTCACCCATCCCCCACTCACTTCCCCTCCAGCAAACCTCTGTTTGTTCTCTATGGTTAAGAGGCTCTTTTATGGTTTGCCTGTCTTTCCAATCACCATGTTCTTCTGTTTCATTTCTTAAATTCCATGTATGAGTGAAATTATATGGTATTTGTCTTTCTCTGACTGATTTAGCATAATACATTCTACCTTCATCCATGTGGTTGTAAATGGCAAGATTTCATTTTACAATATTTCATTATATTATATATATACATACCACATCTTCTTTATCCATTCATCAGTCGATGGACATTGGGTTCTTTCCATAGTTTGGCTATTGTTGATTATGCTGTTATAAACATCAGGGTGCATGTGTCCCTTCAAATCAGTATTTTTGTAGAGGATTCCTTTAAATGCACTTGTAATTATATATCTAAATCCTTATTTCACTTTGTTCTATTGCAATGAGCCTCTTCATGTATATGTCTCTATATTGCTTATTTATCATCATATAATACATATCTGGAAGTAGAATGATGAGACCAAAATACATTACTGTTTAATTATATATATGAATACATGAATGTTTAATTGTATATGAATATATTCATAATCCACCAATACATATTGTCAAGCTAGCTTCAGAAGGGCTGTTCAACTTACGCTTTACTAAGTATGTATATGAATTACCATCTCCTTACTAAATTGCTGAAAATGAACAGTACCAAACTTTGTAACCATTGATATTCATTCCAGGAATTAGGGTTAGCAATAAAATTAATAGACTTTCATAAACAATGTAGTGATTAAATGATGTAAGAGGACTTTAGTAAGTACTATAGGAGTCAGTGGAAGAAGTACATCTAGAGAAGTATGACATTCAGTGCCAGAGTCCAGCTCCAGCAGGTCCAGGGCTCCCTGAAGGATGGACGGGTGTCAGCAAAAGGGAGTGAAGAGCCTTGGTTTCTTTCTGATCACCAGGCAGGCATCTGTGCTCTTCAGTCAGGCATCTCTGCTCTTCAGGCAGGCATCTCTGCTCTGACCAGAGAGTCAGCTTTATTTATTTAAAAAATGTATGGGGTACAAAACAAGAGTGGCAATTGCCTTAGACAATGATACCTGATGACAAATTCATTGGTATGTAAAAATTTCCCAGAACATAGATTGGTAGAAGACTCATGCATAATGATTGTAGTTGATTTAGATGTTTATCATATGGGGAAGGAAGGTATCCTCAGCATTCAAATACTAGGCAATGTTTTTAGCATAGCAAAAGCAAAGGTTAGTTCTTTGTGAGCAGGGTTCAATAGCCTGTTTTCTTGAGGGGAACTAAAACAGGTTTCCCAGGAAATGTAATATTTGCTCCCATAAACACAAAAGAAGAAATTTCTATAATTTCCTTCACAAGGTACAATTAGCATAATTTTTATCATAAGAGGACAAGTCATTCCTGATATCAGTCAGCCAGGTGCCTTGGGGGTCGGTGCTCAAGCAAAAATTGAGTGGGGGTAGACGTTGGTCTCCATCTGACAGCAGGAGGCCTTGCAAAACCTGCCTTACCTCGCAAGATTTTCTCAACTTTGTGAGCTCAGAAATAGCTTCCAGCAATTCAGGAAGTAATTCCTAATATCTAGTAGTATTTCTTTTCTTTTCCTTTCTTCTCTTCTCTTCTCTTTTCTTTTCTCTTTTTGTGGTGGGCTGGGCTTAGTATTCATCTTGTGGAACTTTTCCTGGTCACTATAAGTAACTTGTAATAACAAATAGATTATTCTTGGTTACAATCTGTCCCTTCCTTTCAGCTATATCCTTTACTGTATCCTGCTTCAAAGGAGTTTCCCATGGAGAAATGTCATTTTAATGTTTCAAAGAAAATTGGATAGCTGCACACAAGTAAACTTCTAGTTTGCATTGAGTAGCTTATTATTTGTAGAAATGGTTAAACACCAAAATACAAGGCAATGGTAATTGGTAACAATAAATGGGACCGAGAATAAATTTGAAATGTTATCCATTGTGTTAATTGCTATGATTAAATCACAATTTAGTAGGCAAATTTCAAGTCTACATTTGTCTACTATCTCTTGATAGACTATTCGCATGATAAACATTTGTAATATCCATTGGATTCAATCTTCAAATATATTAATGAGGAAGCAAGGGTTTTTTTGGTTTTTTTTTGGTTTTTTTACCACTCTACCAGTACAAGTTACTGCTGATGTGGATGTTACAGCCATGTTAAGAATCCATTAAAGTGTGTTGCTTTGAAGTTTGGTCAGGAAAAGCAAACTGTTTGGCATATTTCTCTTTTTTAATATACTCAATATAGTTTCTTCCTTTCTTCAACTTACTAATATTATTAATCATGTCTAAATTGAACAGTTAACTACCACATACTTGTAAATTTTCTCTTTGAAATTTTTGAAATGGCTAATTGACAGTCTGCTTTCAATTCATCTTCACAAGATATATCTTCAAACAAGACTTTTTTCTTCAAAGATGTATTATCTATATACAATTAAAACCGAGGGATATCAAAGGTTATATTGTTTAATATTTTGAATTTAATAGTCCAAATAATTGTACACAGACTAGAATTATAATACAGTCTACATTATTCTTTATAAAATCATTTAAGGGGCGCCTGGGTGGCTCAGCTGGTTAAGCAGTCTGACTTCGGCTTAGGTCATGAACTTGTGGTCCATGGGTTTGAGCCTGGCGTAGAGCTCTGTGCTGACAGCTCAGAACCTGGAGCATGCTTTGAATTCTGTGTCTCCCTCTCTCTTTTTCCCACTCCCCCACTCATGCTCTGTCTCTCTCTGTCTCACAAAAATGAATAAATGTTTTTAAATTTTTTAAATAAATAAATACATAAATAAATTAATAAATAAGATATTATGAATATATTTGGTTCAAATACTGAGTTCTTAAATGTACAGACATTACATTTTATTAATACATGTATTAACTGATATTTATTATTTAGTATTAAAAATTAATATATTTGACAAGTAATTTTTAATTTAAGAATTATTTTAATATAACGTTTTATATGTGCCATAAAATATATTTGTATTATATCTGTTGGAAATTCCTAACATATGTCAAAAATAAGGAGATTTTT
The DNA here is from genome assembly GCA_028646485.1 of Cryptoprocta ferox. Lineage (NCBI taxonomy): Eukaryota > Metazoa > Chordata > Mammalia > Carnivora > Eupleridae > Cryptoprocta > Cryptoprocta ferox. Next base: position 91,939,464 of record CM053576.1, read on the forward strand.
TTTACTCTCCATTATACTTAAGATGCTTACTTTATTTGAAAATGAATATTTAGATGTTATCATGTTCAAAAAACCAGCTTCGTTACCATTACTGATTGTGTATTAATGACTAGATATGATCGTATGCACATTACCCCATAATCTTTGTTCAGACACAATGACAGAAATGAGAGTGATTAGCTCTTTAAATGTACTGAAGCTGAATCCATAAATCAGAATTTGACTAAATAGTGAGATCAGCATCTAAACTTGATATAAGCTAAAGTTTATTATTAGTGAATAGTCTTGTCCATTTCAACCATAATAATTTTAATACTTCTACATGTAATAATTTTATTTTTTAAAGTTTAAATACATAACCACCTTCAGGAATTGAATAAGATGGGCTGCCAAAATATAGTTGCAATAATGATATTAATTTCTATAGGGCAAATCTTGGCTATGCCAGAACTCTTTGAGAATCCTGCTGTGGGTCCTATTTATGAACAATTCTTTCTGAAGACCTATTCTTGAACTTCTTTTTATTTGAGTTGAGGGAAAAAGTAGCAGGATTAAGAGAGGAGGAAATTTTTAGCTGTCAAAAGATGGAACATATTTGGATCATTTTGGAACAAAAGCAGAATAGAATCATCCCTGTGCCATGTTTTCTTGACTACTTAGCTAGTTTCAAAACTACTGACTTTTGTAAGGTCTCATTAAAGGTAGATGATGATGATGATGATGATTGTTATTATAATTAATAAAATGCTCTGACATTGAGAGAGCTGTTTAGTTCTCAATTTGCTATTTTGTTTCAAAATTTCACCAAATTACAAGTTAAGGAATTTGTAAATGTGGTAGGCAGAATGATGTTCTCTTAAAGATACTCATGCTCTATTCCCTAGAATCTGGAATCATCTGGAATCTGTTACTTATATAGTAAAAGGTACTTTGCAGATGTGACTAAGATTAAGGACCATAAAATGAGAAAATTATCCTGGTGAGCCCAAGGGAAGAATACAAATCCTTAAAAGTAGAGAAACTTTCCTGGCTATGATCAGAGAAAGAGATGTGTTGTCAGAAGCAAGATCATAGAGTTGGCATTGTTAGAAGAACTCAGCTCATTATTGCTGGCTTTAAAGATGGGGAAGGGACACAAACCAAAGAATGTAGAGGCATCTCAAATCTAGAAAAGGCAAGGGACTAAATCTTCCTCTAAAGCCTCTAGAAAGGAACAGTCTTAACATTACCTTGATTTTAGGCCAGTGACACCTGTGTTGCACTTATGAACTACACAGCTATAAAATAATCAGTTTGTGTGTGTGTGTGTGTGTGTGTGTGTGTGTGTGTTTTAAGTTACTACGTTTGTGATAATTTTTTATGGCATCAATAGAAATTGATTACAATAAAAAAAAAGAGTGAAGTGGGTACTGCTTGAGATCTGCCCCTGGGTATACAGGATTTAGTCATGGTTTATAGAAATAGTTTTTTGGAATTCTAAAAATGAACAATTGTATTAGTCAGTTTTCCAGAGAAATAGATCCAACAGCAAATAAATATAATGTTTTGTTTGTTTGTTTATTGTGAAACAGTAGCTCACACAATTATGTAGGATGAAAAGTTCCACATTTTGCTCTCTACAGTCTGGAGACCCAGGAAATCCAGTGATATAATTCATTCCAAGTCTGACGTCCTGAGAACCATGGGAGCCAAGAATACACATCCTCATCTGAGAGCAGAAGTCTGAGTCCAAGATCACACATTTAGGCAGAAGAAGGGCAAATTCTCCCTTCCTCTGCCTTTTATTCTATTCAGGCCCTCAGGGGGTTAGCTAATTCCCGCCTATACCAGAGAGGCCAGTTCAAGTGCTCATTTCATCCATAAACACCTACCTTCACTGATATATGCAGATACAATGTTAAGGCGAATATATGCGCACCTGTTTCCTAGTGAAGTTGACACTTAATATCAACCATTACATCTATCCAGAGTGATCAAGCCAGAATAGAATTAATAATCAGGTAAGAGACACAATGTTAATATAGAAAAGTGTTAGTCACATGGAAGCAGAGAGCAAATGATGTAAAGTAAAATAGGAAATACTGCTTTAGGAAGGATTTACTTAAGAGACAACATTTTGGGAATTCTAGAATTCCTATGGGAAATCACTATTGGCATAAAAAAATATTGCTGAGTAAGACTGGAAATTGAAACAATGCAGGTAGATAATCTTGGATGATATTTTATCAAAGCATTATATAGAAGTATGTTGGCTAAATCAACTGAATCCAGCTAGAGACAATATTAACTCTAGAAATGGAATAGTCCAATCTTTCATAAACGATTACTTCCTTTCTTCATAGGGATTGAATAAACAATGCAACTTATTTCTTCCATTTTTTGCCTGCCCTGCTCCTTTCACTTTCCATTCTGCTATGTTATGCACAGAACAAGTGAGTGAACCAGCTGAAGTGACCTGCAGAGAAGACCCATCATGATCAATGAATATATTCTCCTTGATGTTCCCAACACATATAAACACAGTATGATGAAATTCTGAATAATTCATCATAATCAATATTCTGTGTTTCTGGCTAAAGGCAAGGTTACAAGACAGGTAACAAGGGCAGTCATCAAAGAGTGCTTTTCGTAAATGAAATGAAAAGATGGTTGTTGAAATATAGCCTTGCTAACATGCTGGGAATGTTCAGAGACAGAGTAAACATACCTAGAATTGATGTACATCAACTATAGGTCAGCCTCTCTTGCAGGCAAGAAAAGCCAGAACTAGTTTAAGACTTCTGTTTCCATAGAAACTATAGATTACTGTAGTTGTCAACCTTAAGACTGCCTTGAAAACTCACTTTTAGAAAGAATGATCCATATAAAGTTGAGAATATTTTGAAAGAACATAAATTTTTGGATTTGAAGTACAAAAAACTGTTCTGTCTTTTGACAATTCTATAGCCTAAATATCTCTATCTCTATCTTTCCTTTGTCCACAACACAATCATGACCAAAATAATCTCACTTGTGATCATCATCTAACCAGACTCCCTGTATCTACACTTTTCCCTGACTAATTAATAATGGATTTTGAAAAAAAGAATAATTTTCAATTGAAATACATGTGACTTACAATGTTATATTAATTTTAGGTGTGCAACATAGTGATTCAACGATTCTATACATTACTCAATGTTCCACCATAAGTGTAATCAACATCTGTTACCATACTGTATTATTACAATACTGTTGACTATATTACCTAATCTGTATTTTTCAACTCTGTGAATTATGTATTTTATGATTACACATTTGTACCTCTTATTCCCCTTGACCTATTTTGCCCATCTCCCCACCACCCACATTCCTTCTGGGTGTTCCCACGTTTGTTCTCCATGTTCAAGAGTCTACTGTTTTGTTTTTTTGTTTGTTTTGTATTTTTTAGATTTTACATTGTAAATGAAATAATATGGTATTTGTCTTTTTCTGTCTGACACAATTTCACTCTAGCATTGTACTCTCTGGGTCTATCCATATTGTCACAAATGGTGACATCTCATTTTTTATGGCTGAGTAGTATTACATTGTACACATATATCACAGCTTCTATATGTATTCATCTATCCATAGACACATAGGTTGCTTCCATATCTTGATTAATGTAAATAATGCTGCAATAAACATAGGGATGCATGTATCTTTTCAAATTAGTGTTTCCATTTTCTTTGGGTAAATACCTAGTAATGAAATAACTGGGCCATATGCTATTTTTGATTTTAATTTTTTGAGGAACCTCCACACTGTTTTCACAGTAGTTGCACCAATATACATTCCCACCTACAGTGCACAAGGGTTCCTTTTTCTCCACATCCTCTCCAACACTTGTTATTTCTTGTCATTTCATATTAGCCTTTCTGACAGGTATAAGGTGATATCTCATTATCATTTTGATTTGCATTTCCTAGATGATTGAATTATGTTGAGCATCTTTTCATGTATATGTTTCCCATCTGTAGGCCTTCCTTGGAAATATGTCTATTTAGCTCTTCTGTCCATTTTAAATCTATTATTTTTTTGTATTGAATTGCGTAAGTTCCTTATATGTTTAAATTATTAGCTCCCTATCAGATATATCATTTGCAAATATCTTCTCCCATTCAGTAGGTTTCTTTTTTGTTTTGTTGATGGTTTCCTTTATTGTGCAAGAGCTTTTATTTTTGGTATAATCCCAATAGTTGATTTTTGCTTTTATTTCCCTTGCCTGAGGAGATAGATCCTGAAATGTGTTGCTAAGACAAATGTCCAAAAGATTACTGTTTCTGTTTTCTTTTAGAATTTTTATGGTTTCAGTTCTCATACTTATATCTTAATCCCTTTTTAGTTTATTTTTATGTATGATATAAGAATGTGGTCTAGTTTCATTCTTTTACAAGTAGCTGTCCAGTTTTACCAACACCATTTGTTGAAAAAACTGCCTTATCCACATTGCATATTCTTCCCTCCTTTGTCATAGATTTGTTGACCATAAAAGTATGAGTTTATTTTTGGGTTCTCTATCCTGTCCTATTGATCTATGTTCCTATTTTTATGCCAATATCATACTGTTTTGACTACCATAGGTATGTAGTATATCTTGAAATCTGGGATTGTGATAGCTCCAACTTTGTTCCTCTTTCTGAAGATTGTTTTAGTTACTCAAAGTCTTTCATAGGTCCATACAAATTTTAGGATTATTCTTTCTAGTTCTATGAAATATTGTATTATTATTTTGATAGGTATTGAATTGAATCTGTAGATTGCTTTGGGTAATATAGTCATTTTAACAATATTAGTTCTTCCAATCTATGAGCATGGGTATCTTTCCATTTGTTTGTGTCATCTTCAATCTCTTTGATCAATGCCATATGTTTTTTTAGAGTTAGGTCTTTCAGCTCTTTGGTTAAATGTATTCCTAAATATTTTATTCTTTTTGGTGCAATTGTAAATGGGATTGTTTTCTTAATTTCTCCTTCTGTAACTTCATTATCAAATGTACAGAAATTTAACATATTTCTATGAATTTATTTTGTATCCTATACCTTTACTGATTTCATTGATTCAAAGTTATTTTATGGAATATTTAGTTTTCTATATATAATAACATGTCATATGCAAATAGTGACAATTTTACTTTATCCTTACCAATTTGGATGTCTTTCTTTTTCTTATAATTGTGACAGCTAAGACTCTCAATTAGAAAAAATAATAAAAAACTAGTAATCTAATACATGAAAACAAATAATTTTTTAAATGTCCTACTTCAAACTTATAGTTTCTCATTTTTATGAAAATAATGATCAAAATCCTTCTTAGCTCATTGTATGTCCTGTGTATTCTACCTCTGCCTTCTGGTGTATTTCTTCTCTGCCTTCTTTTGAATTTTTTGACTTCCTAACTAGAAATCATTCAGTTCCCCATCTTGCCATACTCTCCTCCAAATGAAAGCTCTGCATACCAGTTGCATCTGCCTGAAAAGCCCTGTTTCCTCCTAAACAATCCTGCCTTTCACCTTTTCCTGGTTATCTTCTAGTTATTGTTCAGATCTCCTTTTGCATGTCATTTCTTTAGGAAAAGCTACATTGACTCCTCAAACCAGGTATAAATATTTAGAATATCTATTCAACAGATGAAGTTTTATAATTGGTTTATATACATTTAGCAATAAATGATATTACATAATATTACATTATTTACAATAAATTTCTTGTAAAGTTAGCTTTCTAAATATAACTATTTTCCCTATATATTTTATTTAATTTGTTTAAATTTTTCATATGCAATTTTTTTCAGATATGTTCATTAATAAACTGTATAGAATTCACTATTACATATTTTAATTAGAAGAATTTGCCTTCTTTAATGAGGTGATCAAGAAACCAAAATATAACATGTGAATAAAATGTATACTATATTTAATATATGTTAATAATAATATATACCATGAGTTGACTTAGTATTAATGAAGTTGTTATAGAAATAGCTAATTCTAGGTTCCTAGAGTTAGAAAAAAAAATCCCATGATCATGTAAAGTCAGCCTACTATTTACCATAGACATAATGGCATGTAATCAATTTGGCCTTGAGAATTTAATCTCATGAGATTTTGCTGGTGGCTCTAATGAGAAAAAATTATTTTAAATACTGAATTAAATCTGCCTCTCTATAATGCCTACTTAATGGTCCTAATATGGATGTCTTACTACAGGCCATAACTTGAATAAGTCTAGGAGATAACAATGCTTAAATTAACCGAAAACATAGATATTTTTCTCCCCAATTTATCTTTTCATTTCTAGTCTAAAAACTTTTTGTGTCTTCCAAATTACCTTCCTGAATGATACTGTTTTGGTCAAAGTCAGGCTTATAAGAGAGTGTCTTGAAATGAATTTAAGGTTCTTAATAGAGTCATATCTATTCAGTGTTCAGTTGATGTATTGTTTTTATATTCTATATTAGTTTGGATACCCCATAATAACTTAATTGATGGTAATCAAATCACCATGTACATGTTGCTAATATTTTGTCAACATTAATATGTACATGTTGCAAATATTATATATTGTGGTATTTAAAATCACATTTATTCTCTTTTCTCCTCCTCCTCGTCCTCCTTCTTTTTCTTCTGTTTTAGACAGAGAGAGTGTGAGTGGGGGAGAGGGTGGTGGGGAGAAGAGAGAATCTTAAGCAGGCTGTACACACAACACAGACCTGACATGGGGCTCAATCCCATGATCCTGGGATCATGACCTGAGCCAAAATCAAGAGTCAGATCCTCAAATGACTGAGCAACACAGCTGCCCTACTTTTGCTTATTCTTAAGTTCTACTTGCAGCACAATTTTTTCTTCTTCAATTTTTATATTGCTAGATTTGATGATATCAAATCTCTGGAAAGTTTAAACTTACAGATTTTTTTTTATTCACTCTTTGTGCTGTGTCACCTTTGAACCACATGTATATTTCAGCAATGATAATTCCAAATTTTCTGCAGGGACTTAGATTCTTTAAATTATTGCCTATTAAAAGAAAATGGTGGGGGAAATTGACCAAGAGATATGTTGACCAATACATTTATCTTCTAAATTAACCACTTTTAATTAAGATGCTTTAAAAAAAACCTTTACATACATTGACTAGCTAAATCAGCCCTTAATACCCCATTTCCTTGAATTAGGTAGCAAACATATTAGTGTGTATCTGTGCACTAAAGAATTTTTTCCATTTATTAACTCATCTGTACTATGTAGTCATGTGCTATATAATTTAAATTTGTTAAGATCTCCATGCCTGTTCATAATGCTTTAGCTGCCATTTTACTGTTAGGTTATAAACTGAACCACAAATGCAAATTAAAACAATCCTGATGTTCTTTAGTTGCATACATTTTTTTTCTTCTTCAAATCTATCTGCTCTAAAAGCTCTAATGACACAAATACTCATAAAACAGGGCAATTGAGTTCAAGTGGAGACTTCATGTGGTCAATTAAGCAGGAACATTTTTTTTAAGCTTTAAATATCCTTAAGCTGAGAATGTTTTATTAAAGGGGTTATTTTACTTTTAGTGGTTGAAGTATTTCTGGGCTTTGAAGTCATATTTGGTCCTTAAGGGCTCCTTGGAGAGAATGAGTGACCTTTATCATCAAAGCACTAAATAAGAACACCATTGGCATAGCTGTATTATCATAAAGAAGTTTAGAAACCAGATTTCTAAAAGGGCATGGAATTGGCATAATGGAAAAGGCCAAGTGTGAGTCATTGTGGAATTTTTCCATGTATTAAAGAGAATGCAGATCAACTGGAGTGGGACCAATTTCCTCTTTTAGAAATCTGTAGCAAATTGAGCATGAGATTGTGAAAATAGGATATCGTTGCAGAGGCCACACACCAACCATACATATAGGTTATTGTGTATTAAACCTTCTTCTATAGATAATAACAGGTCAGGGGTGATTGACTCCATTCTAAACATTTCTTAACTTCTATTTGGTGAACTGTCAATGAAATAAAACACAGTCAATCATAGAAGATACTATTTAAATCACTTCCATGTGGAACCAAACACACTGAGTTGTAGGAAAACAATATGAAACTTTTATACCAATAAATAAATAAATAAATAAATAAATAAATCACTGGCAATAATTTTATATTACTTGAAATACATAAAATGTAGCAGCACATAATAGAAAGGGTTGGTATAGCACAGATAAATAAGTTAATCCCTTACCTTATCCTTTCTAAGGAACCCAAACTATGTACACACATACACACACAGAAGGTCAGAAATATCAGCCCCAAAATGTCAGTCTGATTTCTATTGTGCCTACAATTACTCAACTTATGGAATTAGATTTAGAAGTATACGTGTGGTTACCTCTGAGAATTGCTATATTTAAGTAGCTTACAAATAACATTCCATACTATTACCAGTTTCAAAATACTGATCCATTGAATTTTTAATGTGAGTAGTCTAGGCTTAAGATGCATAATATTACATATTTAGAATGAATTTAAAATAGTAGTGATAGATAAAGATATGAAGAGTAAGAATTTGAACAAAAGATTTCCAAAGGGCTTTAGATACACCAAGTTATGACAAAATTATTCAGTTAATGAGAATTTTATAAACATCTGATAAGGGAACATACGTGAACATAAAGACAAAATGTAGAGAATGATTTTATTAAATGCTTTCACTTTGTGTAAGTACTTAATGTTTCCTCAGTAGATAATTAAAAGGTCAAGGAGGAAATCTGTTCAAATCAGTTAGTTCTTAATACTTTTAAATGTACATTGAGAAAGATCTTAAAACCCCATTTGATATATAGATACAGAGATGAATATATGCACAAACACAAATGAAGGAAGACCTCTCTATTAAACTCAAGAGAATTTAATACTGAATCTGGACACTGAAATATTTTTAATGGCATATAGTTTTTGTTTGGCATTCTCACCCATTGCTTCTAATTTTATGCTATCCCAAACAAATCTGCTACAAAACCTTCACACTGTGGACCTAAGACTTAGGCAAGCATTTGCATTTGCTACAATATCCAGGAGTGGGTTTGATGGGTTTTAAGTACACTTAATTATGTACTACCAGATTGTGCTACTGAAGGGTGACAAGTATATTTTTCCATTCACAGTAAGAAAAAATCCTACCTTCTCATTTATATACAGCACTAAATATTATATATTCTTCTAATATTTGTCAATTGTACAGGTACATTTTTACTTTAATTTCCATATATCTTATTCATTAGTGAGGTTGATCATCTTTTCAAATACTTGTTAGTCACCTAAACTTCTCCAAAATACTTAATCATTATTTTTTTAAGTTTATTTATTTATTTTTAGAGAGAGAGAATGTGTGCAAGTGGGGAGGGGCAGAAACGGTAGGAGAAAGAGAGAGCCTGACATGGTGCTCAAACCCACAAACTGTGAGACCATGACCTGACACAAAATCAAGAGTCAGAAGCTTAACCGACTCTGAGCCACCCAGGTGCCCCTTATTGAGTTTTTAAAAAAATTTTTATCTGTTGATTGGGAATAGTTCTTCTCATTGTTGCAATAAAACTAGTACGTTGATGGTGCAAATAGGGCCAAAAAATGTTTTTGCAATCTACATCTGACTGTTCCTTTTCCTTATGGTACTCTCATTTTAAGCATAATTCGTCCAATTTTCACTTATAACATAATTTTCTTTTTTTTTTTATTTTTAGAAACTTCCAAACCCATGGTCACAAATATATTTTCCAAATTTTCTGGATTTGGCTGTTTGTCTTATTATTTTACATTGTTCTAATATATCTGATGTAACATTTTTATGAAGAAAGATATTGTTCCGAATATTTTTATCTTTAATTAAAATTCTGATGTTTCTATTATGTGCTTTTTTTATCTGTAATATTGATCATTTGTGCTTTATTAGTTTTTTAGATTGACCTACTGTTATTTTGCCTATTATATTCTTACTATTTTGAAAATATATCAAAATTATTTGGCTCTATTGAGACTCTCTTTTATTTTGTTTCACATTTAATTAATTTATGTTCCTAACAATTATAATTGTATTCTACATTTTCATAGGATCATATTCTTTTTTCCCTTTTCTTTTTATTCTTGGTGTTGGATACCTACTTTTAAAATTTCCATCATTTTTAAACATAATATAAGCATTTAAGGCCAAGAATTTCTTTAGAATTCTTTAACTGAATTCCCCCAAATGTTTCTATTTATTATTTTAATGTTTTATTTTCAGTACAGAATATTCAGTAAACTTACATAATCATTTTAGTGTCCTATTAAATATCCAGGTATGTGATATTGAGGTCCAAACTTTTCTTTCTTTTTTGTAATTAACATGTTTCTTTGATTTTTTTTTTAGGATTCTTAAAGAAAATGGTAAAATGTTCACATTTTCTAAACGTTCCAGAAGCAACCAAGAAGTTTTACTTTCTAAGTGTAATATACAGGATTCTATATATTTCTGTTAATTCAAACATGGTAATTATATTGTGTAGGTTTGGGTTTTGAGGCTTTATTGTTAAGTGCATATCAATTCATGATATTTAATATCTGTGGTTTATTCCTTTCAATATTGTATAGTGTCCTTCTGTCTCAGTCAATGTCAAAAGGAAAAACAAATATGTACTCTTACATCACTGAAAATAATTTTATTTACTAACACTACAAATAATAGAGATATAGGAGTAGCTTAGAGAAAACCTAAGGGGTAGTGCAGGACCCCAGAGTTGAGAGAGGACCTTAAGACATGGAACACAATGGGAAGAAGTACAATAGGACTCCTGGAGAGGAACTTTCAGGTGGCAAAGCTCAGCATAGTAAACCTTTAAAAGGATAGCCTAGCTATTGCCTGGCCTCATTCTTCTTCCTCCCTTCAATTGCCCACACAATTTTCTTTTTGCTTACAGTCAGTCAGAAACCGCTGTTATTGAAGGTCATGTAGTTCCTTAATTCCTCTGTCAGAGAATAGGTTGGAGAAGTTTCTAAGAACTTCCAGATGGTCTTTTCTGTCATCATGGTGACACTGCAAGTATCAGAGTACATTGTAGTGATTCTGTCGTTTAGTAATTATTTCTTTTAGCTGTACATTTTGCAACTAAGTAATTATGGAAAACATTCATAGTTCCATCAGATCTACTATGAAATACACTAGAACCAAAATGTGATCTATCACTTAACCTCCTTGAATCTCTGTTGGTGAACCATACTCTTATATCTGGCCTCCAGAGGTCAGTGAAAGTTCATGATTAATATATAATAACTCCTGGAAGATCTTAGAGTTTCCCAGGGAAGGCTTGGAGAAAGATTTATAGTGTATACCTGAGGGTACACTAAAGACAATTTCCTAAAATAAATTGAGAATACTAAGTAGTTGACTATCTCTTGGTCTATGAATTGGTCTGTGAACTGAGGTATGAAAAGGCTGTGTGAATCTCTACACTAGGGATTTCAGTTAGGTTTCTCTCCAGGTCTCCAGCAGACCTCAAGGTTTTTCTCCTATATATATTACATAGAATCTTAGTAGGTGCTCCTTATTTCATTTCTAGAAATCCTTTTTTTTTGTTTTGGGTTTTTTTTTTGTTTGTTTTTAAACTTAAATTTTATTTTGTAATTCTGGATGGCATTTTGGTGTTACATTTATTAACAGACTCTGAGTGCTTGTATCTTCCTTTCCTTTCCTTTCCTTTCCTTTCCTTTTATTTTTCATCATAAGTATAGTATTTATTTATTTACTTACTTACTTATTTATTTTTAGTGTACTCTTTAATCTTCATCCCCAATTTCCCCCTTCCCCCCACCCACCTTCCTCTGGTAGCTGTCAGTTGTTCTCCGTAGCTAAGAGTCTGTTTCTTAGTTTGTATCTCTCTCTCTCTCTCTCTCTCTCTCTCTCTCTCTCTCTATCTCTCTCTCCACTCTCTCCCTCTCTCTCTCTTTGCTCATTTTGTTTCTTAAATTCAACACATGAGTGAAATTATATGGTATTTGTCTCTCTCTGAGTGACTTATCCAGCTTAGCATTATACTCTCGAGCTCCATCCATGTCATTGCATATGGAATGATTTCCTTCCTTTTAATGACTGAATAATATTTCATTGTATATGTGCACCACCTCTTCTTTATGCATCCATTTATCCCTGGACACTTGGGCTGCTTCCATCATTTGGCCATTTTAAATAATGCTTCAGTAAACATTGAGTGTATGTATCCCTTTGAATTAGAGTTTTTGTATTTTGGAGGTAAATACTGAGTAGTCCAGTAGTGTGTTTACTGAGTTGTAGAGTAGTTCTATTTTTAATTTTTTGAGGAAACTCCATACTGTCTTCCATTATGTCTGTACCAGTTTGCATGCCCACCAACAGTGCAAAAGAGTTCCTGTTTCTCCATATCACCAACACTTGTTGTTTCTTGTATCATTGAATTTATTCATTCTGATAAATGTGATGTGATATCTCATTGTAGTTTTGATTTCCATTCCCCTGTTGAGGAATGATGTTGAGCATCTTTTCATGTGTCTGTTGGCCATCATGCATGTCTTTTTTGAAGAAATGTCTATTTATGTCTTCTGCCCATTTTTTAATTGGATTATTTGTTGTTTTTGTTGCTGTTGTTTTGGTGTTGAATTATATCGGTTCTTTATATATATATAGGATACTAACCCTATATTGGATATGCCATTTAAAGATATCTTCTCCCATTCATCAGGTTACTTTTTAGTTTTATTGATTTTTTTTTTCATTTAACCATTCAACAGGATCTCTAAAAATCAAAACAGTCAGAGCTTTCTGTTTTCATGATCTATAGTTGCCATTACAGTTATCTGTTCAGTGAAGTATAAGCAGCAATACTACCTGGACTCTGTTACTCTGGGATCCCATTATTCCCACTGAGATTAGGAATAAAATTCCACTGAAGAATCACCTAATGCCATGTCTTGATATAGTTGATTCAGTCTGCAACTACCATAAAGTTCCTCAGGGATGCTATCACCTCCCTCATTGCCAATGAATTTCTAATGTGTCAGTGAAGGCTATCCATTAGGCCCTCTTGGAGGCTATGATTAAGGAAGTAGAGAGGAACTTGTCATAGAAAATCTATTTGAGCATCTTCATTCCGCTCGGTCATTGTTGCCCTTCATATGTGTGCCAAGGACACCTTGTCCTTTCAACCTGATTAGTAGTAGAGGATTATTTAGTCCAGGCTCTTAGTAAGCAATGTAGAAGGCCAGTGCTTCTGTTTCTCTGTCAACAATATGTTTGAATTAATTCTCAGTATGGAACTTAGAACCAGAAGTGATAGAAGAACATCTTAAGGTAAATCATCAGCTCAAGAAATTATTCCCCAAAGATAGTCATTGAAAAGATTTTATGTGAAAGTTCAAGGGAATGTTTAGATTTAAATTTATGTTCCTTATACACATTTGATCAAGTATCTCCATCTCAGGTCCTACTTTCTTCTTCATCCCCATCAGTGTCCTTACCTCAGTGTAAAACATCATAAGGTTAAACATTAATCAGGATTGAAACTTCACAAGTATACTCTAGGCTTGGCCTTTAGCCTAATCTGAATGAATCTACAGGATTTGATATACTCCTTTAATGATGCCAAGGATGACTTTCTGTCATTTGTAATTGCATATTTATGGCTTTTAAATTATGTTTTTCTCATATAGACTTTTTAGATTCATCAAAAATACTAGAGGACACAGTCTTTTTATATATTATTTTTGCCATAGTGACTAAGCTGCATGGGTACTTAATCCTTTTGACTCTGCTGTTCATTTCCCCTTTATCTCATGATGCCACCAAAATGACTTGAATACTCATGTTATCGAAACACATCACAAATTATTGTGCCCCAGCTCATACCACCAGAAAGATGGTTTTCTCTACTGTACTCAAATATATGTTCAATCCAATATATGAAACCTATATTTGAGTCCATTCCTATATCCTGTATCAAACAGCTTCTAAACCAGAAATGGAACAACCATTCAAAGTATCACAATTCAAGGAGTTATTTACACAGGAAATCATTGGAAAAGTAGAAGTGAGATGTGGAGTGAGTGTAATACTCCAGGGCTTGCAGAAGAAGAATTGTTACCATATCTTGGCCTAATGGAATAGGGAAAAAGATCGATGATGGGAGTCAGAGGAAGGTTATATAGAGGAGACAACAAGGAAAGAGATAATAATGCTCAGTTGACAGAAACAGTCACTAGCTCAGATCTTACTTTAGAGAGGAGACTTAGGAAGAAATATCTTGGCCAAACTAACCTCCATATTTTCAGTATTTTTTTATGGACTCAGCATTAGCCAAATCCAACTAGAGGACAAAGGAGACAGAAGTTTGGTTGATGTAGTGCATGCTGTCCAGCTGGGACAAGCAAAGTATAGGGTGAAGAAATGTGGAGGATGGGTATGGAGCACCAAATGGAACACTTCCAACATTTCCTCTTATGCTTGTTTCCAAATTTATTATTTTTTTGATATTAGGATTTCTCTAACAAATCGTTTTCTTTAATGTTTTTTATTTTTTAATCACTTGTTTGTCATTTAGTCTTTCTGTGTGCTTTTGATTCTGACTTATTTAAAGTATCACATAATTTTTAAAGCACCATATAATTGTAGTTCCAATCTGATCATCTTGAGTATTGAGTATTATATGGCAAAATTAAGTGTCTTTACATGAATTGTAGTTATTAATTTTATCAGTCACTTATTGTCATGTAACAAAGTCTATTAAACCAACAATGCAGTATTTCATTTATTTAGCTCATGCATCTGTAGGTCCTTTGTGTGTTGGCTGAAACAACTGGGCTGAGCTATAACCAATCAGAGTGAACTTATTCCATGCGTGTCGTATTGTTCTCTTAGGAGTCAGAGGGCTATCCAGATATGTTTTAATCAGGGTGGTTTCAAAAGCTCCAAAGTTGGAGAAATAAACTTCTCCCTGTTAATGGGAAAAATATTACAAGTCACCTGGGATATATATATATATATTTCATACCATATATGAAAATATATGTATATATATGAAAAAATATATATTTTATTTCATACCATAATATCTATAGGTATACATGTTACCATAATATCTATAGATATACATGTAACAATAGTTATTATACATTATATAATATAAAGAATAAATATTACTATCTATATATGACATATTTTATGCTGGATATATTACTGTATATTTAAAGGTTATTCAGTGGTTCTTTCCTTTCTCTCATTTTCCTGATCTCTAAGGTAAAGTCCTTATCATGGTTGATTTCACATTAACCAATAGCTGCATCTTGGTTCATGATTTAAGACTTTAGTTATATCAATTAAAAAACATAGTATTAGATATTTTAGTCTTTATTTAATAGCATTTAGTAATTAGTATTATTATTATTATTATTACTTATTTTAGTTCATCATTATGGCTATTGATATATATCTGTGGTGAAATACTCATGTACAACCTTGCTATCAGGTACAAATGAGTCAATCTCAGACCAAATTTTCACCATACATATATAAACTTTTTTTTAAATATTGAAAACTAAAACATGTCTACAATCTGTTCTGTAACTTCTATAAACTCATAGTTCTCTGTTATTTTATGTCCTCAGGTCACTACCTTGCAAGATACGTTCATTGCCAGAATATATAACAATATTCCAAATGCATGTTTGTTACCATTATAGCATGAAGTACTCAACTTATCTTAAGCAATTTGGGCACAGAGCTATTTACATCTAGAGCTTCAGACACTATACTAAGAGTGTAGGGAGTAAGCTTCAGTACCTTCTTAAGCTATTTCAGAGAAGAATGTTAAATGTACCATATCTTTATTCAAAACATTGTTTATGCCAATTTATAATACCCTGATTTTACCATTAAAGTTTACTTGTGACATTGTTTTGCTAATTAACAAAATGTTAATTTTGATGTTTATCAGAGTCAAATATAAGGTGACAGTTGAAGTGGTTGCCACCAAGTATAGAATTTCTGATAATGCCAGCTATCCACTCAGTAATATGATAATATTATAACCAGAAACACACAGTGCTACCAGAGTATAGCTGAACTTAATTAATATATACACTTTTATTACAATAACAATGATGAAATATTTTGGACTAAGTTATAGACATAGTAACATCAATTGATAATCATATTTATGAACACATTTTATCTTTTTTATTTGTTTTCTTTTTTCCCTAATAATACTTTGCTCAGTTTTCAGGCACTGAAATTAGAGGCAAACATTCTGCTACAGGGTGGCATGTGTGTTCCTAAAAATTTACTGTGTTATTTAAAATTGTACAATAAAAAATACATCAATTTTTTAGATAAAATGGAAATGAGGCACAACACTCACTTTGTCAGTGACACATAGAAAAAGACAGAACCCTAATAAAAAATGGTGGCAAAGTTTTATATATGAACAATATTTAAGAAATATGTAAAAACTTACAATAAATATACTTTACAAGAAGAAGACCTGAATTTTTCTTGTCCAAGTGGTGTAAAAAGGAATATAGCTTGTGAATTACTGTGAAGTGGTAGAAGGAGGGTCATCTAAAATCTGATGGAAAGTTGTAATTCCAGAAATGGATGGGTGTGACTTATAATATACGTGGTGAACTGAGAGAGACTAGAGATGTTTGAGTTCTGTGTTTCCATGTGGCTTGATTCAGCTGGGAACAGTTTTCTGCATTTCCCTCGTGTTTCTCATGGATAAATCAAGCAAATGTAAAATTCATGTTATGCTCACATTGTTCCCCAATATATTAATTGTTTTGGAAAAAAATTCACATTTTAAAATAAGCTTAATAGCAAAATATATTGCTTAATTAAAAGCATTTTTTTTTCTATTTGAGGGTCTGTCCCTGTTCAATTTTTGTACCCTCTGTTGAACATAAAAGTTTTCTCTTAGCTTTCTTGAATTGCTCTTTAACAAAATAGGTTTGGTTATAGATTTAATTGTGTTTATTCTATTTGGCCCTGCAATATGCTTTTGAGTGTGAAGACATATTTTATTTCCCCGAAAATCTCAGAATCTCTACAAATATTCTTTTCCTCCATTCTTTTGTTCTTGGATTCCTATTAGAAAAGGTCAGAGTTCCTTAATCTATGCTCTGAACTCTCAACTCCCCTCCCTTCCTTCCTTTCTTCTTTCTTTCTCCCCCTTCCTCCTTCCCTCCCTTCTTCCTTCCTCTCTCCCTGCTTCTCTTTATTTCCTTCCTTCTTCCCTCTCTCCCATGCCCCTCTTCCTCCTCCTTTTTTTCTCCCTCTTCTCCTTCTCTTTCTGTCTCCCTCAATATCTTTGCCTCTTTGAGTTGGTTCCTATATGATATGTCAATATCATTTTCTATTACTATGCTACAGTAGTCCTGTAGTAGTACTATAATACTATATAGTACTATAGCAGTTGTATACAACTATTAGTATTCACTAATTGATTATTGGCTCTTCAGTTCTGTCCCACAACATTTTTTAAATTGATTTTATGGTGCTATAATTTACATGCCATAAAATGCACACATTTTAAATGTAGAGTTTGATAAGTTTTGACAAAGTATACTCATGTAACCACCACCACATCACACCACAACTCAAGACGTAAAATATTTCAGAAAGTTCATTTATGGTCTTTATGCTGTTTGGAAGTAACCATTTCCCACCCAGGCAACTGGTGATCTTATTTCTATCATGATAGATTAGTTTTACCCAGTTTAGGTTTTCAAATAAATTGAACTATTCAATATGTATTCTTCTGTTTATAACTTTTTATAGATGAATGGCTTTGTTTTTGTCTTATTTTGCTTTTTTATTGCTCAGAAGTTTGGAATTGTATTTAGCCATTGGCCAATTGATTGAAATTTGTGTTTTTTCTATTTTGGGGCTATAATGAATGAAACTGCTATGTGTATTTGTATGTAAATACCTAATAATCACATTCCTGGATGATATGGTTCATGTATATTTTAATTGATAAGAAGATGCAAACACACTTTCCAAAATGGTTGTATGTTTAATGATCCCACCAATAGAGTTCAAGAATTGTAGTTAGTCTGTATCTACACACTTGGCATTAATGATTTTTTTTTTAATTTAGACAGTTTAATGTGTTTGAAGTGACATTTCATTGTGTTTTAATTTGAGTTTCATTAATAACTAATAATGTTGAGCAATTTTTCATAATGTTTTTGGTTATTTGTATATCTTTTTTTTGTGATGTGTCTGTCCTTTGTTCACTGTTGTAAGTTGAGCTGTTTCATGCTTTACTTCTTTTGCATGGCTAATTTAAATAGCTCCTCCTCCTCCTCATCTCCATTGTTTTTAAAAAATTTTCTGTGGAATGAATTCTGTTTAAAATGTGAATTTTGGTATTTTTCAGTGTTGGAGTTCTTCATATATATTGAAATAATTGTCTGTAAGTTCATTTTCAGGGGAAGTTTTACATTTTCCTATTTTCCTTCTCTTTTTTTCTCTCTCTGTATTAACTTCAGTGAGAGAGAGATTAAGTGGTTTGACTTCGTATCTATAGGTACATATCTTCCAATAAGATTCAGTTTTATTCAGCACTTAGTAGGTTTTATTTGTTTACTTTGCAGATGCAGGTAGCCTGACTTTGCTCTCCCTTCAATGATGAGAAGTTTTAATTCATTTTTTTCATGAAAATAGTCAAACTTCCAATCTGCAGCTTCAGCCTTATTCACTGATTTACATTTCTATTCCATTTCTAGGTCTTGAAAAAGTTTATTTTGCATTTGATTCTGAATAGTTATTTCTGGCTGTCTCTTTTTATAGGATGGTTGCATTTTGACATGTTTAAACAGAAAGGATTTTTGAAATGTAAACTCACTGTACCATTTTATCTTGATTTAGAAATATACTTGTATTTTATTTTTTCTTGTTTTAGGAATTTATATTTTCTGACTTAGTAAACATGCATTGAATTTTATTTACTTAAGAAAACAGAGTTTTTTAAATTAAAAATGCATTAAAATCACTTGAAATACGGACATGTACAGACACATAATATATATCGCATATATATATCTTAAATTTGTAATTCTAAATCTCAAACTTTTAATTTAAGAAATTTAAGAAAAATATAAAGATTATGTGACAAATCCTAGAAATAATGGAAATACATAGTCTCTACAAAGTAGTATGAATTAATACACATAAAGAATATTCATATGCTATTTAACTTAGTTTCCTCTGAATAGTGAAGTACTGGGGGCTGTTTTTTATGTTTTGTATATTTTCATAAAACCCACCAATGAGCATATATTACATATGTGTTTTGAAAATAATATTTTAAATTACTTTTTAAAATTTTATAGGGAAATGAATAGCAACACAGTAAGAATATAATCTTCACATACAATTGAGGAAAACAAAAGCCACTGATTAAGATACAGTAAATTCAAGCAGTGAAAATTATTTTGCAATCAGAAAAAAATGTGTTTTCAGAAAAATTAAGTTGGTAAAATCTATGGTAAAATAATCAATAATCAAAAAAAATTATGGTAAGACTAATTCTTTTTTTTACTCTGAATCTAGTTCTCATTCTACACATGTAAAATCAAACTAATGATTCTAGTAACATTTGCAGAATGCTGTACATATTCATTTATTTATTCTTTTTTTTTTTCTGATTCCACATTTAAAGAGATCATGTGGTATTTGCCTTTCTCTATATGACTTACTTCATGTAGCATAATGCCCTCAAGGTCCATCCTGTCCTTGCTAAGAGCAAGATTTCATTCCTCTTTATGGATGAATAATACTCCATTCTATATATCTATCACCATTGTGTAATAGCTCCCAGTCACTGAGGATGTGCCACAACCTGTCAGTGTCCCTAAGGGGAGGATCTCAGCACCTAGATTCAGCCCATTTGGAAGTCCGACCCTCAAGCCTAATCTTTAAAATTTTCTGCAAATATATGCAGTTCTGTGAGACCACAAGCGGAAGACCCTTCTGGCAGACGACCTGGCACTGTCCTCTCTGCTGCAGTTGCAAAAATTGTGGCTCCATAAGGAGTGAGCATATAAGCCCTTTTCTGGGAAAAACTGGCAAGCCGATGCAAGGAAGGAGAGTGCGTTCAGAGCTTACATTCCTGCACAGCAGCTCCGTTATCCACTAGATGTGTGCCAGACCTGAAGCCTGCCTCTCAGGCTGAAGCTCCAGGACAAGCAAAGAGGAAAACGTCACAGAAAAACTGGGGTAATGTGCCGCAGTTGGCTATCCACGGCTATTCTTGGGCAGTGGCCAGGGGGAAGTAGCCTGCCAAGAACCATGTCTCCAATTGCCATAGTCCGTGGTACCCAGAAATGAAAGCCCGCTGGACACCAGAGCCCGGCAAACAGTGAGCTTCCCTTGGGTGGCAGCTGTAAAAACCAGGGCACCAGCTGTGTGGCAGCTCCCCTCTAGGAGACACTGGCGCTTCTCGGGAACTTGGCAGTGGGAGAGCATGAAGTAGCACTTGCCCAACAAAGTTTCTGGAAAGTTACAGCCAGACCCTAGATGATTTGTTTAATCAGAAGCCTGCCCCTTGCTGCAGCCATGCTGATTAGCTACTAGGCCTCCTTCACAGAAGGACAGAACTCCTGGGTCCCTTGCCTCTCCGTGTGGCCTGGGGAGCGTAGCTGTTTAAGAACGCTTTCTTCTTCATTGCTTACAGTCCTATGGGACCCACAAGCCTAAGCCCCACTGGTCGCCAAGTCCAGGCAATATGGACGTGTCTCCTAGCAGCAGCTACAAAAATCAGGGGGTTTGAGCTCCTTTCTAGGTGACGTGAATTATTACAGTCCCTTGGGACCAAGAACACAAGCTCCCCTGGTCTCTAGAGCCAGGCACTTAAGAGGCATTTTCTGGATGGCAGCTGCAGAGATCTGGACACCAGACATAGGTAAAAACTCCCTTTGGGGAAATACTGGTGCTCTGGAGCACTGCAAATAGAGAGCATGAAGATGGCGCTTCCCAGTCTCTGGCCCAGAGGGTGTTACAGCAGTCTCCTAGATGTGTGTGGTAAGCCTGCCCCTTGGGTTTGCACTTTAATATAAGAAAGTGAGCCTCCTTCACTTTAAGTCTGGCTGAGCCCTGGGGACGGTAAGTCTGAGTGCACTTACCCTTTAAGAGTAGTCTCCGGGGTCATATTGCCTTGTGGGTCTCGGTTCCCAGCCCTGTTGTTTTCAAAGTTAGATGTTTGGGGGTCTCATCTCTTAGCTCAGGTCCTGAAAGTTGAGATGCTTGATGTGGGGTTTGGACGTTTTCCTCCTTAGGGAGAAGCTCCACCCTCCAGGGGGTGGGTCTGCGCTCTAGAGGTGGAGTTTGCGGTGAGACTGTGAGATTGAGTGTGGTTTTCTTCTCATTTGCTCAGTTTGTACTTGTCACTCAGCCAGGCTGTAGGGTTTTTTTTAAAGGGAAATTGATCTATACATATATAGCTGTAGACTCAGTGTATTCATGGTAGGAGGTGAGTTTGGGATCTTGCTAGGTCACCGTCGTATACTGGAACTTTCATATTTATTTGTGAATAGATTAATCATTATATGGCTATGTGTAAATATATGTGTGTATTTGTGTGCCTATGAATTATATATATTTTATATTATATTCACATACAAACTTATATAAATATAAACCATATATATTCATACTCATTCTAAACGATCATTTTGGACAAAACCAAATCGAAACGCTACTCCAGGATCCATATGCCATTACATTAAGTGTAACCAGTTATTCATTAAGCACTTTATATATGTATGATTTCCCAAAGTGAAACTATATGAACAATAATCTTCATATCCTGTCCTACCCTTTGAAACCATAGTCTGTAATGATGATAAGGCCTGAGGTTATTCCCATGTAATTACATCAAGCAATTTGTTGCATATGTTAGTCCAACACTTGATTGTGTTGCTTTAACACAATACTATAATCAGTGGATGTAACTATTCATTATAAATGGTTAGCAGATCATGAATGACTGAGCAGATGGATAGATGACTTTTAATAGTTCAATTATGTCATCTGCCAATCTTAACAAATGACTAGAAAGAACCACAAACCAAATTTAAAAGATTTTAAATATGGTTTAAAACAAAAGCTTTTGAATTTTGTAGGTTCATTTTGCATATTTATGAAGATACTGCACACTGATATGCATTTTAAATAATGTACTTTTACAGATGTGTTATTTGATACTAAACATAAGCAGCCTAATGTCTTCAAAATAAATATTTAGAAGTTGTTTGAAAGTACTTTAAGGCATACACTTTTAATGTTTTACTATTTGTCTAAAAATCTTTGTTTTCTAATTAAATGTGCATTCATCACTTACCACTTAATATCATTATAACACATTAAAAAAGGAGACTCACTTTGTTGACTTGTTTTCACAAAGTAAAATTGAATGATATTAAAAAGGACTGAACTAAAGCTATTTGATGTAGAGATTGGCAAAATCAAAATGTCTGGTGACATCCAAATTCTCACCCAGAGGAACAGAAAGATGATGAAAGAATTGTTATTTTTGGAACACAGAAATCACAGAGCTCTAAAAGTTATGCAGTGCTGGAGTTATGAAGAACATGAAGGACTTCCTTTAATTTTAAATGAATGGTTGGGGAATACTGAGTCAAAATACATTGAGCCCAAAATAGTGTTGTAGTTATTTTGCTTTTATGAATTCTCACTTTTGAAATTTCTTATCTCTTATTTTCATATATTATTTATACTGGCAATGAGAGCTACATTTGGACTAATGAAATCATTTTCCATTGATGGGGAAATAAACGACTTTACATCTAATAAAAGGTCAAAACTTTCAGAGTAGTTGAAAGCATGAGATGTTTCTTGGTTTGCTGATGCAACAGTGCTACCACTGTTAAGATACCATGAACATGTGGGAAGACAAATCCAAGCTTTGTTTGACATACATATCAATGTTGGAAAATGTTTGCAAATATTAAAGTTTTATGTTTAGTTTGTTATTATTTTAAGATAATAATTAATAAGAAGTTTGTTTTTTATCACAGTTATTAGACTAACACAGATCAAAACTCAACGGGAGCTACAAAGGAGATAAAATAAGTATAAATTCCATTAAAAAATAAAGAAGTTTCAATTTTCTTTTCTTCTATCATCATCATCTTCATATTCTGCTTTATCTGGAATATATTCATTCTAACTGCAAGAGAGATGGGGATGTCCTCCAAATAAAGAAGCCACCAAAATTGTAAAGTAACTCATTCTTAATATAATGAAAACCTGAAGAAATTGGGAGGTTTAGAATGGAGAATGAAAGATCATAAAGTATTATGAGAGAGCTTATTGGGGAAAACAAAAAAAAAGTAGACTTTTTTTCTGTGTCCAGGGGCAGAAGGATGTTATATAGACTCTTCTCTTCCTAGGTGATTCCCACATTTCTATCATCACATAAAGCTTTACGGAGGTGCCTGACTGACCCACTCAGAAGAGAATGCAACTTGATCTGGAAGTTATGACTTTATGAATTTCAGCCCCACGTTGGGTATATGCATGCATGCATACATACATACATAGATACATACATATATATATAAGTGAGCTGTGCTGATCCCATCTCCTTTACATAGTTCTCTTTGATTATTTCTTCCCTAGAAAAATAAACTATATAAATTTGTAAATTATGTTTATAAATATATCTATGAGAACAGATTTTATTTTTATGATTTGATGTTACATGATAAATGTATCAGTGGGCTTTTCAGGAACAATCACTGTGTTTTTTCATTAGCTTTATTGCAGGTAGAGAATATTTTCTCAGTAAATACCTGTGGTGGGAGTGATAGAGTTGATAAACAAACAAGATTAATTTCTATTTGATGCATAATTGCTAAGAAACATAGCAGATAACATTTTATGTGAATTTTCTATTGCTCTGATGTTGAATGCAAGCTTTTATATGTTGTTGTTCACCGTATAGAAAGATGGGGAGGGAATCCAAATATTTATACAATAATTGGATTAGATGTTCTTCAATATCTATTCCCTAATTTAAAAATTCAGTAATTCTCATATGAAAAAATAATCATTTGTACTTTAACTTGCCAAAGTACAAGTTAAATAACAAATGATTCTGAAACTTTGCATGTAAAAGCTTCTTTACTTATAGTCACATCTATGAATTAGGTCTTTATGTATGGGTGAGGTCTAGTGTTCACCCATATTCATAGAGATATTTTATATCTGGTTGACATTAATGAATGTTACATGTTTAAAAAGGTTTCAGTTGCTATGATTCACACCTTTTTATTTTATCTTGGGTTAAATAAAAATAACTGGATGCATAGTTTTCCTTTCTTATCTAAGTTATTAAGTTACGCTGCACAAGAACAAATTTTGTTTTTTCTTTTAGTAAAGACTTTGAAGAATACCTAAGTAATGTCCCAAAATATCGGAAGTGTAACATTGATGATTTACCCAATGCAGCTATAATATCAGTACTTCAGCCTTCACCTCTCTGTACCGGAGGCATATCTGCAATCCTGACCTAAAGTCCTGTACCAGCATTTCAAGTGCTGAACTCATTCTTTATCACAAACAGGCTTGTTTTCCAAAACCTTTTGCCTTTGGAATATTCCTCTCCCCTTTTCTCCAACCTTGAAATCTTACAATTTTATCACATCAGTTGATTTTTTTTTAACTTCTTAATGTTTATTATTTATTTTTGAGGGGAGGGAGTGAGAGTGGTGGAGGGACAGAGAGAGAGGCAGACAAAGAATCCATAGCAGGCTTCAGGCTCTGAGCTGTCAGCACAGAGCCCCTCAAGGGCTCAAACCCAGGAACCAAACCTCAAGATCATGACCGAGCTGAAGTCGGACGCTTAACCTACTATGCCACCCAGGCACCCCACTTCATTTGATTTTACATGCTTCTTGCCGAAATATAAATGTTCTTTTCTTTCTTTCTTTCTTTCTTTCTTTCTTTCTTTCTTTCTTTCTTTCTTTTTTTTTCCTTCTTTCTTTTTTTTTTTTAGTCCCTCTTAAACAACTCGGCAATGTCTGTTTAGAACCTTAGTGTTACAGTGTTAAGACTGGTAATTTCATTCACTTTTCAGAATATAGAAACAATCCAGTTATTGAGTTTAAACCTAAATGTCTGTCAATTAGATTGTTAATGTCTTTGTCTGTATTTTCTTTTGTTATATATTTTGTTTTTGGTGGGTTATTTTTGTGTTTTTTTGTTGTTGTTTTTGTGTTTTTGTTTTTGTTTGCATAATAAGATAAACTTGCACAACATAAGGAAAGGCTTAAAAATCAGTTTCATTGCTCAAAAAATACAAAATGCATTGTCATTTGATTAATTAAAAATAAAATTTTCTAAACACAAAAAAAGGGGAAACACGTCTACTGGCTTTAAGTAAAAGTATGTATTTCCATGGTTTTTATTTGAAACTTAAAACGATTGCTTAGGATCAGAGAATGTAAAGGACTCAGGAGATTCCAAAACCTCCATAAGAATAAGTAGAAAGATACATTATAAAAAAGAAAATGAAGATAAACATATGGAGGTTTGACTTCAGGCACAATCAATTCCCCTAGTCATCTTTTCAGTTGTCAAAGATACATTGTGGATTTGTATTGGGAACCACCCAGTTACATGTGAGAGAAGCCAAACTGGAGGATTACTAAGGCATCTTTTATACCCTACTGCCATGTATCTGAAACCAAGCTCTGTAACCTGTTTAGCAAGATGAAAACTATCAATCTGATAGTTGCAGTAAATAATGTAAAAAACTAGTAAAGGGATCATCTAGGGGACTTTCAAAACTTTAAACAGTATATTATAAATTGCTAGCTAAGACATTTTCTTCTAATGTTCGCCAAGGGTCAGTACATCCTTTCAGGCATCTCAGAAATAAGCATGAGAATATCATACACTAGCTGTAATTTAACCCCACTCTTAGAAAACTCACTTTATAAGAAGTGATAAGCTGAGTAATATGATCCTCTCAGCCCATATTAATATTTTGTACAGTAGTATCAATGGATTTGTTACTGGAGATCTAGGTAGTAACTTTTTAGGATAATAATCCTCCTTGGAAAGTTTAAGGATAGGGGTGCCTGGGTGGCTCAGTGGGTTAGGCATCGAACTTTGGCTCAGGTCATGATCTCATGGTTCTTGAGTTCGGGCTCTGCGCTGGCTGACAGCTTGGAGCCTGGTTCCTGCTTCAGATTCTGTGTCTCCGTCTCTCTGCCCCTCTCCTGCTCATTCTCTCTCTCTCAAAAATAAATAAACATTTAAAAAGAAAGAAAAGTTTAAGGATAGGTAAAGTGGCAGTTAATTTTCACAAAGGATTAATTCAAAACTGAGTTAAATCAAAGGCTTTTTAAAAATTAATACTGAAATGTATTTGACATATAACATTGTGTAAATTTAAGCTGTGCATGCTGATGTGATACACTAACATACTGTAGTATGATTGTGATTGCAGTGATACTTAGCATCTCTGTCTCATCACATAATTATTTCTTTTTTTTTAATTAAGATCTATTCTCTTAAGTTTGGTGATTACAATACAATATTGTTGTCTCTATTGACTATGCAGTGCATTAGGTCTCCTGGACTTATTTCTCTGAGTCACAAGTTTGTGCCCTTAAACATCTTTCCAATTGTCCCATCCCGAACCCTGGTAACTACCATTTTACTGTCTTTTTTTTTTTTTTTTTTTTTTGCAAGTTTAGCTTTTTCAGATTCCTCATAGAAGTGACACATAGTATTTATATTTCTGCATTTGACATATCTCACTTTTGGCTTTCATTTCAATCTAAAAATATAGTAATTGAGAGAGATAGTGATTTGTTTCTATGAACCTTTTAACAGACCTCAGATGTGCAGACACAAGATACGTCACTTTGCCATTATTATTGCATCTTGACCAAAAACAAACAAAAAAAATAACAAAAAAAAAAAGAATTGTTTGTGTTTCAATTTACTGACCAGTTACCTAAGTTTCAGAGAGGGCAACAAATTTGGCCAGGGTTACAAAGCTACTAAGAAGTGGAGCTTATATTCAAACCCTCTTCTCAAAATCCATGCTTATTTGGTTTATCTATTCTACCGTGTGTCTGGCTTATGGGTCCCATGAATATCCAAGGTTTCTCATAATATCATATTTAATGCTGCATTCGTACTATCTTAGAACTTTTTTAAGTTCTCCCCTGATGTAACAAATGCTTTGAGAATTAATCCAGAAATGCTGCAGAATACTAGAATGCAGTGGAACAATTCATGCTCCAGATTTTGATCAAAGGGCTTTGATAAGGACTGCCACTTACTGCTTCTGTGTCTGTTCTGTGTCTTTGGACAAAGAAACAATGAATGTGAATATTGATTTTCATGTTGATAGTATAATTGTCCGATAATCTGATTATTCCTCCATCGTACTGGCAATCATGTTAAAAAACTAGGTCACTAAAGCAAACTCATACATTTAACAGATGGTCATATATTCTTTTAGTAAACACATAACCTGAGTATAACTTATTTTCTCTTACTTTTCTATGAGGAAAGCTAATATCCCAAGTATTAAATCTTCAGTGGGCAGCATTGATTTAAGCATATTTGGGGGGAAAGTATTCAAGACACTTGAAAAAGAAATGCAGGGCTTCTAAAGAAAAATATGAGATATGTTATCAAACACCCCAAGCAATGTAAAAACAATTCAAAAAATTGCAGGGGGGTATGTAGTTTCATTATAAACTAGATTAATAAAGCAAGAAAATCCAAGAAGAAGAAAGTTATTTAACTGGGAAATTGTATATAAAAAATGAAGCTGTACTGAAGACAAATTACATATCTTACATATCATATAAATATATCATACATAAATTTATATATAATTATTTATATAAAGTTATGCATGGGGTGCCTGGGTGGTCAGTCAATCTAGTCTCAAATTTATTAAATGGGCCAGTATATGCCCCCCCCAAAATAAGAAGAAAGCATGGGAAAAGGGAGGAATAAAATGTTCATTATAAGGAGTGTGAGATTTGGTGTGGAGTCACTTAGGAATAATTGATATTCTTTACTGAAATACAAACACAGTTTCTATTTATTTTTCTTCAAAAGATAGAGCATTCATAACTAATGCATGGGATTGTTAATAAGCACTCAAAATTGGAGGGTAGAAGGAACACCTACAGAACTCTCCAAAACTTAGAAAAGAAGTAGAGTATGACAGAAACAATGTTAGATTGGAAAATTGTAGGAAGATAATTAACCCAAACTCTAACCGCAGGCATGATACCCATAAAAAGTATGAAAGAACTCAGTGTACTCTTCCCACACCTTTCTTACCTTTTCCTCCATGGGCTCTGTCCATCTCGAGCACCTCAGAGTCCAAATTGTGTATACTGTGTCTTAATGGCACCAGACCACATGCTGTTATTGTCACAAAGAAGGTGAGAATTTACACAGATGAAGTGACCCATAGCTTTATATATACAAATATTCTTCATATGTAAATGTCCCAATTTCTTTCCACTTCTACCAGCACCTGAGCAAGAGTGATTAGTGTGGCAAAAAGAATGGCACAGAACAAGTGTAAACGAACTTCATGTAATTTTTCTGAAAAGAAAAACAGAAATGGGGTCAATGTTCATGGTCAAAGATCAAAAATCTATATTCTTTCAAGTATTGGAAAAATATAGCATATGTTCTTGCTAATAGAAATGATTTGTTAATAAGAGACAAGAGTAACAAGAAATAAGGGGACATATTATTGGAAGAATGGTCAGTAAGAGGAAAGGAGGTATAATGCACCTATACAAACTTTAGTCTTATCTAGGATCATGATGTTCTGATTTAGAGAAGCCCAGGGAGAGGACAGATTGATGATAAAGTCACAGGTGCAGATGGATATGTTCCTGGGAGCTATGGGTATTTTCAGCTGGTTTTGTCAATTTTCCCATCAAAACAAGGCCATGAGATTTAAGTGGAGATGGGGAATATGGTGTAGGGAGTTTCAGGAAAGAGGAAAAGGTTTGGAATATTCTTCTAAGAAAATAAGTGGAAGTAAAATATAAGTAAAAGTGATTATATAATTGTCACAAAGACCACAGAACCCCTTGTTATTAGCAATCATTAATTTATTGTTATTTGAGAGAATACTGAGTGGTGTTTTGTCAAGTTGTGATAAGCAGTGCAGGTATACACGAAGAGGAGATGAAAAGGTAGAACCCAGAGTTTCCATCCCCATGTAATTATAGAAAAATGAGAAAACAGGAAACATAATATTCAAGGGGTATGCCAGAGAGAGATTATACTTACACATCATACAGATCATGGTGTTGTTGGGGCTTCAACCCAGCCCATCCAAAAATAGTGTCAGAGGCTCTTCTTATTGTCAAAAGAAAGAATTCAAGAACAGACAAAACACATCAGATGAGCAGTATAAGAGGAAAGTTTATTAAAGCGAAAGTACACTCTCCAGATGTGAAGATGGGTAAGTTCAAGGGAAAGCTGTGTCCCCCTGGGGTTTGGTTTTCTGTCTTTTATTGACAGTTGTTAACAAGCGGGTGGAGTATTCATTACTTGAAGTGGATATTTCTTGGAAACAGGGTAAGCACTTTTTCTTTCTTATTTGGTCAGTGTTTTCTTGTCATGCCCCCCCTTAGGGAGAAGATTTTAGTATGACAGTGTAGTATAATGAAGAAATATTGTGAACTTTGGCCTACATTGGCAGCCATCTTTGGCCTATCTGGTTTGATCCAATTTCTTATGGTTTTGTTTTGAAGTCCTGGCAGGACAGGCCTCTGACTTCTTCATAGTCAGCCATGACTTCCTCCTTGCTGGCCTCCAGGTATCTGGTTAGAAGGTAAACAACTGTCTAACAATGGCATTTGCACTGGATAAGAAAGGAATTGAGGACATGGAAAGAAAGGAAATTGGAAAAGGTGGAAGACTGAGCGATTATAGGTCCCAGTGGAATCTCAATATTGTTTAATTCAGTGTATTAGAGGGACTCAGCTGAAACATAGATGATGGAGGATTAGTAAAGCATGGGTTGCTTGAAATTGAGATTTGGAGGGTTTTTAAATAGTGATGAGAGCCAGAATCTAAAGTATGATCATTGTATTGAGTTGATGGAAGGAGGAGGAAGATCAACAATAAGTCATTGTGAAAAAAAGAAGATCAAAGATTTGAAGGGCAAGAGAAGTGGAAGGGTCATCTATGTGTACATGTAAACACAAGGGGAAATGGAAAAGGTAGTATTGAAGAGATGACAACAGACCAAGCATAAGTGATAAACCAGCAAATTATGAGCTCTTGATTCTAGGAGCTCTAGATGACTATAACATGGAAATATACGATTTTTAATTGGATGACCAATAACAGCCAAAGAATGTGGGAGAATCTATGATTAGAGAAAATTAGCTTTTTCTCATTGATAGAGTCTCATTAGTTTTCCAGACTTGGGTGGATTCAGCAGTTACCCAGCATCTGACTACAAACTGAAATTTATCAGCTGAATATTGGATGAGTAGACTTTGGAGATATATTTTTATAATGACCAAATAAATGTAAAAGATATTGACAAATAAACCATAATGGAATTTAGTTTAGAAATCTCTCTGCAGACAGTTAAAGCTCTCTCCCGTTGTGTTGTAGTTTCAAGAAAAGGGGACTATATGTGTTAAAATGTACAAATCTTATTCTACTTCCACATTATTTATGTCTTTTTTGTGTCTGCTTGGCATTGGAGTTTGCAATGGAACAGAAAAAAAAAGACAATACAGGGTATCTAAAAGCTTTGAATCTAAAGCTATGGATTTAGGACTTTTTTCTCTAGTTATTGTATATATAATATATATTTGTCTAATAGTATTTACATTGAATTTATATTTGTGATCATTTCATAAAAAACTATTCTGGTAAATAATGTCTTAATTTTAGAGGTGTTTAAACTGAGAATCACATAGATGGAAGCTAATTAACACCTCAGAAACAAAACTAGCCTTTATTGAAGTAAGGATTCCGAGTCCTACATTATCTAGAGGACATTACCCTTTTGCACATATTCAAACCCTCTGTATCTTTGAAGTCTCACTTCTCAACAAAACCTTCTCCAGAACTTTACCCATAAAGATTTTTAACCTTTTATGAATGCCTATTGTGTTTACTCTCTTTACCACACGTTTAGATACAATATAAGTGATAAATAATGATTTTATGTATTTTCTGTACATCATCATTTAGTTGGAGTAAACACCTAATTTTCTGATATCGTATTCTCGGTTCAGTTATTTGATTAGGTAAATATTGCGTCTCTAACCCATATTTTTCTCTGTTAAAGTACCAATTAGATTTCAGTAGGATGATAATTGATCAGGGGATATGATTTGACTCTTTGTTTTAAAATATAGTGATTTCCTAGGCTGGTGAGTGGTCACTGATCCCAAGAAAAGCTACCAAAATATGATGTCATGCAGCTCATATTCACCTGATTTGCATAGTGGTTCACTGATATTGTTAATATTAAAAGAAGTACAATGTCGAAGTCCTTTCTAGATTTCTTTTCTTATCTCCAATAATATAATGCTAAATGTTACAAAATAATAGTTCACTGACCAGTCCTCTCTATGCATATCATTTATCCTAATTTTGACCATCTTGTTTTGGTTAGAGTGTATAGACCTTCTAGAATTTCACATATTTTTCCAGTGGAAGATTGACCCTCCTGGGAATAAGAAAGGAATGAGAGATTTATTGTAATTTACATACTATTTTTATAATTGGTCATGAGAATAAATTGTTTTATTCTGTCAAACAAGATTTATTTCAAGACCTCTAGTGTCTGCTAAACCAAATCTCAATAATTGACTACCTTTCTCTCCCACCCTCAACTAAATGTACAGTTGTAAATTTTCCTAAAGGTGTGAGGATGCTTGTTAAACAGAAGTTAAGAAGGTAATGTAGAAGCTGCTAATTAGTAACAAATGCATTATTTATGGATGCCTAAAAATATTACTTAAATAACTCTTAACAATGTTGCAGAATTAAATTTTAATTGTATATGGTCTCATTGTTTTTGAGATGCAGTGTTTTTTTTTTTATTTTATTTTATACTTTTTGGTAGAAAAAATAAAAAATACCTCTTGGTCTAAAGGTTTCTTTGCATAAGAATGCTTTCTACAGTGGATCTTGTTGTACTTCCACAAAATAGCTGTGTGTGTGTGTGTGTGTGTGTGTGTGTGTGTAAAGCATATGTTTAAAATTATATGAAGTAGATTTTGTTTGGTACTCTGTGCCAAGTGTCAAAATGGTCAATAATATTTTGAAGATATATTCACCAAATTGTAGAGGATGTCTTAACTATGTACATATTCAGCATACTTTCACTCCCAATCCAGCTGTAATTTTGTAAAATTAGAATTGATCCTACCCCTGCAAGCAATGAAGAGAATACAGAATCGATTTGGTCTTCTTGAAAAGAAAAATGATAAGTAAATCTAATCAACCAAGGGGATAATCAAAGTAAATTTGAGAGAAACAAAGAAGCCATTCTAAAATGAGCAAAGGACCCATTAATGCTTAGAAGTAAGGCTAAAGCTGTTAGGGGTGCCAGGGTTGCTCAGTCAGTTGAGCACTAGACTCTTGATTTTGGCTCAGGTCATGATCCCAGGGTCATGGGATCAAGATCTGCATCCAGCCCCTCTCAGAGCCTGCTTAGGATTCTCTCTTTTCCTCTCTCTCTGGCTAAGACTGTGCAAACTGGCAAACTACACTGTAAGACTACAGAAATGCAAACAGTGGAATAAAGGTGAGGACATGTAAATATGCTCTTCATTTTTTCTTCTATTTTGTCTTTAAGGTTCCACAGATATTCTTTTAGTTTGAAATATGTCACTACAGAAATGACCTAAATACATTTAAAGTTTTTACTTTATTTCATTTTCTCATTTCCTTATATGTTGAAAGGACTTTTTGTACAATGTTATGTTTTGTAATGAGGAATTCTGTAATTGAAGTTCAGCTATTTCTTCAATTTCAGTAAAATTTATTTTTGATTAAATTCAAATTTCATACCTTTTGTACAAATTACTATGAGCACAGTTCTATAAAAATATACCTATATAGTATATTTTAGTGTCACTTTGCTTTTATACATGCATGCTATCTGGAATGATGTTTATTTTGGGGGTTGTAAGATAAGGCTATATTTTGGTTTCTACATTTTATATTGCTCTGCAGTTTGGAAATTTCTAATGAATGTGTATCATTTCTTCACAATTGATAAGTTATCATTTTGTTTAACCAGATGTGTATGTGTGAGTGCAGAAGAGTGTTGGCATCCCGATGTTTCAAGAGCTGGGCATAGATTAGACTTTCCTATGGGTAAAATTTGTGCCCCCTGGAAGGTCCTCTAAATTGAGCATTGAAAATGTGACTCTCTGAACAATGCAGTATAAGTTGACGCATGTCCCAGGTTTCATTTTTCCCTTAGCAAGAAGGAGATGTTGCCATATATATTCCCTAAGTCTTAGTCTCACGCTTCCAGGAAGCACAGTGCATTTTATTTCATAGCATAGCACAGTGCATTTTTGTTCATAGCATAAGTACAATCCGAGGTATCTTCCATCACAACATAGAAATATTCTCATATGCAATGAGATATTAGGTGATGCCAAAGTGGATGGTTTAACAAGTGCATATCAGATTGCCTTTCCAATTTGCTTTGTGTCAGAAAATGAGATGAGTTTATTTTCAGTGCCCTCAATCCAATTCCAGTGTAGCGGTTTGTTCCTTACATTCAATTAGAAGGTTTGAGAATATACCTGTAGTGTTTTGCTTTTCTTTCTTACTAGTTGAGAGAAGAAATAAATAACTGAAGCAATTTCTACAAGCCTAACATACAATAATCAACTGTTAAAGATACATATGGATCAAATATAGATTTTCCTCTGAGGTATAGTTAGCCTATTAAATAAGCTGTTTATCCATGTTGTCCATAGTACATTCCTTTTTATGGCTAAATAATATTCCATGTGGTTAAATAAACCACAATAATTTCATCCATTTACCTGTGGGTGGACTTTTATGTTAGTTCTCCTTTTGGATATTAAAAATAAGGCCGCTATGAACATTCACTTCGAAAGGCATTTTTGTATAGATATATACTTTCTTTTTTTTTCATTTAAATACTTGGGAGTGGAGTGACTGCATGAGATGTCAATTGTATTTTAAATTTTCGAGAAACTGCCTAATGCAATTTTACTTAGTAAAATAGAGAACAAATTCTTGACATACGTATAAAACAACATGTATCAATGTAAACAAACAAGGAAATACAACAACCAAGAGAATATATTGTATAATTTCATTTATATGGCCTTTAGAAAATATAAGTCTTGTTTATTTTGTTAGAAAAAGCTGATGTTTGGTTGCACGGGCTATTAATAAGTATGGATAGATTGGGAAGAGGCTCAACAGAACTCTTTGGGAAATATAAATATTTATATTTTTCTTGTGGTGAATGATTATAATAATATATATATTTATCAAAAAGTATACAACTGTATACATAAATGAAACTTTTTTCATGTAAATTATACCTCAAGGATGGTAATTTTTTAAAGTTACTTTAAGCTATGATTGTATTTATTTCACTCTAGAATTTAGAACTACTCTAGTGTGCTTTGCCTCAATAAAATATAGTCACATAAGTTTACTTTGTAATTTTCTATATATTCTTTAATATAAGAATATTATAAATATTCCATAAATATTTTAGAATTTTATTTTATTTGCATTTATATAAAGAATATTTTAAATTTTCAGAATATTATTATATTCTATAAAATAAGAATACAATAATTATGAAGATTGTTCTGGTGATTAAATATGTTTGTAATTATAAAGTATCTAGAACAGATTTTGGCATATATATTTTATATTGCATGCTAGAATATACACTGCAGAAAAAAATACTACCTCTCCCAATAAGTTTTTCTTTTTTATGTCAACTGTTGCTTAACTCACGAGTGCCTCTAATGTAGAATATTTAAGATACAGTGTGATGTGAAAAGCTGAGGAAATAGTTTTATGACCTTCAAAAAGCATTTTATATATGACTATCTGAATGTAGGTTCAGATGTGTTACCTGGATGGAATGAAGGTAACATTAGGACCTATGTGCACAAGTACAAACATATCTACTAAGAATATATATTTTCTTATTTGTTTTTAATTTTAATGCTTCAATTTATTGATGCCCAGATCATATAGAGGTAAGTGATTAGCAAATAACTCAAAATCTTCATTAATATCTTCTGTAATATCAGAGTAATTTTATTAAAGATGTTGCAAGATACTTGCAAGTGCAGGGCACACTCATAGGGACAAAACACACCTTTCATTGGTCTGTGTACAAATAAATGATGTTAGTTGTGGCTACAGCCATCATGTGGAATGCCTTGGGACTATATTTAAACTTACACCCCTATGTCATTGTCATCTACACAATTACTTTTCACAAATTCCTGGTGTAAATACATTTTTACTGTATTGAGGCATATTATTTTAAATTAGCTTGGCCCATGATGAAGCTTATGATTTTGCCTATTCTTTCCAAATTCATATTCAACAAATTCATTACTTGGGGAATTACTTTGGAGTCATTGAGATATGGGTTTGGCCCTCAGGTGAGTAGCATTTTGACTGTATCCATCATTCATTGGCTTTACAGCATTCAATTTCCTCATTTGTGTGATGCAGAATATCATCCTTACCTTACAGGATGATTCTTCAGAATAAGTGAGATAATACAGGTAAAATACAAAACAGAGCGCCGGAAATAGGAGTTAGTACTCTTTGTCATCACTACCATGACCTCCATTGCTTTTAATTGTTGATGAGAGATGTTGGAATATGTGTGGTGTGTGAATGTCAGTACATTTGCCAGGAAAAATGCATATATGTGCCTGGTGGGATATGGGTGTGGTCAAAAAGAAGCTTGGCTTTCAAAATTGGGGATATTTTAGTAAGCTTGATTGTCTTATTTTCCTCTTCTCTTCTCTTCTCTCTCTCTCTCTCTCTTTTTTTTTTTTTTTTTTTTTTTTTTTTTTTTTTTTTTGGAGTAAGAAGAGGAAAGGAGGATTGGAAATAAGATAAAATTTGGGTTTGCACAAGAGCATGAGGTAACTACCATATGGGCCAATGAAACTGTTGAAGAAAAGGAGTTTGGAGGATGTTTCTTCCATTCAGTATTTGGCTGAGGGGTAAGTTTGACTTGGTATTTTAAATATTCATCCTCTGTGTATTCTTGCTGCTATGTACAGTTGAACTTTGGACAACACAAGTGTGAACTCCATAGGTCCACTTATATGCAATTATTTTTAAGAAATATAGTACAGTACTGTAAATGTATTTTTCTCTTCCTTAAGATGTTATCAGTAAACATTTTTTGTTCTCTAGTTTATTTTATTGTAAGAATGTAGTATGTAATACATGTAACATACAAAATACCTGTTTATCAACTGTTTATGTATTGGGAAGGCCTCCAATCAATAGTAGGATATTAGTAGTTATGTTTTGGAGGAGTCATATTTTATACATGGATCTTTGACTTGTGGAGTGTTGGTGCCCCTACCCCTTGCAATTTTCAGGGGTCAACTCTAAATACATTTAATTAACACAGTTTATAAAGAAAAATGCCTTAAGATTTTGAAAGCACCAATCAAATCAGAATCAAAAATAAGTGTGTAATCAGTTCAGTATTCAAATAACTTTCGACAGATTAGTCCTGGTATCCACAGTATACTTCCTAAAGATATAAGGACTCTCAAATGAAGTGTCCTACAATATAAATCTTGGAACAGTCAAATGAATTGTGCTGCTAACTAAAGATTGCTTTTTAGGAAACAAAAAGATAAACACAGGTTATTACAACAAAGAATTAACCAAACCTGTGTGAACAGCACCATCTTTTGTAGAACCTTTGAAATTAGGGTTTTGTTTTGCTTTTTTAATTGATACAATGATACTCTGAGCCTGATTGCAATTAACGTGAAATCCCTGAATCAATGGACTGCATTGTGCATTCTGGCCTGGTTAGTTAAGTTAATGGGAGTGTGAGGTTCATTAAGCAAGTGTTAATGATTTTTCTCCCTATATTGTCTGAGCCTCACCTAGTTACAGTCAAATATTAATCTTACCAACCTGGACATCTTTCTTAACAATTATGTATCATTGGTAGTAAGGATGATAATATAGATAGTGCTACTTACTGATCTAAGGAAGAAGTCATTCATTCAAAACAATCCAGGTTAAGAATGTGTCTCAGGTTTTACATGGAAAATTGAAAGTAAACACTGTAACGCAGAGCTCTCTTAGTACTCTGTAATATATGTCTGTGCATACACAGTCTTATACACATAGACACAAACATAAATTTCTTACTACAGGTATATATTAATGCCCTTTTACATCAGAAAACTAGATATTATCGTAAGAAAAAGCTTTTTCGAGGTCATTTTTTTGTGTAAAGGTTGGGAGGGAAAATTTTTTCATAGTGCTCTCTGTATGATCATGATTAATTTCTAAAAAAATTTAATCCCATAAACTTGCCAGTGGTAACTAGTCTGTTCATTTAAAGATATTTCTGTAGTTTGCTTTCTAGGACTTGCAGTTAAATGCCAAAAGACATTTTTAACATTTATTCAGATTAGCTTTTCCTGTTTTATCTATTTTGAGTATCTTTGAATAAAAACATCTGAAAAACAATTTCCAAGTTCTGCATAAGTTTGGAGACAGAATTTTATTCCAGTTTTTTTTTGTAACATTATCTTTGCTTTTACTTTAATTGCAAAGACATGTTTCTCACTCTGTGATGTACTCTAACAAAATCTATGCTACACTGTTAGAGCACAAGATCAGGAAATAACAGTAATAAGAAACTGTTTAGAAAATATAATGATATATTTTGATACGATCAGTAAAAATCTATAGTATAAATATATTGATATATTTAGATATGTAGATATTTTGGGGTGCAAGTCAGATTACTTCTCTTTGAAGGAGAATTGTGGAAATTTTCATAGTCAGGGAGATCACTGTTGAATTGGATCCTGATGGCTAAGTGTGAATTGAGCATGTGGAAAATAAGGAGATACCTTTTCTCATAGAGAAAGCATATGAGCAAATCTATTTGTAACCTGTGATTACATGTAGGAAAAATAGCATGTCATTTTGGTCTAGATATTAGAAAATAAATTAGGGGCACCTGGGTCTCTGTCAGTTAAGCATCTGATTCTTGATTTCAGCTCAGGTCATGATCTCATGGATCGTGGGATCCAGCCCCAAGTTGGGCTCTGCGCTGATGACACAGAGCCTGCTTAGGATTCTCTGTCTCCCTCTCTCTTTCTTTACCATCCCCTATTTGTTCCCTCTCTCTCTTCTCTCTCTCTCTCTCTCTCCCCCCCCCTCAAAATAAATAAATAAGCTCTAAAAATAGGAATATTTTAAGCTTATTTAGGATGTTTCTATAAAATGGCTGTGTCATCCATCTAAAAAGGGAGTAAGTCCTGGAGCTGAAAATAAGGACTAAGGAGATAAGGAGATGGATCTTAAGGTAATGGATCTTAATGCAATGGAAAAGAAAAGGAGTGGAGTGGAGACAGAGCCTCTATGGGGAAATAGTTTAACCAGGTGAGATACAGACTTTAGTAAAATCTTCTTCAGAGCAACAACCTTATCTCCATTATCTGAGGATGATTATGAATAGCCAGTGACTGTGGTTGAGGCAAAGATCACACACAGAATAATCTTTTCTCTCCTTGTGGAGGGACTTGGAGAGGAGTAGTAGGAGCAAGGCAGGGATCCCAGTGCACAGTATACCATCTGCCTCATGATGGTTGTTACCAGGAGCTAGAATCAGGAGAGGACAAATCAAGGAGGCAACGCAGTATATCATTTGCAGGGCCATTTTCTAAAATTGTGTTTTAGAAACAATGAATGTAGAACTTAATTTCTGTCAATGGAATCCATAGAGGAGGTGGGGCTTCATGCCATCAAAGTTTAAGTTAGACAAATGGACTAAATATTGGAAATCACATTCAACCAATGATGAGTACTTCAGCTTTTTTCTAGATGCACCTTCTTCTCACTTAACTTACTGCTGTCAGATATACCATTTTGCCCCTTTATGATCAATTAATTTTAAGAAACACTTAACAAATGCCTTTGAAAAATGGGTATAAAGATTCTCAATTATAAAACTTCCCAAACCATTATGCATGAACAGTCACTATGAATTTTAAAGAAGGTAGTATGAAATAGAGGGTTCCACTATCTTATTTGAACCCTTTATTTGAAATTTGCTAATAATGTGATTTCACAATAATGTGAAAATTGTATTTTCCTAGAACATATTTTGGGCAACACAACCAATTCAACATGAAGGCTCTTTGAATGGTAAAATCTAGTGATTTTAGAGCTTCTTATCTAAGGTTCTCTCTCCAACTCCAATAATACAATTATGAGTTTTAGAAAATTATTTCTACTACCAAAACTTCTGTTTTTTTCTTCCCTTTTAAATATAGAGGTGTTATTGTATTCCTCTAATATTACTTCCAGATTTAAAGTCTGAAATTCAATGTGTAGACTTGGTCTGTATGTATCTGCTTTATCAATTTGCAAACACTATAGAGTATCTGTGATTCAGCATGGGACAGTCTTTTATGTGATGATATTAAGGTTTCCCCATTACTGCTCAATGCCGTGCTCTAATTCTCAAAAAAATTTTTACAACCCTACACTTATTGATGGGAGGGCATCAAAGTTCAATAACCTAAGAGTCACAATTCAATCAGTTCAATAAAACCAGGAAGGAATTAAACTATGACAACTAGACCATAAATGTCAGATTAATTCACCTTCACTTTAATATTTCAGGCATTAAATATTTTAAGAAGTGATTTTTTCTTATAGACTGAATGTAGAATTGGATAATGAAAATTGGTTTATGAAAAAGGGAACATTTATTCTCAGGCATGCACCAATGCTAGTCTTATATACTACTGAGGCTTTATGAACTTTTCTGAAATCCTCATTACCATCTGAAACTTACTTATGAGTTCCAGTTTCAGGAACTTTTTTTGTGTGTGAGAAACCAAAAAGGAAAAAAGAAAAAAAGACCAAAAAAACTTATTTACAAAGGTTTTTTTCTTGAGAAGGTGATAAGTAGTACTGGCAAGTTGGCTTATTAATTTAAGAACTGGTGCTTATGAATCAGTGTCATTGGTTCATCCAGGTCATTGTGCTACTTCCCTGGACAAAACCTTACTGATAACCTTCACCCGACATCCTGAACACTTCTAACTTTGGTAGTAAGAGGACCTAATTAAGTGGGCCATGAGAACTGAGCACAAACCATGAAGTTATTTATAAACAAGGAAGAGTGCATGCCCTGTTGACCCTGAGGAAAGAATATCACTCTGATCAGGAAAGGTAGAATATTTTAAACCTGAGTCAGGTTACTAATGATTTAGAAAATGGCACAACCTGTAATTTCTTATCCAAAATAGAAATATCATACAAGTTTTAGTTTAAGGTGACTCATAAAAAGTTAGAGAATTAGGGAAAAGGATCTATAAACATAGAACATTACCCAGCCTTCAGAGGAACTAGGAAAAATGTAATCAAGAGAAAAGTTTGGTATGAGTCACCTGTGTAACAAAGAAATACTTATTTCTGCAAATATATTCCTATAATCTTATTAGCAACAGCATTATGTTGTTTAAAATCTATCAGAAATTTATTTTAACAAAGTTTTAAATTTAATAAAGCATCATTTGAAAGTATGAGACAAAATATGTTTAATATTTGTGTTTTATAATTTAAGCATAGCAGCATCTTTCATCACAATTGGGCACTAGATCAAGAATTATAGGATAAGTTTTTGACTCTGTTCTATTGATCTATGTGTCTATTTTTGTGCCAGGGTCATACTGTTTTGATTACTATAGCTTTGCAACATAATGTGAAGTCCAGAATTGTGAAGCCTCCAGGTTTACCTTTCTTTTTCAAGGTTGCTTTGGAAATTTAGTATTGTTCTAGCTCTGTGAAAAAATTTTGTTTGTATTTTGATGGGTATTACATTAAATGTGCAGAATGCTTTAGGTAGTACAGACATTTTAACAATATTTTTTCTTCCAATCCGTGAGTATGGAATGCCTTTTCATTTCTTTCTGTCATCCTCAATTTATTTCATAAGCGTTATATAGCTTTCAGATTACAGCTCTTTCTCCTCTTTGGTTAGGTTTATTCCTAGGTATCTTATTGGTTTCTGTGCAATTATAAATGGGATTGATTCCTTAATTTCTCATTCTGCTGCTTCATTATTGGTGTATAGAAATGCAACCGATTTCTGCAATGAATCCACAACTTATGGTCAATTAATCTTCAACAAAGCAGGAAAGAATATCTAGTGAGAAAAAAAGTCTCTTCAATAAATGATGTTGAGAAAACTGGACAGCAACATGCAAAAGAATAAAACTGGATCACTTTCTTGTACCATACACAGAAATAAATTCAAAATGTATTAATGACCAAAATAAGAGACCTGAAACCATAAAAATCCTAGAGTAGAATACAGGCAGTAGTATCCTCCTCGACATTGGCCATAGCAACTTCCTACTAGTTGTGTCTCCTGAGGAAAGGGAAACAAAAGCAAAAAGTAAACTGTTGGGACTTCCTCAAAATAAGAAGCTTCTGCACAGTGAAGAAAAAAAATCAGAACTAAAAGGCAACCTACAGAATTGTAGAAGTTATTTGTAAATGACATATCTAATAAAGGGTTATTATACAAAATATATAAAGAACTTATAAAACTCAACACCCTAAAAATGAATAATCCAGTTTAGAAATGGGCAGAAGACATGAATAGACATTTTTCCAAAGAAGGCATGCAGATGGCCAACAGACACATGAAGATGCTCAGCCTCGCTGATCATCAGGGAAATGCAAATCAAAACTAAAATGAGATATCACCTCACACCTGTCAGAATAGCTAAAATCAATAACACAAGAAACAAGTGTTGGCGAGGATGTGGAGAAAGGGAAACCCTCCTGCACTGTTAGTGGTAATGAAAACTGGTA
Source organism: Cryptoprocta ferox (assembly GCA_028646485.1). Lineage (NCBI taxonomy): Eukaryota > Metazoa > Chordata > Mammalia > Carnivora > Eupleridae > Cryptoprocta > Cryptoprocta ferox. The sequence continues at coordinate 91,981,674 of CM053576.1, forward strand.
CAGCCACTCTGGAAAACCACATGGAGTTTCCTCAAAAAGTTAAAAATAGAACTACTCTAAGATCCAGCAATTTCACTACTAGATATTTGCCTAAAGAATACAAATATACTAATTCAAAGGGATACACACACTCCGATGTTTACAGCAGCATTATCTATAGTAGCCAGACTATGGAAAGAGCCCAAATGTCCATCAGCTGATGAATGGATAAAGAAAAGGTGGTATATAGATGCACTAGACTATTACTCAGCCATAAAAAGAGATAAAATCTTGCCATTTTCAATCACATGAGTGGAGCTAGAGAGTATTATGCTAAGAAATAAGTCTAAGAAACAGAACAGATGAGCAAAGGGAAAGAAGTATTGAGAGGCAAACCAAGAAACAGACTCTTGTCTATAGAACAAATTGATGGTTACCAGAGGGGAGGTGAGTGAGGAATAGGTAAGATAGGTGATGGGGAATTAAGGAGGGCGCCTGTGATGAGCATCAGGTGTTGTATGGAAGTGTTGAATCACTATATTGTACACCTCAAACCAGTATTACAGTGTATGTTAACTAATGGGAATTTAAATAAAAACTTAAAACAAAAGAAATTTCCCTACCTAACACAGAAACAGGACTTATCTTAATTTAGTGGGCTATGTTTGGGAGCATGTGGGGTGCTGCAGTACATATAGGGCACTGGTGCTGGCCCTCCCCATTCTGGCCTGTCTCTCACTTAAGATAGGCAATATGAAAATAGGTTTATTTAGAAAATATTACTTTTTTTCTGATTATAAATGTAACACAAGTTCACTGAAAAAAAATTGTAAGATAGGGAGCTGGTAGTAGGTCCTTACTTCCAGGTTATTTTCTTAACTATGAAAAAAAATCTTTAGAGCCTTCCAATAGGTATCTCTTCTCAGCTCTTTCTTCCCTGAATACCAGTATTCTTTGAGATTTTATGTTTTTGAGGGGAGGGGTGTACAGGGAAGTATCACAAATCGCGAGATCATGACCTGAATTGAAACTGAGAGTCTGCCGCTTAACTGACTGACCCACCCAGGTGGTCCAGACATATTTGTGTTTATATTTTATGCACAGCAAGAAGTCAGCCTCATAAGGCATAGGTGAACGATGAATTTAAAATAATAGATTCACATTTGAATACCAGCTAGTTATGGACTGAAGATATACAGATTAAAAAAGTAACTTCTATCAATAAAAACAATGAACAGATCAGTAATGATTCATTGACTCATATTACCATATTATTCTTCAGATATAACCATAAAGACAATACCATTGATAAGATGAGATACAGAAAAAATTGTTAAAATTGCCTTCTGAATTTTAAAGCTTCATTTCACAAAAAAGAAGCTTTGGTGTCTTCTTATTCTTTTTTCAAGATTTTTCTACAAATGTATAATCCCTATTAATTAATAAGAAAATAATAAATAAAGATAAAAAATGACAAAGTAAATGGATAGGCAGTTCTTATGAAGGAAATATCACCAGCCCACAAAAGGGATAATATTTTAATAAAAAATTACCAGAGAAATCATAGAAATGCAAATTAAATCAGATATACCATTTCACTGACAAAAAAAAAAAAAAACTAAATCCTACAATACAAACTTTTGACAAACATATCATAAATAAAAACAATCACATTTTCTTTTGGCAATCATAAATTTACCAAAGCAGCTTTGAATAACAAAATACAATTATCAATTAAATAGCAGTCTATTCAAGATAAAAATGCACATATAATGCCTCCCATCAATTCTGCTCTAAAACGTATTCTCTGTCAGAATTCATTAAGATGTGACCAAGGAGATGTTTACACAGATTTTTATTGTTGCAATGTTTATAGTAGCAAACGTTTAAAAAATGCTAAATAGATGATCATATAATTAAATTATAAAACACCAAAAAAGATGCAAAAGATTAGAGATACAGATTTATTAAGAATATATGTATATATATTTAATTTTGAGGTAAAAAACGAGTTTTGGAATCATATACAAAGGAGACTATTCATGTTATATCATCAAAAATAAAACAAGATTGGAGATACAAATTTATTTAAGAATATATGTATATATATTTAATTTTGAGTTAAAAAGCAAGTTTTGGAATCATATGCAAAGGAGACTATTCATGTTGTATCCTAAAAGATAAAAACATATATATTCTTATGCCATATACTATATGTATTATATATAATATTCACATGGCTTTTAGAAAACATGCAGGGGGTGCCTGGGTGGCTCAGTCGGTTAAGCATCCAGCTTCGGCTCAGGTCATGATCTCACGGTTCGTGGGTTCGAGCCTTGCGTCAGACTCTGTGCGGAGTTAGCTCAGAGCCTGGAGTCTGCTCTGACCCTCCCCTGCTCGCACTGTCTCTCCCTGACTCTCAAAAATAAATAAAAACATTAAAAAAGTTTTAAAAAGAAAACATGCAAAGGTGACAGTCGTGAACCTTGAGTTTAGAGAAAAAAGGCTATAAAATCAGAAAGATATACATTCTGGATTCAACTTTATAATTTTATCCCTTAAATTTGTGATGTTATGGTATATGGGAACAATATAAAACTAACTATATAAAATTATATGAATGTTAGTTGAATATGAGTATTCAAATATATGGAACATGCAGACACTTTGACTACATAATTGTGTTTTAACCATAATATCCAACTTTCACTGCATAGGGATATGGTGGGAACTAAGTGTATTACATTGAGAGAAAGTATGTGAGGATTGGAAGCACTGCTTTTAATCTCCAAACTATTATTCCTTCTTCCTACTGCAGCAAGTGGGAAATTATGTGTATGTAAGAACTGGATAATTGAGTTTGTGATCTCTGATTACCGGAGCCAGGGCCTGAGATGCTCCTTCAGTGAGGCCATATCTATAATGAAATCACTAATTGAATCTTCTACATATACCTCTCTGGCTCAAGAATGAAACATGTATTAAGAGGCTTCTATCAATACTTGTAAGGCCAGAAAAAGATCAAATATGGGTAAGACACTAATATTTCAAACAATTTTAATACTATCATTCTAACATTGGATAATAAAGAAAATTTCCTTTTCTTCTTTATCAAAATAGTTTATTTACTTAGTACTCATTAGTATAATTTTCTTTAAGGTTTTTTTCTCTGTTTTTAACAACAGTATTTCTAACAGTTCTTTTCTCAGGCAGTCCTAGTCACCATATATATTTTCCAAAAGCAGCCAACGAGATAGGAAATTGAATGCAGGTGGTTTTTATGGAAAGTGATTTTAGGAAGGACAAGTTGAGATCAGAGTGAATGTGACAGGAAAGGATAGGATACAGTAGAAGATAAGGTACTACTTAGCAGGCTACTGCTGTAGACAACTGGAACTTAATCATGTTAGGAGATCTCTGAGAAGAGGGTAAAACGTATATCAACATTAACCAACCAAGGAATGCTAAAGCAGGTGTATTTATGTGGGACTCCAGTCCTTACTGCTAGCTTCCATGGTGTTAATTTGTCATCAAGGTAGAGTGTCTTGTGACACTGAGGAAATTCTCATGGCACTAGAGAAAGACCTTGGTTCAAAGAGCAACTGAGAGACTTGAGTGCTTGAGACAGGAAACTTTTAGCAAGCTAGAGACTGCTCAACAGCTGTGTAGCTGAGGTGAACTCAGGTATGCTGAGGAAAATGGAGTGGGGCATCAGCTATAAATACTAGCCTCCCATCCATTTTCATACCTATCTCTTAAATTTTCTGGTTTTTTAAAAGTACTCAATTCCACACTTCCAAGTTTCTTTACCTTTCTTCCAACTATTTCAGATTTCCTGAATAGCCACAGTGAATTACATAATAAGGAGACACAAAGAAATTTGGAGAACGCTGGAATTTTTCCTCTGTGGCAGATCCACTTAACTGTTTTAACACCACTAGAGTTGAGAGTCGCATAATGATGTTATGATTTTTTTTTTTTTGTCTAGAGAATCCCCACTGATATTCAAGAATTGACAGGACATAAAAGAATAAGGATAGAGAGATGTAAAGCATTCCCATGGATCTCAGCCAAGAGGCTAATAATACAAAATGTTGAGTTAGATACCCACTGTGTGCCTTAAAAAAATCCTTACTGTGGATTAAAAGATAGTGTTTTATCTGCTCCACAGATGACTCTGATTTTCTTCCTACATTTTCTCGTTAACTTACTGCACTGAAGGCCAACCAGCTTCATTGTTGTTTCTCAAACATATCAAAAATGCTTCTGTCTCTGTACTTGCCTTTTTTCTCCTATACCTGGAACACTGAAAGAACTTTCCAAGACTCCTCCCAGTTTGTATACCTTATTCAGAATATTTCTTGAGAATATCACCTCTTCAGGGAAGTCTTCTTGATTCTATCATAAAAATAAGACTTCTGAGATGACTCTAAATCTCCGTTGCCCTCATTTATTTTTCTCTACAGACAGACAAGCCAACAAGTATGGATTTTTTTTACCTCATATTAACTATATCACCATCTTAAATGTAAGCTACTTCTTAGGGAAAGACATTGCCTCTTTATTTGCTCTTGTATCCCCAGTAGTTAGTGTCTTGAACTGAGTTACTTAATAAATATTTGTGAATAAATAGACATAACACTTTCTAATAGGTCCCTTAATTGTATTAATATATACCCCCAGTATGTTTAATCTTCTCCTACGGAGGGTGTTTGTTTAATTTGTTTTTATCTCCAAGACATAACGTAGACTCATGTTCATGTAGTTACTCAGTGTTGAATGCATTAATCAAGACCTTAGAATGGTGATAGATCAGGGTGCCTGTGTGGCTCAGTCAGTTTAAGCAGCTGACTTTGGATCAGGTCATTTTCTCACAGTTCATGGGTTTGAGTTTATGTTAGGCTCTGACACTTTAGAGCCTGGAGCCTGCTTCAGATTCTGTCTCCCTCTCTCTCTGCCCCTTCCCAGCTCACTCTCTCTCTCTCAAAAATAAACATTAAAAAAAAGTTAAATGGCGATAGATCCAGGATGTCCATACAATGTGATGTGAGCTATCATTAGAACCCCAAGCATTAAGTGTAAAGTTCTTCTGGGTGAAGTCTCACTTCTTTCATTAAATGCATAGTGCCTTTATTTGACAACCCAGCTAGTATATTAGACAGACTTGTTTAATGTTTGTATATGAAATAACGTCCTCCAGATTTATAAAGACTTATCATTGTTGTTGTTTTCCTGGTGTATTCTAAGTGATTTTGTATGTTTTGTTTTGCTTGTTTGGTCTTGAGTTCTAAATATATTAAAAACACTCATCTGTAGTCATAACAAAAATCCCAGAAAGATATTGTTGAAAATCAACTAAATGACTCTAAGGCTTATATAACAATTTTGTCTTACATAGCTAACACAAAACTGAAGAACAAAATTGGAGGACTGATGCTACCCTATGTGAAGATTTACTATAAAGCAGTAGTAATCCAGACAGTGTGGTATTGGTGGATGAATGGACAAACACATCATTGGAATAGAACAGAGAGCTCAGAAATACACCAGCTTTAAAATATAGTCAACTGTTCCTCTGAAAAAGGAACAGGCAGTACAGTGAAGCAAAGACTGTCTTTTCAACATATGTTGCAACAGTTGCTACACACACACACACACACACACACACACACACACAGATGAATCTGATATGCATCTTATACCCTTCACAAAAATTAACTCAAATTGAATGATAGGCCAAAATGTAAAATACAAAACTATAAATCTTCTAGAAGATAACAAAAGAGAAAAGCTAGATGCCTTGGCTATTATGATTACTTTTTAGATATAACCCCAAAGGCATGGTTCATGAAAGAAATAATTCATTAGCTGGGCTTCATTAAAATTAAAAACTTCTGGGGCTCCTGGGTCGCTCAGTCAGTTATGTTTCCCACTTCAGCTCAGGTCATGATCTCGCACTCCGTGAGTTTGAGCCCCATATCAGGCTCTGTCCTGACAGCTCAGAGCCTGGAATCTGCTTTAAATTCTGTGTCTCCCTCTCTCTCTGGCCTTCTCCCACTCACACTCTGTCTCTCTGTTCTCAAAAATGAGTAAATGTTAAAAGTTTTTTAAATTAAAGTATTAAAACTTGTGCACTATAAAAGCAATGTAGAGATTGAGAAGACAAGCCACATACTGGGAAAAAATTGTTTACAAAAGGCACATTTGGAAAGTTCTGTTATCCAAAACGTACAAAGAACTTTTAAAACTTATCAATAAGGAAACAAAAAACATGATTGAAAAATAGACCAAAGACCTTAACAGACACCTCACCAGAGAAGATATACAGATGGAAAACAAGCATATTAAAAGATTTTATGCCTTCAGGAAAACACAAAACAACAAGATACCAATATATACCTATAGTGATGGTCAACTTCTAGAACACTGGCAACACAAAATGTTGATGAAGATGTGAAGCAACAGGAACTCTCATTCATTGCTGGTGGGAAGGCAAAATAGTATAGCCACTTTGAAAGACAATCTGGCAGTTTCTTACAAAACCAAACATAATCTTACCATGCAATCCAGTAGTAACACTCCTAGATATTCAATCAAAAGATTTGAGAAATTATGTCAACATAAAAATTAGCACACAAATATTTATAGCAGCTGTGAAAACTTGAAAGGAACCAAGATGTCTTTCAGTATGAGAATGGATAAATAAACCATGGTACATCCAGACAATGGAATGTTATTCGGTATTAAAGATAAATGAGCTACCAAGGCGTGAAAAGACATGGAAGAAATTTAAATGCATTTTACTCAGTGAAAGAGGACAGTGTGACAAAGACTACATACCATATGATTCCAAATGTATGACATCTTAGAAAAAGTGAAAATGTGGAGACAGCAAAGAGATCAGAGGTTGCCAGGAATTAGGGGCTGGGGTGGGAGGTGAGACAAACAGGTAAAACACAAAAGATTTTCAGGGCAGTGAAAATACTCTGTATTGATACTATAATAATGAATACACATCATTATACTTTTTTCCAGACCTATAGAATGTACAACATCAAGAGTGGGCCATAAGATAAACTATGGACTTTGGATGATTATGAGGTGTCAATGTAGGTTCATCAATTTTAACAAATGTACCATTCTGTTGGGGTATGCCAATAACAAGGGAGGCTATGCTATGTGGGGTCAGGGAATATATAAGAAAGCCCTGTACATCCACTCAATTTTGTTTTGAACCTAAATATTCTTCTAAAATGAACTTACAAAGAAAATAATAGTTATAATCAACTTGTCATAAGATTGGGAATTAGAATTTGTCAAAATATCCTGATTGCTTGTATTCCCATTTTATATACAAAGTACAGGAATGTTTTAAAAGCCTGAATGAAAACATTGGTAAGGATTTACACTATGGTTAAGGAACAGTGATAAAAAGACACATATCTCTCTAAATGTGAGTAATGGAACTTTAGTTATGTCCTCACAATTGCTAAGGCAAATACGAAAATATTTATTGAATTTTTAAAATTTGAAATGCCAGAGAGATTGAGAAACTCATTTGATCAGGAAGATAAGAGAATTCAGGAAATTCAGACAACATTTATAAAGGGCTCAGACTCTACCCAAATGTGTTTCCTGATAGTCTGTGTTTTGCTATCAGTATGTTGTTGCTTTTCATCTGAATTGCAGTGGGAATTTCTTCACCTTCACCTAATAAGGGCAATTCATGAAAATCCATGCTCTCTGAACTCTAATTATAATCTTATTTCTTGGCTGTCTGGAGGGGGAAAAACAAAACCAAACCTGGAGTTGATTTTTATAAATTTGAAGGGCTATAATAGATACCTGATTTGGAAGACACAAATTTAAACTAGTCCAAATGAATCACTAAAGCTATACTAAGTGACCACAGTATACAACTTAGTCAGAGTATTGGAGATGCCACAACTGAGCAAATGCTATTTCCATAACCCAGCGAAATCAATGTTGAAGATGATGTGACCATATCTAGCAGAAGGCCGATAAAATGTAAGGAAAGCATACATAAAAGCATAGAAGTTGGACACCTGGGTGGCTCAATTGGTTAAGTGTCTGACTCTTGAGTTGGGCTCAAGTCATGACCTCATGGTTCATGAGTTCAAGCCCTGTGTTGCACTCAGCACTGACAGTGAGGAGCCTGCTTAGGATTCTCTCTCTCTCACTCTCTCTCTCTCTCTCTCTCTCTCTCTCTGCCCCTCTCCTGTTTGTACTCTCTAAATAAATAAATGAATAAATAAATAAACACACTTTAAAAATATTTTTAAAAAGCCTATAAAAGTCAATATATTTAAAACATTTTAATAAGCAACAATTGTGTTAACACAAAATACTCTTGTGTATAGCAAATAGTGGGGTGACTTGAACTGACACATGCAGTTTGATGATGAACTGATCTACTCTCCCTACTCTCATGGGAACACAGTGAGAAGCACAGGGCTTACAGTCAAGTCACACACTTGTTAATTATGGTGTGAGTTCAAAACAAAATTTGCTTCACCTTTCTGGGCTCTTTCATTTTCTATAAAATGACAAGACATCATGACGTGTTTGGTTTGGTTTGGTTTGGTTTGGCTTTGTTTTGTTTTGTTTTTCTCCTCATTTAGTCTATGCATTATGAGATAGATCACAGAATTTCACATTTTATACTATTTTATACAGGACCCAGCAACAGTTGCCCAGGATACATCCATTCCTCTCTCCTATAGGGGAAAAAAATCAATAGCTGGGCCAGTGGTTTGGTCTTCATAATAATCACCCATTAAATTGAATAAGATATATGGAATAGATCAAATCAACACCTAACCCTTTTATATACAGAAAGTAAAATGCAAGACCCACTCTACTTGCTAGCTTTTAAATAGTGTCTTCTTTTTAGTCATCTTTTTCATTTCCTTATCCACTTCTCTCTCACTCGGCTGTCACCTGCCTGCATTGCCCAACATGACCTTAAATTAGTGCCTATTGTAACAGTGGCTATACTTCTATAGAGGCAGGGGGCATTGGAGAACTCTCTCTGCTTTCCACTCTATTTTGCTGTGAACCTGAAAATTCTCTTAAGAAATGAACTTTAACTAAAAAAATTAAAATTTCTGCTCTGCTTAAGATATTATTATGATATTGAGATATTAAGATAACGAAAAGATAAGCCAAAGACTAGGGGTGGAGAGACTACTTGAAAATCACCTATCAAATAAAGTACTTGTATCCTAAATATACAAGAGTCTCATAAGCTCAACATTAAGTGAACAAATAACCACTATAAAAATGGGCAACACCACACTGAACCTTAAGGAAATTATGCTAAGTGAAATAAACCAATAAAAAAAAAAGTACTGTATGATTCCACTTATATAAGGTATCTAAAGTAGTCAAACTCATAAAAACATAAAGTAGAGTAGTGGTTGCCAGGGGCTTGGAGAGAGATGGAAATTGAGTATTATTGTTCGATGTGTATATAGTGTCAAGATGAAAAGGTCTTAGTGATCCATTGTACACAATGTGAATATAGTTAACACTATTATATATTTTTAAATGGCCAATTAGACCAATTTAATAATATCATTTGACCACAGTTGAAAAAAATACGTACATATATCTATATCTATATTTATATCTATATCTATATAGATATAGATATATAAATCTGACATATACAAAAATGGGCAAATGATCTTGAACAGACAACTCTCCAAAGAGGAATTAGAAGTGGCAGATAAGCATATGAAATGTTGCTCAACACTATTTTCATTTGATAAATGGAAATTGAATGAACATTAAAACAGTAGAACATTATGATTATAAACATACTTGAATGGTTAAAAATCTAAATAATTAGAAGAAACTGACATGGCATACTTTTGAGAAATCAGAGCAACAGGAACTCACATTTCTTTGGAGAATGTAAAATGTTACAGTTAGTTTGGAAAAGCTTGGCTATTTATTAGGAAGCTAAATGTAGTTTTACCATATAATCCATTAATCATACTCCACTGTATTTACTCACTGATTTGAAAGCTTACACTGGACATAATAAAACCTATACATTGATGTTATAGAGGCTTTCATCATAATCACTCAAAACTGGAAGCAATCAAGATGTCTTTTATTTAGATGATGGATATAAAGAGTGGCATATCCCTAAAATAATCAGTGCTGAAAAGGAGTGATCCATCAAACCATGCAAAAATGTGGGTAAGTCTTTCTAAATAAAAGACAGTCTTCAAAATCTTCCTACTGAATGACTTCATTTATATGTAATACTCAAAAGTCACATTATAGAAAGGATAAACTCATTAGTAATTGTCTGCCATTTGCAGATGGGGAAAGATTAAATAGATGAGACATGGTATTTGTTTGTTTTCCTAGGTTGATGAAACTATTCTGTATGATAATTAAACAGTTGTTGATACATATACACTGTGTGTTATCAAGTGTCATAAAAATTTATAACAGAGTGAACATTGATGTATGCAAGTTAACCTCAGCATGGAATTGAGACTTTCAAAATTATCTAATTGTATAGTGTATGGAATAACCTCATCTAAGGGATTGGGGATGGGAAAAATGCAGATCTTTGGAAATGAGTGGAGACTAGAAGGCTAAAGGCATAGACACTGTACAAAGCACTGTTCTTTAGTTAACCAAATTATTCCTCATGGAGGTATGGGCTTAGTATTCTGAAATCACTATACTTGAATTCAACAAGTAGTTAAATGCATAGAAGATGTTGATAGTCAAGTTTCTCACTTGTGGAGGTTAAGACAAACAAGGCGAGTAGGCTGAAATGATTTATGTAGTACTGAATTTGAGCTGGTAATAGTATTTTTAGCTTACTATAAAGACGGTGCACACATTTAGAAATATTTATAGATATGTGTATACATATTTTAGTATACATGCATGTATTTCTTTGTTTTCATCAATTGGAAGGATCGAAAAGCAACAACACCCAGTAGCAGTATGCATATCTAGTGTCTAAATCTTGCTTTCTAATACTATTCGCCAATAAAAGGAACTATGGGTCCTTAAAGAAATGGATGACTTTAGAGCTGGGATAGGGAATATATAACATGAGTCTTGACCATTTTGTAGTGCCCAAAACTAAAGAAGTGTTCAACAAACTCTGCAATACTAGAGGGTATGTACAAGAGACAAAGAGCCAGTTGCAAGTACCCAATGGATAAACCTGGAATATGAGAAACAGAATACATAAAGTAGTATTGGATCATAACTCAAATCATAAAATAAATATCCATCACTCCATACACATGGACATATAAATAATTTAAAATAAATAATTATATAAATAAATCTAGAAAGTAGACAAATCTCTTGTGCAGAATTCCAGCTTATTTATGTAGATACTCTGCTATTAAGGAGATAAAGAATGATCCCCACTTTTTAATTACATGTGAGGTGCACAAAATGGCTTCCTTCTGAAGAGTACAGTATAGAAAGAAGGGAAAACAGTAACTTACAGTAGAGAAACATAATAAACAACTACCTCAGACAGGAGATCAATGGTTATAACCAAAAAGGTTTATGTATTTATAAATCAAATAAATAAATACATTGACAAATACAGACAGACAGCAATGTGTTTGTGCTTACTAGAATTACAATATTTAAGAGGTATGACCACATAGAGCATTGTCAGGAACACAGACAATTGGAATTATTTTACATATGGAATGCTAATGCAGCCATTTTTGGCAGATAGTTTGGAATTATCTTTTAAAGTGGGATAGGTTAAGGATTTTAATTATTACTAATACTTTTGTGCATGTACAGTAGTCCCTCCTTATCTGCAGTTTTGCTTTCCATGGTTTTGCTTACCTAAGATCAACCACCATACAAAAGCAGATGATCCTCTTTCTGACCTATCAACAGAAAACAGAAGGTAATTAGTGAGCCTAATTCTATATCACAGGGCCTACGTCCTTCACTTCACTTCATCTCATCCATAAGCAGTTTATCATCTCACATCATCACAAGACGTGTGAGTACAGACAATAGACATTTTGAGTGAGACGCAATATTCATATAGCTTTTATTATAGTATATCATCATAATTATCCTATTTTATTATTGTTGTTATTAATCTCTTACTATAACTAAGTTATAAATTAAGCTTCATTATAGATACTATGTATAGGGAAAAATGTAGTATATATAGGTTTGGTACTATCTATGATTTCAGGCATCCATTTGAGGGTCTTGGAACATATCCCCCATGGGTAAAAGCTGGCAGACTACGGTACCCTCTTTTCTTGGGAACTAATTAGTATCAGATATATAAGACAAGCAATCTTGTCAAAATTTATATTGTAATTAATATAAATTAACATAGGTGTAATAGTCAATAACTACATAACCTGCTTTTAAATACTTGGAGATGTTACAGAACACTGTAATTTTAGTCCATTTCACTTCCTTGATGTCATTAACCCATTTTATTTGTTCTCCATTAGAAGACACTATTGGTGTCAATTTAAGAATCATCCCACTTTTATTTGGGTTTCCATCCCATGCCCAGCTCCACAGTAGAATCAGAGTAGTCCAAGCCAACATGCTGAAAAATTGTGTTTCTGGCTATTGCCGGTTTTGAAATGGTCATTTAACCTAAATTGATTCATTGTTTTTGAGAGGATGGTTATATCTGATGTTTCTGACAAGGTTTTTCTTGTTTGTTTGTATGTTTGTTTGTTTTTTTAATGTTCACAAAAAAATATGCTCTATTTGTTATCAGTAACCATCTCTAAACCACTAGCTTAATCAGGCTGAGGATGAAGTCAGTGATGGCTTAGAAGAGAAGCATTAATAAATGTCATTATAATTAATAACATCATCAAGAAGAAAGATTTATGAAAATAAGTATGAATTAGGAAGAATTTAAAGAGAATGAATGAAATATTAGGAGGAGATACTTTGCTGATTTCATTTTTATGAAACATTGAGACAAAATAGACCAAATTCTTAATTAATTTCTCCATTTAATAGATAAAGGAGTTGAGAAAAACAAAGGGGCAGTTACTGAGCTGTGTCCAATTGTTATAGTACATTAGGTCCTGCCACAGGTGTCAGAGAATTCAACAAACACCCCTGGATACAAATATAGAATTTTCCTTTAATTATGCTGAAGATATAGCTTAAGTAAATACTACTCATAACTTTATATATCTGAAGATTCCAAGATAGTTTGTATCTTTTGAGCAAAAGGAGCAAAGTTCAATAAATCTCTACTTGTGAATTAACAGGAACAAAAACCTCTGATAAGACTGTATTTTAGAAGTATAAATTAAAGACTGGAAGAGCAGATTTCCTTATTTTCCATCTCTGTGAACTGTCATACTCCAAGCCAGTATAAGATAATATCTGTATGCATTTCTCCTCTGATTATGTTATTAGCTTTGATTTTTGTAGTTTACAAATGTGATTATATTTGTCTTTGAAGTTCATATTTAATGTCTTGAGATTTGTTGCCATATGTTTTTTTCTGCCTACCCAAAATCAATTTCAATTTCTTAAAATCATGAAGTATGCCTGTGACTGTGGTATCAACTGAGCACAAGGTTCAAGACTCATCACACAAAGGATCCTCAATAACCATGTATCATTAAAGCTGATTAGCTCAGCTGGAAGAACACATACACAGGCACAAACTGAGTCTACAGTGAGTTTAAAAATCTGAATTTATCACAGAAACCACTCATTTATGAGACACAAAATGAGAGAATAAGTACCAAATAAATAGCTTTTTCTCTAACATCGCATGTATCCATGCAGTGAATCTGAAAAAGACCCAAGTCCCCTCCAGTGGATTGTACATTTTCAATATACAGCTTCTTTTGCTAATGTTTCTAAATCTTGCAGGTAAACAACCTAACCCCATAGTTTAATAAGGATATTATGCAAATGATGGAAAATTCAAAAGATTATTTATTCTTCATGATTACCACTGTCTAATTCTACTAGTAAGGTAAACATAAACTTAATCATTTGAAGTTAAACACCAATAAAATTATATTTAAATATTAGTAGCCAGAGTACACAATTCATTTGTTAAAAATGACTAAATTAATAAAGGAAACAGGTATATATGAAATAATTAGGTGAAATTTCCCAGTATACACTATGCTTAATTATGCAGAGAGGATCTTAATCCACATAGTCAATTATATATCTAATGGTATTAATATGAAATATATATAACTATCAAAATACTTTATTAAATAAATTAAATAAATAGGCAGGTATATACAACTGCATGCTTCATCTTTCATCAATCAAAGGAACACAACATTAAACAACAGACAACATGTTTCAAATGGAACACATATATCTTCCCTGCCCAACATCCTATTCAGAAATATCTTCTGCTGACATCCCTCCAATATCGTGGTATTAATTCAAATGCAATATATATATATGCAAATTTTAGAAATGAATCTCAAAACCATGTGTATTTCTTAGGCATTCACTGCATTGTACTCCATGCATTGGTTCCTGTTTGGTGCTTAAGTTGTAAATGGTATCTTTTATCTCATCTCTACACCTCAAAATGATATAATCATTAAGGAAAATATCCAGATGAATAAGATCAAAGAAAAGTAGTTTAGAAAGCCTTCTTTGAGTGTATAGATTAGATCTATATGAAAAAATTGGGGAAAGGGGAGCAAGAAAAGATGTAAGATATAGTAAACAGCACAGTAAATAGGAACAATATCCAGATGTACAACACACAGAACAGTTAAAGCAGTCAGACTCTTGTCACCTCTATGTGCCATCCTAGGTGGAGTGTGGCCTTTGTCCTCTGTGAGGTGACTGCAGGAGCTCCATCCATATCACCTACCCTCCAGGCTGCAGGCTGAAGAAAGGGAGTAAGATTTCTGTTATTCATTACTTCCAAAAGAATTACCAGAATACTAAAAAATCTCTAAATAACACTTTTCTCTTAAAAATGATCTGGTTATTTATTTAATATTTATATTGACATTTCTAGTTCTCTAAAGCTAAATATTTATCAGTTTGTTAACTAAAGAGAGTATGATTAGAAATTCCTTTTTCTCTCACATTCATGAAGTTAAAATAAACCTAAGACTCTCTTGTAGTAGTGATTGATAGATTTTATCTCATTAAATGAGTCCTTGCTATAAAGTATTTAAAAAAATACAATAAACTGAACGTTTATTTTTGTTCTAATGTTTTTCACAGAGAAATTTTTTTCAGATGAAATAGGATAAAATAACACTAACAATGTCAAATAGGTGGTAAAAACTCTCTAAAAGATCATTATAGAGCCTTTTTTCTCTGATTCAGTTAAAATAGTCTTTTCTATGTTTTAATCTTACCCCAGACACAGAAAGAACTCTTGTCACTGCTTTAAATCTATGAGACAGTGGTTGAAGAAAGCATGGGAAGATTGGTGTTTGTCTTTTAATATCATTAAAATTTACACACTACAAGGGAGATAGAAGTTCAGATTATCATGGTTTCAACCTTGGGCAAGATTATACAACAGGCAATCATAAGGGATGGTTTCTGGGTCACCT
>CM053576.1:91997742-92178838 GCA_028646485.1 Cryptoprocta ferox
GTCTGATTACTTTATGCTTATTTATTTTTTTATTATTATAGTTTATTGTCTACTTTATGCTTATTTTAATCTAATCATAAAGTGCATGGTTGTGTACACTATTTTGTTATTTTGGACAATGAGGCAAAACATAAAAACATATTCATCAATAGAGGTATTGGTTAAGAGATTTGTTGTCCTCATATGATGACTGGTATAGTAGACAATGATAAAATACAGAAGAATTTCTAATTATTCAGAGGGTAGTAAGATTATCTGTTTGTCCATTTACCAGAATAGAGTGGACATTGGTCTCCTTTGGTCTCTAAGTTCCTTGAGGGGTCAGATAGTGGAGCGTACCAAACAGAAGAACCAGAAACATGAAGTTTTAATAGACTCACAGCCGTTCAGAACTATCCCCTTCCTTTTGAAATATCACAGCTTTCAACGCCATTTATGCAGGTTTCTAAGAATGGAAGGGCTGAATCCAATTACAGAATAAACTCAGATATTGATGAGCATGCTGTTGGGTTGAAAAGAGAGGCCCAGATCCACAGTAAGTCCTCTGTAGCTAGTTGTGGAAACTACAACAGCAGGCATTCCTGCTTCCAAAGGTCATGATTTGTTTCCTTGCTAGATGATAGACAACCAGATACTGCTCACTCCTTAATTTGCCACCAGTGTAAACTAATCTGGGTCAGTATAATTTTGGTTATTTATTTATTTAGTTATAAAAGAACAGCGTAATAACCTATATTCTGTTATCAGTGGTGAGTTGACAAAATTGAAATAGTCCCACTGTTTGGTGAAAGTTGGTAAAAAGTTGAAATGTGAGGATATATTACTGGGCAGATGGGTTTCTAGGACAAAATATTGCTTGAATGTGTATAGGTCACACAACAAGCCTGGAAATGTGTCTGTGACTGATAGATGACGAAAAGAGGAAGGGAAAAGAGACTGAAGATATTGCAGGAATCTCATTTCCTTTCCTCACCTTCTCCACTTGCTCCCTAGAGCAGTCAGTCCCTCAGTAGAGGAGGGGATGAAGAAGTGTGTTTGAGAGCTTCATGTATTATTATATTTGTATGTATTATAATATCTTAGTTATTATAATGAACACAGTAGGGAAGAGCATTGTTATTGCCCATGACTAGTTTGAAATCTATCAAGAGTAGTAAGAGAATATATAAATAGATAGATGAAACAGGTAGAGGACTCCGTGAATGGTGGAAATAAATAGCACCTATATCACTGGTAGAATAAGGCATCCCTCTACCTCTACAAGTGCACACTAGACATATCAGTACTGTTCCTCTGCTTACAGATACTGGTAGTGAAAATGCACACCTAATGTTTTGATCTACTTTAGACTAGATTTTTAAATAAAAATCGTGTTTCAAATATAATGCTATACTTAAGCAACTAAATTGTCAATCAGTGGTAAAAGACATAGGCCTATGGGAAACACTATAAAAGGTTCCATGGACCAAATACTTGTGTCTCTCTCCCTTCGCCTAAATAATATGTTGGAGCCTTAGCTCAATGTGATGGTATTTGGTAGTGGGGCTTTTCCAGGTAATTACTGTTAGATTATATCATGTAGCTGGGGTCTTCATGATTGAATTAATGCCCTTAAAAGAAGAGGGAGGTGCAGGACAGCTCACTCACTCCAAAAGTGCAGGAGGAAAAGCCATGTGAGCACACAGATGGAAGGTGGCTGTCTACTAGCCAGGAAGCTGGCTCTCACTAGTCACTGAATTGGCCAGCACCTTAATGTGTACTTCCCAGCCTCCAGAACTGTAACAAATAAACATTCATTTTCTGAGTAACTCAGGCTGAGGTATTTTGTTATAGCTGTCTAAACTTACTAAACAAATAGACTTTGGAAAACAGAACTAAATTAGCATGCAGTTTTCAATTTGTTTCATTACTTCTCCATTATTCTGGAGCTTAACATCCTATTCATCCTCAATATTTAATATGGATTAATATACAGAAAGTGTGTGTTAGTGATATTGTGGGGGTAAATGGTATGGCAGCATTAAAGTAAACTTTGATAAATGTATGGAATTGTAATTAAACCATAAGAATAGAAACATAATTAAAATAATATACAATGAAACAAAAATTCTTAATATTTACAAATAAGAATTGAAATATTAATTGTACATATGTCCATAATCATTGACTATATTATAAAATATAAAGAGATAATTAGGAATAATAAGAACCCTCATTCTAAATGGTCTCTTGGTAATTTTGTAAAGATCTAAAGAAAACACCGAAATACAAACAGTTGTAATTTCTAGGTTTGGTAAGATATGCCATATGTTTTAGTTTTCTATTTATATTCTTCCATGTTAAAAAAATCTGAAATGTATATATATGTCATCTCATATTTAATAATTAGAGATGAATAAATCACTTAATCAGGTTTTTAGTCTGGCCACGTATCTGATTTTCTGCTTTCGGGATCACCTCTCATCCCATACATCAAAGTAATTTATGTCTGAATAGTTCTGAGATATCTGCAATTTGTCTTGTTGCTTTCTTGAGGGTAGAGACTATGCTATGCCTTATTCTTGCTAATATTCTCTGTCATCAGCATTCAGTAGTTGATAAATAAGGAATGAACAATTACATGTATTGATGCTTTCATTTCCCTAATCCAAATTCACACTACCCACAGGCTGTAAAGTCCATACTTTCCAAAGACCCTAGATTTTCTTGCTAGATTACACTCCATAGTTAAATTTCAATTTTATTCAGGTGATGGTTATTAGTTTGTGCCCTGGTACATTTGTGTTTTTATACTGTTGGGAACATTCTACAGGAGAGTGATGCTAGCCTGTCTCAAAAGACACTATGGAATATTTTCAAAATACAATTTCATACATAAAAAATCCCATCCCAATACAGAGACTGTAAATACAGCCTAAAAACAAAATTTCTTTCCAGGTGAAGAAAACTAATATAGATCTAGATCTAGATCTAGTATTTAGATCTAGATACTACGCTCTTTTAATTTGTAAGACTGAGGAGGAAAAGTTTTTAGCTAAAGCATGTATCTGAAGATGCTGAGAAGTTAAAATCTAGGAACAATGCAGGGATTTATATGTGATCCTGCTGTCTTTCACCTTCAGCAAAGCTGGCTTTGTTTTCCTTCCACATGTGGTAAAGTTACTGAACAACAAATTTTATCAGGCAACTTCCAACCTCCTGGAGGAAACTCATTATTCACATGCAAGCCTGTCTGAGACAGATTTCCTTAGCCAGAACATAAGATTAGCTGCCCAAATTTAACATTTGGCTACTTCCATAATTTGCCCAAGAATGCATTTTAAAGTTGATTTCTGACTTTATAAAAATAATAAAATCCTTAACTGAATACATTTTTCTTCCTTTTACTTCAAATTTCAGTCTGTTAAGTAGGGAAATGGCAGGACTTAATTGCTTAATATGGAAATAATAAAAGTGTACAATTGGTATGGGAGAGGAAAAGTAGTCAAGACTACCTATCATGCATATTTCCTCCTTTTATGGTTTTCTCAACTCATTATCATTTTCCTGAAAAAACATCCAGTGTCCTCAGGTGTCTTGATTAACTAGACCATCTCACTCATTGTTCTACCCTTCATAAGAAAATGCCCATTTCTAAAAATGGCATTTTTTAGATGCCTTCCTCCTTCCAGGGTGCCTGGGTGGCTCAGTTGGTTAAGTGTCTGACTTTGGCTCAGGTCATGATCTCCTGGTTTGTGGGTTCGAGCCCCATGTCAGGCTCTGTGCTGACAGCTCAGAGCCTGGAGCCTGCTTCAGATTCTGTGTCTCCCTCTCTCTTCCCCTCCCCGACTCATGCTCTGTTTCTCTCTGCATCAATAACAAATTAAAAAAAAACACATAAAACCACTTCTTCCAAAAATATAATTTTTAGTAGTTTAGGTTTTAGCAATTTTTAGAACAATATTTTATCAGTACTAAACTGCTACCATCTCAAAAATTAATCTGTAATCTGTTTTAGGAATATCTACATTTCTAAGGAAGAAAAGTTATGTTATATACAAAGATGCATTAAAATATTAGGTATTTTCACATAGCAGTATACATTCTAGAAATCTGTTAAATGAAATTATATTTACATATATTTTATAAATTTATGCAAATTCATATAAATATGTATTTCAGGACTGTTTACAATATTTAAATAAAACACATTATTTTCCAGGAATAACTAAATACACTTCAACACAATAGTACTATGTGCAATTATATAAAATTATGCAGAATTATGCAGCATAATTAACAATTACATTTATTAATAGTTTGTACATTCATTAAAAATTCACATTTCATCTTTAGGATGCCAACATATATTAATAAAGTTATTATAAATATAAACCTTCATATATGTGATTATATGAAATCTAGAAAAATTATAATTCCCTAAATAGTAATAATTAATATATTCTGTGAGTATGGATTATTTTTCATACTGATACTAAATTCATTACTCAACAATTTCTTTTTCAGGAAAATGTATGTTTTCATTACATGCTATGATAAAAGTTTATTTTCCAAAAAAGCAGCATATATTATAATAGAAAGTGAGTACAATGAAGAAAATAATACATACATATATTGTCCATAAGATTTTAGCAAATATGGTTTTGTATATTCTATTAAAAAGATGCATATAAAAGTAATTATAAGAAAAAAGAACATAATGAATGCTATTTTGTAATCTGCTTTATTAATTTGATGGTTTTGTAAAATTTCCTGCATGTCATTAACAATGATTCCCCAGAGACTTGGGTAATTTATATATTAAAGTCTGAACAGTACCAGACTAGTAGATTTCCAAAAACATTAAAAGAAAAAAACAGGTTTCTCCAGGAATATATTGTCAAAGAGGGGTAGATGAGCCAAAGGACAAAGGACATGTTAACTTAGGGCTCTTGTTTCATTTTTCACCCTTTTCACTAGAAATATTAAATAGTATTTGGTTTAATTAGCCACAGCTGAAAGTCCAATACTGGATGATACCATAAAAACAGCCACACAAAGAAAAGGAGAAACAATGGTAATTTTTTTTCCAATTTGACAAAAAGCTAGTTACTTATAGCTTTAAGTTATATTTATTTTATTAGATATAAATATGGATATATTTTAACTTCTGTATTACCCCTCTATATAGTTTTTTATTTGGTGAGTTTCCTTCTCATAGCTCTTACTAATTTTGTGTTAGAGTTTACATTTTTTCCTACTAAATTGTATGGAGCACCTAGGTGGCATTGTTGGCTGAGCATCTAACTCAATTTTGGTCCAGGCCATGATCCCAGGGTTGTGGTATCAACCCCTGCGTTGGACTCTGTGCTGGGTGTGGAGCCTGCTTAAGATTCTGTCCCTCTGTCCATCTCCCCAGCTCATGCACTCTCTCTCTCTCTCTAAAACAAAAATAATGATAATAATAGATAATAAATAAATAAATCATACATTTTTCATACAATTTTGAATATTTTTGGTGGATGAGAATATAATTTGAAGATAAAACTTATGTAAAAAAAGTTTTATTAATAAATAAGCCATGCTTATTTCTTTATGTATTGTCTAGGGCTACTTTCATTCTATAACCATAGGATAGAGTAGTTATGACAGACCTGTATAACCTGTAGATGGAAAATGCTGTTCAGCACCTGTCAGATAGAAGCTAAAAATAAGGGAAAACATATACACACACACACACACATTATAAAATTATGTTTAATCTTCATCTTTAAATGTTTCATTCAATTTATTCTTTGATATTATATTTTTGTACCTAAGGTATTTTTTAAACATTTCTTTGGATCTGATTTGCTGAAAATAAATTATGTAAGTTTTGTCTACAAAGATTTTTTTTTAATTTCACATTCATTTTTTAGCCAAGACTTTATGTTTTTAGAGCAATTTTAGGTTCACAGCAAAGTTGAGAAGTGAGTACAGAGGTTTCCCATATATCCCCTGATGCCATGCATGCGTAGACTGCATGCATTATCAATTATCACCCCTACATAATAGTACATTTGTTACTATTAATAAACCTACATTATCAATCACCCCTACATAATAGTACATTTGTTACAATTAATAAACCTACACTGAAACACCATAATCACCCAATGTCTATAGTTTACATTATGGTTCACTGTTGGTTCTGTATCTTCTGTAGGTTTTGACAAACATATAATGACGTATACATCATTATGGTATCATATAAGTATTTTTGCAGCTCTGAATATCCTCTGTGTTCTGCCTTTCCATACCTCCCTCCTCTGCAAACCTAATCTTTTAAATGTTTTCATAGCTATGCCTTTCCAGAATGTCATGAATTTAGAATCATATAGTATGCAGCTTTTTCCAGATTGGCTTCTTTCACTTAGTAATATGTTTTTAAGTTTCCTTCATATCCTTTTATGGATTAGACAGCCCATTTCTTTTTAGTGCCAAATAACATTCCATTGTTTGGATTACCACAGTTTATCCATCCCCTTACTGAAGGACATCTTGGTTGCTTCCAAGTTTTAACAATCATGAATAAAGCTAGTATGAATGTTTGTGTGAAGTTTTTTTGTGTTGACATAAGTTCTCAAGTGTTTCGGGTAAATACCTAGGAGTGCTTACCCTAGGTACTAGTGTTGGGTTGTATGGTTCCTTAGGTACTACTGCTGGATTTTGTAGTGATAGTGTGTTTAGTTGTGTAAGAAACTGCCAAATTGTCTTTCACAGTGACTATACCATTTTGCATTCCCACCAGCAGTAAATGAGAGTTCCTCTTGCTTAAGATCCTCTCACCAGCATTTGATGTTAGTCTTCTGGAATTTGGCCATTCGAATAGGTGTGTAGTGTTGTCTTCCTCTTGTTTTAATTTACATTTCCCTGATAAAATAGGCTGTGGAACATCTTTTCATATGCTGTTTTGCCATACGTATATCTGACTTGGTGTGGTGTCTGAATCTTTCATCTATTTTTTTCTTATTATTTAGTTTTAAGAGTTCTTTGTATATATTGGACAACAGTCTTTTATGAAATTTAGCAAATATTTTCTCCCAGTCTGAGGCTCTTCTCATTCTCTTCACATTGTCTTTCATAGAACATAGGTTTTTAATTTTAATTAAGCCTAGCTAATTGATTTTTTTTAATGGATCATGCCTTTAGTGTGTTATCTAAACAGTCACCACCAGGTTATCTAAGTTTTCTCCTGTGTTATATTCAAGGAATTTATTCTTTTGTGTTTTATACTTAGGTCTATAATCCATTTTGAGTCCATTTTTGTGAAGAGTGTAAGATCTGGTTGTAGATTGTTTCAGGGCTCTTTTTTTGCATGTAGATGTACAGTTGTTCCAGCACCATTAGTTGAAAAGACTGTCTTTACTCCATTGTTTTACTTTTGCTCCTTTCTCAGAGATCAATTGACTGTGTTCGTGGGGGTCTATTTCTGGACTCCCTGTTATGTTCCATTGATTTCTTCATCCATTCTTTCACCAATACCACACACTGTCTTGATTACTCTAGCATTATAATATGTCCTGAAGTAGGGTAGTGTCAGTCCTCCAACTTTGTTTTTTTTTCCCTTCAATATTGTGCTGGCCATTCAGGCTCTTTTGCCTCTTTATATAAAGTGTATCAGTTTGATATATTGTTGATATCCACAATGTAACTTGATGGGATTTTGATGGGAATTGCATTGAATCTATAGTTCAAGTTGAGAAGAAATGACATTGTGGCAATTCTGAGCCATCCTATTCATAAACATGGAATATCCATCCATTTATTTCTTCCTTCTTTTCATTCATCAGAGTCTTGTAGTTTTCTCAGATCTTGTACATATTTTGTCAGATTTATACCTATGTATTCCATATTTTCAGCTGCTAATGCAAAAAGTTTAATGTCTTTAATTTTAAAGTTACACTTTATAAAAATTCCTGGTACATAGAATATCCATTGACATATATTAACCTCATATTGGAAATATTTTATAATTTTTCATGAGATTTCAACTTTGATGGATGTGTTATTCTGAGGTGTCTTGTTTAAAAAAAAGAAAGGAAAGAAGTATGTTGTTTAATCTCCATGTATTTTGGGATTTTCTAGCTATCTTCCTGTCACTGATTTACAGTTTAATTCCTTTGTGATCTGAGAGTAAGCATTGCATTGTTTCTTTTATCTAACGTGTGTTAAGGTATTTTATGGCCCAGAATGTGGTCTGTATTGGTGAATGGCCTATTCTTGAAAAGAATGTATATTCTGCTGTTGTTGGATGAAGTACTTTATACATGTCAATTATATCCAGGTTGATAGATGGTGTTGTTGAGTTCAACTGTGCTCTTACTGATTTTCTGCCTGCCAGATCTGTCCATTTGTGATAGAGGGGTGTTGAAAATCTAACTTAGATATGGATTCATCAATTTCTCTTTGAAGTTCCATTTGTTTTTGCCTCATGTGCTCAGTGGTCTACTGCTAGGCATATACATAGGTGGGATGGTTATGTCTTTCTATAGAATAAACCTTTTATCACTGTGTAATGCCCCCCCATTATCCCTGATAATACCTTAGCTCTGAATGCTGTTCTATTTGAAATTAATATAGCTACTGTATTTATCTTTTTAAAAAATAGTATTAGCATAGTATATCTTTATTCATACATTTGCTTTTAATTCATATGTCTTTATATTTAAATTGGGTTTCTTATAAACACTATATAGATAAGCCTTCTTTTTGATAGACTATGAAAACCTCTGTCTTTCATTTGGTACATTTAGGCCATTGACATTCCAAGTGATTATTGATATCCACTATATAATTGGATTGTTATCTATTATATTCATTAAGTTTTCTATTTGTTACCCTTGTTTTTATACCTATTTTTGTCTAACATTATTTTTTCTGCCTTTTGTGGTTTTAAGTATATATTTTATGATTCCATTTTCTCTCCTTTCTTAGCATGTCACTTATATAGTTGACCCTTGAACAATATGAGAGTTAGAGTCTCCCCAACCCCACTGCTCCCAGCACAATTGAAAATTTACATTAACTTATGCCCCCAAAATAACTACTAATAGTCTGTTGTTGACTGGAAGCTTTACATTGACATAAACAGTCCATTAACACATATTTTGTATATGTATTATGCACTATATTCTTACAATAAGGTAAGCGAAAGAAAATTTTATTAAGAAAATCATAAGGAAGAGGAAATAAATTTATAGTACTGCACTGTAAAATACCCATGTATAAGTGGACCTGTGCAGTTCAAACCTGTGTTGTTCAAGGGTCAACTGAATTTGGTAATTTTTGTTTGTTTGGCTTTTATTTTTTAACCCTTTTGTTGGGGAGGGACAGGAAGTAGGTTTTATTGGTAGATAAGAATTGGGCAGTGACTGAAGCTGATGACTTTAAGAATGTAGGCCCTGCCATTTCTCTACATTCACAATTAGAATATATTTGACTCCACAGCCAACCAAGATGAATGTTTTTTCAGCCACCATGTCTTCAAATTCATCCATGTTAAACTTTGTAAAGCTGCTCTTCTTGGAAATGTGGGTCTTCTAGCAGCCAGATAACTTGAACTTGACCCGGCATAGGACCTCAAACCTTGTTTTGTGGTGTGGAACTGGTGGATCTGATGGCTTGACAAGTGGGGTTCCTGGCCACTGTTCTCTGGGGCCAAAGGCACCCCACATACCTATCTGGGACTGGAGTGGCGAGAACTTTAAGTCAGACATAAATGTCCAATGGAAAAGTCTCTTTCCATGTATTTAGGGCAACCCATATGAACAACAGACTGCATATACTACTAAGGAAGCTGCTATTTGCAGTCATTAGACATCTGGGAGAAGGGCCTGGTTGGCTTAATTGCCTGCAGTTTGTTGTTGTTTTGTTTTGTTTTCTTTTGGTGTTGTTTTTTAATCTTTTTTTAGTATTTGTCCTGGAGTTTGCAATATATACATTTTACAGGTTCATCCAAGTCCACTTTTAAATAATGCAATGCACATAATGGGCAGTGTGAGTACCTTATAATAACAAAATAATCCTAATTTCTTCTCCTGTCCCTTGTATCATTGTTATCATTCATTTCACTTAAGTATAAGGTTATGTAATCAAATACATTATTGGTATTATAATTAACACACTGTTATCTGATCAATTAATGAACAGAAAAATATTTTTATTCGACTTTACCTATTAATTCTTTGATGCTATTCCTTTTCTTTTTACATTTATCCAAGTTTCTTACCTTTATTTTTTTCTTTCTGTAAGGAATTTATTTTAACATTTCTTGCAAAGCAGGTCTACTGGCAACAAATACCCCTCAATCTTTGTCTGAGAAAATGTCTCCTTTATTTCTTTTTCACTTTTGAAGAATAATTTCCAAGTTGGTAGTCTTTTTCCCCCCTATACTTTAGTTATGAATGCAATTCTAATATATATGTCCCACTGTAGGTAAGGAGTTTATTTTTTCCCCTGTGGCAATTTTTTATGGATTATTTCTATGCATCTGTTTTCTTGTAGTTTGGAATGAAATTCCAGGTTTAGTTTTTGAGGGACATTTATCCTGCCTAGTAGGATTCCTGAGATCCTTGGATCTCTGAGATTCCTGGATCTGTGGTTTTGTGTTTGATATTAATATGGGGAAATTCTCAGACATTATTATTTTGCATATTCTGGTGTTTTGTTTTGTTTTTCTTCTTCTGGTAGTCCTATTATGTGCATGTTACACATTTTTTATTTGTCCCACAGTCCTTGGATAACCTGTTCTGTTTTGTCTTAATTAGTTTTTTAGTCTTTGTTGTCTTCTTTTTGGTTTTCAAGGTTCATTGATATATCCTCTAGTTTAAGATTCTTTCTTCAGCTATGTCCTGTGTACTATTGGAGGAATTCTCATAGTGTTTTATCTACCTCTCTCTTTGTTTGTTTGTTTTTGAAGTTTATTTATTTAGTTTGAGAGAGAGAGAGAAAGAGAATGAGTTACAGAGAGAGAGAGAAAGTGGGGAAGGGGCAGAGAGAGAGGGGAACAGACAATCACAAGCAGGCTCCACGCTAGTAGTTCTGACTAGGGGTTCAAACTCACAAACCACGACATCATGACCTGAGATGAAATCAAGAGTCAGAAGCTTAAGGGACTGAGCCATACAGGTAAACTGGGACTTTGTACCTCTTAATCCTCTTCACTAATTTTGCCTATTCCTCTATCACTCTCTCCTCTGGCAACCACCAGTTTGTTCTCTAAATTTATGAATCTGGTTGTTGTTGTTGTTGTCTTTTTTTATTTAGATTCCACATACAAGTGAAATCATATGGTATTTGTCTTTCTCATATTATAGTCTCTAGGACAATCCTTATTGTTGCATTTGGCAAGATTTCTTTCTTTTTATGTTTGAATAATATTCCATTGTATATATATCCCACATCTTCTTCATCCATTCATCTATAGATGGACACTTAAGTTGCTTCCATATCTTGGCTACTGTAAATAATGCTGCAATCTATCATGTTTCTATACACTAATGACAAATTAGCAGAAAGAGAAATTAAGAAAACAATCCCATTCACAAAATTGCATCAAAAGAGACCTAGGATTAAAATTAACCAAGGATATGAAGGTCTTATACTCTGAAATTTATTAAGACATTGATGAAAAAAATTAAGATGTTACAAATGAATTGAAAGATATTTCACAGTTGTTTTAAATTCTTAGTCTGATAATTCCCATATTTCTGCTATATCTGATTCTGATGCTTATTCTGTCTCTTCAAATTGTGCTTGTTTGTTTTTTACCTTTTGGTATACTTTGTAATTTTTTTTTTCTTGATAGTGGGACTTGATATACTGGATAAAGGAATTGCTGTAAATAGGCCTTTAGTAATGTTGTGTGAGGTGTGATGGGAGGGGAGGTGTTCTCTGGTCCTATGATTAGGTCTGTTGTTGAGTCTGTTCCTTTGGACTATGAACTTCTCAAGTGTTTGCCAGTGTTTTGTTTGTTTGTTTGCTTTGTCTCCAGTTAAGTGAGCAGGACTGCTAGAGAGGGCAGGAATTGGGTATTCCTCTTTCACCACGTCAGTCAGGCTGTGATAATAACCTATCAAGTTAAGCTCTGGTTATTTGGTTCCTCCTATGGGCAGGCCTTGTTAAGAAAAACACAGTGTCATTCAGTATTTCAAAATGCTTCCATTTTCACTTCCCTCTGCCAGAGCTGAAGGGGATTTTCCTCAGATATTTACTCTGAAAACCTGTTTCAGCTCCCGTAGGTAAACCTCACAAAATTCTGCCCTCTCCATACTGCCTGTGTTCCCTGGTGTTCCTGCCTTGACAATGGTTCTTGCAGAAAGCTCTGTTGTGAGTCTCTGCTCAGGAAAGCTACAACTCCCTAGATTCACCTGGCTCTCTGTCCCGTCTTGAGGGCAGGCAGTGTTTTGCCCTGTGTCCTCTCTTCTTCTTTTTTTAATTTTTTTTCATATTTATTTTTGAAAGAGAGACAGAGACAGAGCACAAGTGGGGGAGGGGCAGAGTGAGAGAGGGAGACACAGAATCTGAAACAAGCAAGCTCCAGGCTCTGAGCTGTCAGCACAGAGCCCGACACGGAGCTCGAACCCACAAACTGTGAGATCATGACCTGAGCTGAAGTAGGAAGCTTAACCAACTGAGCCACCCAGATGCCCCAATGTGTCCTCTCTTCTTGAGCACACAAGAAGAGTTATTAATTTTTCAGTCTGTTCAGCTTTTTAGTACAGAGTGGCAATTTCCAAATATTTTAAATGCAGGACTGGAAACTAGATTCCATTCTTTTTCATATAATAAAATTTTTATATGAGAGTAGTTTGATATTTATGGAAAAGTTACAAAGATATTACAGAGTTCCCATGTAGAGCATACCCAATTTCTCCTGTAAAAATATTTTACATTAATATGGTATATTTAAAATATATATATGCCTATATATTTTAAAATATATTTAAAATATACCATATATATATATACACCCACATGGTATATATGAATCTATACATATATATGGTGTGTGTATATATATATGGTGTATACATACATATATATGTATATTAGTTCATATATATATGGTATATTTTCATAGTATCAATGCATTATTATTATACAAAGTCCATTCTTTATTCACACATTTCCTTACTTTTTACTAAATGTTCTTTTACTGCTCTAGGATCCCATCCAAGATAAATATTACATTTATTCATCATCTTTCTACAGACTTCTGCTAACTATAAGAGTTCGTTTGACTTCCTTGTTCTTGATGACCTTGATAATTTTGAGAAGTACTGGTCAGGTATTTTGTAGAATGTATCTTATTTGGGGTTTTTCATGATTGCCCAGGGGTAATGCATTCATGAGAGTCAGAACACAGACGTAATATGCCATTCTCACCATCTCATATCAAGGATATATATATCAAGTTGGCTTATTACTGTTGATGTTAACCTTGATTGCCTGGCTGAGGACATGTTTGTCAGATTCTCTTCTGTAAACTACTGGGATTTCCTTCCCTTTCAATACTGTCTTCTTTGGAAGAAAGTCACTTCACACAGCCCACACATAAGAGGTAAAAAATTACTTTCTACCTCTTTGAGAGTTGGGTTATCTACATAAATTATTTTGAATACTTGTCCATAAGAGTTTGTCTATATTTTCCCATGTATTTAATCATGTGCTTTTATCAGTATTCATAAATATTTATTTTATACTTTGTGTTGTAATACAATAATTATTTATTTTGTTGCTCAAATTATTCCAGCTTTGTCCTTGAGAGCTCTTTTAGTTGATTCTTGTGTGTCCTTTAATATACCTATACTCTTATTTGTGTTTGTGCTTTTAGCACTTTCCTGCTTTCTAGCATAATAAAATTCATCTTACATATTTCTTGTCCTGGTCCTAGAATTAGGGATTTATCCAAGGACTCTAGTTTCTTTTCATAGAGAATGGTATAAAAAAAAATAAGACCTGGGCATTAGGTGTCTTTTCATTTTGTTTTTTGGTTTGGTTTGGTTTGGTTTGGTTTTTCCCCTTTGAATCTCATACTTTCAAGCTTTTGGGCTCAATTTCTTCATTTTCGAGTACATTTTTTAGAAATTCCTTGAGTTTGTTGGTGCTGGATTTTAACATCCTTAGCTTTGGTTTATTTTATTTTATTTTGGGTTTTATTTCTCCATCAGTCTTGAAAAATTGATTATAAAAACAGATTTTACTTATTTCAATTCATAATCATTTTTTATATAAAATTTACCTCATTTTTTATAATTATGTACTTCATAATTGGATAGCATGAATAATTTTATAGCTTACATTGTTTTGTATTGTAATGAAGTACTTGATCTTAGAAGGCTTTATTTTTTTAAAGGGCTGTCTTTTTTTAACTTTATTTGTTTCTTTTTAGAGAGAAAGAGCTAGTAGGGGAAAGGCAGAGAGAGAAAGGGAGAGAGAGAATCCCAAGCAGGCTCTGGCACTGACAGCACAGAGCAGAATACAGGGCTCGATTTCACGAACCTGAGGTCATGACCTAAGCCGAAATCAAGAGTCTGATGCTCAACCAACTGAGCCACCCAAGCGCCCATGATTTCAAAAGATGTTAAGATAAAGATTTTTTTTGTTACTGTCCAACTGATGTTATGAAAAATATTCTCAATCATCTGCGACTAAAATCAAGTTACTTACAAAGGAAAAAACTCAGAACAGCATCATATTTTTCCTCCTTCATGAATTAATATTATAGACATACATAAGGACTATAATAATTAGAGGCAAGAAGGTGTTGACCTATGAATTCCCTCTCCAACCATAATCATCTCAGTGGGTCAGACCCATGCTCTCTCCCCTCCCCTCTTCTCATCTCACATTGACTCCAACATTCCAACTGCAGTATACTATATTTTTGTAAAAATGTTTAAGGACTTTTGAAAAGCTAATCTCTATATTCATTAGGCAGAGTTTTATACACAGCTATGAATTAAATCGACTATCAAGTTATTAATTAATGTTTTAAATTATACATGCTAAGTTTAGATTTATATATTATGCCATTCTACTCACTGGGTAGAAAGTATAGAATTGGGGTGATTACAGAAGGAGGAAATTAGTTCAGGTTAAAGATGAATCCCTGAAAAGGGAAACTTAGTGTTGTGCCATATTTTAAGCTTATGGTGAAAAAAGAATTGTTAGCAATTAGAGTATGGGTAACTCGAGTTAGATGATAAAGAAAGGCAAAGTAGAGATTAAATCTAAATGTATTCTCTTGGCTGAATGTGGGTTGGCCGTGGTGCCATTTAGTGAGACAATAGAGGGGGAGACACACCGGAACAATGCTATTGGAATCTTTTTAGGCATATAGATTGCAGTGTGTCTCTGTTCAGCAGGTATCCAATGACATTAATCTGCCCCTTGTAAGACATATGAACAAAAGACAGATTTAGGAATAATAAACATAGTGTTGGTTCTTGATGAGATACCTCAGGAATAGTAGATAGGGCTTTCCAACTTTATCAGAAAGAATAACTTGACTCGCTGCCCAGTTAGACTAATTTTGATACAAGTTTATCTGATAAATTTCTCTGTATCAACTATCAGTTGATCTATAAGTTCTTACATATAAGATCTTATATCTAAATTCTTCCTGGATAAAACTTAATGACTGTAAGTAGTCATAAAAGTAAAATCTAAAGTGAAGATAGCAGCCTTATTTTTAGCTTGAACATTGTCAGACTGCTTGCCAGTAACCTGTTGTTATATGATATAGGAGATTTTCTGATTTAGAAGACTATTGAAGGTTATTAAAATTCTCAATACACATCAGCTATAAACAAACTCTTCAAAGATTTTGGTCTTTAGAAAAAAAACCTTATTATACTGTCACTGTATATGAATTATAATAGAATCTGAATTTCTTTGGAATATGTATATTCCCTGACATTCCATGACACTTGAGACTATCCCTCTTAATTCATGAAATGGGTCATCCTCAGAAGACTTGGTCCAGATAAGTGTGGCAAGCAAGTCTCTTGTGTAGTACACCTTTCTCTACTGAGACCTACAGGTATTCTCTTACTTAAAAATTAAGAAAAACACTTATCCATCTCAAATTTTTACTAATATTAGACATATTTAGGTCTTTGCATTTCAATCCTCCACATTTTTTTTGTTTTTTTTCTCTCTTTCTTTCTCTTTCTTTCTCATTGTCCCTTAATCTGTCTCTCATAAAAGAGAAAAGAAAAAAAGAAACATTACCTCCACTTAAGTTCTGTGATACTGTAGAATCACTGAAATACAGTAGAAATGAACAGAATAGGAAATAATGAGTATTCATCATTGAATAACAAAACATAACAAAATGGGGCTGGAATTTCCTTTTCTTTTTTTAGTTTAATAGTCTAAGGGCCTGTTTCTGAGTAAACATACTATAGAGTTATTCCTGTTGATAAATATGGTCTCATAGTTATACAAATCAGAGTAAGAATGTTTTTAGGAGAAATTGGTATTTGTGTAGTCTTATAAGATTATATATTAAAATAAA
The DNA here is from genome assembly GCA_028646485.1 of Cryptoprocta ferox. Lineage (NCBI taxonomy): Eukaryota > Metazoa > Chordata > Mammalia > Carnivora > Eupleridae > Cryptoprocta > Cryptoprocta ferox. The sequence continues at coordinate 92,014,286 of CM053576.1, forward strand.
TAAATATGTATCAAATCTTACTTAGTAATATGAAGATACATAATCTTAAAATTAACTCATTTAATAATTAAGAGATAAATGTTTATATTAGAGCTAAGAAAAATCATTTAACCTCACCCAATCTTATGTGGTATCTGGGAACATGACTATAGTAATTCTTTCCTTCTTGTTAATATAGCCTTATGTAGTCATAAATATGAAAGCCAAAACTCTCAGAATATTTCAAGATGTTATTTCCAGTTCTGTTTTTATTATTATTATTATTATTATTACTACTATTTTTTTTATTTGTTTTATCTTCTCAGGAAAATAAAGACATACAGAGGTCGTTTAACCTATTGGTTATCAAAACTTTTAAATTGAAAAGAAATAGTACTTTGCTTAGAAAACATATTTCATGAGACCAAATTCTTTTTTAAAAAAAAAATGTTTATTTATTTTTGAGAAAGAGAGAGAGAGAAACAGAGTGCAAGTGGGACAGGGGCAGAGAGAGAGGGAGACACAGAATCTAAAGCAGGCTCCAGGCTCTGAGATGTCAGTACAGAGCCCAAGGCAGGGCTCCAACTCTCAAATCACAAGATCATGACCTGAGCTGAAGTCAGAAGGTTAACCTACTGAGCCACCCAGGCACCCCAGGGGTCAAATGCTCTAAAAGGATTACAATTCTAGCTACTCTGATATTGCAGTAGGAAATGACATCCTTGTCCAGTTACCCACTCATTCTTCCTATGTTGTCCAATGTATCACTAGAGCTTCATAGAACACTATTTGAAAAGCATTAATACATTCACAATTTTCTTACTAACTACATAAAGAAAATAAGATTTAGAATGTGTGATAAAACTGGAGGATTTGCTTATGCCGTTCCTTTAGAAAGGACACTTTCATCTTATCTATTTCCATCAATATTTAATTATAGATAGACCTGATAGCAATGCAGAATATCTTGCTATTACTTATATGTGGTATAAAGAACACCACAGCCACTCACAGAAGTGTTTTGGATCTAAGCCTTTATGCAGTTCCATCTTTTTAAATTCAAGCTGATTCAGGAAATGGTTCCTGGATCAGAAGTAACACTTAAGTAATTATAGGACCATGCAAGTGTGTCTGAAAGGGATAAAGCCTGAAGAGTGACAGGTTTTTCACTTAAACACACACACACACACACACACACACACACACACACACACACTTGCCCAATTACAAAACATTCACCTCTCTTATTTGTCCATCTGTTGTTTCTTCCAATTTTGATAAACATACCCTAAATATGATAATAAATGACTAGCCTCAGAGTAAAAAGAAAGCAACAGGTTATGTGACTGGACCCACTGGAGCATGCATGTCCCATTGAAAGATGGTGGCAGCTATTCATCTCACCTGGCTGTAGCCACTTTGGAATTAAGAGATAGTATTTTCCACCTCCTCAGACATTTTCAAATCATACCAGAAATAATGAGTTTAATAGGAAATTCAAAAATTGTAATATTAGCCAAAATATATGCATTTAACATTGTGTAGGCCAAGACTCTACATAGGAAGAACACCATGTGTCAATGAGCCAGATATAGCCTGTGAAACACTGCTTTAAAATTTCTTTCAATTATATTTATTTAACCACAAACACTTAAATAATTAATTCATTCAAGAAATAGTGAACATAGTACCTGTCACCAATTGTTATATTTTTTTTCATTATTTTTTCCAAAAAACCCTGTGATTTAATGTTTTTCTTACCCTCACTCTAAAGGGGAGAAATTGGAGGTACAGGTGGTTAAGTGTTGTTCTGTTAGTATAAAGAATAACTGTAATACGAAATAAATAAAACATGTATATTGGCTCCAATATAATAGAAGTCAATGTCTCACATAAGTAAATTCCAAACAACTGTTCCAGTTACATAAGCAGATGTCTTCCAAACCATGCTTCAGTGACCCAGGCTTATTCTCTCTAGTGACTCATCTTCAAATCCTGACTTCCAATCTGATTTTGCAAATCATCCTCAAACTTGTAGATGGAGAAAGAGCATGGAGAGGCATATGTAACACATTCCTATGATCCAGGCCAAGAACCAGTGTCAAGGAAGAAGAGAAAATGAATGAGATGAAAATATAACCATTCTCTTTCATAGTCAGTTAGTATCAGAATCAGGAGGTGAATCCCAATAAGTTGTATCCATATCCTGCACTCTCACTGTATGCTAGTTACTGAGATAGAGTTATATAGTAAACACAGGGTTTTCAATCTGTAGAAAAGGCAGACAGTTGGGGTGAATATATAGGTATGGTGTGTATGTGTGTGTGTGTGTGTGTGTGTGTGTGTGTATACAACTATTCATGTGATAAGATTGAGACCCATGATATATATGATAAAAGTAAAATGTAAAGTAAGCTCTGAAAAAAAATGCAGCGTCCTTTGTAAATGAAATGAGAATATTATTGCCATAAGAAGCAGCATTTGTGAAAAATTAGTATAAAAGAAACACTTAAAAATTAATACAGTTGGAACAGAAAGAACTAAAAGCATAATAAGAAACAAGGCTATACAGAAGACAAGTTGATGTAAGTCTCATCATATGTTAATACTAAGGAAGTATTAACCTTAAGGAAGTTAATTCACCCTAAGACCAGTGAAAGCCATTCAATATTTCAAGAGAGAGATAAAGCAACCAGACTTAGTTGTGCAAATGTTTATTTTAATAAATGAAATCCTAGAAAATGGCTTGAAAAATTAAAAGAATGTGAAATGAGCATTTCAGGGGCTTATGTGAGACAAGAGGATAAGTGAAGTGAGAGTCTACGATGCTTTGGATTAGGGAATGATAGAGATGACAAGTGGAGAGGATCAAATGACGTTTAGAAAATAATAGTGGCCGGGGCGCCTGGGTGGCTCAGGCAGTTGAGCATCCGACTTCAGCTCAGGTCATGATCTCACGGTGTGTGAGTTCAAGTCCTGCTTCAGGCTCTCTGTGGCAGTGCAGAGCCCGCTTCAGATCCTCCATCTCCCATCTCTCTGTCCCTCCTCCACTTGTACTCTCTCTCTCTCTCTCTTTCTCTCAAAAATAATAAATAAATAAATAAATAAATAAATAATAAAGTAAAATAATAGTGGCTTAGCCTAGAGCATGGTTGGATGTGAGCAATGAGCCTGAATCAAAACTGTGATCATCAGGTTTCCAGATGGAGCAAATGAATGGATACTTTCATTTAATGCTGTCTATTAAGAAAAGAAGAAAATGGCATGGGGATATTATGAATGCAGCTTTCTATATTTTTAGTTTATAGTGATAAAACTGGAATAATCAAACTGCCTATCTAATGAGGTTTTTATTAATGTAGGAAGTATGCATTACAGTAAAAAATATTTTTGAATGTTTTTTGTTTGTGGGTGTTTTTGTTTTCAGTTTGTGTTGTTTTATTTTATTTTTTAATGTTATTTACTTTTGAGAGAGAGAGAGAGAGAGAGACTGGGGGAGGGGCAGAGAGAGAAAGAAGGAGGCACAGAATCCAAAGCAAGGTCCAGGTTCTGAACTGTCAGCACAGTCCAATGCAGGGCTCGAAACCACGAATTGCAAGATCATAACCTGAGTTGAAGTCGGACGCTTAACTGACTGAGCCTCTCAGGCACCCCTACTTTGTATTGTTTTAATGTTTATTTATTTCTAGAAAGGGAAAAAGAGAGAGAGAGCCCAAGTAGGGAAGAGGCAAAGAGAGAGAGAGCGAGAGAGAATCCCGAGCAGGCTCTGTGCTATCAGCATGGAGCCTAACTAGGGGCTCGATCTCATGAACTGTGATATCATGACCTGAGTCAAAATCAAATTTTCAAAATTCCAGGATCTGTAATGTCATCCTCCAGGACCCTATGGATCTCTCCTCATTTCTGTATCCAGTCTAGGAAAAACTCTAATGGGAAGAACATGGTTGCCCCGCTGCCCCAATTTCTACAAGACGTTTATCAGGAACACCTGTTCAAGTCTTCTATTTTCTTATACTTAAAATTTTGTCAAAAAATATTTTTCACATGATAATCATATTTATTTCCAATCTACAATGAAATATAAAGATGACAATTTTTTAACAGAAGGGGAAGAATAAATATTTAATAAATATAGTGAACTCATAGAAAATATCTAATAATTTCTAGATATTATATTATTGTGACTTTTTACTCATTTGAAAATGTAAAATAACAATTAGATATATTGTTTGAGAACACTGAAGGGTTTTGGGCTAGGTACACAAATATAGAAATTGCAAACATATAGATGGCTCAGTAGACATTGTAAATTGTTTAGCCATCATCAGATTTCCCATTCAGACCCTTTACTATAGCATTGATATAGTTTAGGTATCCATTCCTTCCCACAAAGCTTATAGAATTCAGTGAAAATTGATCCATCTCTAGTTCCTGGGGAAGATATTAATTAAACCAAAATTCTAAAGTAATCATGACAATCTTTTCCATTTTGCCCAAGTAGATGTCAGGGTACAGAATTAATAAAATCAACAAACAGTGTTGCTTAAAAAGGCTAATTGGTTATGGAATATACAGTCAACCTAAATTAGTTCAGTTGTACTGATTAGAAGATATTCCTTAGTAGAAATATGCTTTCTCTTCCCTCTGTGCACATGGAAACATTTGCAAATTCTCACAATTACTCCTTATCATCTTTGTAACCGTGAGAAAGCAAGCATGAAGACAAAACATAAGAGAATAACACAAAGCTGCAGCCTTGGTCATGGACCTGGAGTAATAATGATTCCATTTTAGGACTTTTGGATTTGGGTTTCTCCTATAATTAGCCAAAAATATTTGTCATAAAATACATAATAACTGAGGTCATTGATTTATATCACAATGCATAAGAAGAATTTGAAGAATAAAACAAGAAAATACAGGCAAATCTAGGGTGTTTGGTGAATAGAACTATTCCCTTTTGATACAACTCTGAAGATATATGACTCATTAAAAAAGCATGTGAACAATTGAAAGTATAAAATTATAGATGAGAAGTTAACCAAAATAGTAATGTGCATAAATATATCCACTTTCCCTAAATATTAGCTAACATGACAGTGACCCTGGAATTTTGGTAGCATCTATGTTTATTATAGCAATAATGCCTAAGTGCTCTGATACAGAAAACATAAATACCTTTTCGGTAACTGCATAGTGTATCACTTCCAGTACTTCTGCTGTCAAATATTACGACAGCAGTGTAATATTATTCTCAGAAAGGCAAAACAAAATAAAACACGACACTAATAATGTTATGTTTAATTCATGGTAATTTGATGTTCTTATTTTTTACGATCAGAATAAAATAGCTTGTGTAAGATAATACATTTGATTCATTCGGTACCAAGTCTTCTTTATTATGAGGCTTATAAAAGCATCAAATAATTACAACAAACAATTTAGTGGGAATTATTACTACAAATAACTTCTAAATTGAAATGTTAGCTTGAATAATTTCAAAAAATAGCAACAGCAAAGAATGCCAAGTACTTTAAACACCCCATGAGGTGACCTACCATGCTGTGATGCCTATCTTTAAAGAATCCCTTCAAGATGTCCACTTAGGATTGGAAGGGTAGGGATCCATTTCATTATCTTTAATTTCTTAATGTTTATTTATTTAGAGAGAAAGAGAAGCAGAGAGAGAGAGAGACAGAGACAGAGACAGAGAGAGAATCCAAGCCAGCTCTGTACTGTCAGCAGAACCCAACCCAATGCAGGGCTTGATCTCACGAACTATAAGATCATGACCTGAGCTGAAATCAGGAATCAGACACTTAACTGACTGAGCCACACAGGTGCCCCAAGATCCATTTTATTTTATACCAATCCTCTCTTTCCTTTGCCAACATGTTGCCTACTCCAAAATGTGTAACACATTTTACTAAAACATACTTACAAACAACATTAAGTTGAATGTATCTTTGAGCTGTCCTGGAAGGAGTTCCTTTATATAAGTTTCCAGATACATGTTTTGACCTGAGGATTCATAGGGGTGAGAGAGTTCATGAGATTTTGAGAGATTCAGTTATGCAAATTCTAAATATCCAGGAAGAAACAAACACACACACAAAAGAAACCTGCCTTTCTAAAATACTGAGTGCTCTCTGCCATTATTGAGGGACACATGTTATTTAATCATAATCATATTTCAGTTGTGCCTGGAAAAATATTTTGAAGTCATGAAATTTGTTGTACTGGAAATAATTTACATAAATAGATTAATTGACTAAATCAAATGGATATTGGGAGAATCTGACTTCTATTTATCTTAGAATCACAGAACACAGCTAAAAGTATGAAATTCTATAGGGCATTTGTACTATTTAAAAATGTCTCAAAGGAAATTTAGAAACTTTCTTTTCCTGTGTCTCACTAATTAAATATGTGTATAGTTAATATTGGCGGAATCAATAAATAATCAAGGTATATCTCCATAAAGCTTTACTACTCACCAACCTCTACATTCTGAGCTTTGGTGCTCAGTGAAATGTATGATGGAAAGAAAACAACATGGACCATTTGGCTATTATCAGAAAAAGAAAAAATAACAAGTGTCAGTTAGGAAGTAGGGAAAAGGGAATCCTTGTGCATTGTTGGTGGGAATGTAATTGTTACAGTCATTATAGAAAACAATGTGGAGTTTCCTAAGAATATTACAAATAGACTACCTTATGATCCAGCCACCCTTCTCTTTGGGTTTATATATATCCAAAGAAGATTAAATTAGTATTTCAAATAACTCCCGTGTTCTTGGCAGCATTTTTCTCAATAGCCAAAATATGGAAACAACATAAGTGTCCATCCATCATCTATGGATGAATGGATAAGGAAATTTTTATATACATAAAAATTATTTTATATAAATATATATATATATTCCTTAAAAAAGAGAACATGTCATTTGCAACAACATGGATGAACCTCTAAGATATTACACTAAGTAAAATAAGCCAGACACAGCAGGAAAAATGCTGCATGATCTTACTTATGTGTGGCATCTAAGCAAGTTGAAGAGTACTTATGAGCGGGACGGGGGTGGCAGAAATGGGGAGATATTTGTCAGAGGGTACAAAGAGGCAGTTATGTGGGATGAATAAGTTCTGGGGCTCTAACATACAGCATGGTGACTATAGTTCTTACTGTTTTATTCTATACTGGAAACTTGCTAAGAGAGTAGATTTCAGGTGTTTTCCGAAAAAAAGGCACTATGTGAGGAGATGAAGATGTTCATTAGTTTGATTGTAGTAATAATTTCACGGTGTAGGCATGTGTGTATACATACTTATATATAAACATAATAGACCCCTATATATAAACTGTATTCTAAGATAGAATAAAGAGGAATGGTAAGTATTAACACTGAACATAGCAATCCCTAATCTAAACTGACGTGTCTTTGGGTATTGTTATTTTTTCTTTTTTTAATGATTAATATGATGTAGCTAATTCTAGTGTGTACATTGTGAGCATGTTCTTATTAAACTTGCTTTCTTTCCTGTGACCTCCAATGACTTTTTAACCTGAAACAGAAAATTGCTTCTGAAGGTCTTAAGAAAAATAGACTAGACATTTTAAATTAAAATACTGTCATTTGTAATTACTAAGTAATGTATTATATTCTTTCAAAATCATTTATTATTAATACAGTTGAGGTGATTAACCTCTAATACTTATCCAGAATTGCTATTATACCTTTGACTTACTCTAATGAATATATTTGAGATTGCAATAAATGGTCTGGTTATTCAGGTTATATTTCCAAATCTCATACATAACTAGTTCCAGCTTCTATGATTGGGAGGCTATAAGCTAGCACTATTCTAGACATGAAAAGAAAATGATCAGTTTTCCACACTACCAGTCCTGCCTTCCTTTGTTGGTATAATCATTAGCCCTGTGACACTTAGATCCTATATGTAGCCCAAAATGTAATTTAAAAAATCATTTACCATTGTTTTACTTAAGAAAATATTGAGGGAGATAAGGATAAAGTGAATTGGGCCCTTTCAATTGTTTTACAACTAGTATCTCAATTATTCCTCATAGCCACACTATGAAGTAGGATACTACTATCTTCACTGTAAATAATGAAGTGAGCCACAGAGATGTTACAGTTCTAACTTAAAAAAACACTTTATATGGTAGAGTCAGGTTTCAAAAGTATATGATTGTAACTATTACTGCACATTTGAGACACATTGAAAATCTAAAAATGTATGCATATTTAGATAAAAAATAATCAGAAAAACATATAGCGATGTATAAAAAATATCCTTCTTGACTCTCCTATTCTTTTTATTCTTCGTCAGTTTAAACCATATATACTAATATTTAATCCTCTAAATATTTTATGGTGTAATATTGTGCAAAATATACACAAATTATAGTATTTTATGTCTATTCCCTTCCAGATAAATTGAGTCATGCCTAACATATTGATCTTTATCACATAAATATTACAAAGATCAGAGAGATCTTTCTCGTACTTGTAACTGACATATAGACTTCCATTGTGTAGATTCATTACAATTTATCGATGGATATGGGCATAAACTTCTCAAAAAGTCTAAAATGCTGTAAAGCACATAGAAATGATTTTTATAGCTCAGGTAATATCATTTTTACATGTGCAGCTAATATCCCAAGACAATAGGAGAAATCTTATGATATAGAAGAATAGAAGGAGGCTATAAATAAAGCCTGCTAAGGAATAAAAACCATCTGAAAATATGACTGAGAAGAGTGGGTTATAAAATCCATGGAAATGATGCCTTGGGTTTTAATGATTGCAAAGATATGGAGCCTTGGGCCTATGCCTGGTGGGTTCATTAAAACAGGATCATGTATAAAGCCTACAGTCTTTAAGAAATAAAGAGTTAGGGAATTTATGCTCAACAAGAAAAGAACATGGCATAGTGAATTGACTAAGTCATCCTTGATTCTTGGTGGAAAGAATACCAAAATAACATTTCTTGAGAATTTATACTCACAACCTGGTCCTTATAAACAATTACGGTAACCTTAAAAGCAATTAAGGTATGAATTTATACAATATGTTCCAAGATTCTTTAAGTGATACATTTACATAACATTAACTGTGTTAATAGTTATGAAGTACTTAGAATAATGCTAAGTAACTAATAAATGCTGCTAAATAACATAGGATATTCATAGATTCATAGGATTAAGTTCCCTTGAGAGAAGCAAACATTCTTTCTAAAGAACATAGCTATCTAAAGTTTAAGTTCATCAGAATGTTAACAATTTGAAATTTGCATGCATCTACTTAAAAAACATAGAGCAGAAATGACATCGTTTTAATTAATTAATGATAAATTTGCCTGCATAATGAAAAGTATTTTTAACAAAATTTCTTGGTAATCCATAGATCTAGCCACTCAGAATAGTAAGGATATGTAAATTTTGAAGAACACAATTAGCAAACTTAATGCAACAAATTGTGAATAATAGTCTCCTTAATAATAAAAGAGAATACTAAAAACATACTACACTTCACCCTTGAATAGCACAGGTTTGAACTGTGTGGATCCACTTTTTTTTCTTCAGATTTTAAAAAAAATTTAGGTGGTTAATATACAGTGCAATATTGATTTCATGAGTAGAATTCAGTGGTTCATATGGGTCCACTTTTATGTGGATTTTTTGTAGTACAGTATTGTAAATGTATTTTATCTTCCTTGTGATTTTCTTACTAATATTTCCTTTTCTCTAGCTTAATTCATTATAAAAATATAGTATAATAATATACAGACTATATGTTAATCAACTGTTATTGGCAAGTCTCCTAGTCAACAGTAGAGCATTAGTATTTTGAGGGAGTCAAAAGTAATACATGGATTTTAAACTACACAGGGATCAGCATGCCTAACTCCCACATCATCATTCAAGGGTCAACTATATATGATAGGATGCAGAATAATTCTTAACAGAATTCTAAAAAATCAGCATTCTACCAGTCTCCTCCTTGTTCACCGTTTCACTGCTTTCTGTGGTGCAGAAACAGATGATCGCCATTTTTTTTTTTTTGAGAGAGAGTGCATATGAGTTGAGAAGGGGGAATGGCAGAGGGGTGAGAGAGAGAGAGAGAGAGAGAATCTTAAATACACTCCACACTTAGTGTGGAGCCCAACAGTGGAGTAGGCGGGGGCTCTATCCCATGACCCTGGGATCATGACCTGAGCCAAAATCAAGAGTCAGGAGCTTACCCTACTCAGCCACCTACGTGCCTTACAGATGATCCTCTTTCCTGATAAATGTAGCCTAATACTACATCACAATCCCTGTGTCATTCACCCAATGTCATCTCATCATGAAGGCATTTTATCATCTCACATCATCACAAGAGGATGGGTTAGTAAAGTGTAATGTGATATTTTGAGAGACCACATTCACATAACTTTTATTACAGTACATTAATAATTGTTCTATTTTATTATTGGTGTTGCTATTCTCTTAGTGTGCCTAATTTATAAGTTAAATTTCATCATAAGTATGTATGTATAAAAAATATATAGTATATCCGGGGTTCAGTACTGTCCATGCTTTATTCATTTGTTTTATTTTATTTTGTTCTTTAGTATTTATCATGTGCTCGAGACTATATTTTGTGTTAGAAATTCATTAGCTCCTTTAATTTTTAATCAACTACATTTTAGGCAATTTATATTCTAATCCTAAGGAATTTAAGATACATATGCCTAATCCAATAACCATCCTTCATCAAGTTAATAAATATATTTTATTTCTAGTTTTCTCATTTGAATTATGTTAATTTTTAAAAAAAAGTTTATATAAGCTATTCTCTTAAGATAGAATATTACAGGGGCACCTGGGTGGCTCAGTTGGTTAATCATCCAATTTCGGCCCAGGTCATGATCTCACAGTTTGTGAGTTTGAGCACTGCACTGGGCTCTGTGCTAACAGCTCAGAGACTGGAGCCTGTTTCAGAATTTGTGTCTCCCTCTCTCTCTCTTCCCCTCCCCCACTTACACTCTGTCTCTCTCTCTCTCTTTCTCTCTCTCTCTCTCTCTGTTAAAAATAAACAAACATTTAAAAAAAAACCTTAAGCAGTGCCTGGGTGTCTCATTCGGTTGAACGTCTGACTTCGGCTCAGGTCATGATCTCAAGGTTTGTGAGTTCGAGCCCCATGTCAGGCTCTGTGCTGACAGCTCAGAGCCTGGAGCCTGCTTCTGATTCTGTGTCTCATGCTCTCTCTGCCCCTCCCCCCTTGTGCTCTGTCTCCCTCTGTCTCTCAAAAATAAATAAATGTAAAACTAAATAAGTAACTTAAAAAGAAATCAAACATTACTATTATAGATGTTCTAATACAGAACTATTCTTCGCTTCTTGGAATAAATGCAACTAAATCATGATACATTAGCATTTTAACACATTTATAGTTAAGTTAGATATTACTTTAATTAATGAAATTGACATGTAGTTTCCTTTTTTGCCATTTATTTTCTTCTGTTAGACTTTAGAATCAACTTGAACACATTTTGTATAATGTGAAAACTACTTTAAATCTAAATTTTTGTCAAAAATTTTCCTTAAAATAGTTTAACTTAGTGTGATCTTTTTATTCATTAGCTGATTTATTCTTGGCTTTCCAGTGTATTAGGCATTATTGACGACTTACATTTACCTGCAAAAATGCTAAATTGACTATTTTTTAAAATATATTGAGCTCATTTATCATCTGCCTATAGCATATACAACTATATTCCTTTTTTTTCTTTTTTTCTTTTTGTTTTTAATTTTTTAATCTTTCCTCAACTATTCAGCAAATATTTGTTGATGTCTGTTATGTACCTGGAGCTGATCAAGAACCAAAGTTTCATATTCTCAAAGCTTTTACTTTCCAGTGGAGAAGGATAAAGTGCTAAACTAATAAACATAAATAAATAGCATTATACCAGAGAGTTAGAAGTCCTGTTGTAGAAAAAATTATGTGATAAAGAGTGCTAGATCATGGGCAAGTGGTAGTTTAGGGAGGGCCTCTTGGATATGGAGACAAATGGCACCTACCTGACATAAGAGATAATATCATTTTCACAGAACAAAAGAGCAGTTCCAAAGCCCTAAGGTACAAGAGAACTTTCACTGTTCAAAGAAATGAGAAGGCTAATGCTGTGGAATGTAGTGAGGAAAAGAAGGAGATGAAATATGGACAGAGGTCAAATTATCTGAAGTATTGTAGGTCATCAGAGTTTGTTGGGAATTTATATAAAAGTTGATTAAGGACCACTAGAGGATTTTAAACAAACAGCAAAAAAAATATGTCTATCATTTTGCTTTGTGTACCTATTGCTTCCCCAAAGCACAGTATTTTATCTGTTCCTATTTACAGTTTGTTTGCTCTCTGTTCCTCTTTCTGTACGTACTGTATTCTTGTCATATGATATTCTTATGGATGCAAAAGCGTATCTGTATTTTCCCCTAAAATTACTAACCTCTTACTTATTTTTAATAAATAGAAAGTAGTCTCAGATGTATTGAATGTATCTTCACATCTATGTCAAAATTTACTAATTTTGATGAGAAAAATAGGATATAGCTTTGACTCTTTCCTTTGTGTTTTGTAAGATGTTCTGTGCCCAGATATTTCAGAAAGTCAAAGGAGAGTAATACATTTTAAGAGCTTGCAAATATGTTTATTTAAGATTCTCAATATTCCTACCAAAGAGATGTGGAGGAAAAATAAAATAAGGTGGAATATTATGAAAACCAAAACAATATAATGTAATTTGTTAAGATATTTCCTGATATTATACCCATGGTTTTCTAATTCAATTGATTGCTGATTACAAGATGTAAAATCCCCCCAGGAAAAAAAAAATTCCAGCAAAGAAGTAATTAATTCAATAAGTGCAGATATAACACCAGTACCTTACTTAATGTAGGCTCCTTTCTTAGGCTACATTTAATTAAGGGTCCTCTATAAACAGTATTACTAGCACTGTGATAGCTCATACCAAAATATTTAAATTCAATCTTCAAAAGAATTATCTCTTTCACTGTTGTCATACAGATGAATTAGTACAAGTGACTGTAAGTCTGCCTTCATAACACAAGGATATAGTACATTATTTTGATTGAGATGAGCAAATTATTTTTGCCATGGCCTGATAATATTGCTAGTTTACTAATGTCAAGCCTAGTAGCTAATGCCTATTTGATTAACAGAACCTGTGTGTTCAATTCTACTAGGCATTGAAGAAGATCTCTAACACAGACTGAGAACATATTGAATGCTATGTGTTGGGGTTCAGACGCAAGTGATATATAGTCCTCTTCTCCAACAAGGCCACAGTTCATTAACTGATATAGTCATTTCAAGAATGAATGGAGAGCAGTGGGGATTTTGTAGTGGCTATGTGAACAAACTAGATAAAAGTGCCAAAAATGAGCATTTAAACTTAGAAAGCTGACCAAAAGGAATAGACAAATTGAAAAGAAATTTATTTACAAATCTTGTTAGGAAGAGTGGGAATATATGGCAGTTTGGCTTGGGAATACTTCCATTGATTTTCCTTCTAGCTCTATGGAATAGAATTTCTGCTAGGGAGAGAGCATGCTGGGAGGCCTACCCATCGCTGCCTTAGGCGGCTACCATTATTAACATCATAGTGTGAAAAATCTCATGCCTGAGAACATTGTTGAAATTAATAGTGATCTCAGGGACAATCAGGGAAGGTCATCATCACAGTTAGCTGAGGACTTCAGTACTCATTTGGGAAAGCAATAGATCAGCCATAAATTTAACAAGAACTCCTGGGAGAATAAAATTCAAAGAGGGCCTAAGTTAAAATCCCTGGAGTTAGCTCTGGTGTTCTCAAAAATAGATTGGTCCCTAATGAACTGATTTTTCTTGGCTAAATAAGAGGGCTTGTGAATATAGAAAATAAAAGCCAGGACAAATTTTTAAACTTACTAAACTTTGAGTTCAATCCTTAATCTACAAATAGATCCATTGGCAGGGAGTGGAATCCTTACTGGCTCATCGTGTTTAAGACAGATTGACCAATCAATGGCTTATCATTAAGATAATATGATCCAATTGCAACTCATAGGGATCCAAGATGAAAAATAAAAACAGTAATTAAAAGAAAATCATAATAGAGATCCACACTTATGGGGAGAACAGTCTTTGCAGATTTGGTAGATATAAGTGACTATACACACACAAAAACAACAACTACAGTTCTGGAGGGATTGAAATCTATTGTTTTAATAGTATATTATCTAACATGTCTAATTTTCAACAACAAAAATTATAAGACATGCAAAAAAAGAGAGTGTGGATCATACATAAGAAAAAAATATCAACAGAAACTGCCTCTGAAATAATGAAGATATTGAACTTAACAAAGATTTATTTTTATATTTTATGTGGTTATAATTGACACACAACATTACATTAGTTGTAAGTGTACAACATAATGATTCAACTTCTCTATACATTATTCTATACTCACAAGTGTAGCTACCATCTGTCACTATGTAATGCAATTATAATATCCTTGACTATATTCCCAATGATGTGCCTTTTATTCCTCTAGCAAAGACTTCAAAAGCAGCTATTATAAATATGCTCAAATAAATAAAAGAAACTGTTTTTTAAAATTAAGGGAAAATATGATAATCATAACTCATCAAATAGAAAATTCCTATAAAAAGAAATTATATGCACAAAAAGTTCAAATTAAAATCATAGAGTTAAAATTGAAATAACTGAATATCAAATCATTTTGTTGTTCACTAGAAACTAATATAATATTGTATGTCAATTGTAGCTCCCTAAAAAATTACATTAACTGAAATGAAATATTCACTAGAGGTGTTCAAGAGATTTGAGCTGGCTGGCAGAAAAGAACCTGTAAACTTGAGGACAGATCAATAAAGAGTAACTGATCTGAAAAGCAGAGTAAAGGAATAAAACCAAAGCTAATAATAAAGTCTTAGAGCATCTGTGGGATATCTACTTATCCACATAAGTAGAGTCCCAGAAAGACAGGAAAGACAATGGAGCAGAAATAAAGAATGTTTGAGAAAATAATGGCCTAACTTCTCAAATATATGAAAAAATGTCGGTTATGCATAAGTAATTACTTATGCATGCCTGAAAAAGTTAAACACATTTCAAATAGGATACATGAAAAGGCAACCCATAGACACATCTTAGTTAATCTTTCGAAAGCCAGACAAAGAGAAAAACTTGAATGAAGAAAGTGAATAATGATCCACCATATAGAAGGAACAAACAATATGTTTAACACTTGACTTCTCATCAGACTCATTGGAGAGGGGGAGGGCAGAAGGCGGTTGGAAAATATATTCAAAGTACTGAAAGAAAATAGTGAGCTAATAATTTAATACCAGAAAAAGTAAGCATTGAAAAGGAAGACAAAACAAAGATATCACCACGTCAGCAAGGCAATGTTGTCTACAAGTGGAATTTTGATTGACAGAATAAGCGACTCTTTTCTTCAAAATATTAACTTTCACAAATTTCCCATTTGCTTAGATAATGCCAAGTTCATTAGGACTATTTTGCACTGAATATTTAATAGAATGAAATGGAAAATAGTGAATAAATACACAAGAACAGCTACCAACACAGACTTTAAGTATCATATAAAAGTAAGGTCAAGCAAAAGAGGTCCGTGGTACATCCAAGGATACAGGAGAAAAGCAAATGAAAAACCATACTGATATGTTCAAGTATCCATAGACAAATGCAAAAATATGCATGAGTGTTTCAAACAGAGAAAGAGGTTAATGAAAGTTGTTGATAAAATATACATGATACTAATCATTTGCCCTGATGAAGGAAGGGATTGATGGTTGTTTTTTTTGTTGTTGTTGTTATTGTTTTTGTTTTTGTTTCTGATAAAGATAGTATAATCATGCAGTGGACAGAAAGCAAAGACGATATAGGCAAGAGACATTTCAAACTGCAGAACAACTACTATAATCAGAAGAGAAGAGGAGGAAAAGTATATGTCTACAAATGCTAATGGATAGTCAGATGTGCTGTTAGAAATTTGTTTTATAATTTCTCTTTTCTCAGTTAGATAGAAATTAGGATGAATTATTATCTGAGAGTCACAATGTGAGGAAGAATATTGGAGGTTTGGGGAGAAAAGAAATCAGCAACTTGTGAAATAGGAGAGTGATTGGATTAAGGAATGGTAGTAGTAGCAGTAGTAGTAATAGTAATAGTGTGGAACATTAAAGACAAATTTTAGGTTAATGAGACATCAATGTAGTTGAGTATTTTATCTGCTTATTTACAGTTGTATGGTTTCTGGACGAAAGTGGGCAGAAACTCAAGTCTGAGTTGAGTTTTTTCCAGGGATGTTAAGGTTAAGATTTCTTCAAGTACAGTGAAAAAAAGAAGGAACCCAACTGGAAATATAGACGAATGATTATGATTATTGATGGTAGAATGCAAATTGGGTGTAGCAGAAGTGAGGGCACAAAAGTGATATTAGAAAGATAAAATTTGCTCAGGTTAATGAGTTGTGGGCCATGTGACTCAGAATATCAGTACGAGAAAGAAAAAAGGTGATGATCACAGAATGAATAATGGAGATAGCAATACCGTAAGGTAATAGCTATAGGTCATATCACATTCCAGGGCTTATCTATTGTAGAGTATGTAGATAGAGTGAAGGATGTAAGCTTTGTAGAAGATTCCAGTGCAGTAAGAATCCAGGTTGTTGGAAAGTTTATCTACATACAGACTAAAATCATCCATAAGTGCAATAAGTGATGGGAAGAAGGATGACATAAGATAATTTAAAAAAAAAGAAAAAAAGGGGGAAGTGACTGCAGCTATTAGACAACTATGTGTTCAAGTTCTTCTGACTGTATTATATATAATATAATATAATATATGCTATATATAGTATATATACATATTATATATACATATTATACATATGTATATATTATACAAACCAGAATAAATTAGATTTTTAGTGAGCTGTTAATAAATTCAACAAATTAAAAAGACAATTATGTCATCTAGTATATTTTATAACTACATAAACTAGTTGAAAGGATATAATACTATCAATGCTCTCTTGTCTATCCACATTCCATACTCCTCCCTGATAATTATAGTCTTGGTTTTTAAAACCTTCTGTAATAATAACACTTACTCTAGCAGAAAAAATACATTAGGAATATGAGTTAATGTGAAAAATTAATAATTCCTGAAAACAAAAAAACATGGTAAAGACAACAAGGACTACTAACAAACACCCCATGACACAATATTATAAGCACTGTCCTAGCTCTTTTACAAATATTAGCTCATTTAATCCTTATAGGATATATATTACCATACCTCCATGTATGCCAGAGATATTTTTCTGGGATTAAAATCACAAAGTACATATATTTTTATTTTTATTGGCTTGAGGGTATTTAAGAATATGTCTATGAGATTTCTCAAATAATATTCCTAAAACATTAATACATGAGGCTTACTACACTGGGTCAAAAAAATAGCTTCAGGGGTGCCTGGATGGCTTATTTGGCTAAGCATCTGAATCTTGATTTCAGCGAAGGTCATAATCTCACCATCTGTGGGTTTGACCTCTGAATTGGGCTGTGCACTGATAGTGTAGAGCCTGCTTGGAATTCTCTCTCTCCCATTCTCTCTACCCCTCCCCCATGCTCTCTCCCTTACTCTCTCTTTCTCAAAATAAATAAACTTAAAAAAAGTTTAAAAAAAGTAGCTTCAAAGCTTCAGTCAGATTTAAGACATGATAATTTAAGACTATAATTGAGGAAATGAAGGCAAAGGGTTTTGTCAAGGAAGATAAATGTAAGCTATTGGAGGACTTTTATGTTACTCTTTTTTTTTCAATTGTCATCATTAGTGATGACAATTGTTCATATTTTTTTCACCAGGAAAGTACAAATTAAAATTATATGTTGCTAAATATAAGAAATTTTCCATCTCATTAAATTTGATAATCCATTTGTAATGAAAGATCTAAAAGCAAAATGCAAATTGGAATATGAATAAAACTGTGTAATATTACTCCAGCTATATTTAATTATACATAGATTGACGACTAGGCCATTGGATATTGTAATGAAGCTCAATATTATTGAAATACAGTTCACATGATGGACTCTCCAAAGTACATTTCTCACCAATTTTAAAAATGAATTTCAAGTGGAAACCAAGTAATGAAATTGAATTAATTGAGACCGTGATTTTTCTTTGTATACAAGTGGGTAATTTTATTCTGTTCCCATAGTGGTCATGATCTCATGGTTCGTGGGTTTGGGCCCCACATTGGGTTCTGTTCTGACAGCTTGGAGCCTGGAACCTACTTTGGACTCTGTGCCTCCCTCTCTCTTTCCCCCTCCCCTCTTGTTCTCTCTCTCCCTCTCCCTCTCTCTCTCTCTCTCTCTCAAAAATAAACATTAATTATTTTTTTTAATTTTTCATTATCTTCCCATAGCAAAAACGTATGTTTCCTGAAACTTTAGTTGTCCTATAATTAGAAAAACTACATTTCATTTTTACAAATTTTATGTTTGCTTTATTGAACTCTAAAATGTGGCTTTGAGAGTCTGTTCTTAATTTTTTTTTAAATTTAAACTTGTGGTCAGTCTCTAAGTATTTATGAAATACATGCATATTAGTATGTTGAAAACTTTCTCCTCTTCAGTTTCACTCTGCTCAAACTAAGAAGACAATAAAGTTATCAGAAATTTTGTTTAAATTTATCAGCATTTGGATATATAAACTGGTTATTTAGAACTGATCTATATAAACTGGCTCAGTCAGAGAGTATGTGACTTAACCTTGCGGCTGTGAGTTCAAGCTCTGTGTTGGGCATAGAGCTTACCAAAAAAAAAAAATCTATAAAAGTGATCAATAAAATATTTTAAATGGTCCCTTTTAAATATCTGTCATATTTCAACTAATGAAAAATAAATGGCATTAAATTCATTAAATGAATTATTTTCTTCAATCTCCACAATAGCCTTATAGGGTAGACATTATTGGTGTCCCCATAAAGCGTATTTTAAAAGATGACGTTTAAATAAATACGTTGTCTAGGAGCACTTGGGTGGCTCATTCGGTTCTGACTTAGGCTCAGGTCATGATCTTGTGGTCCACAAGTTCGAGCCCCGCATAGGGCTCTGTGCTGACAGCTCAGAGCCTGGAGCCATCTTCAGATTCTGTGTCTCCCTCTCTCTGTGCTCCTCCCCAACTCATGCTCTCAAAAATAAATAAAAACATTTAAAAATTTTAAAAAAATAAATGCATTGTCTAAAGTCACATAATAAGGAGATGGAGGAGACAAGCTTCAAACCCAGGTCTGTCTGACTTCTGAAACTAAAGCTTTGAAGGAAAATGGTCCTATCAATAACTATATTCTTAGAGAATTAAAATTTTCAGCTTCAATGCCTGCTGGCAGAGTAGCTAAAACAAAACAATGATGTAACTAATAAAAAATATGATAACAGAGAAAGTAAAGATGCAGATTAATGATTACATTAACCAGGGACAATGCTGTCTGTTCCCAGAGGAGCTGGTGTGAAATAATCTCAACTCTGTTTAGTGTGAAATTATGAAGTGAAAATTCACAGCCAAGTAAGACCCCCTTATGGCACTAACAAGGAAAGGGAAGAGTGTTCTCCATCACAAAGATCTACTCTCCAAGGTAAAGAGTTTAGCAGAGCCTAGTTCAAGAGCTGTGAGGGAATGGTGTTTGTCACATTCCAGAAGTTTCTAGATTTGTTGTCTCACCACTAGGAATGAAGGAAAATAGAAAAGATGATTGTGAAACTCATAAACCAAAGACCTATGCCCACTAAAATCCTGTGATTTCATTAGAACATCATACAATGTTACCCCTTCCTCATAACTAACCACCACACTCCAGTATAATAGCTTATTTCAGATGAAAAGAATTATATACAAGACACAGACTCTAAGGAGTTTAGAAAATTCAAAATGAGAGGAGACAAAAACAAGGGCACTAGAGAATATTCTATTCTCTGGCAACTATAACTAATATAAAATACAGCAAATATAAAGTCAAATACTAGCTTAAATAACAGGTCCTATTCCTTGATAGGACACGCCTAACTTTTAGCAACAAATTACAAAACACGCCAGAGTCAAGAATGAAACAATCTGAAAAGGAAAACAAGGGGCATCTGGGTGGCTCAGTTGGTTAAGCACCTGATTTTTGATTTTGGCTCAGGTCATCATCTCATGGTTCATGGGACCGAGCCCTGTGACAGGCATGGACAGCATGGAGCCTGCTTGTTATTCTCTCTTTCCCTCTCCCCTTCCCCACTCCTGTGCACACACACTTTCTATCTTTCTCAAAAAATAAAAATAGAATAATCATCCTAAATGTGTATGAACTAAACAATAGATAATCAAAATATATCAGGCCAAAATGACGGAATTGAAAGGAGTAATAGAAAAATATGTGATTCTATTTAGTTGGAGACTTCAACACCACTTCTGTCATTGATAAATCAAGTGGGCAGAAAATCAATATGGGTAGGGCTGACCCAAAAAATATTGCCTATCAACTACATCTTTAAAAAAGAAAAATAAGCTTATTCATTTATTTTGTGAGGGAGGGAGAGAGAGATACCCAAGCAGGTTCCTCACTCAGTTCTGAGCCTGACATAAGGCTCAAACTCATGAATCATGAAATCATGACCTGAGCTGAAATCAAGAGTCAGGTGCTTAACTCACTGAACCACCCAGGTACCCCACCTATCAACTCCACCTAATTGCATTTATGGAATAATTCCTTCAGCAACAGCAAAACCCACATTCTCACCAAGCATAGATGCAATATTCACCAAGAAAGATAACATTTTGGGCAACAAAATACACCTCAAAAATTGTGAAAGAATAAAAATCATACAAAATACATTCTCAGACAACAGTGGAATTAAGTGGAGAAATGGTAACAAAAATGTAGCTGGAAAATCACCAAATTTTTGGAAATTGAACATATTATTTTTAAACAGCACATGGATCAAAGACATTCTATGTAATATGATATAATTTTCTGCAACATGGCGTGTAGGAAAGTTTATAAGTAGAGTTAGGAGGTATGACTGTTGTGTTTAGCTCCCTTATTCACTTTATTTGATTTATTCCTTAAATGTGCATAACTAAGTTGCATGTATAACTCACAGAATTACTATGAAAATTTAAGAAAAGTAATGCAGGTGAAAATACTTAATAAAATTAAAGTTTATACAAATTTTTATGCGATTCAATATAAGATCTTCTATGAAGTAGGATATTATCAAGTCCTACAGAGAAAATAGCTAACACATATACTTTCTAAATGAGGTTCTATATCAGGAGTTTTACAAAAGATTTGCTGATGAAACCATTTTAATAATTTCTTACTGTGTAAAGTTCACTGGGTATTACATGAAGATAATGTTTGAAGATGACTTTTAGTTAAGTAAAGAAATATAATTTGATGCTGGATTCTGATCCATATGCTTTGTCCCATGAAAATTGCCTTAGCGTTTTCTACTGTCATAATTTCTGTGTGGTGTGAAACACTTGAGCAGGGCAGTTTTTTATATGAAAATAATTTGTCTAGCCTAGATAGAATGCAGTTACTAGAAAGATCCATCATCAGACTGTGTAGTGATTTTGTACAGGGTCAGTTATGCCCTGAACTAGAACCAAAGAGTCTGATTTAGAGGCTATATGAGTATTAGTGTATTAGTGTCCTGAGATAAAGAAAAAAAATCAGACTAAAATTATAAATTTAACTGATATGGCAGCAATGTAACATCCCATTCATTTAAATGCAATCAGTATATGGATAGGCTATGGTTCTTACTCTTTCTACAGAGAAAAGTATTAACTGCCAATGGTTATGATTATAAAAAACCCAAATGAATTAGCTTCTGAAATGAAAAACAGGACTTGACTGATTATAACGCAAGTCTCAGTCTCAGAGAAGATGTCTAGATCCTACTGGTAAATTACATCTAATTTTGTAAGTTTCTTCAATTTAATGTCTATTCATAAATTATCCTTAAATAAACACAATCATCTTCAAACACGGTTTGGACAATGAAGTAGGCAGAAAATATGGGGAAGATTAGCTGGGAGGAGAGTTTAACCCTATAATAAGTGTGTACCTAGTCAATTTGGTTAGATAATTATGATAATGGTTTCTTTATTATTCATATAGAAGAACTAACTCTTTCTCTCTCTCTCTCTCTCTCTCTCTCATTCTCTCTCTCTCATACACACTGCTTTAACCCATTCTACTCAGAATATGCAGTGAAAATTGAGGAAGGTGAATGGGCTTACTGATGTATACTTTAATTTTATCAGGTCTACTTGAGGAGGATTTCAGACTTATGATGAGAAATGTTTGGACCACACCATTCTAAATATAAGATAGATGGACTTACATCAACATTAAAGTGGTTAAAGTTTACAAGATCAATCTAATCAGATACAAAAAAAAATCCAAGAAAATCTTGGGTATAAAATAGTGAGTGGATCTATCATAAAATGTAGAATCAAAATGGGTTACTATAACCACTTTTCCTGTGTGACTCATGTAATATTTCCAAAAGCTGTGGTCAAATAATCTTCTTACTGCCAAATAATCATCTGTATTCCTTTTACAAAATATGTTGGGCTAGGTAATTAAACAACTCTGTCATTGAAAACTAGTAAAAAGTGCTTGGTAATTTATTTTGAAAAATTTTCAAATATCAAACAGTGGACAACCTAGCAAGGGATTTAAAGGCCAAAGTGTAAGAGAAAGTGAGAAACATAAGGTGAGTCCTGAAGCAGCTTTTGTTCTGAGGGCATTTGTTGATGTTGCAGGATAAGAACCTGGCTTGTGATTCTTTCCAAGACAGGGTGGCAAAAGTCAAAGCCTGTAGCCCACAGTAAATGGGAAATCTATTAGAGGACCTTCCTAGATCAAGCTGAACTCATAATGGACTGCACCTTCAGGTTAAGGCTGAACAAGATATAAGAACTTTGTGTTCTTCAAGAAAAGTTGCCTTGGCCCTAAGCATAGTCTGAAGGAAAACTGAAGAAAAATTAACCACAAGTCAGGCTTCTTAAAGATTTGCCACCCAAATATTCTTCATGAGGATAGAATTTTAAAAAATCAAACTTTAATATGAAATATTCCCAGAAAGTTAGTGTCTTGAGATGCATGACAGGATCAAAAGAAAAGCCATCAAGAATTTATGCCTCAAGGGGCACCTGGGTGGCTCAGTCCGTTAAACTTCTGACTTTGGCTAAGTTCATGATGTCACGACTGGTGAATCTGAGCCCTGCATCTGGCTCTGTGCTGACAGCTCAGAGCCTGGAGCCTGCTTTGGATTCTGTGTCTCCCTTTCTCTCTCTGCCCCTCCCCCACTTGCGTACTCTCTCTCAAAAATAAACAACATTTAAAAAAGTAAAAAAAAAAAAAAAAAAAGAATTTGTGCCTCAAAAATATTCTCTCCCCCAAAACATTGAGTAGTACAATGAGAAATACCTTACAAAAGTAAGAGGAAAAAGGCATTACAAATGATACCCATTAAAAACAACTATTAAAAAGGCAGGAGAGCAGAAATATACATACATCATTCTTAATAGAATTATCAGACATAAATTCTAAAACAACTAGGACTTCTTTGTTTAAATAGATAGATAGATAGATAGATAGATAGATAGATATAGATATTTCAGCAATGAAAAATTTTTAAAAACTGACCTAGTAAAAATGAAGCTTTTAGAGAAGTGATATGCATGAAAAGTATAATAAGGCGTGTGTGTGTGTGTGTGTGTGTGTGTGTAATATATTGGGAATAGAGTATCAGATTATCAAACAAATTAAGTGAATAAATTGGAAGTATCCATAAAACAATCTGAAATGAAGGGAAAGTACATAAATAATAGAGAAAATTTTACAAATATGGAAAAGGGGACATTCACTTATAATTCAAGGAGGAGAGGAGTGAGAAAAAGAAGAATCAGTATTTGAGGCGAGAATGACTGAACATTTTCTCAATAAATCTAGAATATCTCTAAAAATAAGATAAAATCTTGCACATGAAGAAGGCCGTTCTCATGATACATGAATAAAACCACATTCTTATTTTAATACCTCATAGGAACAACACAAAAACCAAAACCAAAGAAACCATGTTTAAAAAGTAAAAAAAAAAAAAAAGTAGATTCAGTGGCAGTTTAGCTAAAACAGTGCTTTTCAAACTGAAACGTACGTAACATTCATTTGGAGGCCCTGAGGACAGAATGCTATTACCCCTGCCTCATATGTTTTGACTCAGTAGGTATTGCCAAGTTCTATCATTTGCATTTCTAAGTTTCTCACCTGATTGTGATACTGTTGGTCCACAAATCATATTTCAAGAATCTTCAGTCTACATTTAGACTTACAGCTGACTTCTCAATAATAAAATGAAATTTAGAAGGTAGTGGAATACTATAATGACTATGCTTTGAGGATTTTTAGGTATAAATATATTTGATGTTGAGCATCAACAAATTATTCTTTATTCCTTTCTTTCTTTCTTTCTTTCTTTCTTTCTTTCTTTCTTTCTTTCTCTTTCTTTCCTTCTTTCTTTCTTTCTTTCTTGCTTGCTTGCTTGCTTGCTTTTTCTTATTTATTTTTTTTAGCCTGATATTCCTTCACTAGCTCACCTCATTAACACAAATCCTAAAGATGGACTTTAAACAGAAACAACATAACCCTCGGTGAAAAGTCTGAAGTGCAAGAAAAAAGAAAAAGAAAGACCAAAAAAAATGTGTAGCTAAATCTAAAGGTAAATTACCTGCATAAAATAATACTAATAGAGTAGGTTTAAAAAACATTTAAATCTCATGAATAAAATAGTTATAATTAGAATGTAGCATTTTCCCTTAAAATGTTCTAAAATCCTTGTATTTTGTCGGAGAGTAACAGCTTTAAGTTGAGACTTTGCTAAGTTAAGGAGTGCAGTTTGTCATATTAAGTGTATAATTCAGGGCTTGACCAGAGAATAAAGCCAGTTATATATGATAGATAAGTAAATAGATTATATAAATAGTTATATAAATAGATAAGTAAATAGGTAGATATATATTTAAAGGTATATAGATATTTATTGCAAGAAATTGGCTCATGCAATTGTGAAGCCTGGCTAGACAAGTCCAAAATCTTTGGGAAAAGTCATCATGCAAAACAACCTGGAAACTCTTGGACAAGAGCGTAAGCGTAAGCCCACAGGTAGAATTTCTTCTCAAGGAAACCTCAGTTCTGCTCTTGATTAAGAGCTTTCAACTGATTGGATCTGGTCCACACAGGTTATTGAGCATAATGTTTTGTTTTGTTTTGTTTTTTAACATAACATCAGCTGATTTATAGATCGCAGTCACATCTGCAAAATACCTTTACAGAAACATATTCTTTAATGTTTGATTGAATAGTGGTACTGTGGCCTAGATGAGTTGATATACATTACTGACTATGACAGTCACCCCTTGCCAACTCAGAACCCATAGTTAGCTCCCTGAATCATACTTAATCTCCAAAGACATACAAAAGAAAGTCACACTTCTACCTAACATGATACAACTATCCTGCACACAGACAAAAATGCCTTAAACCTTTACATAAAAGCAATGCAGATTCCTTGGCTGATATTTATTCTTCTCTTTGATATACTGTAAGCTAAATACAGTGATATAAAGTTAACTATGGTTAATAAATATATTTTATGTCAGACGATAAGAGGAAATGAAAGAGAAGATATATAGATATACAGACACACACACACACACACACACACACACACACATACACACACACACACACACTTAAATGTATAGCAGATGTGTATACATTTGTGGTCAGCACCAGTATTTAAAATTGTGTTCTACTTTCTCTTCCCATGTCTTCTTTATCATCAGTAAGTACTTTAGCCAGTCATGGTTCTATGTCTCATCAGGCAACCCAAATCTTTTCTGACAAGTCTTGGCCTTCACCATTCTTGTCTGAATTCGATTGTTGTAGTTTTCCATTGGCTTTAATTATAGGACATGACAACACTAAGAGATAACCTAATGGATCTTCTGTATTACAGACATATTTCTTCTTACCTCAAATGTATAGCAGTAGACCAATTTTCACTTGGTTATGAGTATCAGTTACACCGTCCAAAATAGCAACCTCTTCTTTGAGTGATACAGAGACCTGAGGAGCCAAAGTGACCAGGTGGAATTCTTAACTTCCAGTTTAATGGAATCATTATTGTGTTTCCTGGTGGCAGTCCTTCTCCCTTTGGAATTAAGACCTCTAAACCAGCAGATAATAAAGTCGGGAAGGAAAATAAGATCACTAAGTGTTATCATTTCCACTTACACTCCTTATTTACTAAACCCATGAATCCTGTCTATGGGATAAATAATACCATATATTGGATGATAATTTAAAGCATATACAGCTTCCTGGAGGACATTGACCCAGATCTATAAGATATTGTTCCCTGGGGCACTTGGGTGGCTCAGTCGGTTAGCGTCCGACTTCAGCTCAGGTCATGATCTCGTGGTTCGTGGGTTCGAGCCCTGCGTCGGTCTCTGTGCTGACAGCTTGCTCAGAGCCTGGAGTCTGCATGGGATTCTGTCTTCTCCTTCTCTCTTCCCCTCCCCATCTGCACTCTGTCTCTCTTCGTCTCTCAAAAAAATAAATACGTGTAAAAAAAAAAGATATTGTTTCCTACCTGGCAGTGTAACTAAGTCTTCAAAAGAGTACCCCACACTGCATTCAAGACAACTGCTTCAGGATGATGGATAATGTGATAAGACAAGGAATTCAATGATCATGTGCCCACTGCTGCATTTCATTTGCTTTGAAGTTCCTTGATCAGAAGCAATATTGTGTGGAATGCCATAATGATAGATAAGGTGTTCTTTCAATCCACAGATAGTAGTTTTAGCAGAAGCATTGCCAAATCCATATTGAGAGTAGGTACCTATTTCAGGAAGAACAAAGTGCTTCCCCTTCCATGATAGATGTTATTGAAGATAACCAAGCATGCCATCAGATAGCTACACTGTAGAATGTTGTCTTATCAGGGATTCTGTTAGTTTCTGTTACTGGAAGACTGGGCATTCAGCAGTAACTGTAGCTAGATCAGCTTCAGTGAGCAGAAATCCATGTTACTGAGCCCATGTACAGCCTCTGTCATTGCTACTGTGACCACTTTGTTTATGAGCCCACTGAAAAAATGAGAGGAATGGTTGGGGAAGGAGGCTGACTGAATTTCAGAGAACAAATCATCCTGTTATTAAAATCCTGCTATGTTGAGGTCAGTGGGTGAAGGCAATTCACATAGGACACAGATGACTTTACATTTTTATCCACTCAAAGATATCTATCAACATGCCTCTCTCAGAGATATCCTTCTCAGTTCTTTGCCAATCATATCTTTCCAAGACCTTGACTTTCTACCTAAACCTTTGCTCACTACCATGAATTAATACGAACTCATACTTTTGGCCATTTCTCTTTCCAGGAAAAACAAATAGTTTTATTGCCTGAAGTTATGCCTACTAGGAGGATTTTGTTTCACCCACTATTCTTTAGGGATGTCCCAGAAGAGGCCTGCAGTAGTACTGTTGGCAACCTTTAGGTGGTGTCTGTGTATCATGCAGGGTAGTTTGTAAACCAAGCCTAAGTTTCTATTCCTTTATTCAAATGGTCACAGGTAACCCTTCATGAGGTCATGGGTGTATGCTGGAAGAGAGAAGATAATATAATAGGGATAGAGGCCCTAGGAACCTAGGAGAATTCCTCATGTATCTTACTGTGCCTTCAGGATTAAGTCTGATCTCTTATATATCACTTCTATTTGAAAAGGGAATGCTAATGTGCATGCTTAACTATGGTATGATGGGTCAGACCACACTGAGTTCATAATGGGCAGCTCACGTTACATGGTAAATGTGGTGACTTATAGCTAAGCTTTCAGTCTCTACAAAGGCCAGTGGCAAGCCGAAGGCTATTTCTCAAAATGAGAGATGAGAATGCTTTGCCACAAAATCCTAAGTATCTGTGTTGTGATTCATCCCAGGGGGTCTCTATCTGCCACTGCCACTTCAAGTACCACAGAATCTTCTGGATCATATGACCCAACTGGCAGAATAGTTTTAATAGCTGTTTGAATTAAACTAGCAGCGTCTTCAATCACTCAGTTAATGGGCAGGAGTAGCACACTTAAATGAGAAATATATTATCTCCAAAATCCAAAGAGGTCCACTAGGTACTGGATCATTTTTTTGGTTACCGGAGGGGCCAGTGCAGCCCATTTTTATCTACCTTGGAAGGAATATATGAACATACTCAACACCACTGGGCCCTTAAATATTTCACTGGAGTGGTAGGTCTCTGAATTTTTTTTGTATTTATTTTCTATTTTCTGACATGCAAATGCTTCACCAATATGTCTAGAATAGTTTTTACTTCTTGCTACCTAGGTCCAATCAGTGTAATATCATTAATTTAATGGATCAGTGTGACGTCTTTTGGAAGGGATGGGTGTTGAAGTTGACTATAGACTAAATTATAGTGTAGGGCTGGAGAGTGATATGCCCCTAAAGCAAAACACTGAAAGTATGTTCCTAACTTGTCAGATGAAAGACAACTGCCTCTAGCAATCTTTACTAATAGGTATTAAGAAAGAAAAGAAAAAAAAAAACAGATCAATAGCTGCAAGCCAGGTACCAGGAAATATGTTAATTTGCTCAACCATTACATCCACATCTGGGAAAGCAGCTGCAATTGCAGTCACTCCTGATTAAGTGTATGATAATCCATTCTGATTCTCCAGGATCCATCTGTTTTTTACACAGACCAAATAAGCAAATTGAATGTAGAAGTTTCCCCTGCATCTCTCAAGTTAAATGCTGGCACTAACCTCTGCAATCCTTTCAGGAATGTGTCATTGCTTTTGGTTTGCTATCTTTTTCTAGATAGAGGCAGTTCTACTTGGTTCAACTTAGCCTTTGCTAATAATAGTGTTTACAGGTCAAGCAACAAATTTGGTAATTCTACCATTTGCTGCATATATCTGTATCACCTGTACATCCTGATGACAGGATAAACTGGGTACCCTAGGACAAGGACCTGGCCTAAAACCTCATTGAGAACCTGACTTCCATAGCCCTTTCTCTCACTGTTTGACCACAGTGGCGTTTGGGGTCTCCTTGAATTAGTGTCAATTTAAAGTCAGTGTCCAATAACTGCCCCAACATCTGAATATTTCCCTTTCCTACCCAGTAAGTAGTGAGAGGTCTTTGGGGGAAGACTCAGGTAAATTTCAACAAAATAAATTATAGCAGGGTGCTTCCTGAAGGGGACCCACCCTCCCCTTCATTTCAAAGGTGTTTAGGCCCACAAACTGTTAAAAGTCTGGGAACTAATAAAAGGACTGTGACTATCTGTTATGGTGATTCAAGTTAGACCTCTTTACATCCAGCCTAGAATCCATACACTTGCATAGATAAAGTAAAAAGTATTAGACTATCCATCTATTTTTCTTATAGGGATAGTGTAATACAATATCACCAATATCATAGGTCTCTGTGGATTAGGCTATTCTGACAACTACTTCGATTCTGTTATCCATAATCACCTTGGCTTTGATGATTAAGTGTTGCCAATTGCACCTTGAGATTCTGCTATCCAGAATTCTCCACAGCGTTTGGGGATGCCAGTTTGGTGGCAGATTTCCCACTATAATACCTAGCCTTCATAGAAGAGTGACAACAGAGCTCTTCAACAATAGGGAGGTCTCTTCACAAATTTATTTATTACAGCCATGTTGGAAGGTGTGTCCTCTGGAAATTCCAGGAGTGGGTGAACAGGTTCTAGACGATAAATCTCCTCTCCTCTTCTAATCTCCCTAAAACTCTAGAACCCTTTCTGCATAGTATGTCAAGGCAGTTCTGGCATTTTATCTTTACTTAGTAGAAGACAACTTTTTGATCCATTTTTCAGCCAACCAATCAGTTAATTCCTCTGTTTGAAATTTTCAATCTAGATTTCCTAATCTAAAACTTTGAATCCAGAATTCCTGCCTAGTGGGCCCATATCAGTACATTTGGCCTAAATTAACTTTATTTTCCTTTCACCATCATCCAACATTCTTAATATCTGTCCCTCAACATGTTACCCAGATTTCTGTCTGTATAAATTAGAGAAATCATGTAGTTATTTTGATGTGTAAGTACCCTTTCTCATAGATGATACTTCCTACCTCACCTTTGAGACCTGCTGGTACTTAAGTTTAGATGTAGATTATAGATCTGGAAACAATGCAGGTAGTAGGGCTGGGTCCTAAAGAGAAACAACAGTGTCTGGCAAGGCCAGGGAAGGCCATTACAGATCTTCAAACAAAATAGAGTTGACTTCATCAGACAGAGTTAGAGAGTCTTCTTCAATAGGCAAAGAAGACTCATCAGAATTTAGGGGTTCTATACCCCCAGCTTCATTGGGATCTGCACATTTGTCCTCATTCCACTTTTCAGAATGTCATTCCTTCTCAATCAATAACTTCACTTTAATAGTACATACTTCGCAAAATTGGGGATTCAACTTGCATTATAATTCAACCACATGCAGGATGAGACTCTGGGTTTGGCCTTCAGAAATCTCAGCCTTGGACCTACAAGAGATAAAGGTTTCTTCAGGGCGAATTTTCAGGTAATTTATGCTGTCAGTTGGAAATTTTTTTTTGAGAGAAAAAGAGAGAGAGCAAGAGCGAGAACGAGAGCGAGAGAGAGAGAGAGAGAGAGAGAGAGAATCCTAAGCATTCACCACCACCGAACGGAGCCCAACACAGGACTCAATCTCACGACCATGAGATCATGACCTGAGCTGAAATCAAGAGTCAAACACTTAACTGACAGAGCCACCCAGGCATCCCCCTGAGTTCCTCCTTTTTATTTCCCAATTTCTCCCACACATACAGGAGTAACCAGCCAATCTCACTATTCTCCTCAGTTTACTAAAATGTTCTAGGGTATCAAATGCTTGAGCATGCAGAACCTTATCTCTTATAAATATTTGATTTGGAGTATTCACTGGTGTATTTCTATTATCACATACTGACATAGATAACCAGTGCCCTTTGTACCACTGTAAATAGAATCATTAGTGCCTTTAAATCTAATTATATTAGGTAATCAATGTCAGAAACCCAGAACCAATTCATAAAATTTTACTTTAAATTCTGTTCCCCCATAACTACGCTTGCTACCAAAATCTACATCATTGAGGGTTCCACTGGAGAAAGAAGCAACAGGATTACATGGATTGTACACACACATACACACACACACACACACACACACACACACACATTCCACAGAGCAAATGATCAGCTTACTCAACTGGTGATAGATTGATGATAGATAGATAGATAGATAGATAGATAGATAGATAGATAGATGATACATAGATCTGCAGATAATGTAGATATCATCCAAATGGCAAAAGGCTTTCTGGGAATAGAGACAACCAAAAAAAAAAAAAAAAAAGATGAAGGCAGACTTTTGGTAAAAAAATCAAAAAACCAGAAAAGAAGAATTTATAGACAGTGATGATGTTTGTGATGATCATATTAAGAGAAAGAAATTTTGCAGGGTAATTTACTCTATCAGTGGCCTTTCTGACAATAGGTAGGTAGATACTACTCAGTTATCAGTGATGATGAAAAGGAAGGAGATCTCCATGTAAACAATACAAATACATACATCTGGAAAGAAGGCACATAGAAACGCTATCTTTACCAATAATGATGATATTTAATGTGAAATCATTTGCGAAAACAGAAATACTACTGAATACAAGAGAGCAAAAAGGAAGGTTTGCAATAAATATTTGTGTAGTGCAAGATTTTCATGAAACATATTAGGCAAAACAAGATAGTAACATCCTTTTCATTCTTGCCCAGATTACCTTGACAGTAGTCTCAGAGTTGCATATGTAAAGTAACATACCTTAACAATGGCTCATAACCTGCAGGCATAAATTATATATATATAATATATATAATATTAAATTATATAATATATATATTAAATTATAATATATATATATTAAATATATATAATCAGACATTATTTTCTCTGTCTCCTTTTTTAATTTATCTTTTTATTTATTAATTTATTTTTTATTTATTTTTGAGAGACAGAGACGGAGACAGAGAGAGACAGAGAGACAGAGAGAGTATGACAGAGGGTCCAAGTCAGACTCCATGGTAACAGCAGCTAGCCCAATGTGGGGCTGGAACTCAGGAACTGCAAGATCATGACCCAAGCTGAAGTCTGGCACTCAACCAACTGAGCCCCCCAGGTGCCCCTGTCTCTTTCCGTTTGACACTATATTATTCAATACACTTTGTTCATAACTATGTTGTTTTAAGTCAATTACATGATATCTCATAGCTTGTCCCTTATCAATGATGAAAATATGATTGTGAGTCTGTGAAGTGTTTGTGCCCTATTACTAGTACTTTGAAGGTAGAAAAGCTGTGCTTTATTTCCTTGCTCTCCTTTTACATTCTAATTTAGCATCATTTGGGCATCCAAATAACATATGTTGAAGGTATTTGAATTTTATGTTGATTCAAATGATACCTGGGATTCACAATTTTCAAATGTTTCTTTGTTGTGAGTTCCATATAAAGTTTTTCTACTTAACCAGGCATAATGCCACTGTGAAAACATCCCTAAATTGGCAGTGAAAATTAAGAGTAAAATAAACACATGTCCTCATCCCCAGCATTCAAACATATCAGAGACTGCATAATGTAATTAGGCAGCAACATGGCAAGAAATTTATCCCACTCTGCATTTCTTTCCTGTTTTCTTTGTTTCAGTTTCAGTGTTTGAGAGTGAGATTCTAGTTTATGGTAGAATATACATATGGGGGACATAATAGAAATTGATCTTATTCTGTATATTCTGTAGGTTGACTTAAGTAGTTGGCATGCTCAAAAGACGTGCTCAGAAATTCAAAGCTCAGGTTTTATATCAATTTGTTTCAAATGGATTTTTCTTCAGGAAGTGCCTATGTCCCTCTCAGGAGAATTTAACAAAATGAGACACAAAAAAACAAAATAAAGCAAATAGCAATTAAACACACACACACACACACACACACACACAAACCCAAAAATCTGTGTAACAGAGTGATTTGCTTCATCTTCACCAAACTTATGTGATTATATTTAGTAAACACCTTGGGAAAAGAACTTGGTAAGCCTTGCTGAATTAGAAATATACTATATGGTGCCTCACTGGGCTTGGTTAGCATCCAGGTTCCCATGGAAACTGAACTGTGTCACAGTTTAAATAAAATTAATCTAATGTTTGCAACATTAACAGGACTTTGTACTAAATTAAGCATTAATATGTTGTTATATGTGCTTCATTTTAAATGATAGCCTTATGTTGATTTGCAAAATGATATTAGCACATAGCACATAGCCACTTCAAAAGAAAATACAGAGTGATAAACAAAAGGTATAAAAAAACAAGGTGGTTTCAAGAGGATTTTATTTAATGAATTTAAGGTAAACTGTGCAGTAGAAGTACAGGATAATTTTAGTGTGTTGCTTAGCTACAAATGTGTGCATACAGTGATGATTTCCAATTAACTATTCTTTTGCCCCAAATTTCTCTTCAGACAAGTGGAGTATATGACTGGCATACATTTCATACCAAATTTCTCACATTGTTTTTTTTTTTTTTTTTATGATTGGTACTGTAGAAATAAGAGAAAAGTTGAGGCTTGGGAAAACTGCACAAATTTGTCCTTATCATCATAATCTGCACATGTTTTTACAATGTCTAAAATATTTTTGAATATACCATCTCATAGAGTTTGCCTAACAACACAGTGAGAAAGATACACCTATATTTTTTCACAATGTATGGGAAATGAAACTGAAACTGAAATAAATTAGTTGCCTACCTCAAGTTCACAAAATTAAAAAACTAGTGTTGGGGCATCTGGGTGGCTCAGTCAGTTAAGTGTACTACTTCTGCTCAGGTCATGATCTTGTGGTTCCTGAGTTCAAGACCTGCACTGGGCTCTGTGCTGGCAGCTCAGAGCCTGGAGCCTGCTTCAGATTCTGTGTCTCCCTCCCCCTCTGCTCCTCCCCCACTTGCTCTCTATCTCTCTGTCTCTCTCTGTCTCTCTGGCTCTCTCTCAAAAATACACATTAAAATTTTAAAAATAAATAAAAATAAAAAATTAATGTTACCCAGAATGGAAGGAAATTTTTCTGATTTCAGATCAGTAGTGTTTTCAGCTTCTTAGCCGTGGGACCTTAGATCAGTCACCTACAAAGTTTAGAGGCACCATGGTGTGAGATACAAAGCATAATATTTTTGTAAAATACTAAGAAAGGACATAAACACACCAATAGAATAAAAGGTGAAGAATTTTGTTAAAAAGCCAAGTCCCATAACAATGCCAAGAAATTTCTTAAGTCTATAAATGTTGTAAATACTTGTTGATTTAGAATTACTGAAATAGTTAACTAATGCAAATTAAATAACTTAAGTTTACCTGATGTTCTATTTCTTATTTATTGAATTTAATCTATTTAACCTTGGGTTTCTTTGATTTCTTATTGTTTTTGAACATAAACTTTCTTCTATGTAGTGTTGGTGTTTTTATGACAATTACTTGGTAACTCATAGTACCCGTAATTTTTATTGCTCTCACTGGTGAAGTTGCACACAATTTCATGTATTTCTTAGCCATTTAATACCTTATTTTATACTGTGATATTTTAAATCTCTTACCAAGTCACAAGTCTTATATCTTAAAGTATTTCATGTGTTGCCAATATCTTCTTTGAACTGGTAGCTTTCTTGTCTTTATCTAATCGGATCTTGAATAAACAGAAGCTCTTACTTTCAACATACAATAATTTATTATTTATAGTTAAACATTTTGTTTTATTATTTAATTAATTAATGCCTTGTCATGAGTCAGCTTGCCATATCTGAAGCATCTTTTTTTGAAAGTGTTTTATAACACTGTTCTTTTTGTCTGTTTTGTACTGGTACCCAATACCATACTGTGTTTATCTTTTTTTCTTGTTTGTTTGGTTTCTTTCATTAAAAAAATCAGATTTCTTTGCCCCATGAAACAGTAACAACCAAAACCTGCTGATATTTTATGGAATCGCCTGGGATAGGGGAAGATTGGTAGTTTTACAATACTTGATTTTTAATTCATGAACGTGGCATGTTCTTTGTTTTTTTCAAATCTTCCTCAAGCTCTCTTAATAGTGGTTTACAGTTTTCAATATAGAAGCTTCCATGATTTTTATTAAATTTATTGCTATATTTTATATATGTTGCTATTTTAAATGATCTCTTGAAATAATCACTTTTTAAAGCTGTGATGGCTGTAAATTTTTAAAAACCATATACATGAGCATGCCTTCCGCAAATAATGATTTCATTTTTTTTTTCATTGAAATTCCTTAATGCTATTTACTTTCTCGCTTTATTGCACTGGGTACGACCTGCAGTAAAAATTTTAATAAGTGAGATGCCATCATGTTTTATTCCCAAACTCAAAGGAAACACATTCAACATTTTATCATCAAATATGAGGATTACGGAAGGTCTTTTTTGTTGTTATTGACGTTGACACCTTCTGGTGCCTGACCTCTGAAATGTTTCCTGATGATTCTTGCTTTCTGGTATCCAATCCCTTGTGTAATCTGCAGCCCCTGTATGTGGCGCATTTCTAATGAATAGACTACACCAAGATGATATGTGGGATGTCACTTCTGACAGCTCACCTACTCTTGAAGCCTTTACTCAGCAGGAAATAAACTGCTATGTTTTGAGTACTCCTAAGGGAAGGAGTCATGGTAAGAAACTGGTCAACAACCAGTAAGGAGCTGGAACTTTACAACCAGCAATGTGAGTGAATATGGAAGCAGATAATCCCCTAGTCAAACCTGGAGTTGACAGAGATCCAGTGGCTGCCTTGACTGCAGCCTTATTAGGGACACTGCCACTGCTTCAGAGGCATTCAGCTAAGCTGTACCCAGATTTATGGGCCACGGACACTGTGGGATAACGTGTGCTTTTGTTTCAAAGTCACTAAGTTTTACAATAATTTGTCAAGAAGCAAGAGATATCTAACATACATACTTTATTAGACTAACAAAGCTTCCTTTCTTTCCTAATTTACTGACTGTTTGAAAGTAAAAATTGACCTTGAAATTTACTGATGCATATTTTCTCTGAATCAAGAGATGTTTTTATGTTTTTCTATTTTTTCCCATTAATATAACGTGTTACAATGATTAATTTTCAGTGTTCAACTGCACTTTGATCCTTACAATAAACGTAAATTAGTTAAAATATATTATTTCATTATATATGATAATATATATCTATATATGCTATATGTTAATATTTTGTTTAGGGATTTTGCATCTGTGTTTATGTGAGATTGGGCTAAGATTTTCCTTTTAAGTACAATGATATTCGGGTGTCATAAAATTAATTAGGATTTTTATCTTTATATTTTCTTGAGAAAAATTCAGTTTATATTTGGCATTATTTCTCCTTTAAGTATTTGGCCTCACCAAGAAGCCATTAGAGCCTAAAGATTTCTTTGTAGTCAGGTTTTTAACTATGGAATCAATTTATTTCTCTTTTTTCTTTTTAAAAATATTCTTACTACTTTTGTTAGATTATTTTTTCTATGAATTGGTATACTTCTAAATGTTTAAATATTTTGGAACAGAGGTAACCTGTGCTTTTTATTTTTGTCTCTTTAATGTTATTTGATCTTTGTGGTAGTGAATCATTTTCATTACTGATGTTTGATGTTTGAGATTTGTTTTCTTCATCATTTCTGACAACCTTTCATTGGTTACATAGGTATGTTTAGGCATATGTTGATTCTATTTTATGTATTTATTCTGCTTTGTTTTTTTGCTATTTTTATACTTCATTTTTTTATACTTTTTTGGGTTATTCCTCTTACTACTAGACAAAAAGAAGCAAACAAACAAAAAAACCTTCTTTTATTAATTTTCCATCTTTATTTTCATATTATGAATCCATTCAAATCTATTTCCCTGCAAGCATAAATTTACCAACATTTCAAAAATTTTAATA
Source organism: Cryptoprocta ferox (assembly GCA_028646485.1). Taxonomy (NCBI): domain Eukaryota; kingdom Metazoa; phylum Chordata; class Mammalia; order Carnivora; family Eupleridae; genus Cryptoprocta; species Cryptoprocta ferox. Next base: position 92,051,553 of record CM053576.1, read on the forward strand.
TGTAGACTTTTTTCCCAATTTACTATGTCTTTGAATTGCCTTAATGAGTTAATATTTTAACCATGGGCTATTTAGTACATTTTTAAGTTTCCAAGAAAATTAATATGTTTTCACTTTTGTTGTTGTTTTATTGATTTCCAGTTCAACTGTGTTTGTATTATTTCAGTGCTTCAAAATTTCTGAGCCTTGCTTTGTGGCTAAGCCTATGGAAATGGCTTTTAAATATTTGATATGGAAATGAAAATAATACAGTTGTTAGTTTGCAGTTTAGTTCAAGTTTTCTTAGAATAGGTAAGTCACAATTGTTAATTGTGTTGTTACAATTTTTCATAATTTTATGAAATCATGGTCTGTTTTATTTTTCCTATCAGTAACAAAGATAGCTTTATAGCTACCACTATAAGTAGTCAATTTGTTCTGCAAGTTTTATTAACTATAGAGGTGCCTGGGTGGCTCAGTTGGTTAAACATTTGACTCTTGATTTCGTCTCAGACAGGACATGATCTCATGGTTCATGGTTGAGCCCTGCCATCAGGCTTTGTGCTGACAGCATGGAGCCTGCTTGGGATTCTCTCTCTTCCTCTCTCTCTGCCCCTCCCTGGCACTCACTTTCACTCTCTCTCTCTCTCTCTTTCAAAAATAAATAAATAAACATTTTTAAACTATTATTAACTATACATCTTACCTCTTATATATTTTTTTTAATTTAACTTTTCATTTTTTAAGTTTTTCTTTAAATTACAGTTAATTAACCTACAGAATAATATTAGTTTCAGGTGTACAATTTAGTGATTCAACACTTAGATACAACACCCAGTGCTCATCACAACAGGTGCACTCTTTAATTCCCATCTCCTATTTAACCCATCCCCTACCAACTCCCCACAGGTAACTATCAGTTTGTTCTCTATAGAGGTTTTATTATCAAGTACATTCTTCTTTACAATTAAATCTTAGTTGTAAATTAGAGCCTTCGTCACCATGAAGTGACCCTCTTTACATCCAGTATGAGTTTTTAGTCTTAGAGACTACCCTATATTATAGTAATATGGACATACCATCTTGATTTTTGTTAGTATTTGAATGGAATATTTTTTCATTCTTTTATATTCAATACTACCATATCTTGATAATATATATCTAGCATATAAAGAGCATAGGAGAGCATATATTAGCATCCTATGCCCAAGTTGCAATTTGTTTCTTTTAATTGAAACCTTCATGCTATTTACATTTAAAGATAATCACTCAATCAAACTGCAGAAGTGAGATAATTGGAAACTAAGTAGCAGTCCATGTGAGCTTCTCTGGAGGTTCTATGTGTTTCTCTAGGTTGCACTTCATTATACCCACCTAATCAGGAAAATTTTGTTTGGACTCCTCCAAATATGCTTTCACATTGAAAAGTTTTGCCTGCCAGGAAGCTAACTGCTTCTGTTTGTTTGTTTTAGTGACAGTATTCAGTTAAACAAAAAAATATATTTGCAAATGACTGCTTTTTAAACTGAACAGACAAAAGATAGTGCTAAGGATTGACTCTTTATTTCCTCCTCGTGAATGGGATTAATGTTTTCATAAAAGAGGCATGATGGATCACCTTCCCTAGCCCCTTCCACCAAGTGAGGACACAAAATCTGCAATCTGCAACCCAGAAGAGGGCTTTCACCAGAACCCAACCATGTTGGCACCTTAATCTTGTACTTCCAGCCTCCACAATTGTGAGAAGTAAATTTCTGGTACAACTACCCAGTTTATGGTATTTTGTTATAGCAGCCTGAATGGGTTATGACAACTAGCTTCATAACAAAGGTATTGTGATTATTTGGAGGCTATACTTTAATCTCGTTGAAACACAGATTTGTCCGTTGTGTACATTGTTCATGCATCTCTAATTGTCCTGAGCATTCGGCATACCTTTTTAAAGAGCTTCAGAGTCTGGTATGAGTCGTTTGGCCTTCCAACAAGGAAGTGATATCTTTTGCAGATACTGGAACATTGAGGCATTTAACCATGGTGGTGGAAATCACTTTATTACAACATTCCTGTGCTTATCTCTCTTCTAGAGTGTAAAACAAAATATATTTATGTTATATGAATGGAAACACCACTTCCCAAGAAGGATTCAAAGTAAAAGAAGAGTAGTAAAAAGGGTTGCTTGTTTGTTTTTTGGAGTACGTCTTCCTTATATTTTTTAAAGCTCAAGATGGTAGAGAAATAGGAGAGGGAAGTGAGCAGGTATTTAAAAAAAGAATGTACTTTAGGCAAAAATCTATTTTTTGCTTTAAGTTTGTGAATCTGACCAGCTATCTAGTGTGATATGAGGACTCTATGGGGGGAAAAAAGGAAATGGCTATTCTCAAAATTAGGTAGGGCTTCTGTTGGTCACCAAGAGAAAATTTTCCCCCAATAGAATTCATCCTGCCTTGCATTTACTTGATTTGTCTGACTTATTTAGGTTGAATGTTACATTAATACATATGTTCATCCTTCCTGGTCATGGTGGAGATAGCAGATTGGCTTATTAACTGCATGCCAATTGCTCTTTTGGATTTCTTAGATATGACAGAGGCTGGAAAGTTAAAGATTACCTTCTCAAACAATCTCATGGCCCAGGTTCTGCACATACCTCAATTCTGCCAAATAGATGCACTCGTGTTGTATTACAAAGCTAGAAAATGAGACTTCGTTGGGCTTCTGCTATTTCTGATTCTGATGATTCTGGTATAAGTGTGTGTGTGTGTGTGTGTGTGTGTGTGTGTGTGGTAGCAAGTATTCCAGAGCTTGTGAATGTCAAGAATCAGGGCACAGGTCATCTGTTTTTGTTGGCATGGCATCACAACTGAGATGTGGTTCTGGAGCAAGCAGCTTCCGTATGACCCAGCTCTCTGGACGGTGCTCTTCTTCCTGACTGTGGTGAACATTTCTGTATCTTCAGAGAATTTTAAGCACTACGGGAGTATTTCTGGAAGCTTGGCCTGTAGCTTACTCCTCCAGCACGTCCAGTATTCTAAATCTCTATTTCCGTGAACCATGTCTTTTTTCTGCATAAGCTAGACACAATGGCTTTGGGTATCTGCAACCTCACTGGCACTCCTCTTTACCCTTCTTTCAAAAGTTTTATTTCCAAAATTGGCTATGTTCTTAAAAATTACTTTAATATTCTTTTAAAGGGCAGTATTTTATGTCATTGAAAATCTCTTTTCTAACTACTTTGACAACTCTCAACTCCTTCCAATAGCTTTCAAAGCCTTTCATGATCTGGCTCAATAAATGTTTCCTCTCATATTGTCTTTCATGTTACTGGCAATAAATGTTGTCAATCATTAGGGAGAAATGTTTAGAGATAATGTATATATGAGCAATGCAACTATGTTTGTATACTACGATTTTGTGGAACAATCAGAGAAATTACTTTAACTATAAGAAAGTTTCCTGTGCAAGAAACTTTTTTATTAGAAGAAATGAGGAAATGGGAAAGATTTTGGAACAATTGGGCCAGGAGTAAGAAGAATCAGGGAATGAGATTATAAATCTAAATATTTTGACATCACATTTTCACAAATCATCATTATTTCCAGTAATAGAATTACTTAAATTTACTTTGATAAAAATGGTATTTATTACAAATATGTAAAAATATTTTACTGAGTGTTCCATATCTTTGCATAAGGTTTCAAAGTATGTTATGTACATTGTTAACACAATATTACTTTTTATTTATGTTCTTAACATTATTTGTTTTCTTAGTAAATAAAGTATTACATATAATAACATCTACATTTTGGTAATGTTTGCATTATAGCCTTCGATGTACTTAGTTTTCTCTTCTCTCTTTAGGTAATTTTTTTTCATGACTGCACATTAAATACAGAGGAAAAAATTGCCAGTAATATCTAAAGTATATTTTATTTGACTTCCTCTCTTATTCTCCTCTTACTTTTTTTCCCCCCAAACAGGCTTCACACCCAGTTCAGAGCTCAATGCAAGGCTTGAACTCAGAACCCCCAGATCAAGACCTGAACTGAGATCAAGAGTCAGGTGCTTAGCCAACTGAGCCATCCAGGTGCCCCTCTCCTCTCACATTTTTAAAAACCCAAGGTGAGTTTAAGGTGGAAGTCCTTTTGAATTGCATTTAGTCAATTTAGTTAAGTAATATCTTCCCATTTTTACTCTCCCTATCTGATTTTTCTCCCCTGATGGAATCTATAAAAGAGAATGGTATCTCATAAAGATGAGAAAATACAGAGAGCTGAGCAAGTACCAAAATAGTGTGTACATTAGCTAACTAACACATGTGCTGCAAGTTAACATAATGTTCCACTAATAGATTTTCTTGGTATGTTTAGGAAAAGTAGCCATTATTTGAAATACAACTGTTAATGAAAGTAACATGCTAAGTATTAAGACATTTTTTGTCTAATAATAGATATATTATCACTTTCTATTTTGCATTCATTGATGTTGTTGAAAAGTATTATATTAATTGGCTCCTCTCCTTTGATCATGTTCTGATTTTCCTTTACATAAGTTTTTAGAGTTTTCTCTTAGTCCTTCTTACATCTCAATATAATATGCATTTGCCTTTTTACTCATTTATATTATTTGGTACTCTGTGAGCCCATATAATTTGAAGTCCTGGTGATTATTTACTTAAATTTGGTCTATTTTTGAGTTCTTGTTTTTTTATAGAAATACTACTATATCTATGTGGACCCATTTAATACCCCCAATCTCTTTACTTTCCAATTTTCCAATTTTCCCTTCATTTCTTTATAATTTTATTTTATTAATTTACTTCAATTGCTTTATATTTTATTTCAGATATCTCTAGTTGTTTCTTCTTTAAATTTTCCTTTTACTTTTTCATGTTACAAATTTTCCTCATTTTTAAGACTGATTTGGTCCACTTACACACAGATTTTTTTTAGTAAATATAATGCAGCTGCCCAAACCCCCACATGATTCAGTTGTCAACTGTATATGTATATGTATGTGTGTGTTTCATTTTGTTTATTAAAAGTCATATATATCGTCATTAATTACTGATATCTATTACATGATAGCCAACTGCAAGTATGTTCTATTATTGGATCCTTCAATCCAAAAAGGAACAGATTACAATTCTATACTAAAGATGAATAAACTGAAGTTCACTTAATTTGAGTAACTCTTCCAAGGCCAAAGTAATCAATGGAGAGTTTTTAAACCAGTCAGTCATGACTCTTAAGCTCAGCACTCTATCATCCTGCATCACTTTTCCTCCTAGAACTCTCACAATTACCCTATGGGATGAGTATCACCATCTCCTCTTAACAGATCATAACTGAGACTTAGGAATTAAAATTAACTTGTCCAGGCTCATGTGGATAATTATTACTGACCACACTGGAATTCAAATTTTGGATGTCAAACCTAGTAAACTCAAATTGCCTCTTTAGCCACATAAGACCTGTTCATTGACATGGTTGGGGAGGGGGGAGGTCCCTAGGGTGATGTGACACTGTTTAAGTATGCATTCTATATTTGAAAGATATATAAGAGCATGCCAATATCATCAATGCCTTTGAATTGCCAGCTTGTATCAATACCTTTTTGTTAAGATCAAAAGAAAGTAAAATGTAGAAAGGAAATAATTATTTTTGCCATGCAGTTTTGCTGGATTTTTTCACCCTAAAATATAACTGGGTAATTGAAATTTGAGATATTGACTCCCAGGGTATGAAACAAAATACCTAATTCTAACGGATCAATATCAAGGGCCTTGGTGGCCCATGTGACCCGAGTCATATCTGGTAGTGTGGAAAGATTAAATATGCCTTCCCTAGCACCCAACACTGTAGACAGAGGGAAATGTGGGAACTTGAAAGAATTTGCCTACATCATCAAATTTCTAATGTCAGAGGTCATAGTCAATCCCACATGAAGCCTAAATAATGAGGAAAAAATATACTTCGAATACTTTGACTTTCAAGCAGGGTATCTGAGTAATTTGTCAGGGAGACCAAGGGCATTCTGAAGAATAATGGGCTCTACTGCAAGTATCAAAAGCCAATATGCCTAAGGAAAGCCAGTGCAGAAAAGTAAATATTTGAACAAATTGTTATTCAGGAACAAACACAATTTGCTTATTACGTGTATAAAACTAGTTCATTTTAACCACTTTCTTTCACCATACATAACAATAAATTCAAAATGGATTAAAGACCTAAGTGTGAAAACTGAAACCATAAAAATCCTTGAAGAGAGCACAGGCAGTAATTTCTCTGACATCAGCCATAGTAACATTTTTCTATAAATGTCCCCTTGGGGCAAGGGAAATAAAAGCAAAAATAAACTATTGGGAGTACATCAAAATAAGTTTTTACAGAGCCAAGGAAACAATCAACAAAACTAAAAGGCAGCCTACTGAATGGGAGAAGATATTTGCAAATGGCATATCTGATAAAAAGGTTAGCATCCAAAATATAGAAAGAACTGATAAAGCTCAACACCACAAAATAAATAATCCAATTTTAAAAGAGAAGACATGAACAGACAGTCTTCCAAGGACATGAAAAGATGGCCAACATCACTCATCGTCAGGGAAATATAAATAAAAACTAAATGATATATTTCACCTCATGTCTGTCAGAATAGCTAAAATCAAAAACACAAGAAGCAACAAGTGTTGGCGATGATGTAGAAAAGAAGGAGCCCTCTTCCATTGTTGGTGGGAATGCAAACTGGTGCAGCCATTCTGAAAAACAGTATAAAGCTTCCTCAAAAAATTAAAAATAGAACTACTCTACAATCTAGTAATGACACTACTGGGTATTTATCAAAAACAAACAAATGAACAACAAACAAATAGAAAAGAACACTAATTTGAAGAGATACAAGCACCTCAATGTGTACTGCAGCATTATTTACAGTAGTCAAACTATGGAAGTAGCCCAAATTTTCATTGATAGATGAATAGATAAAGAAGAGATGGTACACACACACACACACACACACACACGCAATGGAATATTATTCAGCCATAAAAAATGAATGAAATCTTGCCATTTACAATGACGTAGATGGAGCCAGAGAGTATAATGCCTAGAGAAATACACCAGTCAGAGAAAGACAAGTACCATATGATTTCACTCATATGTGGAATCTAAGAAATAATACAAATAAGCAAACAAAGAGAGAGAGAGAGAGAGAGAGAGAGAGAAACACCAAGAAACAGACTCTTAACAGTAGAAAACAAACATGGTTACCAGAGGGGAGGTGGATGAGGGATGGGTGAAATAGGGAATGGGGGGTGATTAAAGACTATAGTTATCATGATGAAATAAAATGATTTAAAAAATACAACCAACAACAACACAAAGATAAAAAATAATTCACTTTACCAATAATCATACTATACCCTATTTCCTAAGAAATGCATCCCTCTTCAGGATGCCTAACAATAATTTTTTGGAGTTTTTGGAGTAACACTTCACTACCTCTTAATTTCACAAAATGGGAATCTGTAATGTAAGGGCAAATATAAATGCTTAGATTAGCTTTCTGTGATGGGAAACAGAGAGAGATGAGAACTGTGGCAAAGTGGAGTGTGTATGTTTCTTGAGAACACCAATTTTTAGATACGACCCATTTTTGTCATACAAGAATGCATACTCTGTAACTAGATGTAATTTTTCAAAAGGAACAGATGATCTGGATTTTATAAAATTGATTCATTTCTATTTGGCAAGAAAATGCTATTAAACAAATTTAGTGTGGATGAATATTATGTAGACCATCACAAATGTTTTCATCTGAATCTTGTCCAGAGATCATGATTTTCAATCTCTCCTGGAATGCACAATATCTCTGAGATCCTAGGGTATTTAAGGATTTTAGTTGAATTCTGAGAGAAATGAAGCCAAGGTTAGTATCAATGTCCAGGGCATATATAACGGACCATTCTGCCTATTCAGAACTCCTACTATTATGTGTAATTCTTTTTATTGTCTGCCATACTCAGGTTAGTTTGCCACTCCTCTACATATGTACAATCCCTATGCCAAATGGGCTGTAATCCAAATACTAACTTGAAAAATGTTTGTTTTAAAGGTCATGCATTAATGAGGGTATATTAAATCATAGTTGATCCAGTAAGGTACCCAGTCTGTTAAATAACTAGTAAACCACAACCTCCATCCATCTAGGCACACTCTTATGCCCCATTTATCATTTTCACCCCTTGGGACCTGCATAAATTTCTAGAAGAGAGAGGGGGGGAAAAAGAAGACTAAGCTGTATTGTAGAGAGCAAGCATTCCCAGAATTACTCCTATGTCAGTAATTATGATTCTCTTATAAATCTACATTTCCTGTACTGCTTCCCTATCCCAGACTATTCTCAGCAACAAAGTTGCCCCAAGCATTCAACCTGATTACTCCCAAAGCTGTATCAAATTTTTAAGCATGAAAATGGTGTGTGCTTCCTGCTTACAGCTGCTTTTTTTTTAGAACTAAGAAATAAGCCAGGGAGGTAAATTTCTCTTCTCTTCTCAGATTATTATTAATAATAATAATACAAAAAGGAAAAAAAAGAGTGAGGGGTCAGATTTCTTTTTCAAAATCAGGAAAGCAGAGCAAAGAGGAAAGTTATCACAAGTTTGATAAGAAAAAAAAATGTAGGCAATAAGATGATTTGAAACTATTTATTTACATTGTAAGATGAATTTTGCTGTGAGGGCTACATTAATCCTTTTCATTTCTACAATCTTTTATGTTATTGATCTGCCTTGTATAGTTATATCATAAACAGTATTAATCAGTTACATATCTCTGAAAATGTCTTTCAACCAAATATATGACTCAGATTAATAAAACAGTAGTACCCAGGAATTCTGGCTCATTCACTGAAAGTATGCCTTTTTAAAAAATATTTTTTAAATGTTTTTAATGTTTTTTTTATTTTTGATAGAAAGAGACAGAGCAGTGAGCAGGGAAGGGTCAGAGAGGGAGACACAGAATCTGAAGCAGGTTCTAGGCTCTGAGTTGTCAGTACAGAGCCTGATGTGGGGGCTCTGTCTCACAACTGTGAGATCATGACCTGAGCCAAAATAGGACGCTTAACTGACTGAGCCACCCAGGCACCTCTGAAAGTATGTCTTTAATGTGGGCTAATGAGGAAAGAGATGCTAAATTCTAAACTGTTCCTGTTAGCTGTATATCAAACACAGTCTGTTTCATCAGTTTGCATACCCATACTTATTAAGGACAAAACACATAATTCCTTTCCAAGGGAAGTTTTCTAGATGAATCCTACTTTATTCTGATCATTTGTCTTAATTGATAGTGCTACCATACTTAGGTATTAACTTATGACCTGCCTGGTTCCTACTAAAGTATCAACATACTTTTATTAAAAATGTAAGTTTTAAAATGTGTAAAACTACAAATTTTAATGTAAGACACAATAAAGATTATTGTATAACATGTATAAAAATATATAAAGATATGTTGCACCAGGGATTTATTTTTTACCCAGTGTAGGTTCTTCTTGGTTTAGAGTGGTACTATATCAAAGTATCTTTTGTAATTGAGAGGTATGTATAAGGTTTAGAAAAATAAATAATATTTAAACAAGGATGTTGGTCATCCAAAAATTTGTAATGATTTCTTGAGATGTGTTTCTCAAAAAGTCTCATTTTCCAAATGAAGACCCTCACCCATGTGTCTGGCCCACAAACTGGCCTGACATCTGCCTGTTCTATGTCATATCTTCTGATCTTACCCCATACATTTCTTTCTCTCAAGCAAAAACCATTTTATTTAATTAAATGCCTGTATATTTCTACCTCTTATATTAAAAAGTAATGACCAGAAATGCGAAGACTAGATATGCCTCTTATCCCCATTGCCAATCCATTGTTTGGCATGTTAGTCACTAAATGAGTACTTCTATCATCCAGCCATCCCTTTTGGGTTTATTCCTCACTCAAAGGGAAGGGGGAAAAATACCCACATATACACACATTTGTACTTATTCACTTTTTGTGTTGAAAGGTACAAATATTCAGTTCAATGCTTGTTATGGATTCCCTCCCCGTGAAGCTTTATCATTTTCCTGGTCAGAGTTAGGCTCACATTGTAGAAATTTGCCAACAAATGTTCTTCCTTTATGTTACTGTAGCAAATGGATGTGCATTTCCACTTTGCCAAGCCCTAAGTCCTGTAAAAGCTTTGGGAAGCACCTCTTTCATAACCAAAAACATCCCTTACCAACACTATGAACATGTTTCAAGTTAGTGGAAGGCTGACAAGCTACAGTCTAGTGGATTATTTCACCCCTGAATTTTTAGCAAGGAATAGCTGCTAGTTTTCCAGGCACTCGAAATTTGTTATAAGTCCCCTCTTTGCCGAAGTGAGAGAAACAGCTAACATTATGTGTCCTGGGTTGAAAAGAGTTCATTTAGGATAGAGGGTTCCCAATCTGGGGTGCAATAAGAGAGAAAGTGCTTTCCCTTATCTAGCAAAAGGTTTTACTCTTCCTGGACTAGAATATGAAATCCCACTCATGCATGCCAGCTATATACAGATAACTTCATCTAAATATTATATTTTATCCTTTTCTGTTCATTTCATGTGTCAGGGACAACAAGCATGAGCGAGATGGCAAAGGAAGATCATTCAAGATATTACAACTAGGGGTTACTGTGATAGGAACTTAAAAGACATTGGTGTTGAGGCTTGGTCACCTTCCAGAACAAACAATTTGCATCAGCTTGGCAACTCATTACATCCATGGAGCCATGTTTTTCCAACTGTAAAATTAAAAATTTGCTTTAGAAATATAAGGTGCTCTACAGTTATAAAGTTGCAATAGTGTGAATCGTTTAGTGATAAATGTAATTTAACTGAGTTAAAGTTCATTTACCTAAAGTCCTGTGGGCAATAATGCTTTCCAAAAATTCTCCCATTCTTTAAGAAATATTGTCAGAAAATGATATTTTGAGATGTTACGGTTGGAGGGTTGCTGGTTAAGTTATTATTTTGGCTACGCTTTTTGCAGGGTATCTGATAAACTAATTAAATGCCACATTCAAAGAATTGACCTTGCTGCATTGGATTTGGCAGATCTGCCTTGTGCCAAATAGATCCCAAGAGCTTATTCAACTGGGCACAAAACTGATTGGACAGGAAAATTATGTAAACTGGAAGTCAATCTATTGAAAATGTGAATGTTGTTCTCTTGGAGGAAGGATCCTGGGCAGGGGGGGGTCTGTTAAAGTAGAGGCACATTTAGGTGATGGAGTGGTGAGTACAACAAGCTGTAAATCCTAAGCTTGAACAAGACCTTATTCAGGGAATAAACAGAAATTGTCATAGGTCACAACATCAAATATCAGATTTCCTTTCATCAACAGGGCGAGAAGATACCTTATCTATTTTTGAAATGACAGTTCTGCATAAGTTGTGTTGACTAAAATCCAAACATCTTCTAGCCCAAGGAAACAATGTGAGGTCTAACAGCTTTATCATTGTTCAGACTAAAATCCTCTTCCAACCATCAGGTAGAAAGTTATCTCATTTTATCCTATGTTAAGAAAATATCCAATAATATACAGATATTACCCAACTTAGAATTTTTGTTTTTTACAATGATGTGAAAGCGATACTTCAGACTTTGAATTTTGATCTTTTTCCAGGCTAATAGTATGCAGTATGATCCTCCCTCATGGTGCTGAGCAGTGGCAGGGATCACCAGCTCCCAGTCAGACATGTGATCACAAAGGTAAACAACCAATACACTTACATCCATTTTGTTTTCACATTCAGTACAATATTCAGAAAATTACATCAGCAGTCAACGCTTTGTTTTAGGTAAGCTCTGTGCCCAACATGGGGTTCGAACTCATGACTCCGAGATCAGGAGCAGCATGCTCTGCCAACTGAGCCAGCCAAGTGCCCCTCAACATGTTATTTAATTTTATTATTAATTAATTAATTAGTTAATTAATTCTAAAGTTAGTTAACATACAGTGTAGTCTTGTCTTCAGGAATAGAACCCAGTGATTCATCTCTCACATATGACACCCAGTTCTCATCCTGAAAAGTGCCCTCCTTAATGCCCATCACCCATTTAACCCCTCCCCCCTTTCCCTCCCCTCCAGCAACCCTCAGTTTGTTCTCTGTAGGTAACAGTCTCTTATGGTTTGCTTCCATCTTTGTTTTTATGGTATTTTTACTTCCCTTTGCCTCTGTTCACGTGTTAAATTTCTCAAATTCCACATGAGTCAAATCATATGATATGTCTTTCTCTGACTGACATTTCTCTTAGCATAATATCCTCTAGTTTTATCCACATTCAACACTTTACTTTAAGAAAGGCTTTGTGTTAGGTGTTTTGCCTGTTAGCTATAGGCTCATGTAGGTGTTCAGAACACAGGTAGGATAGGCTAGGTGAAGCTATGATGCTCGGGTTAGATGTGGTCATCACATGTTTGACTTAATGACATTTTCAACTCATGATGGGTAAAGTGGGGCATAATCCCATGTAAGTCGAGCCAGCTCCGTACTTTCATATACAGATTTGTGAGCACAAAAGTTTGTGTTTAAAATCTTGAAGCCCAAAGGCCTGTATCGCAGTTTTAAATCTCTTCCCTTTATTGCATCCCTGGTGCAAATGCAAAAGAACCTGGCACGTTGTGCCTGTTTACTCTCCCCCTTTGCCCAGATTTCTTCCCCAAATTAAAGAATGCTGGTTTATTTCACTTTAATGAATTAATTTACTCCACAGCTTTAACCAATATTATAACCCCCCTTATACTTCCTTCCATCTGTATGTAGTTACAGGAAACCTCAAATAGCACCAAAGTAGACACCGCACCAGTGTTAGTCTTTTTTTTTTTTTTTTTTTTTTTTCAAAACAAACAAGTGGAAGAAAAGCCCTTCAAATCAGCTTAGGGAGTGACTTTTTAAAATTCTTTTGGAAACATAACCCTTTCAGAGAAAGCAAATATTATCTGATTTGATGTATAAATTAAATTTAGTATCAAATTTCCTGCATCTTGAAGAAAACCTGTTATCAAAGAAAATTATGTTTTGATATGCCCACAAACCAAACTTCGTTTTTTTGTATTTCAGGATAGTTTTTCAAAAATAGTGCTAGTTAACTAATGGTCAGGGCGTTGTTAATGAAATATCTAAAGAATTTCTATGCTATGATTGCACGCTTTCAGAGAACACATGGTATTTACTGGAAATTCTCTGAAAGATAAAATCAATCAGTAAATATAGACCTCAATTCCAAGTTTTGAATTTGAACACGGTAATGAACTTTAATATAATTTAAGCTTAAGTCAAATTATCGGAAGACATTCTGAAGGGTTTTAAAGCAAAAGAGGCTTAGAGCGCTGTTGAGCAGCAACAAGGTGGGTGGAGGTCAGAACAGGTGCCCCTGAGGACCTCAGCCTACAGTACAGGGAGGGTGAATTTTAAGAGCTTGACTGGAAGCCACTGAAATTCTCAAGAACTTCTGAGAAGATACAGACTATCTTTTCACATTGTAGCTTCTCCATAGTTTGCCCCTGAAGCCATTGTGAAGAATAAGAAGCTGGGAAATTTCCACCAATTCTCTCAGGCTGCAGCATCTCTAAACCCAGAAACTGCTTTGAACCTCCCATTTCCCCCTCAGTCTTTTGTAGCTGCCTCTGAAGAGCTGTGCCCTCTGTTTCCTTTCTGCCCTTGAATCTCTCTGGACACATTCTAACCTGGAACAACATAGGGACAGGGAATCAGCACTTATATTTCTAGTTCTCCATTTCTTTTATTTTCTTCCCATCATCCCAATAGGAACAGATTTCCAGGGAGCTCCTACAGACAAAATTGAAAGCAATTGTCCATTCTGTCCATATTTTTTCATACTTGCCACTATAACAGACTTGGGGTTCCAAATTTATGCAAATACATTTTAGGTCAAATTCCCCTACTTAACATTTTGTCATAATTGATTTTTGAACTTTTGAAAAGCAACATTACTTTTCTTTAATGATGCAAATATATTTGTTTGGTGCTTCTATTTCTATTTCCCCAACCCTCTCAATTTGGAGTGTGTTAGGCCCAAATGTGCTTTGATGAGGAGATCTCAAAGGACCACTATCCAAGGTTATATGCCTCTTCCATAGGAAGTTTTAATGCCCAGAGGATGGACAGACTTGACTAGATCCCAATATAATAGGTCTATTTTATTTTCTAAAGTAACTGGTAGAAAAAACAAGAAAAATGGGCCAGAGGACAATGAGTATTATTCACCTGTGTGTCCATAGACCATCTGAAACTACTTCAAAAGCTATGAAAAAGTTAGTCGAAATAGAAATACAAGCAACCCAAGTGAGAAATTGTCTAGCTCTTAAATCTTTTAGAGATGTTCTCTCAAATAAAAGTCACATAAAGTGTTCACAGTCAGATATTACTTCAGGTTTGAATTCTTTTGAGACTGATAAAAGATGCCCACCTCTTCCCAAAATTATAACTGCCAAGCCAGTGTATCACTTAACTGGCAGGGAATGCAATAAATGGGGGACATATTCACACAGGGGGTTTGCTAATGGCCAGGATACCGAGCCTCTTAGCTGAATTCAGTCCAGGTCTGTAGTGACTAAATACTATTAACATCAAAATTCCGGTGTGAGGTTCTGTGCTTCATGAGTTATTGGATCCAACTCTTCCCTGAGGGAGGCATAATAAAGGCAATACAGCAATGATGAGCTCTGTGGTCTTCTTAAAGCAAAGCTCAAATATCCAGTGATAATATCCTTTCCTCTCATGTTGACTAGCCTGGTCCAGTGTCCAACAATTGCTGTTTGTCCAACAAAATAAGGATATTACATTAGTAACTCATGCACATAAAGGACTATTGTTAATACAGCACTATCCACAGAAGAGCTTAGGTGGTTCAGGGGACTCCACTGTTCTTTTGGTAGAGCAAAGCCCTCTAATATAAGCATCACATGTTCAGAAATTGAGTCTTGGAATTTTTTCATAGAAGTATGTTTATCCAGTTTTGATTGTTATACTCTTTACTTCGCCTTTTGCCTATTGGAAACTTCCAGTTAAAGCAAAAGAAAGAAAAGAGGAGAGGGGAAGGAAAAGAACAAGAGAAACATAATGTCCTTTTTAGACAGCATATTTTCCCTAAATGTTGGGCTAATGGAGTAGTGACAAGAAGCTTTCTTACCCTTAGTAGGTTGTAACTTAAGCAGATTTTTAAGCTTTCTATAAGACCAAAACTCATCTCAATAATATCTAAATGGAGGAAATATCAAAAAAATTATGAGATTAGTTTACAAAATTTGAGGTCATTGAACATAAATCAGATGCTCATAAATTTGGGGGTGATGCTCTTTTCTGTGTTCTGATACTGATTTTTGTCCTTAACATTTAATATTCAAAATGAAATGAAAGGTCAGTTAGGAATTTATCTATCAATATGCCAAAAAGAACTAAAGAGGGAAAAAATAAACCATTCATATTTTGGACCCTACTTAGAAAAATACCATTAGATCAGAGAAACAATATGATCAACTGCCTGAAAGTTATCCAAAAGTCAAAATCCATCAGTAAACTCTTGCCCTTTTGTCTAAGAGAGAGTGACACTAGTCTTTGAGACATACTCTATAGAGAGATGCTCAAGAATTTGGGGAAATTAATTCCAAAGCATCTAAATATCATAGTGTTTTTGCTCTAGGTATAGAAAGTTAGCTTTTGTGGCAATCCTGATAAGAAAATATTCTGCTCCATTAAATTAAAACACTTACCTTTATAAGTTTTGAAAATAGATGATAGAACATAAAGGTAGGAGGCTGACTTCACTTTTTGATATTTGGGTCCTGACAGCTTTTAAATCTCTACTTTTCTTCTTCTTTGTGTGCCCCCCATCTGGGCAAGTTGACAAAAAGACCCAGTGTTCCCACCTCTGACACCAGAGGGAGATTTAAACCACTCTACCTTCTAACAATTAAAAACTATGTTCCTCTCAAGGCACCTGCGTGGCTCAGTTGGTTAAGTGTCTAACTCTTGGTTTTGACTCAGGTCATAATCTCAGGGTTTCATGAGTTTGAGCCCCACATTTGGCTCCATACTGACAGCATGGAGTCTGCTTGGGATTCTCTGTCTCCTCCTCTCTCTGCCCCTCCCCCACTCACACTGTCTCTAATTAGGACGTAATCCAGGTCCTAATTATGTAACACTTAAGATTTTGCATCTCCATTCTAGCTGGTCAGTGTGCCCGTAGATTTCTATTATGTTTGATTCTACCCTTCACCACGAGTTATCTTTCCCAAAACTCTGATTGTCTGCCTTCCTCTCCAGTGAGAGTACATCAAGATCCAACTTTGTATCATAGTCTTAAAAGTCTTTCCAGTCTGACCCTGATTGTTCGTAGCCCTCTCTCCACCGATATTCTGACCTTCTTTACAACCATTAAGATCAATTTTTAACTTCCATGTTATTCTACTTTTCACATCTTGATTGTACTACTGCCTCTCCCCTAAATTCCTTCTTTGATTTTGATTATTTGTACAATTATTATCCTGTTACACTGTGAGCCCTCAAAAAGAGGAACCAAAAGTTGAGCAGAGAAGCTGCTCAATAAATGCCTATTGAATTGAACTAAGTATCAGGCTGAAGTTGACAGGTTGTCTGAAACTACATACAAACTAAGCAATGTTATTTAATTTCAGGGTCAGAAAACAGCTTCCAACTTATGGCTGAGGTTGTTTGGATAGTAGCCAAATTGAGTATTGCAATGAGAAGGATCCCAGGCTATACAGAGATTCAACTGGAAAATGTGCCATTCTTGGTTACTTATATCAGCTATGTGTGTGGAACTGGGGGGAAGGTGTTCTATATATTTTCCATTCTTGCTGAAAAAAAATAATCTTCTATAATTTATTGCCAGGATAATTTTCCTGATTATAATGTGTGTGTGTGTGTGTGTGTGTGTTTTCCTAGCCGTGTTGAATAAAACAGTCAATGAAATAAAAAGGTCTAAGCTCCAGTTCTAAGCCCTGGATGAGCTTTTAATCTAATGGTACTGGAGACAAATAACACAAAATGAGCAAATATATGACAAAAATAATGTCAGATAGTGATAAATACAATGACACTATGAAGAATTTAAGACAAGGTGATATAGTACAGTTATAGAGGGTCTTGGTATTAATTTGATAGGGTAAACGGAGATAGACTGCAGAGATGCATTTAAGGGTAAACAGGGATAGACTGAGGAGATGCATTTAAGCTGAGCCTTGAAAGACTAGAAGGATCCAACAGTATGAAGATCTGGGTCAATCGCTCCCAAGGAGAAAGCATAGCAGATGGAAAGACCTGAAGACCAGAACAAAATAAATTTTTGAAAGCTGGTAACAAGTATGCCACTCTGTAGTAGACTGAGTTTATAGAATATGAGGAATCATGATAAAGATAATAATGGAGAAGTACTTAGGTTTCGATTTAGGCAAGGCTTTGAAAGTCATGATAACAATTTGGTTGTTAATATAAGTGTGAATAAGAGGGATGGTTAAAAGAAATATATTGTTGGTAAGAAATGAATTAGTTTGGATTAGAATGCTCAAAGCTTTATTTAAAAACTGTGGATCCATACAAGGATATTAACTTGTTAATGGGTTGCTTGTATAGTGTCTGATGTGTGGTATGTATGTGTAGCTATAGGGGTGGAGTTATTGAGGCAAGGTAAAAGACACAGAAATATTAAAGGTAATTCTAGATTTTGGCCTTGTTGGATAAATGAAAGGAGGAACCATTTTGGAAAGGAAAACCAAGAATTCTGGTGTACCTATTAGACACTTAACCAGAAATCCCATGGAGGCATTTAGAGATGCTGGTCAGAGATGCTCAGGGTATAAGGTTGAAGTTACGGATTTGAAGGAATATGTATATAGATGCTATTAAAGCATGAAATTTAATTAATTAACCTTATGGGTATGTATATATGGGGAGGAAGACCTAAAGCTAGGCCTAATAATACTTAAAACCTTATATGTAAATTGGAAAAATAATTTTAGTGAAAAAGGCAGAGAATGGACAACCCCTGAGCAAGGAGAAAAACCATGACTGTGTAGTATCATGGAATGCAATAGAAAATATTATTTCTGGAAGCATACGTGATTACCAATATCAGGTAAAATGAAGAGAGAAAAATGGTAATTTGAATAAAAAATAATGGATCACTGATAAACTTTATAAGCACTGATTAGTAAAAAAGAGGGGATAGAAACTAGTTGGGCTTTTTCAGGGCAACAATGAATGCAAAAGAATGGAGGAAATAACCATTATCAACTCTCTTCGGATATTTTCATGTGAAGAAGAACAGAGAATTATAGTAGCAGATGAAAGGGGGTACTAGCAGATGAAAGCAATAGATAAAAGGGGTGGAGTTTTTTGAATGCTTCCTTTGTTTGTTATTTATTTATTATTTTTAATGGGTTATACTTGAGTATATTTGTTGATGGAATGATCCAAGAGAGAGGGAGAGGTTGTTAGAGCGGAAGGGATGTATTTGCAGGAATAAATCTTGCAGAAGGAGAAAAATGGCTTTATTTATATAAGCACAAAAACTCCATTATAATATGAAAAAAAATAAAGAAATGATTACAGATGAAATTAGAGATTCCTTTTTTTTAAGTTTATTTATTTTGAGAAAGAGAAAGAGCAGGCCTGAGCCAGGGAAAGACAGAGAATCCCAAGCAGGCTCAGTGCAGTCAGGGCAGAGTCTAACTCTGGGCTCCGCCTCACGAATTGTGAGATCATGACCTGAGCCAAAATCAAGAGTCAGGCTCAACCGAAATGAGCCACCTAGGTGCTGAGAGGTCAGAGATTTCATTTTTGGATGATGAGTTAGAATATTTTTTAAAGCTTTTATTTTTTTTTGTAATGATGCTAATTTTTCACATGTAACAGAAAGGAAAATCATCCAAAGTAACAACTCATATTTCATTTTTAAATTTGTTCACAAGCCTCAAAATATTGATAACCAGTATTTCCTTTTTGTTACAGTAAATTATATTCTAATATTAATTCTATCAGTAATTTGCCATGTGATTCTTATCTGTTAGATGAGGAGATTAGCAAGAAGACTAAAACATTCCTTTTGTCTCTCAAACTCTGTGTACACATAGTTACAGCCACATTTCCTGAACTGCCTAAAACCCTTGTCATTTTCACTGTGGAGTTTTGATTTCACAGTCCTCAGACAATTCCTTTTTCCTGAAATCAGAATTAGGGTGTTTAAAAGCCACTATCACACAAGCAATATCCAGATAAACCATTTAAAAATAATTCATGACATTGATTAAATACAAACAACATATGTACTGTTTACATATGTTCAAAGTAAAAATGATTTGAGGCCTTCAGATATAATTCCAAAGAAATCCAGTTTCTTTTTATACACTTTTGTGGGTAACGTGTTGCGAAAATTGTCAATTCTAGCTCAGATATAATGATCAATTAAAACTCGCTTGCAGTGTTCTGTTATATCCTGAACCAGAGTTTAGATTTAAATGGAAGTTTGACAGACTTTGCTAAAAGACTGTAAGCCCAAAGTTAGCTACCTTTAGTTGGAAAGAGATCATATGGGTTGCTTATCAGGAACAGTTTTTGAAATTTTATAGTAGAACATACCAAAGATTTAAAAACCCTGTGCAGTACTGCAGTTGAACTCATCCATTATGGTTGGTATGTAATTTACGATTTAAAATGTATTTATCTTTCAAGTCAATAAGCATATATTTGTTCAAATTAGATCAGAATAGCTAATGAAATAGTCAGAAGAGAATATCTGCATCTGTGGCCAAATAAGCCTGTTTCTGGAATATCTCAGATTGGTTAGGAATCTTTTTGAATATATCAATCACTCAAACTCCAACATAACATCAGGGGCATTATTATGTGTTAAGTCTGACTGCACTGATTCCCTACAGTAGTATATTGACTCCCTGAACTGTGCACTATTTTTTTATTCTAATCACTGTAAAACATAAGTGACTCATATCTACAAACATTTATTGTTCTGTATTCCAGGCAGAGTTGAGTGAATTTGAAGGTTGTTTACATGACTATCAATATCAGGAAGAATTTGTTGCTCTAAAGATAGACAATAATCTAAAAAATATACCTTAGCAAAATCATTAAAGGACACTAGTTAATTAAAAACAAAGCCAAGTATTTCTTATGGAAAATATTTAATATTTTTATCCTTTCCTTTAAAAAAATCCATTACGTGAAGCTGAACAAGTTATGACTTTGTGGGACATAAGCAAGGATGAAAGAAAGAGAGGACTGCAAATGGAAACATCTCAGTAGTACTAGCAATAAGAGAGGGAGAATCAATGTGTACTGTGTTTGTAACTACATGTGTCAGGGAAGAAGGTAACTGTTTTGTAGATTTCTTGTAGTGATCACTCTTTTTAGCAAATTGTTTTATCTACTCTGCCACAAACACAGTTACTCTTCCCAATTATGAACCCAGCCTTTCTAATTTTCGCCTCATGTTGTATGTACATACCTGTAGGTGTGTGTTTTGTGTGTCTTAAGTGCATGTATGTATATGCTTAGCAGTGATTTCTAATAGGTTCAACTGTCTTTGTTATATTCTCCTCATTTCTAGTTTATTCTCACCTGGTGGTAAAAATAATTCACAGCAGAGACAACTTATATATGAAAAAAAACATATTCTAAGATCTTTACATACGTTATAAGAGTCCTCATCTAGAGATGAACATAAACCAAAATATTTGTCAGGAGCATCTTTGCCCATATTAGCTAATAATGTTTTCCTCTTAAGATGACAGCAGGTGTTAGAACTCCTGAAACATTAGATTTCCTAGATATCTCTCTCTCTCTGTCTCTGTGTATGTGTCTCTTTTTTTCTCTTCTGTCCCCCTCCTTTTCCCTTCCCTTCTTTTCTCTCCCTCTCCTTCTCCTTTTCCTTCTCTCTCTATCTCTTCTCCTCTCCTATCATTGAAAAAACAAGACAGAGAACATTGACTGTTCCTTTATATTAATGATCACTTTAATGGTCACTTTGTGAATTGCTCATGCTAACTATTCTGTTCCTTTTTGCCACTGTCAAACTGTTCACATCCTACTTAATCTCTTTCCCTGGTGAATGCTCCCCATCTTCTAATTCTGCCCTCAGGTCCATCTGTGCCTGGATTCTGAGTCTGTATTCCTAATTCCTATAGCTCAAGCTACTGAATTCAGATACAGTTTGGCCATTAGGATCTCTACTTCCTTTCATAAACATTCTTCCTTCTAAGATATATAGAGCCTGTATCTTTCTGTATTACTGAATCTCAGTAGGATTCAGAGTCAAATACGTACAAGAGTTTACTGAACTCTTGTGGTCAGACCTATGCTGAATACCTGATCATACTTGTTTAAACTGAGATATCTTTATTACCAACCCAACCCTCTAGTTTTGGAGGCTTCATTTTGTTTCATCTATATCATTCTATTTTCTCCAAATATTTAGCTCAAAAGGTAAAGATAAGAGGTGGGGATAAAATTCAAGAATAGGGTAAAGGAGAAAAAAATTATATATAATTATAGGTAAGTCAGGAAAATTTTTATCTTGCAAATATGAAATGATATTAGAAATCCATCAACTGATGAATAGATAAAGAGGATGTGGTTTATATATACAATGGAATATTACTTGGAAATGAGAAAATGAAATCTTGCCATTTGCAACAACACAGATGGAACTGCAGGGTATTATGCTAAGTGAAATAAGTTAGAGAAAGATAGATGTATGTTTTCACTCATACATGGAATTTGTGAAACTTAACAGAGGACCATGGGGGAAGGGAAGGGGAAAAAATAGTTTTGAACAGAGAGGGAAGCAAACCATAAGAAACTCTTAAATACAGAGAACAAACTGAGGGTTGATAGTGGGGGGGGCAGTGGAGAGAGGAAAATGAGAGGTGGGTATTGAGGAGGACACTTGTCAGGATGAGCACTGGGTGTTATATGTAAGCAATGAATCATGGGAATCTGCTGCCAAAGCCAAGAGCACACTGTATACACTGTATGTTAGCTAACTTGACAATAAATTATATTTTAAAAAAAGGAAGAAATAATATTATAATCCAAACTTTTCTGATACCAAAGTATTCACTTAAACCACAATTCTAAACAGAGTGGTACTGCCTCAAACAGAACCAATAATGATACATTTGGAAACTATATGTATACACACACACACATGCACATATATGTACATGTATACATATATGCATATATACATACATATATATGAATATACATATATATTTATATATATGTAATAGAAGGAGGAGTTGATCTAAGAGTTTCTTTTCTAGTATACTAAAATATCTAGATTCCAATTCTAATTTGTGAGGGAGAGCTGTTTCCTTACCACCACCAAGCAATTCTGCGGACACCAACTGGGTGTCCTACATGTCCTACAACAATTCAGTCATTATCTACCCAGAGATAGCCCAGAGATAGCGTCAGATTCCACAGAATAAGGGTTCAGTCCTATACAAAACTACCCTTGGCCCTCTTCAGAAGATGCCAGTTATAAGCCCAGGTTGTTAACTGTATTTCTGTCACAGGTTCCCAAGACCCCTTCCTTGAATTCAATTAATTTTTTAGAGTGGCTCACAAAATTCAAGAAGTCTATTTACCCACTAAATTTCCAGTTTATTACAAAAAAGATGTAACTAAGGAACAGCAAAATGGAAGAGATGCTTAGGGCAAAGTATAGGGAAAAGGTAAGAGCTTCTATGCCTTATTGGAGTTCACCACTCTCTCCAAATCTTCACATATTCACCATCCAGAAGCTCTCTGAATCTTGTCCTTTTGGATTTTTATAGAGACTTCATTACATAGACCTGATTAATACAATTATTGATCATTGGCAGTTAAACTCAATCTCCAGCCCTCTCCCCTCTCTGGAGTTGGAGTAGGAGGAGGGACTATAATCCCTCCTTTTAATCACATGGTTGGTTCTCCTGGCAACCAGCCCCCCATCCTTAAGTTACATTGGGCTTTTAGAAAGCCATCTCATTAACATAACAAAATAACACTTTTATGGCTCTAATCACTGGAAGTTCCAAGGGATTTAGGAGCTGTGAAAAACCATGGAAGAAACCATGGAAGAAGACCAAATATATATTTTTTATAAATCTTTTGTTTGTTTGTTTGTTTGTTTTGTTTTTTATTTTTTATTTTTTATTAACTTTATAGTTTATTGTCAGGTTGGTTTAAATCTTAATACCACAGTGCCATCAATAATTGTACTGATTCTGCACTTTTTTTTCCACATTAAATTAAACAATGGTGGGTGTTCACAATTTTGGAATAATAATACAAAGATTGTTTCCTTAATTTATAGGCCTGAATCCAGAGAAAATATTCTTAAGGCAAATTAAATATCCTTTGGCACCTGGAGGAAAATTTTTATGATAATTACAAAGGCTTGTAGAAAATCATCCCACAAGATTAAATTATTCTGCAAATAAATCTCTATCACATTATTTCTACCATCAAAACCAACAAAAATTTATCATTCTTATAATATGAAGAAAATAATAAAAGTTTAAAAGTACATTCTTTTTAGAACATAGAAGGAATTTATTTTTTTAATCTGAATAAATATGGAAAAAATAAAATAGCCAGTAATATCCCATATGGGTAGAGAAATTTTTTTTAAATTAAAAATTGGCAAAAACTTAGAAAATCAGGATCCTCTAAATCAGTATAAAATATAGTAAGTTTTATTTCACCTATAATTATCTTGAAACATTGTACTGAGGATCAGGATTCCAGTAATTTTACAAACTGAGAAGAAACACTTAAGACTGGAGTGGGAGAGTTTTGATCAGATGATCTGGAGTTAGCTCTGATATGATGGAATAAAAGCACACACTGTGTGCAGGACATCTTAAAACATATAAGTATAGGGGCACCTGGATGGATCAGTCAGTTAAGCATCTGACTCTTGATTTTGGCTCAGGTCATGATGTTACGTGTTCTTGAGTTTGACCCTCATTGGGCTCTGTGCTGACAGCTTGGAGCCTGCTTGGGATTGTCTCTCTCCCCGTCTCTCTCTGCCCCTCTCCCACTCATGCTCTCTCTCTCTCTCTCTCTCTCTCTCTCTCTCTTTCTCTCTCTGTCTCTCTCTCTCTCTCTGAAACTAAATTAGAAAACAATAAACTTAAAAATATATATAATAATAATGATGATAAAATAACATAAAAGCATATAACACCCCAAATGGAAGAGCTCTAAAAAAGGGCTTACAGATTTCAGATGTGATTTCTGTCCATTATGTTAATTTCATATTTTCCATGTTTATAATATCTAAATTATGTTTTGTAACTATAACCACATGAGCCAAACCTTTCCTGTAGGTTGAATCTGAACAACCTAAAACTGCTGAATGTCACAATATTATTTTTAAATAACCAAATATTTGCATCAACCAAATATTGAGAGTGCATCAGTAAAGAAGGAACTGCAATCATATATCCTTCTATTTGTACCACTATAAGAAAAAAATTCTGACCAAGATGAGTAGAATTTCTTTTCTTATGTCAGCTGCTCAAGGTAACATCATACTTTAGTTGGTCTCATGTAAGGACCACAATTTTCTACAGAAGGATTTTTTTCTTAAATTTCATATGGGTAGTTATAAAAATAATTTTTTCTCTTACTTATAATTAATTATGTTTCAATGTTTTTAATTGAACATTTTATTAAAGTACAGCACATATCAGAAACATGCATAAACACTATATTCAACAGTGGTGTATTTTAACCACCTCTCAGCTCAATCTGTTTATATTTTTATTTTATTGCAATTAATCTCCATTTTTCTAGGTCTGTCCTTCTTGCAATTTGTCTGGACTTCCTGTCTTTTGGCTCATATTTTCTATGACTATGACTCTGTATATTTTGAGAAAGTTCCCTCTTCTAGCTTTCATAGTTGTATTTTATTATATCATATCATTATAACTTTTTTAAATGTTTACTTGTTTTGAGAAAGAGAGCATGAGCAGGGGAGGGACAGGGAGACAGACAGAGAGAGAGAGAGAGAGAGAGAGAGAGAGAGAGAGAGAATCTAAAGCAGGCTCTTTGCTGTTAGCAGAACCCAGTGCAGGGATCAAACTCACAAACCATGAGATCATGATCTGAACTGAAATCAAGAGTCAGATGCTTAAACAGCTGAGTCACTCAGGTGCCCCAATCATTATAATTTTATATATTCTTTATTTCCAAAAACACTTTATGATCTTAAATGACTTCTTCATATGGTATGTTATATGAAGGCAATAATTAATGTATCTTAATATATTAATACAACATTTTACTTTTTTATTTTGCTTATTATATTATTACTCTTTCCTCTGGAATTAGTTTTCTATGTTAGCCATTATTTTGTTGTATTATTTGTATTACTTTGATGGCAAATCTGGATGAATTTAGAATTATATGCTCAAATCCAGGAGCTGATTACTTTAAGCTCATTTAATTTTATAGACTCAATGTTTACATTCATTCAATGCCTTCTATAATGGATAAACTATATGTAAGACAGATTAGAATAGTGACATGGAATATTTAATTCAGATTCTAAGGGAGTAGATGTTTATTTGATAAGAATATAAGAAAATGTTATAGCATGTATTGCTGTGACAATTATAAATAATACAGCTTTGAAATTCATATTGCTAAATATTTTCAGAAAAATTTTCATATTCCTTACTTTCATTTACATTTCTAAAATTTACCTTCTTACTCTAGTACAACCTGAAATTTTAGGCTTTTCTGATTTGGATAAATATTTGTCTTGTTTCAGCTCTGCAATCAGCCCAGGTGCTTTTATCAGATAGTAATATTTAGGAACCAAAATTTGGGTGTGAGTCATGCTAATTGCCACCAGAATGCAGTGATTAGGGCTAGAATATGTATTTATATTTATATTTATATTTATATTTATATTTATATTTATTACATATGTCCTCTCATATACATATCTATATTGATCTCTAGCTCTAGATAAAGATATAAAAAATCAGTCTATCTGACTCTATGTATATAGTTATCTTATATAACTATCTTTAGTCATGCATTAAAAAATATGGGGCACCTGAGTGGCTCAGTTAGTTAAACATCCAACTCTTGATTTTGCCTCAGGTTATGATCTCATGGTTCATGAGTTCGAGCCCCACATCAGGCTCCTTCAGCCTGCTTGGGATTCTCTCCCCCTCCCCTCCCCTCTCAAAATAAATAAACTTAATAAAATAAAATAAATAAAATAAAATAAAATAATCTATGAGTTTACACTGATAACTCTTATTCCAACCTGGCAATTCACGATTTATTTCAGTTCTTCCCCTTTCCATATTTTTTACCACCTCTTTGACAATAGAAAACTTAACTCACATTATCTCATCCCTCTGTATTTACTAATTTGTTTAATCTCCCTGAATATAATTGATCTCTCAGACTCACAGTCTGCTTCTTTGGCCTCAGCTCTGCCAAACATCCTGGCCAAGTAGCTACCTCATGGGTTTTAGCCTTGCTAAACACAGCAGTATGCCAGGAATATCCTGCATTATGGACCCACAGACATGCCACACACATTGACCATTTTTCAGGCCCAAGTATTCTGACAATGCCAATCACTGGGCCAGATCTTTCATCAGCCCCACAACAGACACATCCTCAACCCTGTCTATGCTACAACCAAATCCTTGCCAGACAGAAAGTTGGCTCAAGCAAAGGGAAAACAAGAAGAGAGAAGGCCTGGCTTGTGTATATTCTTATTGTCCTTTTTGCTACAGAATATATTGTCCATAAGGCCAGAGCATATATGACATTTTTTATAGCTTGTATATGTCTGACACGTACATACAACAAATACAACCACAGTTTCATTGTTGGACGGATGGATGAATCAATGAATGAACAAACAAATGAACTTGGTAACTACAAGTGGAGTAAGACATTGATTTCCTAATTCATGACACCATTTTTAATATATTACTTTCTATAACTTCCTTTTTTTCTTTTTTTATGTATACATGCATGTATGCATGCATTCAAGTGTGTATGTAGAAAGATTTATCTGTAAGATGATATAAATTAACTTTGCATTTAGTATTTAGCTCACAAATAACTATTCCAAAATTCTCTGAGATAAGTGAAATAAGTGGATGGGTTTGTTTATGGTCTGTTTGCATTTGACGATACTTCCCAATGCAGGAGAATCCACTGTGTTTTGCATAATTTGTCTCAGACCCAACTAATATTGAAGCAAAATCAGAGTACAAAGGCTGTACTGAGAAAAGAGATCCATTAAAACATTGCCATCCATGGAAGGTTTATTACCGTGTTCATATCTGACATTTAAAAAGATTAAAATGGTGATTCCACTTCATACACAATCAACAAGGATTTCTAGGATTCAAAATGGCATGAAGAACCATCTCTAAATCCAGAGGCAGTATTCCTTAAAATAACAATATAATTATGGAAATAATAACATCATATTTATAGAGTACTTTATATGAATTAAGTTTATTTCAGCTAATCCCCATTATATTTTTATCTCATAAAATACCACAGGTTTATTTTATAACCCTCTAAAGATCAAGAAATTGAGGGTGAGAAAGACAAAGCTATTAGCCTAAATCCAAAATGATAGTAAATATTGCACCCAAGATTAAGATTTTTTTTCTTTTACACAATAAGATAAATTTAAATTTCTACCTCTTTCCAGTTAAGAATTGGATTATTTGATCTTTATATATGACTAAGGTCATTAAGACACTTGTCATCAGTTAGGCTAGTTTCTACTGACCAATGTGCCCTAACTGGAAACTGTCTCAGGGCACATTTCAAAGGAGACAAGTCTGTTGATGATTGACTAACGTCTCAATAGGCAAGACAGACAAAAGGTATCAATTTATTCCAACGCTGTGTTTCACTGATGATGAATTTTCTTTGCATCTGTTTGGGTATTTGATTAAAATATCCTTCAACCCATCTGTTTCTAGCAGATAGGGAGCTTTCTGCAAAGGAGGAATTTTGAAAAAACTTGCACACCTCATTTAACAGTGTAGACATAGAATTAGAGCCCAGGGTTGTTGAATTTTCTGAGACTAAGCCCCTTGATTGATTAACAGAATTAATCAATTTATAGCACTTCCTTGTGTCAGGATAAATGCTTACATGACTACCACAGACTAAGGCCAAAATTATGCAAATTATGCGAAAGAGGACAATAAACAGGCAGTAACTGATTAACAGGCCACCATACCTCTGAGTCAGTACATCTTGAATTTAAGTCATATTATGGGAAGTGTGCTTTCTTAGAATAGGCTATTACTGTTCATTGGGTAGGAGATTCCCGATAAATTTGTTTCCTTTCTCACATTTTAGTCTCTAGTCTACCTGTAGCTTCTCTTTAATACAAGTAGAGTATTTCTGCTTTCTTCATCAGAAAATTTAAACAACCAGTTCTAAATTTATAGCCTCTCTTAAATTCTCCCTTAATTTAAAAACAAAATGTTTGGTGTTGGACAAGTTAGTTAATGTCTTGATGTTTCAATTCACTTATGTGTAAAATGGGGATAATTATAATTACTTCATAGTAACTACAGGTATTAAATGAAATAGGATGAATTTATCCCAGGAATGCAAGTTTGATTTAACATTGAAATATCAATCAATGTGCTTCAACACAATGATGAAATAAAGAGAAAACATGAACCTTTCAAAAGATGCTGAAAAAAATTGATAAACTTTTAACAACTACTTGTGAAGACAGTCATCAAAAATCAAAGAGAAAGAAAGGAGAAAGAAAGAAAGAAAGAAAGAAAGAAAGAAAGAAAGAAAGAAAGAAAGAAAGAAAGAAAAAGAGAGAGAAAGGAGGGGTGCCTAGGTGGCTCAGGTGATTAAGTGTCCAACTCTTGAATTCTGCTCAAGTCATGATCTCATTGTTCTTGGGATCAGGCCCTGCATGGAGCTCTGTGCTGGGCCTGGGTATGGAGCCTGCTTGAGATTCTCTCTCTCTCTCTCTCAGGAAAGAAGGAGGGAAGGAAAGAAGGAAAGAAGGAAGGAAGGAAGGAAGGAAGGAAGGAAGAAATGATAGAAAGAACTATTAGGGGCACTTTTTCAATCTGTAAGGAGGAATCTATAAGTAACCCATAGCTCACATTTTGCATTTTTCTTAATAATGAAATACTGAATGCACCTCCCCCAAACATTGGATACAAAGCAAAGCTTCTATTTTCTCTGAGTTAAGACTGTAGCAGAAGTCTAGCAATTTAATACAGAGAAAATGAAAGAAAAAGCTTAAAAATTGGAAAGAAAAAAATAAATCTGCCTTTATATGTAATTGTATATGTGTATGTAGAAATATAGAATCCTAAGGATTCTGTTTAAAAATATATCTTAGATATAACAGGCCAATTAATAATTGTTCATGATAAACAAAAGGACAATTTTAATTCTATCCACTATTAACATCAAACAAATGGAAAATAAAATATTGAAAACACATGAGAACAAAACTAAAACAAAATTAAGGATAAATTTATGAAAGTCTTGTGATGCACAATATACCTATACTGAAAGTCACAGAACACTAGCAAAAAATTATAGAAGCCATAAAAATAGGGAAAACAACATATACATTATATCCAACTTGGTATATATTCTTTCCAATTTGGTATAAAATTCCAGCTAAAAAATTCTGCTATAAAATTCCAGCAGGTTTTGGAGAAATTAACAAGATAAATGCAAAGGACCTAGAGTAGCCAACAAAATCTAGATTTAAAAAGCCATGCTGTTTGATTTCAAAGACTTCCTATGAATTTTTAGTGTTCAAGACAATGTAGTATTGTCATACTAATCCACAATTACTGGAACAGATTAGAACGTTTAAAACTGACACATATTTATGTAATCACCTTATTTTTGACAAAACTGCCAATAAATTTCTTAATGCTTATTTATTTTTGAGAGAGAGAGAGAGCACATGCAGGGGAGGGGCAGAGAAAGAGGGAGACACAGAATTTGAAGCAGCCTCCAGGCTCTGAACTGTCAGCACAGAGCCAATGCGAGGCTTGAACTCGCGGCTGAGAGATCATGACCTGAGTGGAAATTAGTTACTCAACTGACTGAGCCACCCAGGTGCCCCCTGCCAATAAATTTTAATGGGATAAAGAAAGTCTATAAAAATGTTTAAGTTTTTTCTAATTTATGTTTGTTGGAGTGGAGGGAAAGAAGGATGGAAATTAAAGTAAAAACTGATAGAGAATGTGAAAGAAAAAAGTTAACGGGAGCAAGAATTTTTGCCTAATTCACTCCTGCTTCCCTAGTGATTCCATTAATGCCAGGCACATAGAAGTGGCTCAGTAAATCTTAATGATTCAATGAAAGAAGGATGAGGAAAATAATTGATTACAAGATGGTGTAGAAAAAATGGAATGTGAGGAGGAGATAATAAAGAAAAAAAAATAAAGAGAAGGTCTAAGAAATACAAAATAAGTGAAGCAACCAGTGGGTTGTTGGGAAAAATAACATGAGGGGAGGAATTCAGATGTTTTCTCTGCAGACCAGAAGGGGGAAAAAAAAAAGAACCAAAGCAGAACCCATTTTGGGAGCATGACAATCACTAATATCCAAAGCCTTCCAACAAGAATGGGCTACCTTAAGAAGTAGCAAGTTCTCAGTCCCCAGAATGTTTTAAAAAGAATTGAAGGTCTAAATCAGTGTCCTTGGATTTGAAGGTAACTGGAGACCTAGAGCCTACTGTGATTTCAGGTTCGCTACATAGAAAATAAATAAAATAATATTAACTTTTCTATATATTTTTAAATTCACTTAATTCTTAAAAAAACTTTTATTTATTTTTGAGAAACAGAGAGAAAGAGAGCACACAGGAAGGTCATAGAGAGAAGGGAGTAGAGGAACCAAAGCAGGATCTGTGCTGTTAACATGGATCCCAATGTGTGGCTCAAACTCACAAGACTACATCAAGACCTGAGCCTGTTTGATGCTTAATGAACTGAGCCATCCAGGCACCTCTAAATTCTCTTAATTCTATGAGAATGGAAGTGAAGGTTTAGAGCATATTGTGATAGAGTTGGGGAAAAGCAAAGGGCAGACTCAGTTACAATTACAATGAGGGAGATTAGGGAAAGCAAGGGGAGGACAGGTATCCTCTAGCTTTTCCACAAAGGAACGTGCCTTCCTCTGGCTTATTTGAACTAAATTGTGGCATTTGCAATAAAACATTAAGCAGACCTTTGTCACTAATAATAGTTTTATTACATTTAATTCCTCAAATATTGTTTCTCCCTATTATTTTGTAAACTACATGAGCTATGTGAAAATCAGATATTTTATATTATAGAATAACATTAAATTATAGGAATATTCATTTTGTGATAAAGGGATAAATGTGTTGGTTATTTAATTCAAGAATCTAAATATTCTGCCTAAAGGCATTCTTATGTAGTTTTATCATTTTCAAAGATTAAAAAATGAAATATTAATCAAACTTTCACTACCCTCTTTTATTACAGTTTAAAAAATATAGCCACACTTCTTCTGCCCTTGCCTAGAGGAAGTATGTTAATAAGAGCAACCTACTTCGATTATAAATCAAGAAACAAATATCATACTGCACTCCAATGCTCAATATAATTTTAGATTTAAGAAAGAAACATAGATTAAAATTTACATAATAATTAGCATGCAAAGCATGGATGACACCAGGATGGTAGTTTTTTGCTGGAAAATAATTTTGAACGTCAATAAAAAATAAATTATATACCCACATAAAATGGCCAGCTTCACAATAAAATACCTGTGAGGATATATAAAAAGACTACAGCACAAAATAGTACAGATTAAGATTGTCTGGAATTAGGAGAATATTTTGTACCTAGATATACATTTAATGCACCAAATATATAAAATGAATATGACAAGCTCAAAGAAATAGCCAGGCTCAATATATTTCATCATATGAAAAAATATATAAAGTACTTTTTTTTCTTTATATGTTGTCCATGCTCCAACACTGAAGTCTAGTGTCTCTATTAGGGGGAAAAAAAACTTGGAAATTTTTCACTGAAACATAGCATATATTTAGGTAATCTCACCTTAAATTTTATGCTAAATCTGTGTTTCAGCATGATTTTAGTCACTGTGTCTTCTCTGTAATACAGTCATAAAAGTTACCTCTTTTTTATTTCTGCATCATGTCTGCCTTTCAGCCTCTATTTTTTAACCCCAGGCCATGCAAGAGAGTGAAACTCACAAACCTTAGCTGTGTTTTTAGAAACCTGAGGATATGATCTGTCCAACCTATAGGTTGACCCTCTGGACTTCTAGATCCTCTCCTACTAGAATTAGGAAATTGAGTAGGAGAGGATCTAGAAGTCCAGCGGACCAATAGGTTGGACAGATGCCTGGGAAACAAAAGGAAATGGATAAGGTTCCCTGAAAAGTAATTTTCCTTTAGATTTTCAGGAGATTTTATTTAATACCCAAGTAAAAAGATAGCAGAACCATGGACAATCCATATGCTCTTTCTTTTCATTTAAGGATTATTGCAAGGGGAAAAAGTCAGTACTGACCCAAGGGGATAAATGTTTCAGCAAAAGAGGAAAAGATGATAGCTCATATAACCCTAAAGAAGAACATACTTTTCAATATGTCTGAAATGATTAACAATAAGAGGCAGAAGATATGTTTACATGCGATTTGACATCCTTAACAGGATGCAATAAATATACAGCCTCTGGAAAAACATGAAAAAACATAAGGTCAAAGCAGAAAGAGATAAAAAGGAAATACCATAAAATGTCCGCAATAGTTGAGATGAAATGGAAGCAGGTGAGGTTAAAATATTTTTAAAAGAAAATAAACTTAAAATAGCAAAATTAAAATATATTATTGGAGTATTATGACAGAGACAAATTTCAAATGTTGTGTAAAAGTTGATTTGTAGATGTCTCCCTCCGATAGTTGAAAATAAAGATGAATGCAGTGATGTTACACTGTATGAGAGGCAGAGACGGAGATCCTGTCTAAATTGTTTCAGGTCCTGTGCTATAACCTGGAGATACAAAAGTAAACAAGAGAGAATTGGTTCCATGTTTCCTATCACATGGTAATACTGCTTTGCTTATGATAATGGGACAGATAAGTTTAATACAAAAGTTTCAATCATAAATGAAAATGTACATTTCACCTATGATATTTTCATCTTAAGAAAATATATTTTTACAATTTGTTCTGTAAAGGTGAATAGGTGATGATCTATAGATAAATACATTACCCAGCAATACAAACCTGGGGTGCATGTGAATATTTGTGATATTTCGACTCATCCATATACTTCCTTCCTATACTTAAGAAATTCTTATTTTGAACCATATATACCCAAGAAAAAATACCTTCATTTAACTTTGCATTCTCCATAACACCTAAGGCATGGAAATATCACTGGGACTTCTATAAAATCCTCATATAGCCAATTTCAAATTAAAAGTGAATAATGGAGACTCCTGGTTTTTACTCACAGTAATAGGAAATTAGAAAACCAAGGCCAGCCCTTCCAGTGGAGATACCCAGGAAAGCTGGACTATCTGTATATGTGATTGAGGGAATCAGAGAGATAAGAACATAATAAACAATATGACAGAAGAAGAAATGTTAGAACAGTGAAACTTGGAATTAAGAACCATATTTTTGTTGATTTCTAAAAACTGATGTTGAAAAACTGAGATTTTGAGAACTACAAAGAAAGGGAGATTAAAAAATGTATGTGTATGTGTAAGTGGCGGACAGAATAATAGTCCCCTAAAGATTCCATACCCTAATCCATGGAACATGTCAATGTTACTTCACATGACTAAATAGACTTTGCAGATATGATTAAGATTAAGAACCCTGAAAAGGGAGTTTATCCTAGTTTATGTAGGTAAGCTTAATCTAAGATAGATATTATCATTATACATTGATGATTTCCTTTTTAAAAATAGATACTTTAATATGTATCTTTATAGATTAATAACTCATTTCACTAAACATTTTCCTCCTCTTTATCTGTTGTTAAATTACCTTTCTCAAATATATTGGCTAGTGTGTTCTCTCTGTCTCTGTCTCTGTCTCTTCTCTTATGTAATATATTGACTGATCTTCACAAATCTTTGATTATTTTAATGATTTTTTTTATTTGAATTCATTAATCTATTTTTTTCTTTATCATTTGTCTCTGAGTATCTTATGCTATTTTGCTGTTCATTCTCAAGTACCCAGAAATAAGCTAATGTTTAATTGTTTCTTCTTATTTAATACTGAAAGCATTTAGAGCATTAACTTCTCTAAGTACAATGGGTCTACATGCCATGTTTTGATAACCAGTAGTCATGTGCTCATTAGTATAATGTAAAGTATAATGTCTTGGACTCTAGAATTGTTTAGGATGTCTTTGTTGTTTTTTGTTTTTTTAAAATGACTTAATGTCCTTTAATGTATTTTCTTTTATTATTATTAATTTGATAAAAATACTGATTTTTTCAATGCCTGCCACATTTTATAAACATTTTATGATTTAAAAATTTGCTTATAGGGTGTCATGAATTCAAAAAATCAGTTTTCATAATCAAAATTAAATGTATGATTACAAGGCTTACAGAATTATAGCCATAACACCCATTGTTCACAGAATGTTAGACATACATGACAGCACTTGATAAAATATATAATATTGCTTATTAATGAAGATTAAAAGCATAGGAAGCTTTTCATGTGAAAATAGTAATGAATGGAACAAGATTTACAAACCAATTAGTATTCTTGGCCCATTATCCATACCTGATACCTCCCATGCTAAGTCTTGCTCTCATTGTACTAAATAATTGAACACATTTTCTAAAGTTATTTTTAAAAATGTATCATTTTGATGTTAAAATTAATTTGCTGATAAGATACATTATGTGCAAAGCTCTTGATTAAGCAGTTAGTCAATGACCTTAACTCTGCCATGAGTCCTGAACATTCTAACTCCTGTGCAATCCTCATCTCACATAATGTCCCCAACGATGTTATGGTATTTGGTGCTAAGAGTTTCAGATGATGGCAATCCATCATGGATGCCTTCCTAGAAGTCTTCTAGAAAGCATTTCATGAACAGGTGTTTCCTTCTGATCCACTGCCCCAAAGTGATAAAAAAAAATTTATCTACCTATTGTATGAAAATTTGAGTGCTTCTTCAATGGCACGTTCTTGACTAGGCACTAAGGACTTAAATATGAGTGCCATCAGGTCACTAATAATCTAGTGGAGTAAAGGAAACATAGTCAGTTAATCAAGAACATGCAAAACTGAACCACCCATCATGACTGAATAAAGGGGAGATATATATTGGTCTAAAAGTCTAGAGAAAAGGTATCAAACCTAGTCACGGAAGATTTGGAAGGCATTACAAGAGAAAGAAATTGTTTAGTTCAGTTCTAAAGGATGAGAAGAATTTACCCTTACAAATATGAGGGGAAGTTCATTCTAGGTAGGTAAATTGTCACATGCAAAACACTGTAGCAGGATTGAGCCACTGAAATTAGGAATATAACCATGGAGTTTAATATGGAGAGAACCAGGGGGAACACACTGGTAAACAGTATTGGAAAATACTATACAAGTATACAATAGCTTTTCAAGACAATAGCCGTACAGGAAATAAACAGTTAAATTTTTCTCATGAAGATTTAATGGCTATAAGTGTTAAAAAACACCACATTTACATTAAGTAGGAAAAAAATAAATGTCAAGACAATCATATTGAAATAAGAGTGTTTAAAAAGTTTTCCAAGATGACTTCTGTGCATGACTGTGATGGAGTAGCCTATGGCACATCAACAGTCATTCCAAAAGTAATGAGATTTGGAGGGAAGGAAGGCAGGGAGGGAGGAAGGAAGGGAGGAAGAAAGGGAAGGAAGAAGGAAAGAAATTCACATGTGTGAAGGTATCCTAATCTCTCCCTAAAGCTGGAATTGAAATGAAATAAAGCTCCTGAGGTGAGCCCCAACTTTGAACATACTACTTTTCACGAGGCATTTGATCATAATTGGCTTGACATAAGAGACAAAGAAGAGAGACAATAGTGAATTGGACAAAGAAGAAAAGCCAGCAGAAGAAACTTCCAATACTAGAGAGACTATAAATTTAAAAATTAATTAATTAATTAATTAATTAATTTAAAAAATGAACCTTGTGGACTGCCAAAAAAAATCAAGGATTTGAGGGGAAAGATGTGAACCCAACATCTAGCAGTGATTTTCTCATTAGATATTTATTGATTAACCAGCACAGCACATGATGGTAAGAAACCATGACAAACACACCTAAAAAGCAGAGCTGGCTTAACGGTAGTGTCACAGTCCTGGAAGGTAAGAAAAAGATGTATTTCAAGGACCACCACAGTAGAAAAGCTTCTAGAAACCCACAAGACTTTCAGATAGGATTCCTGGTGGCCTCTATCCTGCAGACATTCTTGAGTCAGAAATGGGATGACCCTTACAAAGGCAGGGCAGCCTGAAGTCAGCTTAGGCTTTCATGGCTTTGAGGTGATATATCACTCTCTCTTTCACCTCTAAAGGGTAGAATAAAAACTGTATTCTCATACAAGAATATCTGACATACCAAAATAAATTTGTAACACACAAACACAAATAAAAAAAAAAAAGACCTGACACATGCAATGGAAAAGAAACCATATGGAATCCAGATTTTGGAGTTTATCATATTCAACTTTTAATTAATACTTTAATTTATAGTCAGCCTTTAATTAATACTTTAATACTTAGACTTTAATTTAGCACCTTAATTAATATGTAATAAAAGAAGACAAACAAGATAGAAAATTTAGCCAGAGGCTTGAGTCAATAAATAAAAAATCAAGTGAAAATTCAGGAACTGAAAATTATAATAACCAAATTTATACATAATAGTTAGGTTTAATAGCAATTGAACAGAGATGGTGACATTAGTAGAGGCAATTGCTCAGTTTAAAGTAACCAGGCTGAAGTCAGGAAAAACAAAAGCAGGTAAAATTAAGAAAATAAAATAAGAATAATATAAAATATTGAAAAAGTCTGACATACATATAATGGATTCGTATAATGGATTCACTGCAAAAGAAATAAGTCACTGACAAGAAGCAATAATTGATGATATCACAGCTGACACATTGGCAAAGATAAAAGATATCAAGCTACAAATGAGTATGAAACAAAAGTTGAATAAATATAAAAAGTTACACCTGGACACATAATAGATAAGCTACTGAAAATTAAATATAAGAAAAAATGCATATTATCCTTAAAAGATCAACAAGATAGAAAGCTGACCTCAGCAGAAGAATAACAGACTCCAGAAAAAAAAATACAATAGCATTCTTTAAGTTCTGACCTAAAATAAATGCCAATCGACATCAATATACAGTGAAAATATCTACCAAAAATGAAAGTAGGATGTAGCCATTCCCAGATCATGCTCCCCCCCTACCAAAATTTAAAAAAAAAAAGTCTTTTAGTATACAATACTAGCACACCTGCCTTAAAAGAAATTATGAATAAATTCTTCAGAAATAGAGAATTATTTCAAATTGAAATAGTGAAAAGGGGGCAGGAATAAATAGAAATTGACAGCAACATATGTGGATAAATGAAAATCAATAATAATGGCATAAAATAACAAAATAACAACCTCAATATGTACTATATATAAAATTAAAATGCATAGGAGCAATAACATCAAAGACTCCAAGTAGTGTATAGATTTAAAATATTCTAAGATCTTCACATAGTCTTATAAAAGATAAAATAATAATTTATATCAGGCTAATAACTCAGGGTGGTTCTTGTGAAGTTAAAAAAAGGAATAAAATTGTATAACTAAGAAACTAACATAGGAAAAGTTAAATAATAAGACCACTTAGATAAAAAAGACAAGCAAATTCTTTTTAAAAGTTGTATAAAGCAAGTGGTAAGACTAAAAATAAATGGTATGATGATAGATAAAAATAAACTATATATGTAGTTGTGTTTATTAGAAACTATTTAAATACTAGAATTTAAAACTTCATATAAAAATGATATCTTCTTCCCTGTAAGACATCTAAATGTAAGCCACAGAATGTTTGAATGGAAAGGAATGGAAATGATATGTCATGCCAATGCAAACCCAAAGAGAGCATCTATTTTTGTACTAATGATAATGTAGATATTAAATCAACAATGCTACTAAAGGAAAATAGGAACATTTCATAATGTTCAAAGATTTACTTGACTAAGAAGATAGAGTGACTTTTAACTTGTGTATACCTATTTTCAAAGCTTCAGAATGTGAAATGCAAAACATGATCCGTTTCTAAATGGAGAAATACACAACCTCACAATTTCAGTAGGGGACTATAAAATTTCTTATGTGGTAGTTTATAGAGCAAGCAAAGCAAAACAAACAAAAATAAAAATTTAAAAATATATATTAGAGCTGTACAAAATGATTAAGAAAGTGAATATATTGGCAAATGTGGCAAACAGAATGCAACAGGTTTTGGGCATTTCACCCTCTCAAGAGCACATAGAATGTATACCAGTTGATCATAGGCTGAATTATACAGAAAATCAGTTTGGAAAAATTTAAATCATACAGAGTTTTTGTGTTATCTTGCCATAGTAAAATTATATTTTTGAAAAATAATATCTTAAAAATGATAAATAGTAAATAGCATACTCCTAACTCTTTAGAACTCAATGTTTTATTACTAAAAAGGTATAACATCAAAATGAGATATTTTTAAATTAATGGTAATGGAAAAATGACATGTCAAACTTCTAGATCATAGTTAATGCTGTGCTTAGGGGAAGCTTTATAACCTTAGAAGCATCTATATGAACAGATGTTACAAAAGCATCTATTTAAAAGCGATAGTCATGTATGAAAACAAAACAAAACTATAATCAAAAATGTGATTGAATGGAATATAATAGAGTGGAATTTCTTTAACCAATAAATAATATTTTTAGAAAAGCTTACCACAAACATTACATTTAATAGGAACTAATCAACACTTTTAATAAAGAATGAAATGTGGAAAATATTTTATTACATAAGATACTAAAAGCTGTCATTACTTGAAGATATTATTTTATATATAACAAATTCAAAACTATCGATAGCCAACTTATTAGAACTAAAAAAAATAGTTTATCAATTTAAAAAGATAATACACAAGAATCTATTTTAATATACTAGCAGTAAACATTACAATTTGCAGTAACATTTAAAATGTAATCAAATATTGTTTAAATACCTTGGAATAAATCCAACAAAAATATACATTTTCATAAATGTACAAAATATTAGAGAAAAATAACAAAATAAAGGAATGTTTATTAATTGAAATTCTCAGTTTTGTAAATGGTTCTCTTTCCTACAAATTAATCTATAGATTCAATTTAATCCAATTTATGGAAATAAAAGGACAAGAACAACCAAGGCAATCTTAAAAGAATATTTTCAGAGGAATTATATTTTCAGAAATCAGTATTTTAGAGCTTTAGAAATTAAGGCAGGGCGATATTGCAACAAGGGTGAAAAACATACCAACACAACCAAATAGTATGTCCAAAAACAGACTCAGCTACCTGAGGTCACTTGGTTTATGACAAAGTCGGCTCTCTTGAGTAGTTGGGGGAAAAAGAAAGAAAGAAAGAAAGAAAAACTTTTATATAAATGATGCTGGTTCATCAGATATCCACATGAAAGTAAAGAAATCTTAATTTCTAAATCTCACCATGCACAAACAATATCAGCTGGATTGCAAATATAAATGAGAGAGTTAAAAATGATGCCTCTTGAAGAAAACAAAGAAAACGTCATGACTATGGGATTGACAAGACGTTCTTAAAATTAATAGGCTTATCAAAATTCATTAAATTAATTATACTCTTTAAAGTAAGACTTTCTGTTCATTGAAAGATAACATATAAAAGAGAAAAAGCGCAAGACAACAGACAAAATGTTCCCAATGCATATATAGAACAAAGGACTTACACCATCAATATATAAAGAGTTAATAATCATTTAAATTTTACAAATGACCAAAGCACGCACACCAAAAAGTGGACAGAATTCTGGAACAGATACTTCCAAAAGAGGTATATAAGTCAACATTGGAAAGACATGCTGAATATCACTAGTTAGTATGGAAATAAAAATTATAAATACAATTGTGTA
The DNA here is from genome assembly GCA_028646485.1 of Cryptoprocta ferox. Lineage (NCBI taxonomy): Eukaryota > Metazoa > Chordata > Mammalia > Carnivora > Eupleridae > Cryptoprocta > Cryptoprocta ferox. Next base: position 92,091,899 of record CM053576.1, read on the forward strand.
CCACTGTATTCTCCCCCACTAGAATGGCTAGTCATGAGAGACTGTCATTACAAATCTGAGTGGTAATGTGAGGCAGGTGCAATTCTTATATACTGCTGAAGAGTGGAATTGCTACAATCACTTTGGAAATCTGTTTGTCACTTTCTCCTAAAATTATGCATGTATAATCTATAACCCAGTGATTTCAATTCTATAGTATAATCAATAGAATTGTATGCCTCTGTGCATTAAAATTATGTATGAAGTATTCATAGCAGTGCTATTTTCAATAAAAACTGAAAGCAGTATGACTGCCCAGAAGGAGTTAGAATAGGTAAAGGGTGAGTCCAAAGACATGGATTAATCATGCAAATATAGTGTCATGGAAACTAAGCCAGATACAAAATAATGCATACTGTACCATTCCATTAATACAAAGTACACAGAAGGACAAAACTAATACAGTGTGTCAAATGTCACAATGATGGTTAACTTTGCAAAAGATGCCAACTGATTTAAAGGAAGATGGATACTTTCTGTTATTCTGTTCTATTGTGCTGTTAATGTTCTGTATCATTATTTAGATAATAGTTAAACAGTATGTTTGTCAAGTAATAAATACACTTGAGACTAGAAAACTTTTCTACATGTTTTCCTTCAAAAAAATAATTACTTACAAACATATTCAGAATTATTTTTCCATGTAATTTTATTAATATTTATAGGGTATAAATATTTTTTCCTAATTTAATCATTTAACAGACATATTTGAAAAGTGTTTAAAAATTAAACAAAATTGGGGAGCAAGGATTCTAATATTACTCTTTAACTTGATAGAGATACCTGTTTACTCCATCTGTAAGTTAATTTTACCACTCTTTTAAGAAACAATGTTATTTTAGAAAGTTTATTCTTATCACAGAACTACCAAAAGATGAATTACCTCAACACTGAGAACAATATAAAACATACATTGAAAAAAAAATCACTTTCTCTGTTGCAAATTCTACTCTGGCAGGGTGAGGCAAAATCACCTTAAATATTTAAGAAAAATGAAAACAATAAATATTCAAATCACATGTTGAGGGCACTCAGCTGGTTCACCTCAAGATGTATTTGGCCATAATTTGATATTTTTGTTTTGTTCCCTCAGGCTTTAAAATGCATAAAGCCTTCAGTTAAAAACCAAAGGGAGACTTATATTTATATATTTATATTTATATTTATATTTATTTCCCCATAGTTATGTCTCACAAGAAAACCACATTTTAATGATAGATAGTATGGGGATGGGGACACCAGAGCAATGGGATTTAGATACTGTTTCCCACAAAATCTATAAGGCAGGACATCCTGGCGGACGTTTGGGCACCTCTACTAATATCTAGCTTTTTATGTGTCTCTAATCTGTGCTGTAGGCTGACATTTCTTCATATTTTGGGTACATGTATCCCTTTTGAATGTGGTAGAAACTGTGGAAACTGTCTAGAAAATATACAAATGCATAGAGTGACATAGAAATTTATTGATTATGCAAATTCCTTATGACAAAGATGTATGTGGTCATATGTTATTGTAAATATTGCAAAAGTAAGATACTGTTTTTTAAATTAATTTAATATCTTCAAACCCACAAAATTAGGACTGGCACCTATACACATATTACTGTGATTGATAGAGAAGATGAAGAGTAAGAAGGTACTGGTAATGGAGAAATTCGGCTCAGAATTTGTTGTTAAAATGGTGTAGTTAAAAAAGAGTTAGAGCCTAATGAGTCTTTGTAAGAGGGGAGAAAATAATAAATTTGCCAGATGTATCTAAGGATGATTTCGCTGTATTGGATAACTGATCAGAAATGTGGAGGGAGTTCATCTCTTATAAATGCAAACAGATTTTATTAGGAAAAAGTTTTAAAGGATTAATTTCAAGAAATGTTATTTGTCAAAGGAGGCATTACTTTGTCATTCTATATTTGGGAACCTTTAAGAAAGTACTGACTTTACCTTCCAGAGAGACATTTCTGTGCAGACCCCGCTTTTCTGGGCATATTTGTAAGACTTTTATTCAGACCCTATTACTTTTAGAAAACATTACCCTTTCAAGTACATTAACATTTTTCAATGATTAGTACCCTATGCTGTTTTACCTGCCATTATTTTTGTGTAGTGGAATTATAGGTGATTTATCTTATGATTTCTGATTTTCATTGCCTCAATTCCCTAGGTGTACAAAATGAGCATGTTAACTTGCTGTATTTAGATAAACTTGTTGTTTAAGTCTTAAGATATACTTAAGGCAAGGCAAAGTGATGGATCTCTAATGGTAGATTTTAAGGTGTGTAAGGTGCTTTTGGGGATGTAGTGACATTACCACAGTCCCTTGATTGCTTTGCTGAATTCACTCCCAAGAACATGCAAAATTTTCAGACCGCCCTCTCTGTCAATGATAGACATACTCAAAGAAGGGTTTTGACCTGGATCTCATAATTATAGGAATAAATTCAAAATCCATTTTAAGTCATCACCTGACTCTTTTGCTCTGTATTTATGGACATAACTGATCACCATCAAGTCTCAGTTTTTGAAATGTTCTGGTTTTGCAAGACCCCATTTTCTCCTTATTCTCAATCTATTGATTCCACAATCCTTCATTATAGATATATTATTATTGTTATTATTATTGTCATTATTAATTTCTTTTCTTCTATCTTTTGATTAAAAGTTTCCTAGGCTTTTGAATTTAGATTTTTTTTTCATCTTATGCTAACTTGCCTCGATGGTCACAGTTTCTGCTCAGGGTTTTTGTCTATATCAGTTGAGCCAATACCTCTCATAGTTTAAGTCCTAATATTAAGTGTTGTCTTGGCATCCAGTGAAGCCAGGAAGGGGTCAAATGGCCTAACTACAAGTTCTCCTTTCTGTGATGCTACCAGAGAAATGATGCCCTAGCTAAATAATAACCTTCCTTATCAAAAGGACCAGGAACAGTTCTTGTATTTCTGAATAGTAGCTTACTACTATTACCTTAGCTTAAGGTCCCTGCCAGCCTATGGAATCATTCAAACAAGCCAACCATATCCTCCCATGGTCACTGGGGGTACCACAACCTGTTGATACTACAAAGCCTGCCTCCCAGAGCCCCTGATTTGTCACTGCCCCCAAGTGCAACATTCATGTGACCATGCATGGCAAGGTGTATCTTCCTCCCCTGGGCTGTGAGCATATGTGACTAATAAACTATTGTTTACTAGCCAACCTCATAAACCTTGAGTGGAATCCTCCAATGTAGAAAATAGGTGATCAAACCCCTCTGTAAGTCTTTTCCTGTTGAAATTGAAAATCTGTTTTCCTGGGGCACCTGGGTGGCTCATTCGGTTGGGTGTCTGACTTTGGCTCAGGTAATGATCTCATCTCAAGGTTCATGAGTTAAAGCCCCACATGGGGCTCTGTGCTGACAGCTCAGAACCTGGAGCCAGCTTCAAATTCTGTGTCTCCCTCTCTCTCTCTGCCCTCCCACTGCTCGTGCTCTGTCTCTCTCAAAAATAAATAATCCTTAAAATTTTTTAAAAAAAGAAAATCGATTTTCCCAATTTTGTGTTCGATGGGATTGTTAGTAAGAACAGTAGTTTCTAATTTTGACCTTCTAACTAATGTATTGTGTGATCTTATACTCATTATATACCTCCTCTTTTCCTTAGCTAACTCATCTATTTCAACTGTAACCATAATAACAAAGAAAAATTAACATATTTTAGAGAATTTTACAGTTTTCAAAGTGCTAGCATATATGTAATTTCACATAATTTTTAAAGAACCCTTCATAGCAGTTTTTGTTATCTTCATTTTTGTACCCAGCCAGTACATGGTGACACCAGAACTTAAGCTTGTATCTCTTGAGTCCTGACCCAATCATCTTTCCAGCCCTATCCCAGGTCCCACTACAGGGAAGCCTGCCAAGGAGCAGGCTATAGATGAATGTTGTCTTTTTTAAAATTTCATCTGGACTGGTCCAGTTATATTGTGTCCCTAAGTCTAATGTGTTGCCTTATTTTTACTATAATTGCAAAATAAAACTTGGTTTCTCAGAGGCCAATCAAAAGAAATGAGCTGAGGTATGGCTAAAATTCTCCTGAATGGCACACTAGCAGTCATGATCTGCCAGAGAAAAGAAAGACAATTCATAAATAAGTCAGGTGTAGATCAATGGGATGTAGAGACAAACCTGAATTATGGTTTTCACCCTTTTTCTATGAAAACATCTTCTTATCTTAGGTCAACTCTGAACATTGATGAGGTGAACATAAGTGTGATTTCAACAGGTCCCTTTTTGCAATACAAAGTCAGTTCTAGGAGGCTGTAAGAGACATAAGAGACAAAGTATTTAGACACCCATGTAGGAGTCTGACCTTATATGAAGACTGATCTGACAGTCTGGTAGAAGGTTAAAGCTATGAGAGACAAACTCCATTCATGGGGAAAGAACTAATTATTAACTAGGTAAAAATTATAAGTGTCTCAATAATGTGCTGAAGTTTTAAACTGGCATTCCAGTGAAAGAAATCCAAGCAGGGGAAAACAGACCGGGTAATAAGGAGTGGCAAGCAAAAGCTTTCTACCTGTGTTCAGGGCAGAGTCCAACTTTTAGCCTCCACAGGTAGGAACTGGATAAAAATGCACTTAAGAACATTCACTGAAAGGCCAGTCACAAATAAGTAAACATTTTTTTAACCATATAAATGGCATTATTCTAGGTGTTGCCTACATGAAACATATTGTCTCTGAGTGTTGGGGTTAAATAGCAAACATACAAGATAATATCTCCCTCCATCTCTCTATGTCTCTCATGACATAGTCTAGAATTCCAACAATGTTTAAGGACTTTAGTCTTGCCTGTAATGTTCTACAGTCACCATAAAAAACTCATCAAGGATAGTATTTCTCCATAGTCTTAATGAGATTTTCCTGATTCATTCCAAGAGCATGCCTGCAATTTTTTTTAAAAACTATGGAATCAAGAAGGTCATTCCCTTTGTTTCAGAGGAAGAAAATTTAATTTTACATTTTTAACCACATTTATATCTGACCGAGCGGCATATGTGGAAAGCAGATTCATTTTCTTTACACACATGCACACCACACCACACACACACACACACACACACACACAGGGAGAGAGAACACAGACCAGAGGGAGAAAGCAATGCAGTTTTTCAATCCAATAATTTCTTAAAATGAGTTATTATTAGTTTGCCTTCTATGACAAAGATGTCCTTCAGTTCTATACTTTGCTTGATAACATTTTGATTTTATTGAAAGTCTCCACAGAATACTTGTGATCAGTTTTCTTAGATATGAATAGATTTTTACAACTAGCGACTCCATTTCTTCCTTATAGATAGATAAGTTTTATTCTGATCATATTCTACCCAGGTGTGTGAGATATAACCTTGATGTCCCAAATCAGCATTTGCCACAAAAAGCTATAGCAAGATTTTACTGCAGCTCTCAATGTTAGTTCCCCATGATTTGGCTAATTGGAAAATGCATTACGTTCTCTATCCTAAAATGTATTTGCTTGGCATATGATATATTTTATTTTCTATAATATACATTATTTTCCTTAAGGTGAAATAAAGGAATAGATATGGAACAACAACAACTATAACAACAACAATTCTTATATCCATAATAGTAAAAGAATCATGGTTGGAGATAGAATTTGCAAATATAATATTTGGCAGTAAAGGTATCTGAGTTATTCTGAATTATATGTCATACATGTAGAAGGGAAGGGATAGTGAAATCTTGGAAAAAAATATCATTTGATAGTGTTACGAATTTCAACTCTGAAAACTGTTACATGACTTCCTGATCTTCATTTTAATAGTAAAGACATTTATTCACTTAACAAATAAGTTTTAAGTGATATTTGTATGACAAACCATGGTCTTGATACAGTAGTGAACATAACACACAAAAATCTGGCCTTCATGGAAATCAAAAACTAATAAATAATTTAAATATAAATAAGAGTAAAAAAAAGATAGCAGGCCAGATTAAGTTTAAATATCTTCACCAAGCAGGTAGAACTCTCACTAAAAATTGACATTTCAAAATTCTGAGTAAATTCCCTTGCAGGCAATTATTACAAAAACCATCTTAAGCCCACCTATATGCATAGAGAGTAGAAAATTCATTTAAAATCAATTAGAACAAAAAACATTTCATAATATCCAAGCCAAAACTCTGCCCTTAAAGGGTATTTGATAATTAAGGTATTAATACTGTTGCCAGGTCTCTCTGCCCACTGATTTCTGTTAGAAAATGTCCAACAACAGTTGAGAATAAACTATTTCCATTCCTTATTACAATCCGGGAATATAGATTTATTTTATGGAGAGGTAACCTGAGAAACATAAATTTTCATTATTTCATAATCAGCATTGAGAGCTAAGGGTTGGGCCAGTCCTAGTCTTAAGATGAGAGGATGAGAACCCATAACTGGATTACTAAAATGGAATGAAAGGGCAGACTTTAGAGGACTAGACATGGTGGGGCCATATTCCAGTCATCTTGTCACGAAAACACGGCATGAAGGTGAGAAAAAGGGAGTTGATTTGAACTGGCACACATGAAGATATTTTGAATGAGCAAAACATTCATTGACTAGACAGAAACCAGGCCAAAGTCAAACTAATAACTAATCCAAAATAAATGAGATGATAAATGTGAAGAATAAGCAACATAAACACTTTTCCCAATGTATCAGCTCTAACCCAGCATATAACAAGAGTTCATTATTTCTACATTACTCATTTCCTCAAATATCCTTAAAAGTTAAAATTTTAAAAGGCAACTAATACAGTAAGTGATCTTCCAGAAGCCTAAAATTTGTATCTCTTAAAAGCACTTCCTTCTTGATATACAAGTAGAAATCTCTGGGCCCTGCCACCAAATCTTCTTTCCCTCTCTCCACTATGGAAACTTCCCTGTATGTGAACACCATGAACAAGCTAAATGAATCACAGTTTTGAGGACCTATACTTTTATAACTGAAGGTTCTGACTTCTAGTTTAAGAAGCATGAGCTAAGTGGACTGTGTTATTCATGCCATGCCTAATTATACCTACACTTCCAACCCAACACCTGCCAAACCATACCTAATCAATAGTACTCCTCTGTGAATTGTTTATTCCAAATGCTAGTCTTTCAATGATCTGCCATCTTGTCTTCCTGTGGCAGATGGAGGGTTCTTGGAGGTTTGAAGATGGAGAGGGATGTGTAAAGAAGAGTGAGAGAGATTCAAGTGTTGCATCACCTGGCAACAATGAAGTATTATTTCATCATTTTTCCTCCTGGCAAGGAACTCTTTAGAGGAGACTTCTTTGTTTTGGGGTGGTCAAGAAACAATGTAGTTCATTGAGCCAACTTGGCCACAAAGACTAACTAACTATACATTTTCCTTTTTCAGAGTCATAAGCCTTTCCCTCCTAGTCAAACTAGATAGGCTCTTACTGCCAAACATTAACTTCAAATACGAGGGGTGCCTGGGTGGCTCAGTCAATTAGGCGTCCAGCTCTTGACTTTGGCTCAGGTTGTGATTTCACGGTTCTTGAGTTCAAGCCCTGCATCGGGCTCCACACTGACATGTAGAACCTGCTTGTGATTCTCTCTCTCTCTCTCTCTCTTTCTCAATCTCTCCCCCCCACCCCTTCCATGCACTCTCCTAAAAGAAGAAGAAGAAGAAGAAGAAGAAGAAGAAGAAGAAGAAGAAGAAGAAGAAGAAGAAAAGAGAAAGAAAAGAGACTTGCTGACATTTATTAGCCTTGTTTGACAGATTCCCTTCTTTGGGGAATCTGCTTTCTGTCCTGGACACCATGTGGTTCCAGTGGTATTGCCAGTGACAATTTCTTGCCAGCCTACTCATAACATGGCATAGGCCAGGCCAGCCAGTGCCCTTCCCTGATGTCTGATAAACAAATGCCTTGTGACAGAATTTGTTTGCTTCTTCTGTGATCATATAAGCCTAGAACTGTCTGTTACTGTCCCCACAAAATAAGGGAAAATTTATCAGCAATTTGAGAAAATGAAGTCCATATAGAAGAATAAGATGGAAAAAAAAAAGAGTGTTGAGTCTCTGGAAACAGTGAAATCAGGTTTACAAGCTGTTATTTTGATCCTTTTTTTTCTTTCTCCTCTAAAACATTTCAAGTTTGGATTACTTCTTTCACTTTCATAAAATATCTTGGCTAATGTATTCAGTTTATTTCTAGAAGAGTTAATTCAAGATATGAATGTCTATTCAAGAGTGATAATTATTTACAATGTAGAAAATTGCAAATGAGAAGGAAATTACAAAACTTGGTTGGGGGCTCAATCACAGGTACATTCTCTATTATAAAATATACAAATCTTTAAGTGTAGTCCACCTTGAACCTGTAAAAGCAGTTAAATGGAAGTACCCTTTTTAGTAGTAGTGGTGTAGTTTTATGATAGGTCAGTAACAAACCCAGGATCATCCACAAAACTTTCCAAGTCTGCCTGTGTTTCTGTGATCCAAGTCACTGGACCACAGCACGCTGATTCTGGTCTTTACAACTGTTTCTAATCTGCCCATATTGAAAATGACCAACTGTGTGGAAACTTTTCATAAAGCTTAAGAAGCACATCAATGGCAAAATACTGATTGGCTGATTGCATGTAGAAAAGGATTAATCTTTAAAGGTCAGACACAATATTTTAGATATACAAAAAAGAAAAATTTATTTGACAGGGAATATCCCTCTTGCCAATAAATTTCACATTAATTTAAATTTAATAATATAAGTTTACCAAAATGTGATTTGCTGCCAGAGTCCAGCTCTAGCAGGTCCAGGGCTCCATGAAGGATGGACGGTGTCGGCAAAAGAGAGTGAGAGAACCTCGAGTTTCTTTCTGATCACCGGGCAGACATCTCTGCTCTCCAGTCAGGCATCTCTGCACTGACCTGGAGAGTCAGCTTTATTTATTGAAAAAATGTATGGGGTACAAAACAGAAGTGGCAGTTGCCTTAGACAATGATTTCTGATGACAAATTCTTTGGTATGTAAAAATTTCCCAGAACATAGATTGGTAAAAGACTCATGCATAATCTTTATCAATAGTGATTGATGTAGGTGACTAGGTGCTTATCACATGGGGAAGGAAGGTATCTTTCGCATTCAAATACAAGGCAGTGTTTTTAGCACAGCAAAGGCAAGAGATAGTTCTTTGTGAGCAGGGGTCAATAGCCTGTTTTCTCAAGGAGAAGAAAAACAGGTTTCTCAGGAGATGTAATATTTGCTCCTATAATCACAAAAGAATAAACTCCTATAATAAGTTTTTTCACAAGGTACAATTTGCATATTTTTAGTATAAGAGGACAAGTCACTCCTGATACCAGTCAGCCAGGCATCTTGAGGGTTGGTGCTCAAGCAACAATAACCTAGTTGGGGTAGACATCTGTGGCCATCTGACAGCTGGAGGCCCCTGCCTTGCAAACCCGCCTTACTTCAGAAATGACTTCCAGCAATTTGCAATTGGCTTTCTATTTGATTGCTCAGTGTTATGTATGGAAAATTTTAGGTATGTTGTATTTCGTGACTTTCCACTTAGCTTCTGATTTTTTTAAAGTAATTTCCCAAGTTTATTTAGGAATCTCAGTTTTGAAGAATAAAATCAAATCAGCATTTATTTGTGTTTTCTTCAACCATTATATTGTTATTACTTGTGGGGATGGAGCAGGTTTCAGATTCAAATTATGTTCCATTTTATAAAAGTATTTATTATAACATTTTGAGAAAGTTAAATTTATTTTATTCTTTCACAAATTTTCAATTACAATTCTTATTTAGGTGTAAATGATATATATATAGTTTTTCAGATTAGCACCGTGTTCTCCGAATAAAGAAGGGAAAATGCAAATACAGGCAGAGACAGTTATCATTTCTTGGTTCAGATACTCTCTGTATCTGAAATTTCTGAAAATTCACTAAAGGCCCTAATATTGCATCTTGGACAGAGACTTTATAAGAACAGATAATCTCTGCATTTATTCATGAGGGGGGAAAGTGATAGGCAATTTATATCTGCAGAATTAAAGGTTTTTGTTTTTGTTTTTTCAAATAGATCACAAAGGTTAAGTCCCTAAAGACCTAGAAGAATTCATATTTTTAAGGTAACTGAAACCTCAGGAGCCCTATAGAACCTACTAAACCATGTTCTTTGTTGCACCCAAAAAAGGAGATATTTAATTAAAACTTAAGTAGCAACAAAAATAAGGATGAAGCATTATGTTCAAATGTGTTATTTTGCCAAATGTGTTTCAAAAGACACCTTACATTCATTAATTCATACAATTGATATTTTTAAAACTTTTTACTGAAGGATAATATATTCAGAGAAATCTGCAAGAGGCTGTATAGCTTTCTAAATTTTTCAAGGCTGAGCACACCATTGTAGCCATTAACCAGAACCCAAGAAGTGTCCCCTTGTCTTCACTTCAAGTCAATGCCCATTCTGTCAAGGGTATCCTGATTTGGAACATTACATATTATTGTCAACTTGTTTGTGTATTCTCTATGCATGGGATCATACATATGTACTCTTATACCTCAGACTTATTTCATTTACCATTACATTGATAAAATTCATTCATTTTGTTATGTATAGTTTTCAATAATGTATTCTTATTGCTGTATCATAATGATCCCCAACCCAGGTGATTTTGCTCCCAGGGAATATTTAGCAATGCCCAGTAAGGTGGTCAAGAGTGAGGTGTGAGGTGATATCTCATTATGGTTTTGATTTGTGTTTCCCTGGTGATTAGTGATGTTGAGCAACTTTTCATATTTTCTGTTGTCCGTATGTGTGTCTTCTTTAAAGAAATGTGTATTCAGGCCATTTTTAAACATCAGGTTTTCTTGTTATTGTTTTATTTCAGTTGCTTATTTACTTTTTATATTCACCCCTTATTATATATACAGTTGGCAAATATTTTCTCACACTCAGTTGAGAAAATATTCTGTTCATTCTGTTGATTGTTTCATTTGCTATGCAGAAGCATTTGTATTCAATGCAACCCACTTGTCTATTTGTACTTCTGGTGTCATATCCAAAAAAAAAAAAATCATTGCTGACCACTGTTAGCTTTTCCCCTACATTTTCTTCTAGTAGTTCTATGGTTTCATGTCTTCCATTTAAACCTTTTTTTTCTTTTTGTTTGATTTTTGCATTCTGTGTGGGATAAGGGCCCAATGTCACTCTTAACTTTGCTGTATGTGGATATCTAGTTTTCCCAGTACAATTTATTGAAGAGAGTGTCCTTTCCCCATTGTGTATAGTTGACACCCATACTGAAGATCAACTGACCATTTCTGGGCTTATTTCTTGGCTCTATATTCTGTTCCTTTTATCTTTTTGTATGATTTTATGCCAATACTCTACTGTTTTGACTAATGTAGTTTTATAATATATTTTGAAATCCAGGAAGCATGAGCCCTCTAACTTTGGTACTCTTGATCCAAATAGGTTTGACTCTTTGGGGTTTTGTGTGTGTGTGTGTGTGTGTGTGTGTGTGTGTGTGTGTGTGTGTGTGGTTCCATATGAATTTTAGGATTGCTGTTTTCTATTTCCATAAAGAATACCACTGAGATTTTCATAACGAATGCACTGAATCTGTACATCACTTTGGATCATAAGGCATCTTAACTATATTAATTATTTGAATTTACACACGTGTATATCTTTCCTACTATATGTGTCTTCTTTCATTTCTTTCCTCAATGTTTTGTAATTTTCAAGTATAATTGTGGAAGTTCTGTACCTGTTTTGTTAAGTTTATTCTTAAGTATTTTCTTATGTTTGTTGTTCTTGTGAATTAAAATGTTTTCTTAATTTCCTTTTTGGATAGTTTATTTTCTGTGTAGGGAAATGTGACTGGATTTATACATTGATTTTGTATCCTGTAACTTTACTGAATTTATCTAATATTTCTAACTTTTTTGTTGAGTTTTTATGTTTTCTACATATCTGATTATGTCTTCTGCAAACAGAGATCATTTTAATTCTTTATTTACAAGTTGAATGTCTTCTATTTATTTTCCTTTTGTCTAATTGCTTTTATTAAGGCTCTTGGTACTGTGTTGAATAGAACTGGTGAAAGTAAGTATCCTTGCCGTGTACTGGATCTCAGTGGGGGAGCATTCAGTTTTGTGCCGTTGATTATGTTGTTAGCTGTGATCTTTTCATCATTAACGTGTGTTGAAATTTGTCCAATATATTTTATGCAGCTATTGAGATAATTATGGTTTTTTTTTTCATTTTGTTTTGTTAACACAGTTTATCACATCGATTTATTTGCTCATGTTGAACTCTTGCAAACCAAGGATAAATTCCACTTGGTCATGGTGTACAATCCTTTAATGGACTGTTGAATTCTGTTTGCTGGTATTTTATTGAGGTTTTTTAAATCTATGTTGATCAGGGAGTTTGGACTATAATTTTCTTTTCTAGTAGTGTCTTTGTCTGGCTTTTGTATCATGATGTTAGCCTCATAAAATTAGTTTGGAAATGCTCCCATGTCTTCTTGTTTCTTTTGAAAATGAATAAATTCATAGAACTATACAATGTACAAAAACTGAACTGAGAAGAAACAAAAAGCCTGAACAGATGAATAAGTAAGGAGACTGAATCCATAATCAAAAGCCTCCCAACAAATAAAATCCCAGGACCACATGTCTTCACTGATGAATTCTACCAAACACTAAAAAGAGACTCAATATCAATCCTCCTTAAATCCTTCCCTACCCCTTTTAATGATGTGATATGTTTATGACCTCCAAGATGGATAATTTAAACAATAGTGAATGACAATATCAGGGACATATTTTAGAGAGAAGCAGTAACTGGAGGAAGGTTGGATTATAGGACCAATTATGACCTTTCCCAATCTTCTGATTGATCATCTGTCTAATTCCACTTCACTGTTATGGAGGTCAGCTCAGGTGGATTGTATTGGTGTGGCTCCTGAAAGTAGAAAAGAATAAAGGAAGCACATTTTAAAATATAGCAGGTAGAAATCCAGGGCAAGAGTGCAAATCATCTTTCAAAGAGAATGTCAGGTCCAATCCTGATTTACTTGACTATAGAATGAAAGGAGCAGGACTAGAGGTGGGCATGAAAGAAGAGGAAAAAAATCATAAAATCAGGTATAATTTAGAAAGGGATAACAAGTTGGAAAAGGCAAGTGGATGGTGGCCAGAATCAATCTCAGGGCTAGATTTTTACCTTTTTTCTGAGAAGGCAGTGCTTGTTTGGGCTGCATAATTTGTTAAATTACCTGGATAATTTGGTAAAATGTGATATGTTTGTAACTTGTGTATGAACAGTAATATCTAGCAGAATGTCATATAGATAACCATGAAATAGAAACATTATTTATCTGGGTAGACAAGTTAGTGTTCCAGGTCCTGTCAAACACTAAGATTCTATCTATTGTTTTATTGACTATTCACAATGTGAGGAGCACAGAAGGGTGTGTGTGTGTGTGTGTGTGTGTGTGTGTGTGTGTGTAAGTAACAGTAGAGTCTGAGGATAATAGAGAAAAAGGGAGAAAATTACTAAAATAACAGAATAAAGGATATATTACAGGTAATATATACTGACTAATCTCTATGGGTCAAGTTCTTTTCTAGGCAGGTTTCTATATAATTTGTAAAATCATACTTTGATAAACTTTATTTTGAGTACAGTTTTGGAATTACAAATTTGGTACAGGGAGATCCCATATACAGCACACTGAGCATCCTTTCTTATTATATCTTTCAGTAATATAAAACACTTGTTGCAATCCATGAATAAATATTGATACTTTATTATTAATGAAATCCCATACTTTATTAAAATTTACTAACTTTTTAACCTAATGTTATTTTGCTGTTGCAGGATTCTACTAGGATATTCCGTTGCATTTACTTGTCATATTATCTTAGGCTCCTTGTGGCTGAGAGATTTTCTCAGATTTTGCCTTTTTTTGAGGACATTGACAATTTTGAGGAGTATTGATCAGATACTTCGTAGTAGAATGCTCCTTCACTGAGATTTGAAATATATTTTTCTCATGATTCAACCGAGCTTATGGGTTTTGTGACCAAGACCACTGAGGTTGAGTGCTAGTTCATCACATATCAGAGGTGCATACTATCAACATGATTTATCTCTGTTGATGTTGATCTTGATCACCTGGCTCGGGTTGTCTTCCAAGTTACCCCATTGAAAATTGAAACTGCTTTCAACTCTCTTTTCCATTCTACACTCTTTGGCCCATGGAGTGGGCCACATAAATTACTTGGAGATATTCTGCATGTGAAATTTATCTATCTCAAAATTTATTTTTAAGTTATTTATTCATTTTCTATCCATATGCATTTACATTATGCTGTAAGCATTATTCCAGTGCTACTTTATTTATATTGTTGCTCAAACATAAATAAAGCTTTGGCCATTGGAAGATCTTTCAGTTGGTTTTTGACATATTCCATCATAATGTTTGTTGTTATTGTTTAGCATTCTCTTACTTCTGGTACTATAAGATACTCCAGGCTCATTTTGTATATTTCTTGGGCCATTTCTATAATCATCCGTTTCTCCATGAGGCTCTGATTCCTTATTTTTTTTAATTTGTAAATGTTACTAGAAACCAATATCTAGGTGCTAGAAGTATTTATTACTACTGGAATATCATTGCTTCCAGGCCCTATCAGTTGGCAAAATATATGAGTATATATTATTCTATCACATAGGAATATCTATAAATACTTCTGCATCCATCCATTTTCATTTATGTTAAGCTAAACATGACTTCATTCTGAGGTCCTCAACTCTGATATGGTAACACATGAATCATTCTGACATCATCCCCTTTTTATCTGTAAGTTTTACTTCAGCAGGAGAAAACTGACTTCCACCATCCTCTAATCATTTTCATACTTGTTCATTTCCAGTATACATGTGTAGCAGTATCAGTATTACTAACCTGTTCCCCAGTGGGATATAATACTGTCAACAAGAGTACAATGTGTTGGAAGTCATTTCTGAACTCACTAAAGTTGAGAAAACTCCTGTGAGGTAAGGCAGGTTTGCAAGGCCTCCCCGCTGTCAGATGGTGACCGATATCCACCCCCACTCAATTATTTTTGCTTGAGCACAAACCCCCAAGGTACCTTGTTGGTTGACTGGTATCAGGAGTGACTTGTCTCCTTATCCTAAAATATGCTAATTGCACCTGTGAAAGAACTTACTGTAGGAATTTCTTCTTTTGTGATTATAGGAGCAAATATTACATTTCCTGAGAAACCTGTTTTTCTTCCCCTCAAGAAAACAGGCTATTGACCCCTGCTCACAAAGAACTGACTTTTGCTTTTGCTATGCTAAAAACATTGCCTTGTATTTGAATGCTGAAGATACATTCCTTCCCCATGTGATAAGCATCTTAAGTCACCTACATCAATCACTATTGATAAAGATTATGCATGAGTCTTCTACCAATATATGTTCTGGGAAATTTATACATACCAAAGAAAATTTGTCATCAGAAATCATTGTCTAAGGCAAATGCCACTTCTGTGCTGACCCCGTACATTTTTTCAATAAATAAAGCCAACTCTCCAGGTCAGTGCAGAGATGTCTGCCTGGTGATCAGAAAGAAACTCATGGCTCTCTCATTCCCTCCCCCTTTCGCCAACACCATCCATCCTTCAGAGAGCCCTGGACCTGCCAGAGCTGGACTCTGGCAACAATGCTATGCAAAATTTCTTCTGTCTTCAGTCTGATAGATTCTACTCATCCTGAAAGTTATTTGTCAGCAATTTTCCCCCCTGTCCTTCCATTAAAGTTGTTTCATGCAATTGTAAAAACAGATTCTCTTGTCACTGTCTTCTTTCTATCCTTGGATTCCTCTGACATCCTAAATTATTTTTTTAATTTACATGCATTAATATTCACTCTATATATGTAAAATATTTTAAAGGTCAATATTAAGACATAGATAGAAGTGTCCATTATCATCATCATCATCATCATCAACAACTTGTAGTATAGAGAAATTAAATTCTACCTGATTAAAAGGGTAGAAAATAATGGATAGAGATTTAAATTCATTACTGTATCACCCTTCCAGTTAAACATATGTAAGTCTGCATACCATCAGAAGTCAGGTCTGACTTCCTGAGTGGGCCCTAAGGGGCTAAATTCTGTACACCAGAAATATGAGAATGTTGCTTCTAGTGGGCTGATTTTTTACTAACAAGGAATATGAAAGAGCCAGGAAGAAATGTTTTCCCTATGCCCTCTTTCTTATGGACTATGGCAGGTTAAATTTTGTCCTTGTAATACTTTTGGAGAAATGGAGTGTGCAAAGTAAACAGACCTGCTGAGCAACCTATTCTATCTCATTATACTTCTTTGTGAATCAGTTTGCTAGCAAAGTTTGCATTGCATCAGATTTCATTTACATCTTTGCTTAGATTCCTTTTTCCTTCATCTTTCTGTCCTTGATCTTTTACCTCCTACACCAAAATGTGTTAGCAACTAATCCTTGCCTCAGGCTCTGCTTTCTAGGGAACCCAAGATCAGACCATGTCTAAACTCATAATCACCAGGACTTCAATCTAACTAATGGAACAGTGATATTTCTTAAGATATTGTCATCATAGTTTTTGAATTACAAAGAAATGCTATTTTTATAATTTGTGTATATGTGTGTGGGGTGGGGATAGAAAATTCTATTTCATACTAACTACAAATGTACTAAATCCAGTTTTACAAAGATTCAAAAACAGCAAAATTAGTATCAATATTTTTATTTCTAATGTGCAAAAATAGAAATTATAGTAGTGTCACCTTCTTAAAACAGAATATTGCATTTTTTGCAATTTATGTATGATGTTTACATTCTCCCATTATAGCATTTATAGGGGCGACTGTATTTGCATCCCAATGAATTATGACTTACATCAATTCTGTATCTAAGTAAAAGAACTATAGCCTCATGAGAGAGAAACCATGTCCTATGCACATTATACATTCTGTGGACTTGATAAACCAATTATACTCAGAGTTTAACTACTATCTTACTGTCTTTTTTGGGGGGGGGTTATATTTTACTAATAATATTACAACTGAATACTATATGTAATGCATGATTTCTTTATGTGCACTAAAATGGAAAAAAATAAGTACAGTAAAAAAATTGATATTAGGAGCAATCTTAACACAAACGTACATACATATCTACACAGATTTCTTAAACTTGCCGTGATGTTTCTATTTTATTATCTGAATGTGTACTTCAGGTTTCCCATACTAGGTGTGAAGAAAACAAACTTTCAATTTCCATGTTCAGGTCATTGAATTAATTAAATCAACCAAACCACTTAACTATTAATCAAATTAACTGATTTATTTATTTATTTATTTATTTCACTGTATCACAATTAAATTCCAGGCATGCAGTACTATAAATTCTGGGGATACCACAATGAACACTTAGAAAAGGGTCTCCTTTTATAGAAATTATAATTGAACAGGGAAAAATATATAATCCACAAGCAAAGAAACAGACAGTATAATAAATAAACTAGATAATATCAGATATGACATTAGAATCATAGGGGTTGGGAGAGGTGGTATATTATAATAGCTAGTTAGATTGTATGAGGACTGACAAGAGGAAGGAAAGCAAACAAATATCAAAGGCAAAATCAAGGGCAAGACCTCTCTGTGGAAAAAGAAGCCTGGAGAATTTTAAGAATTCTATGAACAACATAACAGCTAGAAATTATTTTTAATAAGAAGGTATGATATGACGGTTATTTCAGTCAAGTGGACTGCCTTTGCTCCTGTTAGAGGCTTTTCAGACTCAAATCCCCACCCATTAGCCTGCTCTAAAATACTAACCCGGTCGTTAAAACTTCACAAATGGTTTTATCAAGAGGTGCCTGGCTGGCTCAATTGGTAGAGTACATGACTCTTAATCTCAGGTTCATGACATCAAGCCCCATATTTCGTGTGGAGTCTATTAAAAAGAAGAAGAAGAAGAATAGCTTTATTACACTTTAGTTTCAGGCACAAATCATAAGCTTGAGAAACACTCACTAATAAAGACAATGAAACAAAAGAGAAAATGTCTGACCTCTCAGAAGCTATTGTAGATAATTTGTAGTGGTCTGACTTCCTTCCATACCCCTTCTTTTGCCCTGAACCGTATCATTCACTCATTCTGTAAAATAGCAAATAGAAAACAACTTGTATAACTTAAAGTAAAATTCAAATCCTGTCTCTGAGTTGTTTCTCTGAGATCTATTTTGGTACCACAGAGAGCCCTAGGCATTTTGTTTTGTTATTTGTTATTTGGATTGTTACTTACTCTGCAAAGGCACTTGAGAGAACCTCTATGATAATCAAGATGATAATCTCCATTACTCTGCTTCCCATCATCTCACTTTTATTTAGCATTGCAAAATTCTAACAGTAGCTCATTTACTCTTTATATGTTGCTCCCACTGAGGTGAATAGGTGCATGCCACAGTAAGGAGAGGTGAGAGGGAAGAGAGAGAAGTCTCTATTGGTGTTATCCTTGATCATCTGCTGTCTTCCTAACAATGCTGAGATCTCTGAGTATAATGAGAAACAAATAGAAGACAAAATCCCTTTCTTATACTTAGCTGCACAATAGACTATAACAGGATAAACAGTGTAACACGGTAAAATCAGAGAAGTTGTGTTCACTACAACTTCAGCTGTTTCACTCATGCATTTCCCTATCCTTTTTAAATATTTGAAAACATTTCTCTAGCCTTCTGAATACGTAAGTTTAAAAATTCTTTGAGAGCGAAAACTAAATTTTATTCACCTGTATAGTCGTGTAGTTTAACAACCTATGCGGGACACTGAATACACTCAAGTATTTGTTGAATTAATGAATTAATTTCCATTAAAAGCTGAATCGTTATGTAATTGTTAATTGATCCCACTTAGGGCAGGAGAGATGCAGAGATAAAAATCCTATGTAATTTGCCATAAACTTATATTAATCCTTTGCACAACAGAAATGTTTCTAGTCTTTGCCTGAACACTTGCAAAGACAAAGGAAAAAATATGGGGGGTAAGAAAGGCCACCAATTACAAATAATATGTTCTGTAATAACCCTTTTAGGATCTTCTTCTTAGAATCTGCAATATAGCTGCCTTTGTTTATTCTAATTCTATTATCTAGTTCACATGAAATATTTCTCTTTCACACGAGAATGCACCAACTATCAGAGTTTTCTCCCCATATGACCCAGACTTACGTGTTTCCAGTATTCTGTACCTAACATATTTTCAAATTATGTCACCATCTTCCTTTATCAATATGTCATTTGAATATGATATCTTTTTAGCAGTTTGGATAAGATAAGATGATTTGATTTTCTTTATCCCATATTATAGTTGTCTTTTACTTAATCTATTATACTTCATACTGTTATTGGTCTATGCTATATCAGGGATGCAATTGTTATGTATTTGCTATGCTTGAAGTCAGGTTTATCCTTTTATCAGTTCTGACTTTAGGGCATTGAAAAGGTAGAATAATGTCGATGATTTGTAAAATTCTGGTTTTAGGTATTTTCAGAAAAATTGATCACATTTTCATATAAAATTCATCTTCACTGATGAGATTTATACATTCTTATTCCAGTGGGAAGTGGGTGTCCCAGGCATCTTCTTTTGTGTTTACATTTAATAAAGGACTGATTTTAATTGTAATGAGGGTAAAATTCAAGTGGTGAACTTGCTTCAAAAAGTTTTGGCCTTTTTCTGGTATTTAGAGAGAAGGATTTGCTTACAATAAGAAACCACTGACTCCTTAATGACATGGCTCTCATTTTTCAATCACCTCTATGGGAACATAGGTTGGTTGGTTTTACTTTTGTTCAGGTTTGGTGGGGGAGGGGTGGACATTGGTACTCAATTTCCATTATCCCTTCCCTTTCTAGGGAAACTAATAACTTTATTCAACAGTTACTTCTTACTTTGGGAATGTTTTTTGTTTATTTGTTTTGCCTTTTTTTTTTTTAAAGCAATGGGTTATATACCAGTAAACTAAGTAGGCATACCCCTTGTTCTATAGCTGCTATGTTCTAGAGGCAGAATTAAGGACTAAACATATATAATATCAGATCGGATAAAAATAAGTGTTAGAAAGAAACTTAAAACTGCTAAGTGTCTTTGTCACCAGGATTCAGGGCATGGGGAGGAGACCAGAACTGAGGAAAGGTGGTAATAGAGGCTTCCAAGGGAGAGTGACATGTAAGTGGAGATTGGAGTTATGTAAAAGAACTAGTCACATAAAAGCTAGCAGAGCAGCACTGAGAGCCTCAAATATCAAGGCTGTGAAGGTGGAACAAGTTCCCTGTGGCTGCTGTTTTAGGTCATCCCTTATTCTTTCAGTGATTTGAGAGATACTTTTTATATATCCTGTCATTTTGTAAAGGGCAGTGGGGATAGTTTAGGAGTAAGCCCTTTAAAATGGGTCATTTTCTGAGCTGAGGATTTGTGTCACAGACTTTCATAGGGCATCATCAGTCTTCAGTGCAAGCTCATATTGGGACGGAGGCTCATCTTTGGTGATAATCTCCTTCCTACTGCAAAGCCCTCAAACAAATGCCAAGTTGCATATGTTCTAAGAAGAGCTTCCGTACCTCTTTCTATCTCATGTCCACAACCCTTTACTCTCCTTTAAGCAGTTGCTATAACCAAAAAGGACTGGAATATTATCTGATGAATCAAATTTTCCTGGCCAACTATTTTCAACTGTTTTGCACATTACTTTCATATATTAAAGGAATTAGTATTTAGTTCTTAAAGACCAATGTGTGTTGTCCTATTCAGGACTTCCTCAGACACTGTGAAGTGATTAGTAATCAGGCACATCTTGTACGATATTGCCAGCACTAATCTATCCAAAGCCGAGATGTAATTGTGCAGGGGTTTTTTTCCCCTGAAAGTAATTACCTTTATACGATGATTTTATCCAATTATATAATTCAGAGGTCAGACAGGGTGATTTATCCATAGCTATAATCTCAAGACCACTCTAATTTCCTCAAAGTGAATACTAGAGAGTACTCTTTATCTGTCTAGCACATATTGTCAGATCCACCATTTAAAGCCATTGAGATACTCATCTACTCTGGTAGACTCTTCCCAGGGACTCACAAATGGACTTCATCTCTTTGGAGTCAGATTAGCAACATTATGTCTCCATTTACCGTCATGACCCACCCTCCCTATGAAGCATGAGAGGAAATTCACTACAAACCCTGTTGACTTTCATATTCCCTTTCTGCTCAGTCCTCCAGCACATCTGATATTTATGGAAATCCTCAAGGCAAGGCACTGCTGAAACAAATGAACAAACAGGAATGCTTGGGAAGGGCCATGGGCACAGACAGAGAGGAAGATTTTTGATTGCAGTTAATAAGATTTCCCCAGTTAGTGAGGATTATAGCTGTTTTTGGTTGGATATTTTTAGTTTGATTGATGTTATAGCTTTCTGCTACATTTCTACAATGTATGGGATAACTACTGAAAATTTTCATATTATATAGACCCAAAACTATTTGATATCCTTTATAGAGTGACAAAACTGCCTCTCTTTTCTCTCTACAGACAACACTAATGTGTGTCACAGCATATTTTTGGGCTACAGTAATCCACAAACCGGAGGTATTTTTGTTTTTTTCCTGATGAGATGTATTTTCTTACACAGAAACTGACTATGCATTTCCCTCTCATAATTGCCTATAGAATACACACTTTCATTTTGGACTCACGTTAGTGTTCACAATTCTTATCTGCCTAATTCCACAAATTTCCCCAACTCCTACATATCCTTCAAAGTTTTGTCATGAGCAATGGCATTTTTCAATAATATACAGAAACATGGAACAGTTTTAATATATCTTCTGCCTTGGACTGATTCTTGTCAGATCTGATGGCATCCTACCAGACATTTTAAACTGTAGGCTCTTTTCCCCTATCAGATGTTATATCCTTGGAAATCTGGGAAGATATAGAAAAACTACAAAACAATGTCAGTTCAGATGTTGTGATATTGTCAATGTCAGTTCAGTTGTGATATTGTAACATACTTTTGAAGTTAGGTGACACCATAAGAAAAAAACAAAGTTCCATTCTAAGCCTTTCTCAAAAGTATACATATTGACCCAATTTTATATAAATTGCAGAAACCTTTTTTCTCCTGGTTACAGTAGGAAGGGAAGTCCCTGATGTCTCTCTTTTCTGGTCCACACGTATATTTGATGCCCACAACACAGAGCACTCCAGGACATTTCCTGTGCATTTGAAATTTCTTCTGCCAAGGCTGATAGCTCACTTTTGAAGACCCACATTTTGCCTTCCTCATATGCACAACTTGACTGATCTCGCTCCAGCACACAGAACCTATAAATAGGGGTAAATAAATATACAGACAAATATCTGGGCATTTAAGTAACTATCAATAGGGAAGTAAGGAAGAATAATAGTTTCTTCATGTCTACACAATTTACTCCACTTTGTTTTAGTACTAATGCTTTTTAACTTAGTATTAAAAATCTAAAACTCGCGGCGCCTGGGTGGCTCAGTCGGTTGAGCGTCCGGCTACGGCTCAGGTCATGATCTCACGGTTCGTGGGTTTGAGCCTCGCGTCGGGCTCTGTGCTGACAGCTAGCTCAGAGCCTGGAGCCTGCTTCAGATTCTGTGTGTCCCTCTCTCTCTGACCCTCCCCTGCTCGCGCTGCCTCTCTCTGTCTCTCAAAAATAAAAATAAAAAAACATTAAAAAAATCTAAAACTCACATTTGTATCTGGCTACAAATATCTAAACAGATTTTGTATGTACTTTCCACTAGCTATTCTTTAACTTAAAATTACTCCAGAAGTTGATCATTAAAATTGTTATAAATGCCCCAAGTGCAATATTGATAAGAATGCTGAATGGGGTCTAAGAATAAAATCCAGTAAAATACCTCCTGAAGATGCCCCATGCTGAAGCTTCTTTGCTTAGAAAAAGAACTGTGCGCTTTTAAAAGATGGCATATATATATATATATATATATATATATATATATATATTGCATTTTGCTTGATATAGAATTTCAACAACAAAGGACAAAACTAAGGAGTTAGTATTAGATTCAGACATGCAAAAGGACCTATTATTATAAAGTAGAAAGTTATTTACTGCATCCTATCTTTGCAAAGCAGAGGCAATGCTCTCCAAAAAACAATAAGAACTTTCATCATTGGTACAAAATGTTCCAGAATTGTATTATAGATGCTTTATCACACCAACTAGTTTATAAGCAACTGGAGAGGAAGAGATATGCTTGTTTTCTAAGCGCTTCTTGCCTCCCACTGTTGGTCCCGGATATCTAACAAAATAGACACATGAAAGCATGCTATTTCAGTTGAAGTGGGGAAAAAAAGTGGACTGTATTTATTTTAAAATTTAAAATCCCATTATACCTACATTTGTCTGTTCTTTTCATAAGATCCAGCCTTCCCAATCTTGCTATCTGCAAAATAGTGAAAGCAGGTTACTCAGGACCTGACTAAATAAAAACTTATTGATTAGTACTTCCTCCCTATAAGTGCATTGGAATGATAATTCTTGTTCTGAATAGTAAGCAAATGCCTGCACTAGATTCTAAAGTTCCTCAGGTATCATTAAAAGACTGTCAAGTTTCTGCCTATGTTTGAGACATATGGAAACTTTCCATTAAATAGACAGTTGACTCATCAAAACAGCCAATTTTCTGATAATTTCAAGAAAAATGAGTGGATAGTTATTTTCAGTGTAATTCTTCTATAATCAGTCCCTTGTAGGGGATCATATAGCCCTGCAAGGGGCTTATAGCTGACCCTCTGTCTCTCCCAAATACCATCTATACCACTTCAGGTTTATATTATACAATAGTGACCCAATTATGCACTTAGACTACCTGAAATTTTTTCCTCACTCCTTAAATCGGTAGAATGAAGTCCATAATGTTGATGGCTTAATTAAGAGAGCTAAATAAAATGATAATGTAATACACTAGGCTTTGAACAATAACAACAAAACCCTCTTAAACACTAGTTTTGCCCCCTCTGATTATTACCCAGGTTTTTATTTTTAAAGATGTTAACAATCACATTTTCTTACTGATATATATAGAGGGCCACCAATCAGTACTTTAGATTTTCTTTATCTTGAGTTATGTTGTAGTTATCATTGCCTTAGTTGATACATAATTGCATTTAATTGTTTTATTCCATTTATACTTGACATGCTGGTAAGAGTGAGAACAAGGAAAGTTAACTTGAGTGAATATTTTCCAAAATGTTGAGAATATTCAGACCCTTCTGTAAGCAGATTTAACGATCTTATGTGGATGTTACATGTCACTAGATGCTAAGATGCTTAAGGAAGATGACATTTCTGAATGAGACCAAGAAAGAGCAGTATCTCTTTACTGAAGATGACCTTTCCATTGGATTTCTTGCTTCTTGTTTCTCTCACAATACTTTGGTCATTTTGATAAGGACTCTTCTGCTCACAAAGACTGGAAAGAAATACACTCAAGTTCACTCAAGTAAAGAGAACTTTATCACAAGATTTTAAATGCAGATGCAAGGAAATCTTATGAAGATGTAAAAGTCAGATTATATGGAAACTGAATCTGTCAGAGGACATATGTCAAGAAGGCTTGTTTCTCAGCACTACATGATGCCTTGTTCTACTCTTCATTACACATCTGCTCAAGTATTTACTCTCATACCAACCAGCTTTGTGTGACATGCATTTATACATAATCATCATGACTTGCTCAAATTATAGGCCTATCAATTTCATTCCTTATAGGTATCTAGCAATTTCTCAACTTACTAAACTTAACCCTAAAACAGTTACTGGGTTGAACAAAATTAAATATCTTTTCCCCCACCCTGAGAATTAAGCCACTGATCAGTATATGGATGGCTTCCTTGAGACTTTTCTAATCATATTTTGATGTTTTGGTGGCTGCATTTGGTTTACAAGATGATATTTCCATTTTACACAGTCTATAGATTTATATATGCTATATTTCATTAATTAAGAATGCATAGAGTCGGTATGCAAAAACATGTATTGTTCTTTATGTTAAAATGTAGTTATTAAAGGAACAAAGAGAGAACTATGATGAGCCATGAGAGTAGACAAAATAGTATAATGAACAGGAATTGTGATTAAATGGTTATTGAAACATTGTGAGAAAGATGTGTTGGGAATAACTTATTCCTTTTGGCTTTGGGTTACTGTGTGTATGGTGATACCGTTCACTGAGATAAAGAATATAAATGGGGGAACTTATTTAGAGGATGAATTAGAGGCTGATGCTGAGTTCAAACCTGAGAATGTTTCTAATTAGTGACTGTAGAATATTGAAATAAGGATGCCTAACTAGAAGTTGCATATAACATATCTAGGTCATATTAGATAAATCTAGGCTAAATGCAATTACTTGGTCTATGAGAGTAAGATTAAAACCTGTGTAATAAAAGCAGGTATAATATGCAAAATTGTAGAGATTGCAGAGTACAGAAGGCTAAGAAGAGATTCTGAAACAACTAAATATTAAAAGATTGGCAAAAGAATGGAGCCCCATCAAAATACTGAGAATGAATAGTACAAATTAGGAAAAAAATAGGCAATAATGACAGATTAAGTTTGACTGTAATAATTAAGATTACCTGTGCTAACACAAAACAGAAAGCATAAAAATAACAGTGGCTTTAAAACAATATGCTTATTTATCACATAAAGAATTCTAGAGTTTTCAGTTCAAGTAGTCTGCGACTGGCTAGGATGATAGCTTTATAAAGTATACAGGGTCTAGGTTCTTTTAGATCTTTGGTCTGTCATTTCTAATATATGACAATTACCTTATGGTCTAAAGTTATTTCCTGAGATCTAGTGATTACATTCATTTTCATTAATCTCCAGGGGCAGAAATTAAAATGAAAATCAAGAATATTGTATATTGCCTATTTTGCCTGTTGTGCTCTTTTCACTTCCATATGAAGACAACAAATAGAGACTAGTATTCTCCTTTCCCAAATCAAAATTCCTGTTCGCTGGAATCCACACTCTCTGTTCAATAGGAGTCAATATAGATCCCAAGAGCTTCGTATTCTCTAAAGTCCTCCCTCATAAAGCTACCATGAGCAGGAATATATGAGCAGGAATAGATGGCATGACATGTAACTCTGCTTGCTCTGATATAACTAATGCTGGAGTCAAGCTCCAGCAGGTCCAGGGCTCCCTAAAGGATGGATGGTGTCAGCGAGAGAGTGAGAGAGCCTCAAGTTTCTTTCTGATCACCAGGCAGGCATCTCTGCGCTGACCTGGAGAGTCAGCTTTATTTATGGAAAAAAATGTATGGGGTGAGCACAGAAGTGGCAATTGCCTTAGACAAGATTTCTGATGACAAATTCTTTGGTATGTAAAAATTTCACAGAACATAGATAGGTAGAAGACTCATGCATAATCTTTATCAATAGCGATTGATGTAGGTGATTTAGATGCTTATCATATGGGGAAGGAAAGTATCCTCAGTATTCAAATACATGGCAATGTTTTTAGCATAGCAAAAACAAAAGTCAGTTCTTTGTGAGCAGAGATCAATAGCCTATTTTCTTGAGGGGTAGAAAAACAGGTTTTTCAGGAAATGTAATATTTGCTCCCATAAACACAAAAGAAGAAATTCCTATAATAAGTTCCTTCACAAGGTACAATTAGCATATTTTAGGATAAGGAGACTAGTCACTCCTGATACCAGTCAACAAGGTGCCTTGGGGGTCGTGCTCAAGCAAAAATAATTGAGTTGGGGGTAGACATCAGTCGCCATCTGATGGCAGGAGGCCCCCACCTTGCAAACCCGCCTTACCTCACAAGGAGTTTTTCTCAACTTAGTGAGTTCAGAAAATGGCTTCCTACAAACTAACACTTCTTGAGCCTCCCCATCACCACCATAAGAAGTGAAGAAGCACTCCTAATAATTTAGATGTTCCTGGTTAGAATCCAGTTCAATACATCTGGCCAAGGGGACAGTATGTGAACATCATTTGAACTTGGGAGATCTAGGAAATAGATGGGTAGATTATTCAATGAGCTACCTGTAAGGTCAGTGCAGCTCCCAGAATTATGGCAAAATAAAGAATAAAAGAGGAACATTGGGCCAGATGAAAAAGTCCTCATTATGTATGGAGGAATCCCTTGATGATAAGTAAAATGGTAATAAAAAATGAAGACTAGTTTATCCATGTACACTACATTGAACTTAGTAAAAATAATTACAAAGAAATGAAGCATTCTAAATTAGAGTTGAGGAGGAGGAAGAAGACCTAAACCCTATCTTGCTTTTGTGCCCAGTAGTAGGAGAACAGGAGTTTATTTTTAAGTGTAGAAGAAGGGCAGGTGGAGTTTGGGAATCATGGGATACAGATTTTTTTAAATAAGATAAATATGTGTGGAAACATGGGTGAGATCCAAAACACAGAGATAAAAGGCAGAAAATGAGAATAAGGTCCAGATAGTAATCAGGTAACAGAAAAGATGTTTCCTGAATGTGTCCATTCCCTAGGAAATATGAGGAAACTCCAGTATTCAGGTATGTGAGCAAAGAAGGATCAATTGGTAGCCTTATTGTCGAAAAAAATAGTCTCATAAATCTTTAATGTGTATGATATTCAGCTTCAGGCAGGGGAATGTCAAGAAAATTTCCAAAGCATTGTACTTAGTAGAGCACAAAATATGGTAAGAATGTGATTCATTAGTTTTTACATAACTCAAGACCTAATCCCAACATTTCACTGTAAATATTAATCTACTTTCAGTTGATCAACATTTTACTTTCTAACAAGAATGAGTTCCTCTTCTCAACCACCTACTAACTACTACTCATTCTTCCAGAAACAGCTGAAATGCCACCTTTTCTATGACAACTTTCCAGATTTTTTACTCCCTGTGTATGAATAGTACTTCATTTTTTTGTTCTTATGACTGAGGAAATCTATCACCTTCTGTCAATCATAGGTTTCAAAATATAGCAATCTGACCTTATTTATCATTGTCACACCAAGTGTCCATTAGCAAATGCCAATATTGAATAAAATATTGGGCATTTGGTCTTGTATGTCTCACTAACACAGATAAGTTACTTCTCCCAACTTTTACCTTCATCTAAAAATTAGATATTGACCAATTGCATCTCTCTCTAACATGTTATATTTGACCATTTTTCTATAGGTTGGAGCATTTAGCCAATTAGACTGATGTAATCATTTCTCAACAGCTAAAGACATATCATAAATGTGCTGATTAAACAATACCTGCCCTATGCCAGAGTTTATCATTTAAAGCAAAAGAAGCTGAAGGCAGAAGCCTTAACTTCATTTGAAATCTAAAAAAGGAAAGAAAGCTGTGAATGTGGGTTCTATAAACCTCCAATAAAACAACCCCAGGACTTCAATTAATAGGAATCATTTGGGCTGCACTATATGGAAAAACACTGCATAAAAAATGGAAAGCAATTCTAAGGAGCGTTCAGGCCTTTCTGATAAACTCTAAATCCCACTCATCGTGCAGTCTTAATTCACTACCAGCAAGCTAGCAATCCTCTGGATAGTTGATTGTTTCCAGATACATTTCAAATGGAAGCCTTGCCTCCTAGTTAACTAGGACAGCAGCAAATTATATGGTATTTTATTGTAGCAGAGAAAAGGGAATCTTTAGCTCAAAGACAAAGTTGTATATATATATACATATATATACATAGTAGGCCTACTCAAGCCTACTAAGCCTACTCAAGCCTACTATATATATATACATATATATAACTTTGTCTTTGAGCTAAAGATTCCCTTTTCTCTGCTACAATAAAATATATTTTTCATATATATGAATATATATTCGTATATATATGAAGGAATATGGGAAGCATCTTTAAAAAATCAACACTATTTTGAAATGTGACACATGTATCCTTGCATCCAATCAATCTCTAGTTTAAGTAATGTTTCTCTACACAGGATGGAGATGAAAATATAAAGGATATGAAGAGGAATAGAACATAGTTTCCTCCCTAGAAACACATGAGCAAATGAGGGAGATGGATAAATCCATGTATGGTACAAAAATGTCATAGAGGCAAAAGAGGATGGTTACTGAACCAGGGGTATCTCATTTAATTTGGGACTGTCAGAAGAAGTGTCCCAGAGGATAGCATTGAGCACAGTAGATAAATGGCAGGTAATTCAGATTTATTAAAAATGAAAGCTGTCAATATACTGAGTACTTACTATGTGCTTATTTGTTGTTCTTTTGTCTTAAAATCAGTTATCTAAATTGGCCTTAACACCATTTTGAGGTAGGCATTATAATTATCTTTATTTCATAAACAAGCAAACACATTGAATAACTTGTCTAAGATCACGCAGCTAATAATGTAAGGAGTTTATTCTATTACATGATAGGCAGTCTTCTAGGGATTCTATGCAAAACCTCTTCTTTAATAAAGTGGTTCTTTAATGTAGCTATATGTCCTTCCTCTCATATGTGTCTGAAGAGTAATAGTCATCCAGCAGAACAGTGGTGGAGGCAGAATTGAAATCCTCTTTACTTGCATCTAGACTTCATACTTTTCCATTGTACCATGTCAGTACTTGATTTAATTTATGTTTACTTGTTTTCTTAGAAAAAAAACCAGTCATGTGGTATTTTTCCTTAATATGATAAAGTATTTCTCTCCAGATCATCTACAAAATTTCTTACATCATTTGATAAAATTTCTATCATAAATGGATCGTGTATAATTCCTACATCCTCTTACCATTTTATTGCAAACAAACCAGCATACAGAATTTCAAAAGTTATTTTTAGAAAATAAATAGAGCATTGTTCAATGTACCTTGTTTATTTTTACTAAGAACATCATTAAAGGTACTAAAATCACTCTGGTAATTTTTTTTCAAATTTTGGGTTAAATACAACACATTCATTTTCAGCAAAAGCAAAACAACAAAAATATATTTTTTTAAACTTTTTGTTACCACAGAATTGGAAGATTTAATTAAAATCAGTAATTGTAACTCAGTGAAACAACTGTTAACTTTGGCCTAAATTTTACATAATCCCACAATCTCACAATACAGTAGTCATTGAGAACAAAAATTTAGTTTAATGCCAAATGAAAATAAAACTGTATATTAAGAAACAATTGTTCATGAACTATGCAGTTGCTTTGTAAAAAGCACATCAAACATATATTAAAACACTTAAATTAAAAAAAATACATTTCTGGTGTTTCATCAATTATCACCATGGTCTGAGATATATGCATTTGGAATGTTTTGCCAAGCCTAACTTTCTAAAGTACAAAGTCCTTTCTTCATTTTAAGCTGTACTGACAAATCCTGTATTTTTTAAGCTCACTATTTTTGAACCTAGATCACAGATGCTTTTGTTTTCTTGGTCCTACTCCAGAATTCCTATATAGGAATGATACAGTTCTTCACACCCGTAGAGTTAAGGCCACTTTACTGTTTTAAGCATAACCATGATTCTCCTCTCTCCATCCTCACTGCACATCCAGAACAAAAAGACATTGCCCATGACTAATCAATCAGCAGGTCAGTGGAAGACAAAATTAATGATCTACTCATCCTCTTGGTGACAAAGTCTGATACTTGTCTTGCACATGCACCTCTTGTCTAACAACTTGTTTCTATCTCCACTCCATCTGCCTAAATTCCTTAACTGCCCAACATCACAATCAAAACCTATTGACTCTAAAAGGTTCAATTACCCAACCTAGAATTCATTTTCCCCTCCTGTAAATCCTAATTTATTTTCTATTAAGCAGTTTTCCCTTAGGATACACAATGTAAAGTACATGGTTTTAAATACAAGGGATCCAGCCTACTCAAATATACTGTATGCTCTTTGAGGAAAACAACTATATCTTTTATTTCTATTAATCTTCCAACATTTAGTTGTTATTTCCAGTTGCTACTGTGAATTATATGCTTTTTAATAAATTATCTGCATCCATCCCTCTGGTATCTAGTTCAAGGCTCCACCCTGAAGGGAAAAGATTTGGTTGATATTTAGTGTTGTAGCATCTTTCTAACTTCAGTCCAGCTGGAAACGGCCATGTATATTTCTGGAGTAATTTGTTTGCTACCATAAAAATTTAAGAATATATTAGCAAAAGGAGATCACAATACTCTACACTGTACATTTCCAGGTATCTCAGACTTCCAGCTGTGACTATAATATGTCACAGCATGTCAAACTCTAATTGCTCCTGGGAAGTGTAAAAAAAAAAAAAGTTGATCTTAGTATGCTCAGACACAATTTTCAGTGCTAGATTATATGCACATTTTCCATGCACGATATATATCAGATCTTAGTTTTTAAAGAACTGTGTTTTTCTAAAATACTTAACCACTTGCTATCCAAAGCATATTTTAAGCTCTTTGAATGTATTAATTCAATTCTCACAACTCTTTGCTTAATATTATTATTATTCTTGGTTTATATCTGATCAGACTTTATCTCAGTGTGGGAGTTAATGATTTATTTATGATCATACAGCTAGTCAGAGTTGGAGGCAGATTTTTAATACAAAGAGTCTGACTTTAGAGTCTGTATTTAACCACTATGCATAATATTTGGTCTTTATCAAGATAATGTCAGTTGGTTAATACTTTCAAGCAAACCCTTCAATAACAGTTAATTGAATTTTGTTATAAATGCTAGAAAGTTTATGTTTGACTTTTCCTGAGAAGAGTAATTCATGTGATCAAAAGTTTTCCCCAAATTTATGTTTATTCCATCAGAAAATTATTTAACTCTATGGGTAATATGTTTTGGTCTGATTGATTGGACCATTTAAAAGAGGACAAAGTAAGTCTAAATGTGTAAACTCCTCAGATATCATTAGCACATATTTCTTTGATGGAGCAGAGAGCCTCATAAGTTACGAAACACTGCTGAGAGTAAAACTCATATTAAACACATATGGGTTTGAATTAGGTTAAATTAGGGAAACAGATGAAATCTTAATTTCTGACAGTCAAACACACCAGGATTAAAAAATATATATATCCACAGTGAAAAAAAAAGCCTATAACTTAATATTTCAAACCACATTTAAAATTTAGGAAAGTGGGCAAAACTGTCAAAAGGCAGGATAAAATAGAAAAAGAGGACATCAGACACAGGAGGTGAAAGCGAGTTAATAGAAGGATGTGCAGTGAGACCTATTAAAATTCAAAAAGGAATAATAAAAAGAAATTCCAAATTGAAGAATAAATTACTAGAAATGCAAAAAAACGTAGAAAACTATAGAAAGCTCAAAGGACATTAAGGAAAAAAGGCAGAGTGGAGAAAAACAAAACAATTTCAAAATGGGAAAAAGATTTGAAGTTAAAAAAAGAAAGTAAGTGATAGAGAAAACAAGCAAAAGATTAAAGATTTAAACCTTTGATTTTTCTAATTAACAATTGATAAAAGAAAACAAATGAACAGCTGCTGACACTAAAATGAAGATTTCAGTCACAAGAAATTACAGGGATTAAGTGGTGTCCTATGTTCTGAACTATGAAGGGGACTGTTGGGATTTGTTTTTGTGTTTGTTTTTTCATAAAGTTTGTATATATAATTTAGGTTATAAAGGTGTTTCTCCTTCCTTGGTAGAAAATTCATTGAGAGTTCCTATCTTTTGACACAAGTGTTATTTTTTAAAGGAAATAATATATGTAAATTTGAATCCTAGTATTTTAATACTGTATTTTATACTTTAAATTTTGCTAGAAAGGTAGATCTTATGTTAAATGTTAAGTGTTTTTAACACACACACACACACACACACACACACACACACACACACAAATAATACAGAGTCTGGAGGAAAACCACCAGAGGCAATAGATATGTTTACGGCATAGACTGTGGTGATGGTTTCACTGAAGTATATTTATCTCCAAATTCATCAAGTTGTATACATTAAATATGTATAACTTTGTGTATATAAATCATACCTCATAAGATATGATAAATAAGAATAAATTAAATTTTGCCAACAATCATAAAAATATGTTTTCACTCTACTTGAAGGGATGGATATGAATTTCTCAAAGACCATATATAAATTTATAAATTCATAGTTCTAGGTGGTGACAGCAAAGAAAGTATTTCTATCTTCATATTATTGAAGACACGCCAAAACACATACACACACATGTGCACATGCACATACACAAAAACACACATTTGGACCTCAAATATATAGAGAAAAAGTAATTCATTCAATTCCAAAGTTTTTTTATCTAAACCATTTTTATTTCAGGGTTTCATTTTTATTTATGCTTTGTTTTCAAATTTCATTTACCTCTACTTTAATTTGGACTGTTCTGTTTCCCCATAATGCCCTTTCCCCACTACTTCCTTTTGCATTAACAGAATGCTAGTTACATGAACTTCAGCACTTAATACATTGCTCTAAACTTTGTATATTTTTTAAAAGATTCTGGCTTGCTCCCTACTCTGAACTTTACTTTCTTTCATGAAAGGTTCTAACTTGCCTCTGACATCATCTTTCCACACTCTTGAGTGCTTCTGTATCTTTCCTGTTAAATACAGTCTCTCTGCAATCCCTAATACCACAACACTACTCTTATTTATTGTTTTATAGTTGCCTATGAATATACTGGTCTTCCTCTATTAGATTTCTTGAATGTAGAAACAGGGTCTTTTTTATTCCTTACATTCCTAGAGTAACATCTAATGCTTAGCAAGTATTTGGCAAAAACATATTTCATTGACATGGAATAAGGAGGATTGAACACTAAAAAAATTCTGTAGTTATAGTAAAATAATTGTGGAATTGAGCAGAGTTATAACTACTTCCAACCTTTGTTTTATTTTAATTAACATCCTTGGAATTCTCATAGGATATATAGCTACCACATTATTCTTTTAGGTAATTTCTACCTATACTTATAATAAAACCCAGGAAAATATAGATATATATTCTGTTATGAGATGACAGCTTAATATTATTAAGTGATCATATATATGCACACATACTATCCCTCAACTATCTTAGTTGGTGGTTAAAAATAGTAAGTTTTAATGAGTATCATTAGTAAATAAAATATGTCAAATATTAAATCTGTGGGCTTTGTAATCCTATCTAATCTGCATAATAAATTCTTACTTATTTTTCTTTTATTTCCTGCCTTTTTATTTTTTAAAAAAAGTGACAAATAATAGGCGTGCATGTAATAGAAATAAAATAAGATTATATGTATAAATCAGTTATATGATCATATGGATGAAAGGTATTAGTAAAATTGCATGAAATCTATTCAAAATAAACTATTATTTCATAGATTTTGGATACTAACCATATCAGATATGTCGTTTGCAAATATCATCTCCTATTCCATAGGCTGCCTTTCAGTTTTCTTGTTTCCTTCACTGTGCATAAGCTTTTTATATTGATCAAGTCTCAATAGTTCATGTTTGCTTTTGTTTTCCCTTGCCTTCAGCAACATGTCTAGTAAGATGTTGTTCCGGTTGAAGTCAAAGAGGTTGCTGCCTGTGTTCTCCTCTAAGATTTTGATGGTTTCCTGTCTTACATTTAGGTCTTTCATTGATTTTGAATTTATTTTTGTGTATTGTGTGAGGAAGTGGACCAGTTTCATCCTTCTGCATGTTACCATCCTGTTTTCCCAGCACCATTTGTTGAAGAGGCTGTCTTTTTTTCATTGACTATTCTTTCCTGGTTTGTCAAAGATCACTTGAGCATATACTTGTGCGTCCATTTCTGGGTTTTTATTCTATTCCATTGATCTATTTGTCTGTTTTTGTGCCAGTACCATACTATGTTCATGACTACAACTTTGAAATATGGCTTGAAATCCAGAATTGTGATGCTCTAATTTGCTTTTCTTTTTGAGGATTTTTTCAGCTATTTGGGGTCTTTTGTGGTTCCATACAAATTTTAGGATTGTCTGTTCTAGAATTTATCAAAATAAACAACCAAAAAAAAAAAAAAACCCAGTTAAGAAATGAGCAGAAGCTATTGGGGCACCTGGGTTGCTTGGTTGGTTAAGAGTCCAACTCTTGATCTTGGGTTAGGTCATGGTCTCTCTGTTCATGAGATCGAGCCCTGTACTGACTGACAGCATGGAGCCTCCTTGGGATTCTCCCTCACCCTCTCTCTCTGTCCCTCCCTCCCCCCTTTTCTCTCTCTCTCTCAAAATAAACTTTAAAAAGAACAAAATGGGAATGAAGACATAAATAGACACTTTTCCAAAGAAGACACTAAGAAGACCAGATGGCTGATAGACACATGAAAAAAAAAAAAAAACGCTCAGTATCCACTCATCATCAGGGAAATGCAAATCAAAACCACGATGAGATATCATCTCAAACATGTCAGAATGGCTAAAACTAACAGATGTTGGTGAGAATGTGGAGAAAGGGGAACCCTCTTGCACTGTAGGCAGGAATGAAAACTGGTGCAGCCACTCTGGAGAACAGTATGAAGGTTCCTCAAAAAACTAAAAATAAAATTACCCTACGATTCAGCAATTTACTCACAGGATATAAATAATATTTATAGCAGCATTATCAGCAATAACAAAACTATGGAAAATGCCCCAATGTCCAGAGACTGAGTGGATAAAGAAGTGGTGTATATGTACAACGGAATGTTACTCAGCCATCAAAAAGAATGAACTCTTGTCATTTGCAACAACGTGGATGAAGCTAGAATGTATTGTGCTAAGTGAACTAAGTCAATCAGAGAAAGACAAATACCATATGATTTCACTCATATGTGGAATTTAAGACACAAAACAGATGAACTGGGAAATGGGGGAAGAAAAGAGAGGGAAACAAACCACAAGAGACTGTTAATGATAGAGAACAAACTGAGAGTTGATGGAGGGAAGAGGGTGGGAGATGGGCTAGATGGGTAATTGGGATTAAGGAGGGCAGTTGTGATGAGCACTGGCTATTGTATATAAGTGATGAATCACTGAATTCTACTCCTGAAACCCATATTGCACTGTATGTTAACTCATTAAAATTAAAATAAAATTTAAATTAAAAATTTCTTGTGGCTGCGGGGTAGCTCAGTTGGTTGAGCATCTGACTTTGATTTCAGCTCAGGTCATGATCTCTCAGTTCATGAGACTGAGCCCCTTGTTGGGCTCTTCTCTGACAGCCTGGACCCTGCTTGGTATTCTCTCTCTGCCCCTGCCCCCCCTCAAGCTCGTGCTCTCTCTCTCTTTCTCTCTCTTTCTCTGTCTCTCTAAAAAACAAATAAATAAGCTTTAAAAGTTTTTTTTTCCTTTTATATATATATATATATATATATATATATATATATATAATAAACTATTCCGGAATGTTGGACAATCCTAAATCTAATAACAGAAATTGTCCTTCTTACCAGCAACATTCAAATAGTTAATAAACAAATGCACACATCCTAATACAAAATAATCATGCAATAATAGCTTTAATAAAATATCATGAAATTATAATTATATAAGCTGTTAATGTATTATAGAGAGATAAAAGAAAACATCATTAAGAAGAAAGCTAGAGTAGGTTCCTGAATAAGAAGTTCTTATATTTTGATGTAGACAAATGGGTGAAAAACTGTCAACATCTTTAATAATAAACAAAAATCATAACATTTTATTATTATTATACAGATTTCTTAAAAAACAAACAATAGTTTAATCAAAGTAATTATATAAATTAATGGAATTTTTTTTTCCTGTTAAAGTTTTTGTCTTGATAGGTTTGTGTGAATTTGGTTTGGTAACAAATACATAATAATTTAATGGCCAAAGTTAAATCCTATCTGTATGACTAATATGTTAGAACATAGGTAAAAAATACTTATTTGTATGAGCTAAAAATATAAAATATTTAAGAATAATCTTGGAAAGAAAATGTGTATAAGAAAAAAAAACCTCTATAAAATGTTCCTGAAAAACAGAAGTATTTTAATTAGTGGAAATCATGTCATGACTAATAATTGTTTTAGGAAAAATTGAATATTGACATGATGTTAATTCTTCCAGTAGTTTAAGGTAATGTTCAAATAAAAATCTTTCTCCTGCCATTTTAGCTGAAGTCTCAAAGATCAAAAACATATTTGTTTTCCAAATTTATTGAGATAAAATTGACATATAACCCTTTGTAAGTTTAAGGTATACAAGATGATGAATCCTTACCAGGAACATAATCAAATATTTTGCATGCTATATGTATTTGTATATATATTACTTACATACATATTATATACTGTATTCTTACGATAGAACAAGCTAGAGAAAATTTAAAAAATGTTACTAAGGAAATAATAAGGAAGAAAAATACATTTACATTACTGTACTATATTTATTGAGAAAAATCTGCATATAAGTAGACTCACACTGTTCAAACGTGTACTTTTCAAAGGCCAACTGTATTAAATTCAGATAAAATTGATTTGGAGGGATCAAGAATGCCCACTTTTTCATTAATGATTCATCCATCCATTCAAAAATTATTTATTGGTATAAACTGTTCGGCCCTTCATGATACTCTCTTCATTAAGCCTTAAATCATTCTACTTCCTCTTCCTAGGATTCCCTTTCTATCCCTGATGCTCAAGATGTGTTTATCCATCTTTCAAGGAAAATTCTATTGCCTTTACTTTTAAGCCCTATCAAACTACCCACAACTTGACATACCCTCATTCCTTCGGATACACCATGATATATATCTCAGATATATCAGATATAACCACATACGTCCCTGTGTGGTTAATTCTATGTGTCAATTTAACTGGGCCACATGATGCCCAGATATTTATTTATCCTCAGTGTGTCTATGAGGGCATTTTAACGAGATTAACATTTGAATGAGTAGATTGAGTAAAGCAAATTTCTCTCCCTAATGTGAGTGGGCCTTATCCAATCTGTTGAAGGCCTGGATAGAACAAAAAAGCAATGAGAGAAATTCCTGACTGCTTGATTGCTTTTGAGATGAAACATTGGCTTTCATCTCCATTTGTACTCAAAGTGAAAATTCAGCTCCTCCTGGGTCTCCAGGCTGCTGGCTTTGGGACTGAAACTACGGAAATGGTGTCCCTGTGTCTTCAGCTGTCCAGCTTGCCAACTGCAGATAGTGGAAGCTGCCAGCCTCCATAATTTTGTGAGCCAGTTTCTTTCTGAAGAACCTTGACAAATGTAATGCCTATCTTAGCTATATTATCCTGTATTATTTTTTATTTATTTATTCCCACCACCCCCCCCCTCGGCATTTTTGGGATCATACAATCCATTTGTTAATATCAATATAAGTATGAAAATAACATAGGCTTTTGAATTGTATTATGAATGGTATTCATGTTTCAATTTCACCTTCTAGTAAGTGGATTGTTTGGATAAATCATTTAACTTTGGCTTATTTGACCTTAAAATGCCAGTAATTATGATTTCTAAAAGGACTCTGACATGCTTTGTACAATAGGCACTCACTCCCTATCTAGACTGTATATAAAACATAGTGACTCAAATGCATGGTGAGCTAGATATATTAAAAATAGGATGTAGCTATCTGTTATTGCTTTTCTCCATGCTCTTTCTTTTCTTTTAATGTTTATTTTTAAAAAGAGAGAGAGAGAAAGAGGGAGGGAGAGAGAGAGAGACACCATAAATGGGGGAAAGGCAGAGAGTGACAGAGAGGGAATCTTAAGCAGATTCCACACTGTCAGTGCAGAGCCCGATGCGGAGCTCAGTCTCACAAACCATGAGATCATGACCTCAGCCAAAATCAAGAGTCGGATGTTCAACCAACAAGCCACCCAGGTGCCCCTCTGCATGCTATTTCAAAATAATACAAACTGCTGTACTAAGAAAGCCTTCAAAACCTTTGCTGGAATGTATTATTTGGATGGTGGCACAGTTGGTACCATGGCCTGCCATATGCAAAATTTTGAAGAATACATTGTCTCTTTTTAACATCACTCCACATTTTTGTATCTTCTGCTTCTTTGCTAACTCTCAAAATTCCAAAGAACTCAGAGTATCACCAGCACAGCCTGTCTGAAGCCTTCCAATGAGGTTCCCAGTTAATGACTGCTCTCTAAACTTCTCTGGGATAATGAAATTTCTTTTCTCCCTTCTCTACTTCCCACCCCAAGCACACAAACCTGTCCTTTGTACTTTCCCTTCAGGTATGGGACTCTTAGTGAGCTAACTTAAGGAAAAGAGAAAGTACTTGAAGATGATGTTTATCAATAGATTAATGATTAGGAGTTCTAAATTATTTGCTGTCTTCTTTATTTTCCCTGTAGCCCAAATATCAGCTCCCTTCAAATTTCAAGTTAAGCACAAATTTCAAGTTAAGCATGAAAATCTTGCCCTAGACCTCAGGCCAGGTTTGGTCTCATGATTATACACTTTCTCAGAACCTTCACCAACTCTCTCAAAATGTTCATAACCATTCTTTATGCGCTTCTTTATATTACTGCCTTGTGTGGATAGCTGCTGCTAAGTGATAAACATTAGAAATGTCAGTAACAAGTATTTCTTATCAATTCATCTAATCCAAATACCGGCACTTGTCAGGATCTAAATTATATAAGATAAAAGAAAAAGATGAATGACCATTTGTATCATTTCAGGAAACAACACTGCAATCTACTTTGGAATATGTTTCATAACAAGAAACTCTCACTCATAATACTGAATACTTTCATTGGCTCTAAAGGACTTCCTTACTGAGGAAGAACCTCCATTTCTTTAACCTATTTTTGTTGATCTTAATTCCATCCGTTGGAGTTTCATGGAGTAAGATTTAGTTTGGTATCAATCTTTGAATATTTAAACATTTAAAGGAAGATATCATTTTATCCTCTATTTGCTTTTATCCAAGATAAGATTCTTCACAACTTCACTATTTCAATTCTGTACTGCTCATCTAAGGAGGCCAAATAGGGCTAAGTGCTGAAAAAAATAATAATTTACAATTTAATTTAAATAATACTACATGTTTATATGTGTCTTTTGTATTTTGTAATTAATAAAGTAAATCCTATTTTTGTCAATCTCTCTTTTAATGTCATTTAATATTTTTGTCAAATTTCTCCTCCTGGTTTCTTTTGGGTCTCATATGAAAGTAACACTTTTCACAGAAAACAAATTAGGAGGGAAAAAGGAAGAAGAGAAAGCATAAGCACATTTCCCATTTATTAGTTTATGCTGTTGACTGGCTAAATTGCAATTCTGCCATGCTGCCATCAGCCCAGCCCCAGTGTAGTTTGAGATTGAGGGAAAGTGAGGGAAGGAGAGATGGATGGACTCAGATATGGTAGGTTTAGGAGTTTCTAAGGATTCTGATTCTCCTCATTTTCTTCATGCATATGACCACATGAAAGTTATTTTAATTATTTTTTGAATAAAGCCCCAAGTGTTGTATTATTATTAAATGAGTATACTCCTCTAGCAAAAATGAAAGAAGGAATGTTTGATACAATTTATTCTTTAAATATTGTTTTTTGCTTGCTTAATTTTACAAAAATATATCATCTCAGTATAGATATATTATCTAAGTATGGTACTGGTCATTTATTATCGGTCTCGGTTTATTTAGTTAATGTTTTAGAAATATGGTAGTCAGAAATTTGTACCTAGCACCAGGCCTCAAAAGAAATGTTATATCATATAGTTCTCCTTGTATGTTTGTCTGTAAAAATAAAGGCTGTGGTCTCAAATGCTAATATTTTATTTTACTCATGATTCAAAAGAAGTGTTGATTTTTGTTGTTTTTTGTGTATTTTTATTTCAAATGAAATGTATACTTTCTTAGTAGTTTTACCTTACCTCACATAAGAAATCTTTCTGTACTGGAAACAAAGAAGTAAAAGTATTTTCTTGGAGATGGCATTATAGAACCAACTAAAAGAACAAATAAACAAAAACTAAAAAATCAACTAAAAAATAAAAACTATTAGAGCTAATAAATTCAGCAAGTTTGAAAAATACAAAAACAATGCCACTTCAAACTGCTAGCATTGCTATAATCATAATTTTTAAAAATGGAAAATAGCAAGTGTTGTCAAGGATGTATAAAGAATCTTTATGTAAAATGGTGCAGCTTCTGTAGATAATTGTTAGTTCCTTAAAAAAGATAAACATAGTCCCGGAAATTCAACTCTTAAGTATATACTCCAAAAAAAAAAAAAAAAAAAAAAGATGTTCAAACAAAAACTCTTACATGAATGTTTATAGCAGCATTATCCATAAAAGTAAAAAGGTGAAAATGACACAAATATCCATCACTGATGGAGATAAAATGTGTATGTGGGTGGAATATTATTCACTCATAAAAAGGAATGGAGTACTTACAGGTGCTACAACATGGATAAATTTGAAAACATCATGCTTAAATGAAATATGACAAACATAAAAGGCCATATATCATATGATTCCATTCATATGAAATGTCAAATTAGACAAAACCATACAGGCAGAAAGTAAATTAGTGATTGCCAGAGGCTGGAGGAAGGATGCATTGGGGAGAAAGTGCTAATGGGTATGGTGTTTATATTTGATGTGATGAAAATTTTCTTGAATTAGATAGTGGGTCTGATTTTACATCTGGGCAAATATACTAAAAAACACTTACTTGTACACTTTAGTATGGTTAATTGTATCATATGCACCTTATTTCTTCCTAAAAATTAAATGCAGGATTGGCAGTTCATTCTTGGAATGAAATATCTCTTTTAAATGTTATTGTATTTCTAGAAGCCAGGTGGCATAGAAGAAAGGTCATATGATTTGTGGCTGTCCAGAATAGTTTTTAATAAGAGCTCTATGATTTAGAAGCTCTGTACCTTAGGACAAATTGCCTAATTCTTGTGATACTGGATTTTCTCATCTGAAGAATGGTAATAGAGTTGACCCTTGGGCAACTGTGTTTGAACAGTATGAGTCCACTTATATGCAAGATTGTTTTCCATAAATGTAATACTTTTTTCCATAAATACTGTAAGTACTTTTTCCCACTATAGTTCTGCAAATGTTTTCTCCTTCTTTATGAGTTTTAATAGCACTTTCTGTTCTCTAGCTGAATTTATTATGAGTACAGTGAATAATACATATAATATTAAAAATATGTTAACTGTTTATGTTGTCAGAGTAAAAAGTTATACATGCATAAATGGATTTCCAACTGTGTGAGGGTTTGGCACCCCAAACTCTCATGTTGTTCAAGAGTCAATTGTACTTACATTTATCTTTCATGTTTTGGTGAGCTTTAAACAACATAATACGTGCCAAACAGATTTTGAAGTGGAATAATCAAAACTCTATTTGCTCTCTATTGCCATCACTGTATCTCCTTCTTTCTCTCATTCCTTTCACATTTTATCACATTAAATCATATCCTGCCCCTTGGATATATTGTTCAGAATGGGATTATTTTAATTAACTCATATTTCTTTTTCATATTACCTATAATTACACTCTCCTGTCCTTCTTTATCCCTACTCTCATTCCCCTCTGAGAGAACAGACTATTAAGTGCTACTCAGTGGGCTTGCCCCACAGTGGTCTAGTAGCTTTGGGTCCTAGTTTAAAAGGACTCATCCAAAGTCATGTAAAGCAAAGAAATTGGCTCTAAGAACTCACTGAAAGTTCTGGGAATACAATATTGAGCAATAAATTAAACTTCTGTTACAAATAAATAACACTTTGGAGACAATGACCTACAATGAAATGAAGATGAAGTTAAGATGACTTTGAGGATATCATGCTAAGGGAAATAAGTCAGATAAGTCAGACAGAGAACAAATACTGCATGATCTCACTTATATGTGGAATCTCAAAACAAAAATTAAAAAAACAAAAATAAAAACAAAAATGAACTCAGAAGCATAGAACAGATTTGTGGTTGTCAGAGAGAGACAGGGGGTGGTTGGGAAGGGTGGCATGTTGATGGAGGTATATGGGTGAAGGTGGTCAAAAGGTAAAAAAAAAAACCTTACAGGTTTAAGATAAGTCCTGGGATGTAATGTATGGCATGATTACTATGGTTAACAATGCTGTGTTGTACATTTAAAAGTTACTAGATCTTAAAAGTTCTCATCCCAAGACAAAAAATGTAACTGTGAGGTTATGAATGTTAAACTTAATGTGGTAATCATATTGATATATATATAATTAATTGCTAATTATTTTCTATGTATATATACATATATATAATTGTTCCATTGTATATGTGGACCAATGCAATGTTATATGTCAATTATATTTTAACAAAACTGTAAAAGGTAAATTTTTTTAAAAAGAAAAAAAAGGAGAAATGACAAAAGTACTAGTGACTTTTCTGATGACACTGAAATGATTGTCTGAGGTGCCAAATATATAGAGAAATATATAATTTTACCATTTCAAATTGGTTTTTTGTTCAGAAAACATGATGAATTAATGATTAATGAAAACATTAAGCACATCTAAGAAAATTAAAATTGCTTTACAAGGAAAATAAAGATGAGGTTCCTAATTGGTATAACAGTTTCATTCCCTTAGAAAACTTCAAATTCTGCCAAATTTCAGGTTTCAACAGCAGAAGAGGGAGTGAGGTGGTACTTTGGATCAGGAGATTTTCAATGTGTGGGACAATTGTACAAGCATAATTTCTGGTTGTTAAAGTTTATTAGTACCCAAAATAATATTTTTAAAATTTTTAGAAATACACTAAAGAAACAGAGGAGAACAACTCTCATAAAGATATAGCCCCCCAAATTCCCAATTCACATAGCGCTTACACCCATTGTAAAGGTCCAAAAGGTCTTTGTAAAATATCTTCTGAAAACAGTTGTTCTAATGTAACCTCTTCATTTAAAAATAAGGAAAGGACATCTAAGAAAATTCAGTTAATTATTTAAGTCTCCCAAACACTGTCAGAACTGATCATAGAATTTAATTCTCTGGATATCCAGTAATATATATTATTTCCACTAAACAATATTGATTGTAAAATGAGGGAAATTAAAAAAGAAAAAAATGCATAATTTAACAATAAATTAGTGAGACTCAGAGACAGTCAATCATTTAATTCTTACTAAAATTTTCCTACATATCTGTATGTATCTTAGGGTCAAAGATAATCTAATGTTCAGAGATGATGTTAGTCTTAACCTTGTGAACTCTGTAAATTTCCAAGTAGACATTCAGACCACTTAACAACAGGAACAAATAGAAAATCCACTAACACAGTTTGTCTGTAATTCAAGATAAGATATGCTGATCACCATGAAACAGCTGGGAAAATTAGCATCTTCACAGCAAGCAAGGTCTCCTAGCAATCTATAATAAGCTCTTTTATGTAGATTTCAAAATAACTGTATTCAAGATTATCTGTGTTCTATTTTCTTTCTTTTCCCCCCGTTAAAACCTATATCTACTACATTTGTTAAGAAGACAATTAAGTTAATTTGTGCATACATATGATTTTTTATAAAGAGGATATAGATTTCTAAAGTACATGTATGTTGTGTATGAAATTTTACATAAATATATTATTATATTATTTAAAATACATATAGCAATTATAATATCTAATTTTATTATTTATGTACGTGTATATTTAATATTTTTTTTCATATATACAAATGCAAAATGTTACCTTAAAGAAAAATGACAAACCTCCCTGAAGAAATATTAAGGATATATATACATGTAAATATTTACAACTTAAATTTAATCAGTATAA
This sequence comes from Cryptoprocta ferox, assembly GCA_028646485.1. Taxonomy (NCBI): domain Eukaryota; kingdom Metazoa; phylum Chordata; class Mammalia; order Carnivora; family Eupleridae; genus Cryptoprocta; species Cryptoprocta ferox. The sequence continues at coordinate 92,136,818 of CM053576.1, forward strand.
CATTTGAAAGAACAAGAAACTTTATGCAATTTAATTTGGGGACCAATGGGGTTATGCAAAAACCCCTTCACATTGCAGTGAAAAAAAATAATTCAAAAAATGAGTCAGTGCATGCTTTTGCCTTCATTAACCAGTTTTCTGAACATAGCAAATCTCTTATTTGTAATTTGGGATTGAAGAAGGTCTTAAGGATGACATACTGAGAATCATTACTCTTTCCCAGTTCAATAATGAGGAAAGACTAGCCTACAAATGTGAACAAACCTTATAAGATATTCTGTTCACTGAAGAGCACTCCGCTGACCTCTTCAGGAGTATAAAATGAACTTAAGTCTACTCTTCAAACTAGAAAACTAAAGGGAGAAAGATTCTCTAGCATAGAAAGGAAATACTCCTTTGGAGCTTCTCTTTTCAAAGCAAAAATGGATTCAGTCCCAAGAAAAAGGAAAATAGTCTCAGGACTATATAGTCCTAAAATGGCAGATGGAAATGTAGCCAAGTCTTTGTTTTAGGGTCCAGGCCTATGGAAATGAACCACACCGACAAGTCTTCTGTCCTTCTAGAACTTATATTCTATGTGGAAACATCATATATTCAACAATACTGGATTCTCATTAATGCCCCAACATACGATATTCATATATATTTATCTTACTCCACACAAAATTTTCTCCCTTAGAAATTAATATTCTTCATCTGAAAATTCCTATTTGGCTTCAAAGCACATAACAAATAATGAGTTGTTTCTACTTGTTGTCTAGATTTTTACATTATTAGGTTGAAAGTGACATTGAGGTGACATATAGTGACAGAACTTATGGAAGAAAATTTCCTAGGTATCCCATGACATTCTGTGCTAATTCTAAATACTTGGTGTTTTTGTTAAATTAAACTGAAATTTGCCTTTCTGTAGAACATGTTTCTAATTCTGCTATAAGAGGCGTCACGGGGAAATTTTAATTTCTCTTCCACATATAGCACCTGCACCTCCTACACTTCATGTTCTCTTTACCAAGATAAACACCCTAATTCCTTTACCTCTCCTTTAATATTACATGACTTTAGTCTACTTCTGTAGTCCATTCACTATCCTCTGGAAAATCTGTTAATAAAAACTTTCTTTAGGTTTAAAGTCAAGAACTAAAACCACTCTCATGTCCACTGCCTATAGATAAGCTATTGCCACTCATCTGTATGTACTTTTTTTATTTTTTATGCTTATTTAATTTTGAGAGAGAGAGAGAGAGAGACCTGGTGGTAGAGCAGAGAGAGAATCTGAAGCAGGCTCTGCACTATCAGAGCAAAGCCTGATGCAGGGCCCAAACTCACGAACTGTGAGATCATGACCTGAGCCAAAGTCAGACTCTCAACTGACTGAGCCACCCAGGTGCCCCTTTATGTATTACTTTAGTATAATCCAAGATTCCAACAGTTTTTCAAATTAGGAGTTGTTTTTTTTTTTTTTATCTATATTACCTATATAACCATGATGGTACACAGGAACAACACATGAAACAACATGAAATGTTTTTGCTTTAATCTACCATCTCTCAAACTCTATTTAGTGGCATAAGTTTCACCTGCATCTAAATAAAAAACAGCCTTCTCTTGACTTCTCTACTCTCAATAAGTAATACAATACTCTGGAATCTCAATTCAAGAATAAGGATGTTCCATCTCATGCAATGTTCAAAACTTCAAACTCAGCAAATCCTTTCCCCCTTGTCAGCTTGAGTTTGCTTCAGAACCGAAGCCTATAGGCAAATGGAATTAGCATATTTAACAGACATATCATCTGCCATTGAAGGTACTTTAGCAAAAGAGCATGTAGCTGTGCATCATGCAGTATCAGAGCTCCCTTGAGAGTGGCAGTATCCTAATTATCTATGGTGTTCTGGGATAAAGTGATAGACTGAGCAGAGGCTTTTTTTTTTAATGTTTGTTTTGTTTTGTTTTTACAATTTACCAAATTATTCAAAAGTAACATGTGACCCCCTCAAAAAAAAAACATTGGAAATTAAAGGTGGCAAGTGTTTTCTTCACCATCTTCTTTTATTTTGGAAGTGAAGAACCTTGAGGTTAAATATATGCAGTCATATAGCCAATGTTGTATAGCTATCAATTAGTTGTCTGAATTCTTTGCCAGGAAAGCAGAAGTTTAGCTGTTTTATTTCCCTAGCACGATCCAGGTCATCATGACAGAGCCATCTCTTGTAAAACAGTAACCATTGGGTTACTAATATCAGTGCTGCAGGAATGTGGCTACTATTTACTACAGATAGCAGTGGCAGGACAGTGGTGTAGTCGGTACATGCGACCAATATCTTACTGTGCTTACCTGTGCTGTCAGAAAATGTTCTTAGACCACTGAGAGTTGATAGGAACTGGAATCTGAGATTCCCCCAGTCATAGTTCTCTCTCATCTCTAGCCCAGTTACTTCACAACTGATCACAGCAACCGGATTTAGTCTCAATGGGCCTGCTGTATTGGATCAGGGTCACTATTTTTAGCTACCAATTTAGGAAGATGAGGCTCCCAGAATAAAATCTGATCTCCATTTCTACATACCATGCATGGGTGAATGGAAGAAATAATGCTGTATGAGCATGGAATGCAATGTTTTAGGGAAATAGTTTCCTAATTAGCTTCCTCAACTTACAATGCTTACCTACAATTGCTGCCTTTAAAATCCACCATTAGAGCATCAGTCCTTTAATTTAAGACTGGAATGCCTTTAAAAAACATTAATGCTATTCTGAGTTATTTACACCTCACCTTCAACCTCTTCATTATTCAATTAAGGCAGATAAAGTAAAAAAAAGTACAAGAACAATATACAAATAAGTGCTGTTGAGAGAAACAAACCTAAGGTACTGAAAATGGAAGTTTTCAAAGAGTGAAGAAAAATTTCAGATCCATCATTACTTTGTGGAACACTGACTTTTAGGGGAAAAAAAGTGATTTGAAAAAAAATTGAAGAAAGGCATTTATTTTCTAATTTTTTTTTTAGAGACAGAGAGAGCGTGAGCAGGGGAGGGTGAGAGAGAAGGAGGGAGACACAGAATCCGAAGCAGACTACAGGCTCTGAGCTAGCTCAGCACAGAGCCCAACGTGGGGCTCAAACCCAGGAACCATAAGATTATGACCAGAGCTGAAGCCGGATGCTCAAACGACTGAGCCACCCAGGTGCCCCAGCATTTATTTTCTAAAAGTCACTATCTAGTCATTGTTGATTTGTTTAAGAAAGAAAATCATCTGTTGTTCGTCCAAATGTCAATGACTTGGACAATGCAAGATGTCATCCATGTGACACATTACAATAAACTTAAAGAAAATGGACTTCCCCATTAATATATTTGCATATTGCTATTATGTGAATACAAATCACATTTGAGCTAATTTAGGACCACTCATGTGGCCTCTAAGCTATTGATATCATTTGTCAGTTATATGTCACATGCAGTAAGGCGGCCATGTGGCCGGACCCAGGGAATGAGAGTAAAGGAAGCAGGAGAGAATGTCAAAGTGGTAAGCAATTGGCCTGAGATTATGGTGAGGACCTGTGGCAGTATGAGTGAAATTCAGGACCATCAGGAATTTCTTTTTTTTTTAACTTTTACTGACTCACAGAGAAGTTCCTGACTTAGAAGTACACAATTCGGGGCCCCTGGGTGGCTCAGTCGGTTAAGCGTCTGACTTCGGCTCAGGTCATGATCTCACGGTTCATGGGTTCAAGCCCCGCATCAGGCTCTGTGCTGACAGCTAGCTCAGAGCCTGGAGCCTGTCTTCCGATTCTGTGTCTCCCTCTATCTCTGACCCTCCCCTGCTCTCTCTCTCTCTCTCTCTCTCTCTCTCTCACAAAAGTAAATAAAACAAAAAAATTAAAAAAAAAAGTACACAGTTCAATGAAACATCCAAAATTAACACTCATAAGTCATCAATACTCAGAAAGAAGTCAACATTTCAAGCAGCCTAGCAACCACCCTAGTGCCACCTCCCACTCATCACTGTCACTCTGTGTCACTTTTTAATCATGCTCTTGAACCACATGAATAAGTTCTGTTCTACTCCTATGGTATTAAAATTTTGTCACAAATTTTTGCTGAATTTTAGCAAATATTTCTATGGCATCAACTGAGATAATATAATCCCCCATATTTTATTAATCTGGTGAAATACATAAATTTATTTTGAAATTTAAACTAAACGTGTGGTTGTAATAAACCCAGCATAGTTGCTATGCATTTTCCTTTTTTTTTTTTTAAATATATTTTAACTCATATTGGTTTGCTGACAATTGATTTAGGGTTTTCTACTTCATGGATCAATACTGAAACTGGCTTATTATTTTATTTCTTTAATATTCTCGTTGGAGTTGGATATCCAATTCATGTCAGCTGCATAATGTATAAAATAACATTACATCTGACAAATATCTGTTAGAAATAGCTAAGGGAGCCATCTAGGTCTGAAAGTTTCTTTTGAGAAAAATTTAAAATTTGGATTATAGGGACACGTGGGTGTCTCAGTCGGTTAAGTGTCTAACTCTTGGTTTCTGCTCAGGTCATGATATCACAGTTCATGAATTTGAGCCCCGTGTCAGGCTGTGCGTGGACAGTGCGGACTGCTTGGGATTCTCTTTCTTCCACTGCCCCTCTCCCCCTCTTATGCTTGCTCTCTCTCTCTCTCTCTCTCCTGTCTCAAAATAAATAAATAAACTTTAAAAATATAATAAAATTTGGATTATATTTAATAGCTTTTCAGATTTTATATTTCTTTTTATGTTTCTTTTTGTGAGTTGGATATTTCTCAAAAAATATCTATTTTCTTTCAGATGTTAGATATTATTTTGTGTTATTTCTTCCCTCTACTTCTTTTTAAAGCCAGTCGTTTCATATTTATCCATTTTATTATTTTTCCCAGGGTCAATTTTTGCTATATTTGTATGATTATATATACATATATATTTGTAATATACATGCAAATATATACATATGTGCATATATAGACTATTGCCATTGTCATTCTGATTTCTATTATTGCCATCCTGCCATCCTTCTTGTTTCTTTGGTTTTAATCTGCTGTTCTATTTCTAGCATCTTGAAATTAATGTTTAGACCTAATGTCTCCCTTTAAGGCAATACAGTTTCCCCTCTAAATAGATTTAGCTTATCATTTTTTCTTTGATCCATAGTTTATTTAGAAGAAGATTTTTAAATAATTTTCAGTTTCATAAGACAGTCTGCTTAACTGTGTGTTAAAAATGTCTATCTTATAAACATTAAAAAATAAATTAAAAAAAAGAAACCTCCCCTTCTCTCTTTCTCTCTCTCTCTCTCCTCTCTTCCCCTCCCTCTCAAAAATAAATGTCTAACTACCTTAATTCCACTTTGTCCAATAACATAGATGGTATAACTTCAAAATCCTGAAGGTCATTTGAGGCATGTTTATAATCTGAACTGGGTTTTGCTTTCAAGAAAGTGTATTGACAAATGTTGTGTTCTGTCAATTTTGGTTGTTCTGTCAATTACTGGGGAAATTAATATTTTCTACTCTGTGCTTTTATCTGTGCTTTTTTTTTTTTACTTCTTTCCATTCTTTACATGTTAGACACTATGTTATCTGTATAAACAAATGCATATAAATCTAGAATTTTTATTTATCTTCCTGGTGAGTTAAACCTTTATTATTATGAAATGTCTATTTCTAGGTAGGGTTTTCCCTAAAAATCTAAGTTATCTGATTTCATCATAGTGTTTTGTGCCCATCTCAGACAATCAATAACCAGTGTTGTGGTGGAAACAGCCCTTCTGGTACTTATTATGGTGATAAGACACCCTTCAGAAATAACCACCAGGGGACTTAGGGAAAAAATAAAGTTTATTACTTACAGGACTGAAAGTTACACAGCACACCTGAGGCCAGACACCTAGGTTTCAGGTAAAGACAGAGCACACTTCAGTCTCAGATTTTGCTTTTACTGGGGTTGAAAGTGGGGATCTTTGGTTTTATGGACTCATTCTTTATTGGTGAAATAAAAATATAAGAATAGGAATTCAAAGTGTAGGAAGAGAAAAAACAAGTGGCCCAATGATCAGTTATCCAAATCCATGGAGATTCCTAAAACAAAAGAGCTTGAGTGTGGGGATACAACCTGGCTCTTTAGGTAGCCTTGTGGCTGGCACTGTGTTTATTCAAGAGGGCTATCTTTAAAATGGATGCCTCTTTGAAATGTAGATCTTGGCAGTCAAAGCTTAAGTCAGACACTCTGATAACAAAAAAGAAAGAAAGAAAGGAAGGAAGGAAGGAAGAAAGAAAGAAAGGAAAAAAGGAAGAAAGGAAGGAAGGAAGAAAGAAAAAGGAAGGAAAGAAGGAAGGAAGGAAGAAAGAAAGAAAGAAAAGGAAAGAAAGAAAGAAAGAAAGGGAGAGAAAGAAAGAGAAAGAGAGAGAGAAAGAAAGAGAAAGAGAAAGAAACAAAGAAAGAAAGAAAACAAAAACACAAAAAAACAAATAACAGTTGTCTGGGCTATAACTACACAGAACCACAGTAGCTTTTTTGTTTTTTGTTTTAATCATTTTTTAACACTTTTTCTTTGTGAATCAGCGATGACAAATTTTATATTTTTATATATCATTAGATACATTTACACTTAACTTATTACTAATAAAAATTGGTTTAAGTCTACAATTTCGTTGTTTGCTTTATTTATCTTATATGTCCCATTAGTCTCTTCTTTCTTACTGTGTTTTGCATTGCTAGGTTATCATCCCATTCTTCTATCATTTTGTTAGTTTGTACATTATTTTAATTTAATTTTATTGGCTAAGTTTACAAATTGAATCTTCAAATTTTCAACAACTATTAGAAATTATCAATGTTAAAAAGGGGCGCCTGGGTGGCTCATTCAGTTGAATATCTGACTCTTGATTTCAGCTCAGGTCATGATCTCATGGTTTGTGGGTTGAGCCCCACATGTGACTCCCTGCACTGATAGTGCAGAGCCTCGTCAGGATTCTCTCTCCTTCTTTCTGTCCTTCTCCCCTGCTCATGCACACTTTCTCTATCTCTCTCAAAATAAATAAACTTAAAAAAGAAAAAGAAAAAATTATCAATGTTAAAAAAAAAGAAAATATCAATGTTAATCCCTGATGGAAATGCAAGGACATCAGAGGATTTTAACTTCACTTACAACCTAACCTATGATTTATATATTATGCTAGATATGGGTTTCAATTTTGAATATATTTTAAAATAATGTGTTAATATATTTATTTTATAATCAGTATTCATTTGGATATACTCACATATTTATTCTTTTTAAAGTTTCCTTTCTCTGGTAGAACAAGATGCTTTATTGTGGTTCTCTGACTGATATATTTTCTAACTGTTTTGTCTATAAAATGCCATCAGTTTACATTTATTTTGAAAGCTATTTTCTTTGGCTTTAGAATTTTGGACTGCTAGTTATTTTCCTTAAAGTATTTGAATATACCATTCCATTGATTTCTGGCTTCAGTTGTTTCTCTATCTGCCTGTCAAGTTCTTTTTTTATTATTCTTTCTCTGCATGTTTTTATGAATTTCTCATTGTTTTGTGACTTTGCAGTTTACTATGATGTGACTTTATATCTTTTATACTTGAGATTTGTAGTCTTGCTTGAATATGTAGCTTTCATCTTTAGTCTATAAACTTAACTTTATGTAATTTGCTGATGTACTTGAACCATTCTAAAAAAACAACAACAACACAATTTATCATTTACTTATAAATTTTAAATATACACTTAGCAAATGTTTCAGCAAATGAAAATATATGGGTCACACAAAAGGGTGCACTATTTGGTGATAGCAGCTTTATTCATAATATCCAGAAAACTGGGAACAACCAAAATACCCGTCATCTTGTGAAAGGATAACGCATTTAGGTACATCTGTACAATGGAATGCTACTCAGCAATACAAAGAAAAGTAACAAACTGCTGATAAACTAGTAACATGGAAAAAGAATTTCAAAAGAATTATGACAAATGAAACAAGCCTGAAACAAAACAATATATACTATGTAAGCTCATTTATATAAATCTTTTGAAAGGGCACAACTACAGTGACAGAAAACAAATCAGAGTTTGCAAGGGGCTTAGATTGAGAAATAGGCTGTGCAAAGGGACAGGAGAAAATTTCGGGGGGTTGATGGAATACCCTTTATCACAATTATTGTGATGGTTACATACTATAGATCTACACAAATTCATCAAACTGTAAATTGATTAATTTTGTTTTATGTAAATTGTACCCAATAACAGATTTTAAGCATTTACAATAAACAAATTAGATAACTAATTAGAAATATATACATATGCTCATTTTATATTATGCTCTGTGCCACATAAGTGGATGACCTGTAAGTATTTTTATGAAGCAAACAAATCAGTACATCAATTGATATGCCAAATAATGTTGATGATAATAATAATAATATACTAAATAATATTTTAGACAAAATCATGTGATTGTGATTATAACTCAGTCTTATATTCAAGACTTACTTTATTTTGTTCTAGGAAGATTGTGTTAAATGTATTCTCTAAGAGCTTAATATTTTTCCATCTCTGTGGACTTGCTTAACTAATTTATTTGTGCTGGAATTATGTCATTTTCTCTGACAATAGCAAAATCACCAAACACATTTCCATTTTTAATCTCACTCTAGTTTTAAGTCCTATATCAAATATACTCTGTAAGATAATGCAAACATCCTCACCACTAGAAGCAATCACTCCAAATTCTAAATAAACTATATTATTACTTATTTTTTATATTTTGTAAAACCTTTGAAGTCAAGGATTGCATTTCTTGTAGAGACCAGCACAATCTCTTACAAATATGTATCTGTTTTAATATTTTATGAATATGTTTATATGATATATTTTCATGTTGACCTTTTCACAGACATATGATATTGAAAAGAACTACTTTGAAATTTGATCTTATTTTTTTTTAAAGATGCATATTAACTCAAAGCAAGAAATAAAAAATTGATGACTGACTTAAATTAAGGCCTATTTGATCTTATGAATATCTCAAAACTGAGGTTGCATGAGATACAGGCAAGTGTTTAAAGACATCACCAAAATAACTCTTGCTAGTAAGTAGGTTAAATGTACAGCCTGAGGAAATTTTACAGAAAGTTCTTTTCCCATGGCTATTTTTAAGAGATATTTTATCTGTGTCATAACTAGCCTGTCAGAGGAAGCCAGTTTTGATTAAAGTGAACAACAAAAATAGAGAAAAGCAATGTCTTACCCTATTTTCTGTTGATATTATGAAGATCCCCACATCTGAAAATAAAGTATCTTTAATGCAATACCCCATACAAAGAAGAAAAATTACCGATTAGACTGTGTCATAGGGAAAAATGAACTAGGTACACCCAGAGGAAAGGTACATAAAAACTAACTAGTGAAACAATATGGGGGCAGTCCTCAACAACTGCTCTGTCAGTCCTGTTTTCACTTTTAATAGACATGGATGGTAGGATTTGTAAACATAATATGTCATTGCATTTTGTATGTCTTCAACAACTATCATGGCAATTTTCTAATACATGTTCACATATAAGAGTATTAAACTAAGACAAATTTTCTTATTTCTGGATGATGCCATGGTCGGAATATTGTACTTAGTGTTACCTATTTAAGTAACCAAATTATGGGGAGAACACCACACCAAATGGAACACTGGAAGAGTAACCAAAGGAAGAATGTAGAGTCAGGATAAAATGTGCATGTCAAGTATCACTGTGTATTAAAACAACTGAGTTCAGAAAACTTTTCATTGTTATACCATGGACATTCTTTACTAAGCAAAATTATTATTTATAAAGGTGAAATACTCTAAAATTTTACCAAAAGTGAAATGTAAAAAAAAAAAGTCACAGGGCACCTGGGTGGCTCAGTTGCTTAAGTATTCAACTCATGGTTTCAGCTCAGGTCATGATCTAGTGGTTGGTGAGTTTCAGCCCCACATTGGCTCTGCACTGATAGGATAGAGTCAGCTTGGGATGATTTCTCTCCCCTCCCTTCTCTCTGCCTCTGCCCCATCCCTTCTCATTCTCTCTCTCTCTCTCTCTCTCTCTCTCTCTCAAAATAAATAAATAAATGTAAAACAGCTTTTAAAAAGAAACTATTTATGCAATAGCTTATTATTCAGTAGTTCTAAAATATGTTTGTGTCTCCTGTCTTATCATTAAATAATATTTCATAAATTTGGAAAATACTAATAAAATCAGAGGTACAAGTTAAAGCTAAGAAAAAGAAAACACTTTAAAAACCCTAAATTTTAATATAGCTTTCCTATGGATGGTCAGTTTCATTGTGATTAATATTTTTGGGTTTTCTTAAAGTTGTCTATTTTTTAAGTTTTTTAAAAAATAATTACCACGGATTAGTTTTTAAAACTTATTTTAAAATTGATTCAATTTCAGTGTTATTAAATAGTTAAAACATAAATAAGAATGGGTCCATGGGCCATTTGATCAGGCAGGGGCTCCATATGTGGTAGACAATGTCCAGACTACAATTGGAATACTCCCCTATTTGGGTGCATCAGGTGACTCTAACATGCAAATTTGCCAGGGATGCTAAGATGCATTCTGAGTTTTTTAGTCTTTAAGGAACAGAATTAAAACAGGATAACAAATTGTCAGAAACCATGGAGCAGCCTAATGTAGTACAGCCTTGTAGGGTCTCAAGGCAGAAAGGACAATTAGAAGTTATATAGACCAACTTCAGACCACAGTAAAGTGAAGTAAGTAACTCATTGTGTGGAATGGAAACTAGGAGTCCAGGAAATAGCATGGAGATTGTGTGCAAGGGTTGTAATGTAAGTGATAATTCAGTTATATCAAATTTATTTCAAGATTCAAGAGAGTAACTAATAAGTAAGATTAAAGAGAGATAGAGTTTTCTATCTCTAATTGGCTGAAATCATCCTCAAGTAAGATACTATCAATAAAACAGTTTGGATTAACAGTACAGTAACTTCCTGCATTCTGTGTCTGGTAGGGAATTTGCTCCTGTGATAGGAAACTACTACATCCCCTGCTTACTTTTGTTGACTCGTGTTATCATTTTTATATATTTATATATTATATATATATATATATATATATATATATATATATCCTTAGATAAACCCAATGAAGAGCTACTTGTCTGGCAGGAATCCTGTAATCTTGTTTCTGTTACTCCCAGACTTGCATCTTTTCTGACTCATGTTATTAACTCGAAGCCCATTTTCACTTCCACTGCAAACCATCATGGAAGACATGGGCCCTGCCCCTTCTAGTTGAAAGAGATTTCTAATGGTATGAAATGAACTTATATTGAGGTTAAGAACTCTACCTCTCAGATGTTGCCTGTAGGTTGTAGCCTTGTTAGAAAGGCATGGCTTTTTGAAGTCATGTATGCTTGAATTCAAATCATGACTCCATTAGTCATTAATCTTTGGAGAAATTATTTAGTCCATTGGAATCTCAGTTTTGATATTCTTCAAGTGAGGAAAATAACAATGAGTTACATTTATCTTGGGAGTCATGAGATATAGCAGAATTAAAATTTGTAGGAATGTATGTGGGACATAGGAAATGCATGATTTCTCTCTTTCCACTTCTTTTTTTTTAAATTTTTTACACCACCTTTCAAGGCACATGTTAATGGCAGTTTTATGTACAGAATGCCATGCTGTATTCATTTGTTTTCTCCAAAAATGCTAGTAGATGTTCTGTAATCCTATATTGTAGAAAACTGCAGGTACTATTATGTATCATGAGGAGAAACTCATCCACCAGAATGATACCATGTTCTTCCCCCTTACCTGAATATTTATGAAAGCTATATCCTCAGATAAATTCTCTAGTAACTAGCACCAATATGATAAATTGGTGTCATTGTCAGGGCTTAACTTATAATACCTCAGGCTGGGTGTCAGGCTAGGTGGGAGATTCCCATTCCTATAGCTCTAATTGGTCCCTCAAACTCTGAAGCCTCAGCCTCAAACCTGAGCAACAGAGCAACTAGGGAAATATATATGTCTTTAGTTGGGATGAAAAATACCAACACTGTAAGGCCCAGCTATAACTCCAATTCACCTAGACCAAATATTGCTTAAGGAAGGGATCTGACAAATATTCAAAAGAAATTCCCTAGTTCATAGATAGAGTAGTCTCATCCTTGCCCACCTGGATCAGGACCTATGGATGCTCTACAAAATTGATATTACATTTATGAATTCAGATGCAATAGAAAATTTCATCTACCAAGCTGTAGTCATAAAAAGTAGCTAATATAGTGAGTATCAGTGATACTGAATACAGTATCAATATAGTGATTCTGTATGTTTATTTTATTTTATTATTTTTATGATTGCTTTGTTTAGATTCTACTAGGATACCCTCTTCCTTACTGTAATAGAGCTGGTTTCGGGCATGTAACATATGCACTCATACAGACCCAAAGTTTGATTTAATGCTTCACTCTTGTAGTCCTGACACTCTTACTAATTTTTGAACAAGAAATCCCACTTTTACATTTTTCACCAGGCCTTACAAATTATGTAACAGTCTTGGTTGGAATTTATTATTTTGTCACATCCACAACACCATATTTATTTGACCAAATTGTACCACTCTATTTGGAAATATTCTTTTACTGACACTGCATGGATTAGTGCTGTTTGACAATAAACTTGCTTAAGTGGACTCATGGGAAATATTTTTTTGACTGGTCACTCTCTTCCACCTTCCTTAGATAAGGTATCCTTTTTGTTACCCCTCACTGTTTATGTATGCACATTCATGTACATTTCTATCACAACATAGACTGTACATTTTCTTTCCTAATTTTTTAGTCTCTCTTGGTATGTTAGTAAATTGCTTTGTCTCTTCTGTCAGCAGCACCTAGCAAAGTACCCAAGAGACATGCAAACATTAACCCTATTAATGAGGGCTCTACTCTTGTGATTTAATCACTGCAATGTTCCCATCTTCAAACACAATCACATTAGGGACTGGGTTTCAACATGGGAATTTTAAGGTCAGAACCATTTATTTAGTCCATGGTGATGATCAACTCCTCATTGCCTGATTTTATCTTAAGGACAAAATTCCTGGTTCTACATTAGGGACTGGGTTTCAACATGGGAATTTTAAGGTCAGAACCATTTATTTAGTCCATGGTGATGATCAACTCCTCATTGCCTGATTTTATCTTAAGGACAAAATTCCTGGTTCTACAAGGTACTATAATGTCCAATACCTCCTCAGCACCCATGTCTTTTCAACCTCTAAAACTTATAGATAGCCCACAGTAGGACTTTTCTAGAGTTCTGTACTTTGATGAATCTCTAAGAGGGTGAACAACTGCACCCTATATTCCAAATTCACAATATATTATCCAGATGGTGACAATTTTAAAAGTAAAAGGGACACTTTTAATAATTATTCCATGATAACCAACAATGGCTATATTTGGGCCTACAGAGTTGTACATCTGCCCTAGCTGTAAGTTGGGTATTTCTCTGATAACTCCCTTTAGTTTTTGCTCTACTATTTTTTCTTTTAAAAAATTAGGAATAAATTACTCATTACATATTGGTCAAAGTAAGAAGTAAGTTATGTATATAATTTTTTAAATTTATTGCTTAATTATTATAACCAGCCTCATCTAAACAACTCAGCTTTAGGATTTTGATATGTGCTACACAGCTTGAGAAGTATACATTTTACCATATCATTCAGAGAGATAAAAGCAAATCTCTCCTCAAAAGTGTTAGAATTTTCATTGTGCACTTAAAATCAGCAAAGTAACTGAATAAAAACTTAATCTAATATCAGGTGCACCCAAGAGTTTCCTATATTGACTGAATACGATGGACATTTGCTTCTTCATTTTCATCTCTGTCATATTTCCTTGCATTGTTTTGCAGCCATCAACTTTTATTTCAAAACATTTGGTAGAGGCCATGAACTGAAAATGCTTCTGTAACCATGGGACCATATCTAGATCCACTTCCAAATTATTTATTTTCTCATAGATTGGGTTATAGTTTTTAATCTTGCGACCTTCTATTTTTGCTATTTCTATGCAAATCCCCAAAAGAAAAGCATTCAGTTCCTCTATGAGTTCATCTGTTAGTATAGACATTAGAGATAACATTGAAAACATAAAACACAGAACATACAACGTACACTGGATTATGGTAGGAGATAGACTATGCATAGTTATACAGTGTGGCAGAGGTGCAAAGGAATGTCTGATGAGATTGACAAACACTAGTAATTAGCACAAGTGAAAGTGTGCCTCCAAAGAGCTAAAGGCATTAGGGATGAAATCATGGCCAAATACAGTGAAACCTAAAAATGTGCATTTATTGGACTGAAATAATGAGCTCTCGCTCACCAAGCCAATTAGCACACAAAGCAATTGAGAAAAATAATTCAGTCCCATAGGAACATGCTCCAAGTTAAATAACAATCTCTTACCAAGACAATATACAGTTAGCAGATTAAATATCAGATACACAGATTTAATTGCCTATCTTTTACACATTAATGCTGAAATCTACACTGTTATAAACACTATTTGTGGTGAACTAGTCCAAATGCCTCATTTTACATTTGAATAATCCTTATAGAGTTGTAGACGGTCACCTAAAGTCATATGTTTTTACTGACAAGAGTCAAGGAAAATCCATAGCTTCTAAAAATGTTTCACTAGTTATTTAAATATTTATATACTATTTTGACCTATTTTAGAGAAAGGTGCCCTGCCAGATAATTTTGTTGCCACCTGGACACCATTACCATTCCTTTATGTATTGTTATCTGCATTATAGAGTGGAAACCAGGAGCTACATTTCCCAGAATCCCCTCTTCCCTAGGATATTAGGTTTGAATTTGCAAAGCAGGAGAGGTTTGCAAGATGGAGAGGAGGAAGGTCATTGTTCTCCAGAAATAGTTGTAGTCAGACACTTTGGTAGCCATAAGGGGGATAATCAAGATTCATAAAGACTTAGTGAGGACTTGAAAATTTTTGCTAAACTTCTGTATTTTAAGACAAATGGTGAGAGATTTTCCAGATATCCTTGAAAATCATGAAAGCTTCTTGTTGATCTTTTGACAACCAGATGCTTAGATACTTTAGCCTAATGTTCTAAATTGTTTCATAATTATTTAGGCTAAAGGTGCAGCTTCTCCCTGAGGCATGATTTGATTGTGATAATGGACAAAACTCAAAAGACTCAGTACAACCTTTTGCTGGGAACTGACACCTTCATTTCTGTTAACATTCCATTGTCAAAGCCTATCACATGGCCCCACATAAACAGGAAATACACTCTTGTCAGGCATCCTGGGGAGAGGGAAGTGAACATTTGTTAATGAATAATATAGTCTACTACACATTACTAATATGACAACATTGAAACAAAACACTAGGTATGTAAACCAATGATATAAAAAATATTTGAATTAATAAACAGCTAATTCACCTCAGATTATAAATGATGTAAACCTGGAGTTTGATTCAAGCCCCACATACGGTTCTTTGATTGTCCTGATTTATTTATTGTTTTTCTGAAATATACTAAAACATATCTATTAACTAAAATTCAGAAAACAAATAAATGTAAAGAAGGAAAAAACCTCATACAATTGTAATTGCACCATTATAAGATAGCTATGACATTTTTTCTTTAAGAAACTCTTTCATTCTCTTGATAGAGATTGAATGATGGTTTTATAAACAATATCACACTATTAAGTTGATTTGTAATTGCTTTTTTACCTCAACGTGTATCAAAAAAATAGTTCATGTTAGTAAATATAAAAGAGCAGTCATGTTAATTTACTGTGTAACACAATATTGTATACATGTACATTATTTTAATTAACTAGCAGGGTATTGATGACATTTAATTTGTTTCTTTTTTTTTTATAGTACAATGCTATGATGAAAAATCTTCATGAATGTAATAAGAAACCAGAAAGAAAGAAACCAAGTCTTCCATATCATATCATCTTCATGGACTTGGTCAGTTACTTTCTAAGGATAAATTGCTGGAGGGAAGAATGATGGTCCAAAGAATATACGAATTTTAACTTTTATCAACATTGTTACATTATCTACAAAGCTGTTATACCAATATCCCCTATAATAGCAAGTCAACTGTAAAAATGTATTGCTTAACATGTTCTTCTAACTTGAAATTGATCACACTCTCAATTTGTTCCTGGTTAGTCAGTGACATTTTATACCTTTGATTTCTAGTAAGGAACTTTTTCCCAAATATTTATATACGACTCATATTTCTTCTATTGAAATTTTCTTATTTAATTTATTCTTATAGATTTGTGAGAGCACCTTATGTAATAATAATATCCAAATTTAATCCATTATATTTGTTGGCAATATTATCTTAGTTTGGTATTTGTCTTTCATACTTTCCCAATTATTTTTACTCATTTATTTAATATGAACTGAGGGTCTTATAGATGGCAAATCACATTCTGCATGTGATAACAACATAGCGAATGAAATAGTTCAATGTGTTGCCCTCATAGAACCTACCTTTCTAAATAGTTAGAATAAATTTCAAAGGACTTTAAAGAAACAAAACAAAAACAGTGAAAGAACAGGAGTTCTGAGCAAAGCAAGGAATTCTATACTATCTAAAGAAGTCAAGGAAGGCATTCTACAATAATTATGTGACATTTGAGGAGATACTTGAAAGTAGTGAGGGAGTAAGTTATTTGGACATATGGGAAAGACTGATCCATGAAGAGGGAAGAGCAAATTCAAAAGCCCTATGTTTGGAATATGCTTGGCTAGTACCAGGAACAGCAATATCATGAGTTTGGCCACTGTCAAGTACAGGAGAAAGAAACCAGAACAGAACAGTGGTGTGGAGCCAGATCATATTGGACTTTTTAAGGAATTCGGCTTTTACTCTGAGAGAAGTGGAAGCTGTCTGATGATTCTAAAGTATGGGGGGGGGGGTGCTTGATGTGACTTATGCTTCAGAGAGGCACTCTAAAAAGCAGCTATGTGAAATGTATCATCAGAGGACCAGAGTAGAAGCAGGGAGACCAGGAAAAAGGCTATTAGAATCATTCAAGTGACAGATAATTGTGATGTGGAAGGAGTTAAAGGGGAGGTGGCAAAACATGGTCATATTCTGGAAGTGTTTTCAGCTAACAATTTTTGCTAAAGTATTGAACGTGTGCAATATGAAGAAGTAAAGGACAAGAGAGTTGGGTTCAAGCAACCAAAGGGAAAAAAATGTACCTCACAGATTATTTTAGTTACTCATTCTAATTCAAATCTATCAAATGTCTATATTCAAATCTATATATATATATCAAATCTATATATGTCTATATTCTTGCATATGTATATGTAAGTTTAGATATATCACTATATCTCTATTTGGAGCCTATATTCAGATAGTTTGTTCCTGTTAATGGAAACAGTATGTAATGACTTACATAATTTTTTAAACACAATATTTATTTCAATATTTATCTTCCTTGTAAGCAAATATCTGAATACTAACTAGCTCTAATAGAACTTCAAATAATTTGGGGTGGGTGTGTCCATGTAAGATAATCTTGTATTTTAAAATAATATTTTCCTTTAGTCTTTTCTCTATCCAATTTCTATGCCTCATTTATTTTTTTCTTGTCTCAATGAATTCGTTTGTACTTCTAAAATGGAAATAAAGATTTTCTAACCTAATAAATCATCATAGGAAAAATTCTATCAGGGTAATAGTATAAAATGATAATTAAATCCTCATGTACATTAAAAAACACTATAAACAGCAAGAGGATAAAACCTACATTATCAATTAACTTACTATTGTTTATACTAAATAATGAACTATGTAATACATGGAGACAAAGAGACAATTTTTGATATTACAAAACTTTAAACTAGTTAAGGTTATCTCAAAGAAACTAATAGAAATTAGTATATTATGAGTTTTAATATCAATTGATATTGAGTAACATATCCTAAATGTTTTATCCATTTAGTATTTGTTTTATTCATATGAGATTTCTATTAAAACCTCCATTTCATAAATGAAGAATTTGGATGTTAGATTAGGAGTCTCCGTATGATAACATAAATCAACAGAGGATTATATAATATAGCATATGACCCAGTTCTCTATGACTCAGAATATAACTGACATAGGTAACCACAGGAGAGGCAGGTCACTTGAGCCTGGATTACTTAGGTGGTCACAAAGCAAGCAACTGTGATATTTTTTTTAGAAGGAACTTAGATGCGATTATAGCATAATGGAGTAAGAATAATATTAGTTGTGGCATCGGTTCTGGTTTCCTCTCCTGGTTCTGACAATTTTTGAGTGTTAGATTTTTGGGCAGTCATTAATTCTGAGTCTCTTTTAGTTTTACCAGATAGCAGATGAAACAGTCACCTCACAATGATGTCATGAGAATTAAAAGAGGTATTTTTTTTAAATATTGTAAAGTGAAAAGGAAGACACGTTGAGAAAAGAAAGATACTAAGTCTCAGAAAAGGTGAGGGTAACAAGTGAGTATCACATTTTGGGGCAGTATGGGGACCAAAGCTATAATGGAAAATAAAATGTATGCTCATCTATTTTCTGATTTGCACAGGGAGTACTTATTGCACCAGCCATTTGAGAGGAATGTATCAGTCTCAGTGATTCAAACATGCCCAGACAACTGCAATTCGAGATGATGAAAGCTGTATCTTTGATATGGTGGGGATTGAAGCCACCTGAGTGAAGTAGCCAGGCCAGTTAGTCCCAAAGGGGTAAGTAACTGCTGCACTCTGCATTGGCAGTTGTCTGGACATTTTCTGTATGATCAAGGTAAGAACATATATCTCAGGCTAATAGAAAGCAGAATTGTGAGGTCCTTTGGCCATCTGAGGGACTGAAAGAAGTTTGGTTTGTCAGGGAGAGAAGGTGTAGTGTGGCAGAGTGTGACACAGAAAAGACCCTTGATGTTGATGGACATTACATACCACATTTAGGTCATGTACAGTGGGTTTGTACTAAGAGATGTGAGTTCCATTTTTATAAGATAGGGTGGACTAAAATACTCTACATGAATTTTTAACTTTGAAGAGATGCCTTCTAATGAGCTGGATAGCAAGATCCTGAAATAATCCAAGAAAATGGAGATAAGGCAGTCTTGAGAGATATTTAGAAACTCAAATGTACATTACTTGGTAGATTAATTAGCTCTGGGAATGAAGAAGTAGAATTTGAGGAAAACACTAAGGTTTCTGTTTTGGGATGCCTAGGTAGTTGCTAGAGCTCTTAACTAAGCTTGGGAAAATAAGAGCTAGGGAAGTTTGAGGCAAGGATAAATGAGCTGAGCTTAGAGGATAATAATTTTGAAGGCTGTACTGGACATGTCGCTCTACTCCTCAAGAGGCAATAACATGCATGGGATGTACAAGTTTAAATGCTTTGGAAGACAGGTACAGATTTCTTATTTGATAATATAAGAATGAAGGGCCTAGATAAATGTTGTTAGGAACACCATCTGATGATAGAGTGTTTGGGGGAGGGTGAAATTGACAATACTGTGTATTACGATTCTGCAAGGAGAAAGTGATGGTAGGTGAGAGGATTTTAATTAATGTGCTGGAAACTGTTGAAACTGTTTTTTAATTTGTGTGCTTGAAATCTTGAGAGACTGGACTAGAATAGAAATTGTGGAAATTCAGTGGATGCAAATGGAAGGAAATAAAACAATGTTGATTTTGATTGCAGACTGCCACAAAAGAACTACCAATAAAGGGTGGAACCAGATAATCGGCAAAAGGATACTCTGCATCTATAAGGCAGAAAGACATGGCTTTGAAAACTGTTTACATTTTATTATTTATTATTTAGTAGTACTGGCTATGCACCAGCTCTAGGACACCCTCATTGTTTCCACTTTTCCCTTGACTTTCAGAAGGTGTATTCGATTTGCCAAATACTCTCAGACAATAAATAGAAGAGCTGAAATTTCAAATTCAAATCTCTCTAGTCCCAAGGCCCATTCTTCTTATTCTGCATGTGATGAGGAAGTAGACTAAATGTAAGAGATAAAGCGGAATAAACAAAAGGAAATGTGAAACAAAAAATAGAGAGAGGGACACTGGATAGCTTAGTCGGTTAAGCATTTGTCTTGATTTTGGCTCAGGTCATGAGCTCATGGTGTGTGAGTTCAATCCCTGTATTAGGCTCTGTCAGTGTGGAGCCTGCTTGGGATTCTCTCTCTCCCTCTCTCTCTCTCTTCCCCTCCCCCACTCATGGTTGCTCGAGCTCTCTCTCTCTCTCTCTCTCACCTTCAAAATAAATAAATAAACTTAAAAAAAAAGAAACAGAAAGAATGAAGACAATGGTGGAACAGGGAGAAGGTTTAATGCCAAACTTTTCTTCCTTTTGAATGATCAAATAAATATTAGTAGCAATAGGAAGAGTCACTTCCTTTGAGATATACATATAGATATATATACATATATATAAAAAATAATTGATGCATACACAGAACACATACTTAGATACACATATACACACACATATACTTACCTTCTGTTTTATTTAATAGTGATTTGTCTCAAGAATTATTCTGGGAGTTGCAAGTCTCTAAAATATTTCTATCTTCTTTAATGGATGTGTCAAATTAATTCTGAAGAATAAAAAGAGACAGAAGGATAAAGTAGCCTCTGAGACAATTATAATTTGAAAATAAGTTCCTCTGTTTATGCAGATACAATTATTGGCCAGAAATAGTTTTTTTGCCATGTTTATATCTCAAAATTTCAGAGGATTTGTTAATCTTCTTGCTACCAGGGTCTTCCTAAACCTATCATTTTCCACTGCTGTACCTCTAATCTTTGGCAGCCAGTTTATGAATTTGGCACGGGTTTGTAATTTTACCTGCTGGAGATAGGGGTGTATAGTATGTGTCTAAAGATAATAAAAAAACTGAAATGCATACATTCAACACAGTTAAATCTAGCACTTGTCATGTGCCAGGTTCTAAGAGATTACCTGGTTGGTTATGCAAATATTTATGTGATACACAGTTACTGCCCTATATGGTTTTATTGTTAAGCAGAGGAGAAAGCAAGTAAACCAATAATCAAAGAACAGCATAATTTGCTAAGAATATAAATATAGTGCTATATGATCAAAGACTAGAAAGTCACTAACCCTGATGATGAAGAATGGAGAAGGCTTCCTAGAGAAAATCAGATTTGACCTGAGTATTTGCAAGAGTCCAGCTCCAGCAAGTCCAGGGCTCCCTGAAGGATGGATGGTGTCAGCGAAAGGGAGTGAGAGAGCCTCAAGTTTCTTTCTGATCACAAGGCAGGCATCTCTGCTCTGACCAGAGAGTCAGCTTTATTTATTGAAAAAATGTATGGGGTACAAATCAGAAGTGGCAATTACCTTAGACAATGATTTCTGATGACAAATTCTTTGATATGTAAAAATTTCCCAGAACATTGATTGGTAAAAGACTCATGCATAATCTTTATCAATAGTGATTGATGTAGGTGACTTAGATGCTTATCATATGGGGAAGGAAGGTATCTTTAGCATTCAAATACAAGGCAATGTTTTTAGCATAGCAAAGGCAAGACTTAGTTCTTTGTGAGCAGGGGTCAATAGCCTGTTTTCTCCAGGGGAAGAAAAACAGGTTTCTCAGGAAATGTAATATTTGCTCCCATAATCACAAAAGAAGAAACTCCTATAATAAGTTCCTTCATAAGGTTCAATCAGCATTTCAGGGCCAGAATAAGGAGACAAGTCACTCCTGATACCAGTCAACAAGGCACCTTGCAAGGGGGTTGGTGCTCAAGCAAAACTAATTGAGTGGGGGTAGACATCGGTAGCCATCTGATGGCGGGAGGCCTTGCAAACCTTCCTTACCTCACAAGGAGATTTTCTCAACTTCGTAAGTTCAGAAACGGCTTCAAGCACTCGACCATGAGTGTAGAGATTACTAAAAATAAAATAAATTAACTTTAAAAAATTTAAAAAAGTACATCCTCAAATAAATATTTCTTCAGTAAATACCTAATTCAAAAATCAAAAAATCTTATAGATAAATGTCATCCCAGTTAACAGATGAGATTACTGAGCGGCAGAGTATAAATTATTTCTCTAATTTCATCCAGTATTTGTAAGTAGGATGAGTTCACTTTTAATATGGAACTGTCTGGATTGCAATTCCATGCTTCCCAATCAATATGTTAAGGTCCTTAGATATCAGAGTGTATCTAGCTCTGTCCATAAAGTGGCCCTGAGCTTTCTTAAGTTATTCATATCAGGAAGAATGAGGACATTCACAGAGGTAGGGGAAGAACATCTTAATTACCTTGAGTAATGTTTAATAGGGCAGACACTATATGGGCAGAAAAGCTTCTGAGTTTGCACTAACTCCAAACAAGACCAAGAACTTCTTAGAGCCCAGCTAGTTGTTAAATGAGCCTCAAGTTATCTGGTGGCATTATTCTTCCTTTTTTTCTCTACAGAATTGAATTAAGGCAAATGTCAGGAGAATTCTGTTTTAAACAAGAAAATGTACAAGCCATTCATTGTTCATCAAATGAATACAGAAGTCAGTACAATTGAGAGAAAATCATGTTTTATGTCATAGAAAATTTGTATCTGATAATTATGTTCAAATGTCAGCCTCTATTTGTGTCAGATGAAGGAGTAAATGTATTATTTTTCAATTTGGAGGCATTATTGTCCTTTATTCTCCAAAATTATGTGCAACAAACTTAATCCTCCTCAAAAAAGATATGCCCCAAATTAAACCTAATTTCTGAAAGATCTTTTTTAAAAAATCCAGATAAAAACACATCTGAATAGAAAAAAAGAAAACAAGTAAGCAAGCAAGCAAGAAAAACACAAACACAAGAATAGTCAGTGTGAGTGTATTTCAAAATAAATAAGGGAATAATTTAAATTTAGGAAAAATTGATATAAGATAGGTTTCATTATCAGTTAATAATTGCATTGCATGGGTATAAAGAATATGTTTTTAAGTAATTAAAGTTTTTAAAAAGGGGCATTTCAATAAGATGAGTAAGCGTAACTATAATGATAGCCTATGTATTATATAGTATTAGTTCAGTTACATACCCGCTGTACCCAACTGTCTGTTCACTCTTTGGACCCAAATATACTATTTGGATTTCTTCTCCCTGACAAGGATCAGATTATTGAATGACATTGTGGTCAGCTATTGTCATTTTCAGTTATTTAAATCTGCACAGTTAAAAGTCTGTGTTCACATATATACCAGAGTTTGCCCCCTTCTCCTTGTGACCACGGCCCAGAGTAGAATATGTCAATTGCGTAGTCTTTATGTTTCTCCTTTGCATTAAGTGGGAGCATGATTATCTTCCTCCAACTCCATTTTTGCATGCAATAGTTCTATGAATGTCTTGTGTTTGGGAGGTAGGAGAGGGTAAAAGATGAGTCTTCTTTCTGTTGCTTCATGTTGGTTTTCTGGCAAATGCCAATGGACCACTGATGCCCTCTATGTAATTGGTTTCTTGTTTTTTTTAATGTTTATTATTATTATTATTATTATTTGAGAGAGAGAGAGAGAGAGAGAGAGAGAGAGCAAGGTAGGGGCAAAGAGAGAGGGGGACAGATTATCCAAAGTGGGCTCTGTACTGACAGTAGGCAGCCCAATGTGGGGCTCAAATTCACAAACCACAATATCATGACCTGAGCCAAAGTTGGCTGCTTAACTAACTGAGCCACCCAGGCACCCCATATGTGACTGGTTTCTAAATGCAAAACTCTTTGATGGGGTGCATGCACAAGATATTTGGATTTTCTTTAGGAGCTTTTTCACGTGCACAGTTCCTGAAATGGAAAATTCTCTCCAGCAAGACTTCTCAAATACAATACTAGTAAAACATTTAGCTATTTCCCATGGGGTTCAATTGACCCACCAGCAAGCATTCAGCATAGCTCTGGCAACTGACAAGAAGACAAGCTGCTTGGCTGTCATTGCTTTGCCATTGTCTATACCCAGTACAAGTAGGAACAAGACTGATCTATAAGAATGCTTGCTTAATTGGGTACATATAATAGAAGAATGAGATACCAATCTTCTTTACTTTGCCGGTACTCCCAGTGTCACCGAACCAACTCCTTGGTGAGTCTGAAACTGTACCAGGTGAGTCGTCACACAAAGAAAACTTTATTGGCAGCAAGTTAAGGAGATCATGAGGAATAGCTGCCAAAGGTGACTGCCGGAGAAAGGGTGACTGGGTTCCTTTGGTTTAGGGTTAGGACGAATATTTAGAAAGGGAAGCCTTGTCATCATATGTAGATGCAGACACAAGGTCACGCCTGTGCCTTAAAGAAACATGACTATACATACATGTGTGTTATGTAAATAAGGCTGGTGCTCCTCCTTGGCTGGAGATTTTACTATCATAATTAGGCAAGAGTAGTTGTCAGTCATTCCTGTGGTCATTCCAGGGGTCACACCAGGGTTCATCTGTGTAGGCTAGAATTAGGGGGTTAGCTCAAATGGTCTGGGTGGTCTTGGCTGGTGGAAGGTCTTTTCAGGGCAGTCACCATCACCTGAAAAGTGGTTTAAGATTTCATTTGCCTTATTTAAGAGGTAAACTGGAAAGAAGAGCTTAAGAAAAAATGTAAGACAGAGACAAAAATTTAAGAAAAATGTACAGGCAGGTAAGCAGTAAAGGTCAGGTCTTGGTGTCTATAAGTGACACCAGTTTCTATAAGCGATTTCCTCAGGACATATCTCATTTGGGATTATAGAACAAATTGCTTTACTTCCACCTGGAAGGACTCTTTTAGTTAACATGTTTTATCTTTATCACATATTTAATGAGTTCTATCACAGGAAGACATATTAGAGCACAAACATATGTGCATTCATGTGTATAAAAGAAAAAGCAGTATGCCAGTATATAATGAGTAATAAAAAGTAATCAGAAAGTTAGGAAATGACATATTTAGAGGAAAGGAAACTGGTTTTCATTAAAAAAAAAAAACAGCAAAATTGTTAGCTCTGTTTTTAAGGTATGAACTCTCCCCTTCAATCCCTCCCCCCAAAAAGACAATTCACTAAAAGCAGTTAATTGTTTCTTCTGTAAATGGCCAGAGAGAAAATATTTTAGATTCTGTGGGCCAGACATGGTCTCTGTTGCCTAGTGTGTGTTTGTTTGTGTGTGTGTGCATTTTTTTACAACCCTTTCAAAATGTGTGTGTGTGTGTGTGTGTGTGTGTGTGTGTATCACTTAAAGACTACAAAAATAAGCTACAGACTAGATTTTGCTTGTGAACTGGACATAGTTTGCACTGAAGTTTCTGCACTTGAGAAAAAGTATAAAGTTCTCAGCGGCTGTTGAACATGTTTAAAATAAGAGAAAAAAAAGTTTTGTTATATTATTTATAAAAATGGATTTTACATTCAATTTCAATGGCATCATGGAAACCGCAGGAACAAACCTGTTCTTAAGAGGAATACAGTGTTTGTTGTCTAGACCACACCACCTACATT
This sequence comes from Cryptoprocta ferox, assembly GCA_028646485.1. Classification (NCBI taxonomy): domain Eukaryota; kingdom Metazoa; phylum Chordata; class Mammalia; order Carnivora; family Eupleridae; genus Cryptoprocta; species Cryptoprocta ferox. The sequence continues at coordinate 92,162,437 of CM053576.1, forward strand.
GTCTGATTCTGAACTCTGATAACTATAACAAATATTAGAAGTTGTAGACATGTATATAAAGTCTGTGTGGTAGAAGGATACTTTGTCTACTCCTACATCTCCACTTGGAAAAAACAAAAACAAAACAAACAAAAAGGCAAAAACAACAAAAAACTCAGTTTTGTCTCCATTACAATATTTCTGCTCCATGAGTATGGCTGTATTTTGGCTTCTCTTTTGAGTTATATAACGTTCTTGTTTGATTCTCTTAAGTCTATGAGGTATAAATTCACTATCTAAGCCTATTTTATGAATTTAAAAAAGATAATTTCAATAATAAAACCCTACTATGTCAACTGCTATCATATCTAGTGTCTTGATTTCTAGACCAGGGATTGACCTGAAATAAAATTCTAAAAATTAAAAAAAAAAAAAGTGTTGGAAATGCCCAAGTTAGAACTTAGCTGATTAATGTTATTTACTTATTTTAAAATATTTTTAATGATCTTCTTCAGTGAAAGAAATGGCAGGTGGACAGAGTGGTAACAACAGAAAAGATGAAATGCCTTGTATTATAATGGATTTCCTGCCCCCCAGCAAGTGGTTTCCTTGGCTAAAAGGTATGAATGAATTATCTTAACATTAACTAAGGTCATTTATTAAAGGAAAGGTTGAATAGCCTTCCAGTTTTTGAGAAATTTTTGGATTTCCTATTGTGTTGAATGATACACATTTTATTTATATTTTTAATGTTTATTTATTTTGAGAGATAGAGAGAACGGGGGAGGGGCAGAAAGAAAAGGAGGCAGAGAATCCCAAGCAGGCTTAGTGCTGTCCGTGCAGAGCCCAATGTGGGTTTTGATCTCATGAACCATGAGATCATGACCTGAGCTGAAATCAGGAGTTAGAAGATTAACCAGAAGATTAATCAGAAGATTACCCAGGTGCACCATGATACACATTTTAAAATTTGAATTTTTATAACTTTGTATAATCTTTTATATATGTCAAATAGTAAATTTTTGATATATGTTTACAGTATTTCCTTATCATATCATTTCCTAATCCATCTTAATTTAGCTGTTCTTAGTGCTAAATACTTTTTTTCCTTCTATGTATGCTTTCTTTAAATTTATTTCCATTGTTTCAGTAGCTAAAATCTGAGTCATGTGAGGTCAAATACAAATTAAAAATAAGAGGCTTAATTTTCCCTGTTGTAAATAAAGGAAAAGATTTCTGACACTCCTTTTTTTTAGAGCATTTATCTTAGAGAACTTGCAACTATAAGTGTTTTCTCCTTGCTTTGAAATGTATATAAATCCTTTTGAAGACTAGATAAGGCTTTTGTCAGCTTTTTGACCCAGGAATATCTGGGAGCCTTGTCTTTGAAATGTAAACATTGAGGAAGGTGGAGCCCCTACTAAGAATCCTAACTTCGGTTGGTCCCTTGCTCCATTTTGCAAAACTACCTCCTGTTATAAAAATATGAGAAGTTTGCTTTTCATCTAGATAAAGCCAACTAGCTAACATAGATGGTCACTTCAATTACCAGGTAAGGTTAAGTAAATTATACATCAGACATGGTACTGTCAGGTCCTCTTACTAGAGGACTAGTTGTTTATCTTGAGAACATGTATGTAATATGTTGTATCAGTTATTTCTATGTAAATCTGTTTCACTGTGTCACATTTGGGTTTAATGCTTCTTCAATAATAAGAGTGTTTCTTCTAGTTCCTTTTTGGAGATTTCTGGGTTGAAAGAATATTTTGTTTTAATTATAGCTCCCCAACAGGCAGTAGTGAGCAATTATTACAAACTGTCTCAGCAAAAACCAAGTTCCAATGCCTGTTCCTTGAAAAGCCAAAATTCAAAAGATGAGTTTTGACTGAAAGGAATTTCAGCTTAATTCAGGAGGCTGGCCACCTGGGAAGAAGGTGGACTCTTGTCCAAAGACCAGCTCTGGAGGTCTCTGCCCGGCCCAGAGATTTTTAAAAGGGATTTAACCAGTTAAGAGAGTTAGTAATCGGTGACATTTCTCCATTACATGCAAACTTGTTGAAGCCGCTACAGTTTTCTCGGTGCCCTGAGGTTGTACACGAAGTTCTGGTTTCTTGGTATCCTGGGGGGAGCTTATGCAAGAGAGCCTGATGACATGCCCAAGTGTTCTGTTCTTTCTAGGCATTAGTTAATCACACGGGCTGAGTGCTTGCTAAATCTCAAAGACTACTAGATTGGCAGAAGGGACTGAGGCAGTTTCAATTACACAAAATTTTGGTGATTGTGAATAAGATCTTTCCTTAATTATGTTTTTGGGTTAGTAATCACTAATTAATTATTACTAATACATAACAGTGTAACTTTTGGACACTTAGCTAGTACCAACCGATACTGATGAGCTATCTTATTACCTTTTCTACCAATATTGTTATATTGCTCTTTTAGTAATATTAATCTTATTTATGATTATTAGTGTGTTCTTACTGTGACTGTAAAAAAACATTAATGTCTACATAGAATTATATTTTATTAAAGGTACCTCATTAAGAAAAAAATTAAAATAAAACAGAATGTTGGGCAACATAACCTTTCAGAATCATATGGGAGCTCATATATTTTACTTATTACTCATTTATTTATTTATTTGGCTTGCTTATTTTTTTGATATATTTGAGGGTTTTTCTTTTAGTGTTTATTTTTGAGAAAGAGAGAGAGAGACAGAGTGTGAGTGGGCAAGGGGTAGAGACAGAGGGAGACACAGAATCCGAAGCCTGCCCCAGGCTCCCAGCTGTCAACACAGAGCCTGAAGCAGGGCTCCATCTCATTTACCTTAAGATCATGACCTGAGCCGGAGTCGGATGCTTAACCAACTGAGCCACCCAGGTGCCCCTATTTGAGGGTTTTTTTTTCCTGTTGCCCTCATAAGTGAACATGAATTGGACAGGTATATAATTTTTGTATTGTAACTTGTTTCCTCAAAACTGTGTAGGGGTTTCTTAGGGATGCCTGAGTAGTTCAGTCAGTCAAGTGTCTGCCTTCCACTCAGGTCATGATCCCATGGTTCATGGTTTCAACCCCACATTGGGCTCTCTGCTACAGCACAGAGCCTGCTTCAGATGGATGCTCTTTTTCCCTCTCTCTATGCCCCACCCACTCGCTCTGTCTCTTTATTTCTCTCTCTCTAAAACAAACAAACAAAACAAAACAAAACAAAACAAAACTGTAGGGATTTCTTTATTGAGATCAAATATTCTGATAGCCGATTGTACATTTCATTCATAGTAATGACCCCAAGGTTTGACCATGGAGATTGTTGGCTCATCGCAAACTCACAGCAAATATTTGCTTTTAATACAGTGGAAGGTGGTTTTCTTAATAATCTCAGGGTTAAATTTTATCCTAACATGTACAAGCTAGAAGAGAAAGTTGACAGATAACTATGAATAGACCTCTTCTAGCAAAGCTGCTTAATAAAGTAATTATAACTTTGAAATATCATGTATAAGGAAAACATTTTCACTGGAGTTTTTAAAAGTGTGCAAACACACACACACGCACACACAAAAGAAATGCTAGACAAAATGTTAGGATGGTTTGGCAGGGATATTATAGACAAAAATTAAGTATATAAACTAGGTACTTTATTCACATATGCTTCAAAATTCTGACCAAACCTGTAATTTGATGTTTGTCATCACTGAATATGTCAGTTTACTCTTGCTAAAGGATTTCTTTTATTCCAGTAATAAATTCTATTCACATATGTTCAGTCAGTAGTTTGTCGCATATAACATATGGCAACCTACATAAAGTATTAGGTTTTTATACATTTGACATTGTATATTTATGAGGCTTATAACCTGCTTCGGAAGGTTGTGTATAACCTTTGGGTTTTAACCTAAAATCAAGGTTGACCATATTTAGAACAATGATCTGGATGTTGAGTATAAGGTATTCCAAAGTGTGTAGTTTTTTGAGGTAAATAAAATTAATTTGGATAAAAAAATAATTTGGATATTCAAATTTCTGCCAGTCTTCTCTAAGCAACCTAATATTATTCATAATATTAGTTACCCAAAATATGGCATAAAATATCATTTAGGATCAATTCAATCTATGGCTGTGTGTTCTGCTTAGAGTGTACTTTATTTTTAATGTTTAGTTATTTTGAAGGTGGGGAAGGGACAGAGAGAGAGAGAGAGAGTAAAAGAGAGAGAGAATCCCAAGTAAGCTCCGTGCTATCAGCACAGAGCCTGACACGGGGATCAGTCTCACAACCCTGAGATAATGAACTGAGCCAAAATCAAGAGTTGATCACGTAACCAACTGAGCCACCCAGATGCCCCTGGAGTGTACTTTTTCAGTGTACTTTTTTAAGAGTTGGGACAAGACTATAGTTTCTGAAAACAAAATAAAACACACACAGAAATAAAAAAATATGCAAATAACAAATCCAAATCTTGTCACTGCAAGTTGTGTGACCTGTGGCAATGTATTTAGCCTCTCTGAACTTTATTTCCATTCTATATATGGTATTGATGAGAGCATTTACCAAATAGCATCTTAGTGGGCTGTGAGAATCAAATGTGATCATTAGTCTACATATGTAAAAGTTTTATCAAGATGCTATTTTAAAGTTTACTTCACTTTTTTATGTAATTGACTCACTTTCTTATAAAATCTGAGGAATCAATTATGTAATAACTGTGTTTATTCATTTCTCTGGCCCATTTTACAAATGATAAAAAAAATCTCAGTTAAAGCTCTAACCTCCTAAACAGCTAACACTGTGTTTTGCTAAGAAATCACTCATTTTCCCAATAGGCACATTCCAGCTGAGGTAATTAGGAATGCTCTGTTCACAACTCCCTAAACTTCATTTAATCCATGGATTTGGGGAGGACTTTGTGATTTATTCTATTTAGCAGTGTCACTCAGTTTAAAGACTATATTTTACTTGACATTATTATATTAAGCAACATCATAGATGTTTTCCACCAAATTAAACATACTTTTTTTTTTTTGCCAGAATTCGAGGTTTAATCCTGAGACCAATTTTTCTGTACCCCAAGAGTGGCTTGGGTATCTATCCCTCCCCTTCCAATCCCCAGATGAAAGCACAGAGGCATCTTCATTGCATTGGAGAGCATGCTACTAAAATCCTGTTCATAATATACATGGATAGTAATGACATCCATACAGTGAGGGTGGCATGTGTTGACTCTTTTATTGAGTATTGAAAAATAAATGTCTTTTAAATTACTCTTGTTTTACATAATAAAATAAATCTATATTCAGTTTAGAAAAAATCTAACCATAGATAAATGAGTAATGAAAAATTGTCCCTATCCTATTCATTTTCAATACTTTATTTTTAGAAGAGATATATATTTACAGAATTCAGAAGATAGTAGAGAATTCCCATATACTCTTTCACTAGTCTCTCCTACCATTAACATCTTATATTAATAAGATAATACTCATCTTGCTAGTATTGTCACAATTAATGAACCAATATTGATATGTGATTATTAAATAAAGCTAAGTTTATTCAGATTTCCTTATAATTTACCCAATATCTTTGTCTGTTCCAGGATCCTATCCTGTCATGTCCTTGATTCCTTTTGGCTGTGACAGTTTCTCCAAATTTCCTTGTTTTTGATGAATTTGATATTTTTTGAGGAGTATTTTTCAAGTATTTTATAAGATATCCCTTTACTGGAATTTGTCTGACATTATTTCCTTATGATTAGGTTCAGGATATATGCTTTGGGAAGAAAACCCTCAGAGATAAAGTATAATTTTATCACATCATGTTTAGGGTACGTACTATAAACATGATTTGTCACTGTAGAGGTTTACTTTGATCATGTGGCTGTGGTAGTGTTTTCCAAGTTTCTCTACCTAAAGTTACTCTTTCCTCCTTCTTTTCAAGTACTGTTTAGAAATAAGCTACTATGTGCAACCCACACTTCCAGAGTAAGAATTGATGCTCTTACCTCCTAGGGGTGGATTATCTACAAAAAATTATTTGGAATTCTTCTACATATTTGTTGCTTTTCCTTCCTCCCTCCCTCCCTCCCTTCTTTCCTTCCTTTCTTCCTTCGTTCCTTCTTCATTTGTTCAATCATTTACTTATATCAGTTTGACTTCAGAATATTCATTTACCCTAAAGTTTAAAAACCAAAGGTTTTATTTTGATGCTCAAATTGTTCTAACTTTGCCCGTTTAGAGCTCTTTCAGTTACCTCCTGTGTCACTTTGACATATTTCTGTTACTACTACTCTTCTACTACTACTACTACTACTACTACTACTACTACTACTCTACTATTAATACTTATTTGCTTTCTGGCACGGAAAGATGCTTCTGGCTCATCCTGTGTTATTTTCTACCTTGATTCTATATTTAGCCATTTCTCCAAAAAGTCCTGGTTCCTTTTACTGGAGAATAGTATTAGAGACCAAGATCTGGGTACTAGATTTGTGCATTGCCACAGTTAGATTGTTTCACTGGCCTTTTCACCTAACAGAACAAGACAATATATGTATGTAGACTATATATACAAAATATATATGTTTAGACTAACCTACATACATATACTCAAATATTTCTATATGTAACCATCAATATCAATATTACAATAAACATGAGTATTTATTATCTCCAATTCTAATTTATTACCACCTAGAGTATTCTAGCTTCCTCTTCTTGCTTATCCATAAAAACTCCGATTTTTACCATCTATGATTCATTTATAACTTGTTCAGTCCTAGTATTAGTAGCAGAATTGTTTCAGTATCCAATAAGAAACTTTATTAACTAGAGTACACTGCTTATGTGTAATTCTTTTTTTTATGTTTATTTATTTTTAGTGGGAGAGGGAGGGGCAGAGAAAGAGGGAGAGAGAGAATCCCAAGCAGGCCCCATGCTGTTAGTGCAGAGCCTGATATGACTCAAACCCACAAACCCTGAGATCATTACATGAGCCAAAATTAAGAATAGGTCACTCAACTGACTGACTCACCAAGGTACCTGTATGTATAATTCGTTTTGTCTTCAATTTTATAAACACTCATGTACAAACTTACTTAACTCAGTATATTTTCCTCCACTCTCTTCACTACGGTGGTTTCACACATTTGTAATATAGTTAGATTCTTTTGTGACAGTCCCCATTCCTTCCTGGGAACCCCCATCAAAAATAATTTGCTTTTAATTTATAAACATTGTTTCACTCTTTGTACTGTACTACTCTTTTTTGACAAATACATAATTTCTTATATCTACCACTGCAGTATCATACAGAATGTTTTCACCACTCAACATCCTCTGTTCTTCACCTGTTTAGCCCCCTCCCTCCACCTGAACCCATGGTAGCCACTAACTTTTCACTCTCTGGAGACTTTCCTTTTCATGAATGACATACAATTGGGATTATATAATATGGAGCTGTAACATCCTGTCTTATATTCAGCAATATGCATGTAAGTTTCAATGATGCATTTTCATAGCTTGCTAGCTTATTTCTTTTTCTTGTTGAATAAATTATATTGTGTAGAAGTACTACAATTTGTTTAGCCAATCAGCTATTGAAGGGCATCTTGGTTGCTTCCAGTTTTTGCAATCATGATTAAAGCTGTTATAAACATTCCCATGCAAAGTTTATGTTAACATAATTTTTGAATTAGTTGGATAAACACCTATGATGGGATTGCTAGATTCTAAGGTAAAAACTATGTTTTGCTTTGTAAGAAATTCTCAAGCTGTCTTTAGAATAGCAGTGTCATATGTGTGCCCATCAGCATTGATTGAAGTCCTTTTGCTCTGCATTCACACCAGCATTTGGCATTTAAAAAAATAATAATTTTAGCCATCATAATTGATATTCTATTATAGTGGTATTCTATGGTTTCAATTTGTAATCCCCTAATAATTAATGATTTGGAAGTGTGTATTTTTAATTATGAAAAAACATGTTTGTTGCAAGAAATTATAGATGCTATATCTCTATCTCTATTTCTATCTGTAACTATCTATATTACTACCACCCAGAAAGTCAATGTTATAATTTTGGTATATACACTTTCTCACATTTTTAATGCATTTATAATGTAAATATAATTAAAATATGTGTGCTAAACTTTGATTTGGTCATTTTATCTTGCACCATTTTCATCAAGTCTAGCAGAACTTGCTCCATGGCTTTATTGTGTGATTGTCATTGTTCTTTGTTTATGTTCCTACCAAAGGTCTTTACCACTCCTCCTGTTGGTGTTTTCATCTATTTTTGTTGATTGGAAAAGACTAATGGAAAGCCTTATTTAATGTTACTGCTTTCTCCTAGCATAATCAAAGGAGAAAAACATTGCTGGTATGACAAAAATAAATGCTAAAATACCCAGAGAACTACACCAAGTTTATACATTAAAGAATAAGCAACCAAGGAAACAAATCATCAAGTTCTTCTGGGATTAATCAAAGCCATTCATACCATTTACACCTTATAAATTTGGGGCTGGAAAATATGAAGCACTAAGATAGGCTGACATCTTGTAAAACTTTCCAAAGAGAAGAAGGAAGTGAAAACTGATAATTGCTGCAATTTTCTCTTATCCAGCTGTTAGAGGTTTCATTTTGTTCAGTTATTTTCCCCAGGATAATAAGGCAAACAATTCTAAGAAGGGGAGAAAGAATTGATTTATTTCATAACTATAGAAAAGCCCTACTAAATATTTTACAATGCAATCCCTTATATATAATTTTTTTCAGTCTAAAATAAATGTATCTTCACTATCATAGTTTTTAAAACTTGAGACAAAAAAACGCCTATCCCAACATTTTTATATTGCAAAGTGTGCTTAATAGTTTCATTTTTAATATCACTATAGATACCCCTAAATATATTCAACTATCCTCTATTATTATTAGTTATTACCAGGATTTCACTATTAAAAGAATGATGAAGGGACATGTGTAAACAATATCTTTGTGAATATATTTAAGTATATTAAATTACAGTGAATAACTATATTTGAATTATTGGGACAAAGGATATAATATTATGATAGATGTGGCCAAATTGCTTTCCATAATTTCTTTATGAGCCTACGTTTGCATCAGCCTTGTAATTAAATATTCTTTTCCACATGACCAGTTCATATAGGATATTATTGCTAGTTTTTATGTTTTCAAATTCAGTAAGAAAAACTGTATCTAGTATTTTTCTCAACATTATAAAAAATAAGCATAGTTTTTAAAAGTTTGCTGGTCTTTTACATTTCTTCTCTGAATTGCTGAGTTATATTCTATATATATAGTTTTCTTGTCTTTCTGTAATTTATGGAACTCATTATATGTTATGAATATTTATTATTTTCAAAATACATATTTCAAGTACTTTCTTCTAGATCACTTTTTGTTTAAAAATTATGTTGATGTCAGATGTAAAGATTCTTTGTTCTGTCTTTTATTGCTGAAATCTTTCAATCTTTCCATTTTGTTTTATATGTTCTATACCTTTATATGCATATCTAATTTTTATATATCTAATATGTCTACCAAAAATGTTAACATATATCATATTTTAATTTGTAATACATGTTGTGTGCATTATTATTTAGGAAAATTTTTTTTCATATAGGAAGCCAATAATCCCAGTGGTTTTAAATGCAGTTATTTTTTTTAAGTGATCATAAATGAATTCATGTATAGAGCAGAATTTCCATTTATGCATACTTGCTTTTGGACTCTGTTCTATAACAACATGCTATTTACTTCCTATGTTATTGTAAAGTTAAAAAAATGTTGGAATTTTAATATGATTACATTTTTACTTTAAATAAGGGAATATATGTTGGCACTATAAATAAAACAGATTGGCAATCAGCAAAAGGGTGGAGACCATCACACCTCAATTCTACCTATAGTATATTTTCTTAAAATTGAGTACAATCCAAGATTCACACTTCAGCCTTTTCTAGTACTTGCTTTGTGTTCATAAGGAAGGTAGAGATTTGCTCTCTTACACATTAAAATAAATGGGAGTCACAGAATTAATTCAAAGTAAAAGGGGGCTGTGACTTTGCCTATTTAATAGGGTTCTGATGATTTTTCAGAGGAGTACAAAATTCAGGACGGATCTTTTTCTGTCTCATCTCTTTGTCTCTGTCTCTGCCTCTGTCTGTCCCTTGGTCTTTGTGAATGCTATTTTTGTTTGTTTGTTTTGTATTTTACTTTTTAATATATGTCATAAACTTTGTTGATAATGAAAAATGGAGGACATGATTTTTTTCTTATATGCTCCCCAATTCTCTTTAAATTTTCCTAACTATAGTATAATGGTGTTTTGATTTCTGGTGGGGAAAATTTATGCTTACCCCCGTCTCATTTATCTTTATTAAATTAGTCTTTATTATTTTTGGATAATTACTCTTATAAATTATATTTGAATAGCTTTTTTAATTTAATTTTGAGTGGTTTAGTGGGATCTTAATGAACATATAGTTTATTCACAGAAAAGAGTGATGAGTCATGGTATCCCAGAACATTATATATATATATATATATATATATATATATTTAGGTGTCATTTTAAGACCCTTGAAAATTTTGATAGTTTCTGTATATGATTTTCATCCATATCTTATTGAATTACTAAGAGGTTCTTTAGAATTGTTATTTGTATTACTAGTGAAGCCTTTTTGTCTATTACACATTTGTTGTCACTCTGACTACAAATGTGTAATAGGAGATTACATTTTTAGGAGATTATATTTTTTCATATATTAATCTTATATGGGAACATTATATTTTACTGTCAATATTTTTTATGTTTGAATGTCTTCTGTGAATGTTTTCGGTAGCAAAACATGTTGTTTGCAACTCTTTATTCCCCTTTTTTTTTCTTATTGAGTCAGTTACAACCTCATAGTACATGCTGTTCTTATTTGTGTGTGTGTGTATGTGTGTGGTCTAATTCAATATGTTTTATCTTTATTTTAATTTTTATTATTTTTTATTTAAGTACACTTGACTCACCATGTGGCATTAGTTTCTGATGTACAGTACAATGATTCAACATCACTATACATTAAACTTTGTATACTCACCACAATTGTAGCTACCATCTGTTACCCTATAACACTATTACAATATCAATGATGATATTCTGTATACTGTGGCTTTTAGTCCTTTGACTTATTCAGTCCATAACGGGAAGTCTATACCTTGCAGTTCCCTTCACCAATTTATCCCTACCCACCACCCCCTCCTTTCGGGCAAGCATCAATTATTCTCAGTATTTATAGGTCTGAATCTCCTTTATATTTATTTGTTTATTAGTTTTGTTTTTTAGATTCTACATATGTGTGCAATCATATGGTATTTGTCTTTCTCAGTCTTGGCTTAAATTACTAACCATCATGCCCTCTTGGCCAATTGTTCTGTTGTTTTGTTAATGATAATAGAAATACTTTGGTAGTTCCACTGTATTAATTATGTTTTTAATAGGTTTTTATATTTAATTTGTGTTCTTTAATCACAACTTAATGTATAGCTTATAACATTATTTTCCATTATTGAGTAATGAAATCATAGTATTATGCGATTGATTCAGTTAATTAAGATAATATATCCATAGATTTATTAATTACTATATTTCTAGGACAAACCATACTTGGTCATGATGATTTATGCTTAATTATAGTTAGGCTTCATATGCTAAGGTTAAATTAAATTTATAATTCACTTTTAAATAATGATACTTCATAGATTCATGAACTACAGATTAATTTTATATTCACTTTCTCAAACTATGAGTATTAGGATTACCCTACCATCAAGGACTGATTAGAAAAGTTATCTATCTTCTACTATGATCTCAGAAAGTTTACATATCATGGAAATATTTTCTTGGAAGTTTGGTAGAATTCATCATAATACATTTGCCTTATTTGGAGGTAGATTCTTGATAGCCTGTAAAGTGTTTTTAAGTCTATGAAATCATACCTTCAGGGTCTGCAACTATTCCTGAGTAATTTTATGCTATCTGATCCCCCCCAAAAATATTCAAGATTTAAAAATTTATAATTTTGTAAGTTTTCTCTTTTCTTACACTGCTGAGACCATTTATTGATCATTTTATTTTTTATTTTTTAGTTTTTTATATTTTTTCTTTTATAGTTTATTGTCAAGTTGGTTTCCATATAACACCCAGTGCTCATCCCCACAAGTGCCCTCCTCAATGCCCATCAACCCCCTTACCCTCTCCCCATCCCCCATCAGCCCTCAGATCGTTCTCAGTATTCAAGAGTCTCTCATGGTTTGCCTCCCTCCCTCTCCCCAACTATTTTCCCCCTTCCCCTCCCCCATGGTCCTCTGTTAATTTTCTCCTGTTTCACTTATGAGTGAAAACATATGGTATTTGTCCTTCTCTGCCTGACTTATTTCACTTAGCATGACACCCTCAAGTTCCATCCATGTTGCTATGAATGGCCAGATTTCATTCTTTCTCATTGTCATGTAGTATCCATTGTATATATAAACCACATCTTTGATCCATTCATCAGTTAAAGGACATTTAGGCTCTTTCCATGATTTGCCTATTGTTGAAAGTGCTCCTATGAACATTGGGGTACATGTGCCCTTATGCATCACCACATCTATATCCCTTGGGTAAATCCCTAGCAGTGCTGTTGCTGGGTCATAGGGGAATTCTGTTGTTAATTTTTTGAAGAATCTCCACACTGTTTTCCACAGGGACTGTACCAGTATACATTACCACCAACAGTTTAGGAGGGTGACCATTTCTCCACATCTCACCAGCATCTATAGTCTCCTGATTTGTTCATTTTAACCACTCTGACCGGCATGAGGTGGTATCTCAGTGTAGTTTTGATTTGTATTTCCCTGATGATGAGTGATGCTGAGCATCGTTTCATGTGCCTGTTGGCCATCTGGATGTCCTCCTTGGAAAAGTGTCTATTCATGTCTTCTGCCAATTTCTTCCCTGGATTATTTTTTTTTTTCTGGTGTGGAGTTTGGAGAGTTCCTTATAGATTTTGTATACTATACCTTTTCCGATATGTCATTTGCAACTATCTTTTCCCACTCTGTCGGTTGCCTATTAGTTTTATTGATTGTTTCCTTTGCAGTGCAGAAGCTTTTTATCTTGATGAGGTCCCAATAGTTTATTTTGGGTCTTGATTTCCTTGCCTTTGGGGATGTGTCGAGTAAGAAATTGCTGCGGTTGAGGTCAAGGAGGTTGTTTCCTGCTTTCTCCTTTAGGGTTTTGATGGTTTCCTGTCTCACATTCAGGTCCTTCATCCATTTTGAGTTTATTTTTGTGTATGGTGTAAGAGACAGGTCTAGTTTCATTTTTTTGTATGTTGCTGTCCAGTTCTCCCAGCACCATCTGTTAAAGAGGCTATCTTTTTTCCATTGGATACTGTTTCCTGTTTGTCAAAGATTAATTGACCATACATTTGTGGGTCCAACTCTGGGTTCTCTATTCTATTTCATTAGTCTATGTGTCTGTTTTTGTGCCAATACCATACTGTCATGATGATTATAGCTTTGTAGTAGAGGCTAAAGTCTGGGATTGTGATGCCTCCCGTTTTGGTTTTCTTTTTCAATATTACTTTGTCTATTCAGGGTCTTTTGTGGTTCCATACAAATTTTAGGATAGTTTGTTATAGTTTTGAGAAGAATGCTGGTGCAATTTTGATTGGGATTGCATTGTGTAGATTGTTTTGGGTAGTAATGACATTTTAACAATATTTATTCTTCTGATCCATGAGCATAGAATGTTTATCCATTTCTTTGTGTCTTTTTAAATATCTTTCATAAGTTTTCTATAGTTTTCAGCATACAGATCATTTATATCTTTGGTTAGGTTTATTCTTAGGTATTTTATGATTTTTTTGTGCAATTGTGAATGGAATCAGTTTCTTGATTTCTCTTTCTGTTGCTTCATTTTTGGTGTATAAAAATGCAACCGATTTCTGTACGTTGATTTTGAACCCTGCAACTTTGCTGAATTCATGGATAAGTTGTAGTAGGCTTCTGGTGGAGTCTGTCAGATTTTTCATGTAGAGTATCATGTCATCTGCGAAAAGTGAAAGTTTGACTTCATCTTTGCCAATTCTGATGCCTTTTATTTTTGTTGTTGTTATTGTCTGATTGCTGATGCTAGGACTTCCAGCACTATGTTAAACAACCGTGGTGAGAGTGGACATCCTTGTCGTGTTCCTGATCTCAGGGGGAAAGCTCTCAGTTTTTCCCCATTGAGGATGATATTAGCTGTGGGCTTTTCATAAATGGCTTTTATGATGTTTAAGTAAGTTCCTTCTATCCCAACTTTCTCGACGATCTTTATTAAGAAAGGATGCTGTATTTTGTGAAATGCTTGTTCTGCATCTATCGACAGGATCATATGGTTTTTATCTTTTCTTTTTTTAATGTGATATATCCCATTGATTGATTTGTGAATATTGAACCAACCCTATAACACAGGAATGAATCGCACCTGATCATGGTGGATAATTCTTTTTTTTTCTTTATCATTTTATTTATTTTTTACATTTATTTTTGAGACAGAGACAGAGAGTGAGCAGGGGAGGGGCAGAGAGAGAGGGAGACACAGAATCTGAAGCAGGCTCCAGGCTCTGAGCTAGCGGTCAGCACAGAGCCCGATGCGGGGCTTGAACCCACGAACCATGAGATCATGACCTGAGCGAAAGCCAGACACTCAACCAACTGAGCCACCCAGGCGCCCCATAATTCTTTTTATATGCTGTTGAATTCGATTTGCTAGTATCTTGTTGAGGATTTTTGCATCTGTATTCATCAAGGATATTGGCCTGTAGTTCTCTCTCTCTCTTTTTTTTTTTTTTTTCTGGGTCTCTATCTAGTTTGGAAACTAAGGTGATTCTGGCTTCGTAGAATGAGTCTGGAAGTTTTTCTTCTATTTCTATTTTTTTGGAATAGCTTGAGAAGAATGGGTATTAACTCTGCTTTAAACCTCTGGTAGAATTCCCCAGGGAAGCCATCTGGCCCCAGGCTCTTATTCGTGGGGAGATTACTTTATAACTGATTTGATATTTCTTCACTGGTTATGGATCTGTTCAGATTTTCTATCTCTTCCCGTTTGAATGTTGGTAGTGCATGTGTGTTTAGGAATTTGTCCATTTCTTCTAGGTTGTCCAGTTTGTTGGCATATAACATTCCCTGATAATTGCTTGTATTTCTAAGGATTGGTGGTAATAGATCCATTTTCATTCATGATTTTGTCTTTTTGGATGCTCTCTCTTCTTTTTGAGAAGCCTGGCTAGAAGTTTATCATTTTTGTTTAGTTTTTCAAAAAAACAACTCTTGGTTTCAGTGATCTGCTTAATTCGTTTTTTGGATTCTATATTGTTTATTTCTGCCCTAATCTTTATTATCTCTCTTCTTCTGCTGGGTTTGGGGAGCTCTTGCTGCTCTCCTTCTAGTTCCTTTAGGTGCGCTGTTAAATTTTGTATTTGTGCTTTTTCTAGTTTGTTGAAATAGGCCTAGATTGCAATATACTTTCCTCTTAGGATTGCCTTTGCTGCATCCCAAAGATGTGGGATTGTTTTATTTTCATTTTCATTTGTTTCCATATATTTTTTTTATTTCTTCTCTAATTGCCTGATTGACCCATTCTTTCTTTAGTAGGGTGTTCTTTAACCTCCATGTTTTTGGAGGTTTTCCAGAATTTTTCTTGTGATTGATTTCAAGTTTCATAGCATTGTGAAATGTGTGCATGGTATGATCTTAATTCTTTTATATTTATTGAGGGCTGCTTTATGACCCAGTATGTAGTCTGTCTTGGAGACTGTACCATGTGCACTCAAGAAAAAGTGAATTTCGTAGCCTCAGGATGTAGGCTTCTAAATATATCTGTCAAATCCATCTGTTCCAATATGTCGTTCAGGTCCATTTTTTCCTCAGTGATTTTCTGTCTAGTTGTTCTATCCATTGCTATAAGTGGAGTATAACAATCCCCTACAATTAGCACATTCTTATCAATAAGATTGTTTCTTTTTGTGATTAATAGTTTAATATATTTGGGTGCTCCTGAATTCAGTGCGTAGATGTTCATAATTGTTAGTTCTTGCTGATGGTTAGACCCTGTAATTATTATATAATGTCCTTCTTCATCTCTTGTTATGCCTTTACTTTAAAGTCCAGTTTGTCCGATATAAGTATGACTATTCCATCTTTCTTTTGACTTCCAGTTGCATGATGGATATTTCTCCATCCCCTTACTTTCAATCTGAAGGTGTCCTCAGGTCTAAAATGAGTCTCTTGTAGACAGCAAATAGATGGATTTTGTCTTTTTATCCATTCTGCTACTCTATGTCTTTTGATTGGAGCATTTAGTCCATTTACATTCAGTGTCATT
>CM053576.1:92178938-92233264 GCA_028646485.1 Cryptoprocta ferox
GCAACTACTCTGATAGGTCTCCTTTTGTATGTTAGGGCCCTTTTATCCCTAGCTGCTTTCAGAATTCTCTCTTTATCCTTGTATTTTTCCAGTTTCACTATGATATGTCATGCAGAAGATCGATTCAAGTTACATCTGTGGGGAGTTCTCTGTGCTTCTTGGATTTCAATGTCTGTTTCCTTCCCCAGATTTGGGAAGTTCTCAGCTATAATTTGTTCAAGTACCCCTTCAGCCCCTTTCTCTCTTTCTTCTTCAGAAATTCCTATGATACAGATATTGTTCCGTTTGATTGTATCACTCAGTTCTCAAATTCTCCTTTTGTGCTCCTGGATCAATTTATCTCTCTTTTTCTTGGCTTCCTCTTTTTCTAGAATTGTGTCTTCTAATTCACCTATTCTCCTCTCTGCCTCTTAAATCTGTGCAGTGGTCACCTCCATTTTATTATTCACCTCATATAGCATTTTTTAATTCGTCATAACTATTTTTAAGGTCCATAGTCTTTTTAGCAATAGCTTATCTGATGTCTTCCATGCCTTTTTCAAGCCCAGCATTTAATTTTATGACAATTGTTCTAAATTCTTGGTCAATTATATAGCTTATATATGCTTTGAGAAATTCTGTAGCTGTGACTTCTTCCTGGAATTTCTTTAGAGGAGAGTTCTTCTGTTTCATCCTTTTGGCTACCTTTCTATCTCTTGTCTGTTTTAAAAGCTTGTTATGGTCTCTGCACCTGTGAGTATTGCTATATTAAAGGAGGCTCATTGACTGTCCAGGGCCTGTCCATTCAGGAAGTGTTCTTTTAATGGTGTCCCTTAAAAGGGTCTCTCTTGTTGTGACTTTGGTTATTTTATTTCCCTACTCATAGTGATATTTGGGACTCTCCACCATGTGTACTTTGGCTTGTTTCTTGAGGTAGCCTTGGAAAGGAAAACAGACAAACAAACAGGGAACAATAGCACACAAGTGTGCAAACAAATCAAACAAACAAGCAAACTGAAAGAGAAAACAAAACAAAACAAAAACAACAAAAGACAAAGGGCAGTTAAAAAGCATAAAAACAGGGATCTCAGCTATGAGCAGGGTGGAGGCAGTGCTGATGGTAGAGTATATACAAAGAGAAATGACAGGGGTGGGAAGAATGAGAAATTGAACTTTGACCAGGCAGATAGACCTAAAGGCTTAATTCAGATAGAGAAAAAGGAGAATATGGCAGGAGGTGAGGGTAGAAAAGAACAAAAATAATGAAGATAATGTTACCCTGAGAAACTATATAGTCTGATTATTTCAGAGAGAGAGAAAGGAAGGTAACGACGGAGGTGTAGAATATGTATCAAGAGAATGGATTAGGTATAACTGTTTAAGCAAACCTATAACCAGAATACCCAGGTCAGCGGAGGGGAGAGCTAAGAATGAGATAAGGGAGAATATATCTGAATAGCAAGAATTGATCTGGAGTTAATCATGGCAATGCATCAATGCTGGTCTTGGGTGAGGGGCTGCCTGTTTCCACAGCATCTATCCAACTCAGGTAACAAAGCAGCTAAGCAACCCAGATGGGCATGGTTTGGGGTAGGTGGGTCTCACCTCCACTCTGGGTCCCTCTGGCTGCTCCCTAAGGCCCCGCCCTGGTGGTTGTGGGGAGAAAAATGGCGGCCCCCCATTCCCTTCTCTAACCAAGCATTGCAGATCACTCTTTTGGGTCCAATCTCACTGTGCCGCAGGCACAGCCAAGGTGGGCAGTGGTCTATGTCCCGCGCCCAGCCTCCTTTCCAGCTCTTATTCTGGGTTCAGTAATGATACCGCCCGAAACGTAATCCCAAAAGCCCAGGCTGGGGCTCTTTCTAGCCGGGGATAGAGTCGGAGAGCAGTTTCTCCTGATGCCAATTGAGTCCCTTGCATATAGTCTGTACCGGAGAGAATTTCTGGGACTGGGGCACCCAGCCCAAAGAAGCCTCTGCAGTTAGAGATAGTATCTCTCTCCAAATGCCCTGCATTTAGAGATGGGATGATAGGATCCCTCTCTCTCTGGGGCCAGGCCGAAGGTTCACTCTTCTCCAGGGACAGTTCTACAAGCAGTTTCAGCCACTCTTTTCCCTTTATCTCTCTGCAGAGTGGGCTCCCTCCCCTCCGTGCTTTCGAGTCTTTTTATCTTTTATTTTTATCTTCCCCAGTTTGCAATCACGCACCTATGATGCTGTCTTCTTAGTGGACTCTGTCTCTTTTCCTCCCAGCTCTTGTGGTTCAGTGTCTTTTGGCTTCAGCCCTTCTTTGTTTGATAGATGCAGGCCGGAAGTACAGAACTCCCTACTTCTCTGCCATCTTGTCCTCTCTCCCCTAATTTTGTAAGTTTTCTATATATCTGTGGCTATGCTTCTCTCTCATCCTTTATCTTGTATATATTGTTGTTGTTGTTGTTGTTTTTGTTGTTTTTAGTGATTTGCATTACTCTTTCTGAAGACCTATAAATATATATGTATATATATAGTTTCCAATCCAGCATAAACTTTATGATTGTTTGTCTGGTTCATCATTTTCTTTATCTTTGTTAATTCATTTGTTCCTGATATTTACTGTGATGTTCTTTTCTTGCTTCTTAAGCTTACTTGTTAATTTATTTTCAGTCTCTCTTATGTTCCAGTAACTTTTTAAAGAAATGCCTCATCTTCAAAGTTATTTCTTAGCCTGATTCTCTGTTTTTATTGGGAAGTTCTTTCGTTGTAAATCATGTTTAGATAGTCCATAAATCATTTTTTTCTCATCAACCTGAGCAATGCATTTAAAAAGAGATCTGTGTGTGTACAAACGTGGTGTTAGTGATCTTGTGCTGAAAGCAACACTACATAGTTTAAATTGTATACCTTTAGAAAAACCAGCTCTAAAATGACAGATTTATAATCAGAAAATAATAATAAAACAAATATATATTTTTTTTAATTCTATCTTTTTCATGGTTTTACATTAACAGTTATTCTAAATAGTGGAATGATCTTGGAAAAGAGTAATTCTTAACTCTGCAGTCTAAAAACAATAGAGAACTAAAAGTTGCCAACATAGTCCGTTGTCCCTCAGAAATGATGAATAAACATTTGCTATTTTAATTAAAACATGTACTAGCATGCTGTCTAAATATGATTTGCTACTCTATGGAGCTGAATTAGCTCAGTCTGATGACTACTGTCAACTTACAGGGTGCTGCTCTCTGATACTAATCCCAACATCCATTTAAGAAGAGGAAGAGAGTTTTATGGTCAAAATTTTTAAAAATCCATATTCTGCTAACAGTTTTTTCTAAGTGTTTAAATCTGTTGGTATAAGTTACCGTAAGCCTCTGATATTACTTTAATTATAGTTTTAAGTGTACATAAAACTAAGTTTTTATTAGCTTCTCCTACAATTTATCCATATGGTATTATCTTGTATCAGTAAAAGTATCAAAAAGTTTACATGATTTATGTTTTTGTATATATATATCTGGGTATATATATACAAAAACATAAATCACTTTTCTTCTCTACTCTGTGTACAAAAATCTACTTCTTAAAATGTTCATAATTACAGGCATGCTATTTTTATCAATTTTTCCATATTGAATTTTTTTCAGAGAAGTGGTTTTATGGTTTCTTAATGTTTGTAGTAAATGAGGCTAGATTTTAAAGTGTTTGATTGATTGATTTTTATTGAGATATAATTACATATAATCGACATATAATTAAAGTGTTTTTTTAAGGTATCTTCTATAGCCACACTTGATTGAGCCAAAGTGTGCTAATAGAATAACAAAATATGCCCCCCCCCCCCGTCCCCATTACTCACTTCTTTGCTGTAACAAACTGTTGTTACAGCTGGTAAGGCAAATTGACCTCAGTTAATTGCTGGAGGCTAGTGTATCTCATACTTGATTGTGTATTGGAATTACCAGGGAAGGTTTTTAAACACCCCAATCCTCCGCGAAAAACCTCAAACCAATGAAATGAGAATATCTGGGAGTGAGACCCAGCCATCAGTAGTTTTAAATGATCTTCAGGTGATTCAAGGTGCTGGCAAATTTTAGAATCACCTTGCTATTTAAAAAATCTCAAATTTTATCCAGGGATAAATATGTCTTTAGAAAAGTAGGTGCGTGTGTGTGTGCGCGCATGCAATCATTTTATCCCACCTTCCAGTACCCCTACCATAGTGCAAATGTTAAAATTTTGTTTATTTAAGTATCCTTATTTATTGTGTATTAGTTTAAGGGTAGGGCCAGTGAGTAAGAAATTGTGGATACTTGTGGGTGCATTATTTTACAAATCACAATGGATGAGTAGCATCTGTGTGTTTTAGAAAATTAGAAAGAGGTAGACAATGGGGGCAATGAGAATAACTTTACAATAGAGAAACCTCATAGACACTACCATAGACAAGTGATCAAGGCTAATATCAACAGTGAAATAAAACTGAGATGATAAGATGAAAAAGAAATTTACCTTTGCAGTCTTTCTCCCCAAAACAGAACCCAAGTCTACTCATGATAAAAATATCAGAAAAATCTCAATAAATGGACATTTTACAAAATATTTGTCCAGAACTTCTCAAAACTATCAAGGTCATCAAAAACAAGGGAAGTATGAGAAGCTGTCACAACCAAGAGAAGTCTAAAGAGATATGATGACTAAACATAATACAATATCCTAAGTGAGATCCTAAGCAAGAAAATGAACATTGGGCAAAAAGTAAGGAATCTAAAAATACAGTGTTAGTTAACAATACTGCATCATTATCGGTTCATTAATTGTGACAAATGTACTATACTATTATAAGATGCCACCATGGGAAATATCTGTATTATTCTTCCAGTTTTTCAGTAAACCTTAAACCCTTATAAAATAAAAAGTTTATTTAAAGAAAAGAGATACAGAATGTGTTAAGGAAGAAGATTTCCTTCACCTATCATGGTCCTTCTAGCTAGACTAAGAATCAAATTGACATAAGATTAGCAGGAGAAAATCAAATTTAATAGCATACATATAAGAAATCCACACATACATGGAAATTTGAAAGACAATGAGGCGACATGACAAAGGAGAGAAATACCATCAGGAGGAAGGTGAAAGGAGATACCTGGAAAACAAAATTCGCCCTATTACTAAGGTAAGTTTCTTAGGTAACAGGAATCTCTATTGATAGCTTTCTTCCTGATATAAGCAGGCAGTTGAAAGGGAGGTAAAGAGCTTTTCCTGAATTGGCTGGGTTTTGATTGCTTTTAACTCATAACAATGTTCATAACAAAGTGGGCCATCCTCAGGGGGTCTACCCTTGATCCCTACAAATGCTAAAAACTCTTTTCACCCACACTATGAAAGACAATATAAAGGTGAGTTTTACTTGTAAGATTAATATGAAATTATGAGATTGCTTATTTTCCATATATCACTGGATATGGTGTTGGCACTAGACCATTCTACTTATTTAAAGTATCCACTAGGTCTGCTATGCCAAAGACTTCCCCTGGGTTTTATAATACTTCGGTTTAGCTAGTACTTGTAATTATTATCATGTTGATGATTTCCTAATCCATGTCTCTCCAGCCCTGCCTTCCCATGTTATATTTTAAATCATATTTTCTTCTCCCCAAAACTTTTTTTATTTATCAGATTTTTATTTGTCAGATATTTGCACAGCAGTATGTGCTTAGAATTGTGTAAATCACTATTCCCCACCATCTTATCTTAAATTAATTTTTTGTGTCTATTTCCCTCCCACCCCCAAAATTCTGTACTTCTCCAAATTTCAATTTTTCAATTTCAGAGTTTAAATTAATATATATTATTATTCTAATCCTATAATCTAGATAAATAACAAATATTATTGACTTTCCCATAAAAAATATTTCTGCAGTTTTTCATTTTCACAGACATCATCCTCAACATTCTATGTGTGTTTCACTGACTTTCTTTAATGCCATCACACCTTTCCACAAACAACCTGCAATGACTTGCTGTTTCCTAACAAAATGAGGAAGTAGTTTGGATCCTGCCATTCAAGGTCTTTCATGATCTAGCTCAAAATATCAATATTATTTCTTATTTTCCATAACATAAATGTCTTGCTCTGAAAGTTAGCACCTTGCTGTCAAATAAACTTGTTTGCATTCTTGCTATTGTGGCTTTTTGTCTTCACAGCTAAATCTTCTAAAAATAACAGTTACTTTCCTGCCCCTGTGGTTTCTTCACTTGCCATTTTTCATCAAAATTCTAAATATTTTCTAGCATAAATAAGATAATTTAGCCCAATTATGTTACACCTTATTCTAGATGTTACTCAAATTTGAATATAATCTTTTTGAAAACAGATGTTGTTTTAAATGATTTTCAAATATCTGTCCCCCTCCAAGGAATTCTTTATGAAAATTTAAATACCTTAGGGAGACATAAATAATTGTGAATAAATTAACATGCATTTATACTCCAACAGGGATAATTTTTGTTTTTAGAGTAGTTAATAGATCCCATAGGGAATGAGAAGTTTAATTGGGAAGAATAAGTCCAAAGATATGGGGAATCTATGGACAGGCTACGGAAGGCCAGAGTGAGAGACTCTGACAATCAAGTCATTCAGCTGACAGCTCAGGGGATTCATGAAAATAGGAAAACTAGTTGAAGAGTTATTGAGCATCATTCTAGTGTGGTCTCCTGTGAAAATATGAAATGCTTGTCTGTTGAACCTGTTCAACCATTAAAGGATGAAATACATTGATTCCAACCCTTTGTAGGATTCCTGACCAGAGATATTTCCTTTGTCATCAAATGTTTAGGTTTCCTACCTATCAAAGACAGAGGAAAGAGGAGGTCTCTCATGTCTTAAAGATATAATAGGGATTGCTAAATTTATTTATCCTGATTTGGAAAGTATTGCCTGCACAGAAACTCTTGACTGGGGACCTTAACTTCTTAATTGGTGCTTATATATATTATTTTCTTACATACAGATGACACATCTATACCTGGAGCTGTCTAAAAGACCACACAGGAATATGGTTAGAATAAATATAATGAAAAATATAGGTTTTGAGGGAAAAAATATGCTGCTATCTTGCATTTGCATTTACCAAAATGCATTTGGTATCCAAAACTTAATGACTTGAAGGTAGTTTCTTATTATCAAAATGCTGGTTTAGACCCAGTGAATTTTGCCATAAATCTAGCTGCATTTAACAAGTCATTAAAAAGACCTAATGCACATGACAGATGAGGATGTCACCAAGAAAACAGGTAAGGATATTAATAAAAAGGAGCCCCAAATTACTGACACTTGGTTCTTTTTATCAATAACAAGTGTAGAATCTGATGTTAATAGCAAAAGCTTGTAAATGAAGAGATAGTCTACAGAGTAATATACTCCAGTTTTAAAAGTCTTTCCATTCAAATCTAGTTAAGCATTTTTGTACTGTTCCCACAGTGAAAATTTTATTGTCCCTTGGAAAGAGTATTTTGGAAGTATTTAAGACTAATCGTGATAAGTGAGCCCATGGTAGGAAAATCAGTAGGTAATTTGAGATATTCAGAAGGTATATGAGGACAGCAGGTATCTAGGAAGAGTTAAGAGCTTGATTCAAGGAAACAGAGTAACATAAAGTATGGGGAAGAAACATATGGTTAACCTACTTAGGTCTTGGCAAGCCAGTGAGAAATAACTGTACAAATACAAACAAATAGAATAGCAAGAGTTTAAGTTGAAGATCCTGATGATCAATCTGATAAACTATTATGAAAGAATGAACAATAAAGGAAAAATTTTGTTCATTGATGTTAAAGTCCAAAATCAAATATCCATAGTATTCTTATTTGAAATTCTTCAATTTATTTGGAAATGGATAATAAAGTCAATAAGTAAAGAAAAATGTAATGGAGACAAATGCATTTATTTCCTTGAATGCAATTCAAGATCAATTTTGCCATTCAGAAGCCATATTGAATATAATGATCCTAAGTAAAGGCATATATTTTTTTCAGGAATTTCAAACAAACAAAAATCAAATGGGAAAAAAAATCCTTATTACTCTGAGTATTTTCTGTTTGCTCCCAATGTTTGTTGGGAGGACACTTTCTATAGACTATGTCAACAGTCTCTTTCTCTATCCTTATGTTCTACAAAGAATGGGGAACGATACTTGTGAAGAGATTGAATGATTGGGAAGAGTCAAGGTGAGAGGATAACATGATAATTTACCTTGATATCGAGATTCCTGAGAGATACAGAATTAGTTCTCAGTGATGCGATTATGGAGCACAAATGCACAGAGCTATGGAGGAATATGATTTAGAGGCCCATACTCTGGTTGCATATAGCAAATAGAATACTGTGACAAAAAGTGACTAAAAAGACTAAAAAGTCTAAGCTGAAATGTTTTTAAGGTGATTGTTATCCAGCAAATAGTTGGCAACATACGATAAAATACACAAAACACGGACTGGGAAGCTCCACTCACATTGTGGAAAGTATCAATATCTATTGGCCGGGAGTATAAAATAGTGATAACCCTATTTTTTTGGCTAAAAATGTTATTTATTACAAATAAGTGCTTTATGAAGACATGCCAATTAAAGGACATTTGTAACCCATTACTATATATTGATATCAGTGACTGTAGTTACAGTTTTACAGAATGTATGTTTGACTTCAATCATATACATGACTTAGAGTTGAAGAGTAAGGTTGATATCAATATGAACACTCTTAAAATGGAAATACAGTGTTTTTATTTAAACCAATTCTCAAACAGAAATCTCACACAATAAATTTGATTTAATGCTATCCCAGACTTCTTGTGATCTAATCAGTCTTCCATACAATATAGAATTCCCTCTATAGCATTCTTGATAAGTTACTTTTCTATATTTATTTGAAGAACTTAATTTATAAGTAAATGATTGCTTCATAAACTGTGGAAATTCATTATCAGCAGATTTCATTGATAAAAATATTTCTCTTATGGAATTGAAATCTGGTGCTATGAAATGTTCACATAGTGAATCTAAAATTTGCTGTCTGTGACCACATGGTTCAAGTGTACGTGACAGCAAGCCATTATCTATACCAAGGTACTATTCGAATATCCATAGTTTAGTTAGCACAAGCTGCTATAATAAGTCCATGTATCATGGACTGCATGGTTTAAACAACAAACACTTATGTATCACAGCTCTAGAGACTTGAAGTTCGCGATCAGGACACCATCTGTGATTTCTGGCGAGACGATCCCTGACTTGTAGACTGCTCACTTATAGCTGTGTGCTCACATGGCTCTTACTTTTCTTGAAAAGACACTAATTCCATTATGAGAGCCCCACCTTCTGACCTTATCTAACCCTCATCAGCTCCAAAGTTTCCATCTCCAAAATGGCATCACATTAGAGGTTAGAGCTTCAATATGTGAATCTGAAGGAGATACAGTACTCATTTCATAACAATCTTAAATGAGTTTCATTCATTTTTGTTGTTGTTCAAATGTTATGGTTTTAAATGCCATTGTCATTATATTTGTGAACTCAAGAAACCACATTTCTTTTTCAGTGTGCCTCTAAAAATGTCTTGCTTAACTAGGTTTTCAGGGCTTAAAACTTTTTTTCAAGATCAATTAAGTTATTTCTCCTGAAAATCTGAGCATCGTATTGCATAGCTTTTATGATGTTTACATATTTCTTTTTGGTTTACTTTAATTTGTGGCCAAAATGAAATTCCCCAGATGTTGTTCAACTGCTGCCAAATTAGTTTAGTTTAGTTTTTCCAAGTCAAGTAACTTATTAAGAACAGTGAAGACCAGAAAAGCTACTTATTTCTATTTATTCTTTAAATGATCCTGGATTGTCTGTGTAAATTTGCACTGAAAATTCAATTAAAACCATAGCAGGTGTCTTTCCTATGCCTCTAGAATTTATCTCTGCCACCTCCTCCTTACCTGCTCTGTCCCATTTTTTTTTCCCATTTTCTCACTGTCTTAAATAACCCTCCCCCAACTTATCTTAAATTCCTAAAGAGTCAGTATACTCCTGTGACTAATCCATGTATGT
This sequence comes from Cryptoprocta ferox, assembly GCA_028646485.1. Classification (NCBI taxonomy): domain Eukaryota; kingdom Metazoa; phylum Chordata; class Mammalia; order Carnivora; family Eupleridae; genus Cryptoprocta; species Cryptoprocta ferox. Next base: position 92,188,988 of record CM053576.1, read on the forward strand.
TTGATTTTCAGTCTTCTTGGTAGACTAGTTTACTTAGATAACACAGATTTTCTCCTCCACAGACAACAGAAGCATGTAATTTCATTCCACTTGATTTTGATCACTTCAAATCACTTGAGAATAAAAGACAGTACTATGGATGATTACTCCAGAGCAACAGGCATGAACTGGAACAGTCTCTTATGAACTGGTTGGTGTGGTCACACTCCAAAATCCCAATCCTTGAGTGATGATTTAAACAAGTGAAAAGTAGTTTTTCTTCTTTTTGCTAGATTTCCTGCAATAAAGACACATTTTTGTTATTAAGAAAATAATATTAAGGGCTGCCTAGGTGCTTAGTCGGTTAAGCATCTGACTCTTGATACCGGCTCAGGTCATAATCTTGCAGTTGGTGAGATTGAGCCCCAAGTCGTCCAACTTCTCCTCAACAGCAGGAAGCTTGCTTGGAATTCTCTCTTTCCCTCTCTGTCTGCCCCTCCCCAACTTGTGCTTGCTCTCTCTCTCTCTCTCTTACTCTCTCTCTCTCTCTCTCTCTCCCCACACTCTCAAAATAAATAAAACACATTCCAAAAAAATACTCATTTTTGAGATTAGAATAAAATGTGGTTACTCCTAATAGGAATATACTGATTTATGTGAAACTGAATATTTGATCCTTACTAATATTTGCTTTTATATTTTACCCATGAGAGATCCACCTTCTAAAATGGTTAGCCTAATTCTGCCTGTAATTTATTTTTTATAAAATCAGATAATTAGTGTTTAGAAGAACATTTAAAGCTAAATAAAGTTTATACTCAATATTTAGTTTGATTACAGGGCATTCTTTTTTTTCACATAGATTGGAATTTGGTAATATATATGTTTAATATAAGCTTTGGTTTATCAAGGTGTCTTTAATTCTCAGGTTTATTACTGTAAGATGTTCTTCATCCCCATTTTTGCTTGCTTAATGATTTATATAAGTATTATATGGTGACAAAATTGAGAAACACAGTATTTTAGGGCAAGTATAATAGCATTCCTATATTACCAGAGGTAATAGAATCAACAAAACTATATGATAGGTAAGACAGGAAATATGAAGTTTATTTTTTAGATGACCATAACTACTTACCATCATTTTTCATTAATATCTATTTCTAATTCAAACAGTTTGGAGTCAATGTCTACTGTAGACAATAGATAATAGGATATAAGTTCCTCTAATATAGGTATATTGTATATAATATAGGGAGTTACTATGGTTATATGAAGTGAAGTGCCAGTAGCATTACCTGGACAGAAGGGTCAAGTTCCTTGCTCTTAGACCCCAGGAGAGTATCTGGTTCCCAATGATAATACCTCATAGAAATGATGCTCCTTTCAAAAGCTTAATTTTCTCATTTTTAGGGGTAGTATCTACATATCTTCCTCAAAACTTAAATATGAAATATAGCAACAGCAAAGTTAGGAGGTAAACACAAATTTAGAAATGGTTGACAGAATTAGACTGGATTCGAATCACTACAAAATTAATGATACTGCTTAATTCTGAATACTGAAAAAATAAATAAGCTCTATTTTATTAGATAAGAAAGTGATTTAAATCATTTTAGCAAAAAGGGGTAGAATTTAGAAGATATTAGGATTATTTGCCCTATTATTGAATAAGACATATACTTCAATTCCTCTGTACACTCTCCTATTTCAAATAATTCAAGAACATGAAAAAATAAAAATTAAATGAAACATGCACAAAAAGCCAAACTTTAATTAAGTTCTTATTATACCTGCCAAAAATAAAAAGGCACAGTTTAGAGAAATCAGAAGGAAAAAATGAAATAAACTATGAGTGTGTGTAACTAATTACTTCCCTTATAGATGAGGTGCGTGTGTAACTAATTACTTCCCTTATAGATGAGGTCCGTGTCTTAGAATACAATTTCTACTGGTTATTTCACTTAGAATTCAAATCAACTAAGCCATTCAGTGATAAGCAAGGGTTCCCTGTAAAGTAGATAAATGCTAAAGCTCACTATTGTACCGTCTCTAACATCAATATCATGGTGTTATAATCAGTGAGCCAGTGACTACCCATCTCAAATAACAGCCTCCTTTTACCGAAGATACATGACAGAAGTAAGTAGAAAATATAGGGAAATTTAAGCTAAGCACTGATAAATTTTAGGTGGGCTTGGTTTCAAATATGGGAGGGTAGAGGAGAGAAGTTTGATATGAACATATGGATCACCCATTTTTTTCTAAGCTAGTTGAGCATAAATAACTGTGGCCCAACAAATCCTGAATGCCAACAGGTATATACTCAAAGAGGCAGCATATTAGCCTAGATATCTTCAATACAATATCTTTAGATCAGTTTCTTATAAATGAAATATAAATGAGCCACATACTTAATTTTAAATTTTGTAATAGCCACATTAAAAAGTAAAAAGATGGGGCATCTGGGGGCTCAGGAGGTTAAGTATCGACTTCAGCTCAGGTCATGATCTCACAGCTCATGAGTTTGGCCCTGCTTCTGGCTCTATGTTGACAGCTCAGATCCTGGAGCCTGCTTGGGATTCTGTGTCTCCGTCTCTCTCTGCCCCTCCCCTGCTGGCATTCTGTCTCTCTCTATCTCAAAAATAAATAAATAAACATTAAAAAATAAAACAAGTAAAAAGAAATTGGTTAATTTTGATAATGTATTTTATTTAACTCAATATATCCCAAATAATATAATTTCTATAATATTAATATAAAGTTTATGAATGGAATATGCTACTTTTTTTCATGGTGAATTTTCAAAATTCAGTGTGTATTTCAAACAGCACATTTCAATAGATGCATTTCAGGTGTCCAGAACCAATATGACTAGTGGCTACAGTGCTAGATGGATGGCTCAAGTCTAGAAGTAGCCTAGGGCCTGACAGTATATCTAAGTCCAACTGCTGCTACGTGAGAGATGAAAGAGTAATGGGTGAGTGAAAGAGGTGTTTTTCATCTTATACAGTTGTAAAACTCCTATCAATTAATGGAAGAGTGATAGTGGAAAAGAATTATAAGAAAATAATTAGTTGATTTATCACAGACTCCAGTGAGTTTGAGAGCAGGAAAAAGGTGGTGGTGGTGATGCTGGTAGTGGAGAAAGATGGTTAAGTATCATCGACTCATGCAAAGCTGGAATCTGGCTCTTCTACTTTTTCAATAAGGTGAAAGAAAGCCATATCCTTGAGTGATTCTTTTAAAACTGTTATTTCCTTCAGCAACCTATATTGAATTCCAGCTCCTTTCCTTTTTTGGGCTAGAACCATTTTAGGAGACTCCTGTTTCTGCACATCTTGCAGTCATGAACAATGACCACTTTTTTTTAGGACTCTAGTTTTAAGAATGTTTGTAGAGCAAACTGCCTTAGAAGATAGAAAAATTGTTTCCTTCCAAAACACAGGGCAGAGTGGCTTATACCCATGGAAAGCATAAATGCTGTCTGCCACTAGAGTTGAGGCAGGCAACCTTAGTGCCCATTATAAAACATAATAGGTTCCCTAAACTCAAGATAATTCTCCTGTAACACAACCCTTTGCATATGCAGGCATCACTTGCCCTTCTTTATATGTTCTTGTGTGATTTGGTGCAAGGAGAATAAATACAATCATGATGATTATCCTTCTGTTTGTTCAGTATTAAAGTCTTTTGTTTTCTACCAGCACTCATGAAACTACTTGTCTAACTTGCTAACTTACAAGTATGGTAAAATTTCAGATCCTTGATATTTCTTGACACCATTGACTGTTTTCTTTACCAAGTTTTCCATTCTGAAAATTCCAGGGAAGTTGAATAATGGGTTTTGTATATGCAGAATGTTAAGATGCTTAATTCAACTAATAGACAATTAGTTAACAAAATATGCATTAGGTTCTACTGCAGTCTTAGCCTTTCTTAAGCACCACGGAAAAATGATAATATATGTCTATGTAAAATATGATACAATATGGCATAGTATACGATATTGCAGGCCTACTCTCTTCTCAAGAAGATACTTTAATTACAAAATTAATATGCATATTTATGAAGAAAACTTAGCAGATAAATAATGGATATATACGGATACTAAGTCAAATTAGAAAGGCAAAGTAGCTCTTCAAATTCAGTAAATATAGAAGAAAAGCTTCCATTTGAACTTAAGATTTGATAAGATCCTTAAGGGAGAAAAAATAGCAAAGTATAAAGGAGAGGTTAGAGATCCATACACAAGAGAAAGCATGGAAAAAAATCGCAGAAATGAGAATCACAGTATATAGATGAGGAAAACAGTCCATAATGAGGAGCAAGAGGAAAATTAAACAAATAAGAGCAGATTGCAAGAGGCCTGTGATTTCGGTCTAAGGAGTGTTTAGATTTAATAAAGGAGTCATTGGAACCATTTTTAAATTATAAGTAAAGTATTTTTAGGAAACTGAACCTGAGATATCTCATAATAAAGCAGTGTGACTTTTTAATATCCTAGAATATATGGTAATCTTAAGGCTAACATATATGGTATTTTCATAATATTGGTTAATGGATATGTTGATAGTTTCTGAATTATTTTCACACAATAAAAAGCACCATTGTGCTCTATTAATGTATGTTTGACAATGTATTTCTAAAACCCATTAGTAGACTCCTTAAATTAACAAAAAAAGAAGGCAAAATTATAGGTTATAGAGGAAAGAGAGAGCTTTTAGCTCAATGCAGTGCATGGTTAAATCTTTGACTAATAAATTTATATATGCATAGTGAGAAGTTTTTATATTCTCTAAGATTCCATGGGTCAATTCAGAAGATAAAGAAATAGAGAGTAAAAATAGTAAAGAAGGAAAGAAAAATTACATAAAATTAATGAAAATGTGGATTAATTATGGCTTTGTTTGCTTCTGCAAATATCTTATATATTTTTAATAAGGCTGTTCTAGAACAATGTTGTTTCTTTGTCTTTGATTCTGAAAATGGAGTCTAAAGATTATAATTGAGTTTCAGTTATGAAAGAGGAAATAGAGGGTTTGCAGCCCCTGTGTCTGTGTTTGATAATACTTAAAGGGTAGCCCTGAAGGTAATGACCTTTTCCCTCTTTTCCATTTCATTAAGTTTGAATATCTAAGGGGTAAATTTATCATTTTTGTAGGCTTATGTGAGAGGAGGATGAGTATTTTATCTTATGCCAATTCTGTCAATAAAATTTCATTTTTAAATAAAAACAGAGAGAAGGTACTATTTTTGACTGCCTTTAACATGACATAAATTAAAAGGCATAGGCACACAAGAAACAGATGAAAAAGAGGAGTGTAGATTTGTATTAGAAAGAAATTACATTTGTAAGTGATTCAACCAGGAGCAAAAAATAAACTATGTGGTATTGTGATCTCAGTAACACAGCAGTTAATTATTATTGGACTAAAAACAACAATTAGGATATTTTGCATTTTTTGCATACCCACCTACCTCTGAGATAATTGCCAATGAAGGAATTAAATGGTTCACTAAGTACCGAATTCAGCTTCTCAATACCACAGAGAGCAATTCTTGCTAATTGAAATGTGATGCATTGACTGCTTGGCAATACAAAGATATTCTTTCTTTTCCTGTAACAAATGTGTACTGGTGAATGTGCCTAAATGTTACACTCCTTTCACTTTAGAATTATCAAAGACTTAACATTGAACTTTCTATACTTGATGGGGAATTAAGCATGTAATTATAGGTGTGCATGTGGAAGTATACATGTGTATGTACATGTATAATGTGTATATCTATGTCTATTCATGTCTATATATAAATATTTATATACATACATATTTATATAATTTTATACATGTATTTTCATGCATATATACTTATTGACTTATGGGTAATGGATGAAATCAAATGAATAAGAATATATAGGGAATATGAAAAACTTGATTTCATTTCCACTATGGTGACAACAGAACTGGCCATAAACCTCAGCAAGCTGACACCTGCCATGGGTCTTACACCCCAAGGGGCCCCATCCTGTGGAATGATTATTAAATGTTCTGAGTACCACCCTTGTGCCTAGACCTGTCTGGTTTGTAGCGATATCCTCTGCATAACAAGATGTAGATCTTGGTCTCCAGAAGTGCCTTTTTCAAAATTTTCTATGCCGTTCTCAGATGGCTGTGAGTTTTACAGAACAGTGGTACCATTTGGGCAGGGTAATCTGAGCCTAGATGTGGACCCATGTGATGTTATGGCTCTGTTTCTCCATTTCAGACCACTCTACAACCCTCTAGTCCATGTCTATAGTAAACCAGATGCCTGAAGAAGCATTGGGTTATGCCTATGTGATCTTCTTAGGAGGGTGGCTTGGTGAGCTGATTATATCCACTGGCCCTCATGATATATCAGAGAGCTGCCAAGATATTTCAATGATGCTAAGTTTCATTGACTCTCTGATAGGAAGCCGGACAAGGATTTAATCCAACTATGTGTCCATGGGCTATACATGTAGCCTATCTGGTCACCTGTATTCCCCCTGAGGCAAAAGTTAGGTTTCTCCAGTGGTTGGCTATATATAGCAGAATAGTAATTTCACAGTGGTCATATTTAGCAGATGCATCATAGTGATAGCAAAATAGTTTCATGTTTGTTTGTTTGTTTTTAGGACATTCTAGAATTGTATGTGAATGTATTGGTTTAGGACCAGAGAGAGGGAGAGAGAAACCAGTTTCTGAAAAGAAGCCCAGTTCTATAAGGCCAAAGAAATTAAACCTGTCAACTTACTTTGTAGTCCTAAGTTAATGTGGTCAAAGATATATGAATTATATGTTAGAACAAGGGACAAGAAAAGATCTAACAAACACAGGAAGGGTGGCTGGCTGATTATGGAGTGACCTTGTTTCATATATACCAAGGTTCAGGATGGTTAAGTAAGAGAGTAGAAGAAACTGCAACATTTCAAGGTAACATTTAAAAGAGGAACTCAGTTTAATACCTTTGCTTCTGGTTATTTTCCTGTTAGAATCTGCCAACACTTAAGGGTTTAGTGAAGATTTGTTTCCCCTGTGTACATGTATGTGTTTGGGGGAAACATTTGAAATTTGCACTGAGATCTAATTTTATGAGAAACCCATCTAAAGGCATTCCCCATGCCACCTCCGTATACTTTGTAAACAGCTTAACCAGTGGATCTTGGTGAAATAAAAAAGAGCAGCATTTTTCCAATTTCTCTAATGCTCTTTAGTCAGTTTTTTTTTAACCAAAACAAAAGTTTTACTTGAAAGATATATATGAATCATTAAAATCTTGAAATGATAAGGTAAGTAATGGATAGACAGAAGAGCAGCTATCTTCTGCAGACTCTTCCTGAGTCTTTCAAGAACCTATCATTTCATCTAATTTTCCTCCGTAAGTTATCTTCTGGAGTGATGGTTCCCCCACCAGGCCACAAATGCTTTACGAAAAATCTCTTCGTGCTCCTCCACACAGGCCTTTATTTTCAGCCCCACCTGGGAAACATCAGGCAAATGGAACGCTTATATAACTGAATTCCTGAGATGTGCAGTTACAGTGCTAGTCGATGGGACTGCCTCTTACTGTGGCTAATCCACTGGCATTTGAAAGAGCAGTTATAGAATTGCCCTTGTGAATAGAGATGGATAAGAGCGACTTCAATGACCTGATTCATTTTCCAGTGAGAAGCTTAAGAAAATACCCAACATTTCTACTCTGGCTTCCACCCCCATAGCTGGTTGATATAATAGGGTCACTGCCTTGTTTAGATTTCTTTTCTGGAATGAATTTATTTGCTAAGAATTCAATAGACTGCAATCTGTCTCTGATTTTATTCAGCCAAAAAAGGGAAAAAAAGAAAAAAGAAAATGAAGAAAATGTTTTTAAACAGATGGCAAAATAAAAGATGTTGATCTTAGAAACCAAATATAGATTCTGTGACCTCATAGAGCTAAGTAACAAACATGATATAATGTAACATAAAGGAAATTTTTTAAAAGAAGTATAATTTCCCACAAATGTATAAATGTAGGTATACCAACATATATCTTAATAGAGGTATAGAGAAATTTACTGTGTGGTTCTCATTTTACATTAGACTAACCCCAAAGGGAAGTCCCTACATTGTTGTTCTCTCTCTCTCTCTCTCTCTCTCTCTCTCTCTCTTTCACACACACACACACACACCCTGTACACACACACACACACACACACCCTGTACACACACTAACCATACATACAAATCTCCAAATATGGAAATTGCTCACAAATGAGTAGTTCAGAGGGAGAATACTATCAACTTCTACAACTTTTCTAAACTTAAAACCTATATTTTTAATCTCACTTCAGTAAACCAGGTACTTCAAACTCAAGTTCATTTCCCTCATTATTTTTTCACTTCAAACAAGCACAACCTGCATTCATTATTTCCATTCATCAAATGTTCTCACTGTTGTTGGTCTCTGTCTCTGACCCCCTCCCTACCTCTCTCCCTCCCTCCCTGTCTCTTATTTTATCTTTTATTAAAACCTAACAAACACTGAATTTTATTCAACTGTATCATTTTTGTAACCCCTGGCTTAAGTCAGACATTTATCTCCTGCCTATCCTGCCTGTAGTGACTTTCTTAGTAGCCTCCTTCTACTGATAATTCATTAATTTATCCTAACTGTCCTTATTTAAAAACACTCAGAAGAAAACAAACATCTTTCAGCTTAGCCAGTAGAGATGGTCTTGGTCAGTCTTGCAACTGAGTTACTGTTACAGATCAAGGTCCAGAAAAGGTTCTGTGGGTTAAAATTTTGTTACTATGATATAGGAATGGTATATTATATATCTTCCCTCTATCTTGTTCTCTTGAGATCCTTGTTTGTGGGGAATAAGCTTAGGAATTTCCTAAGCTTGCACTGATCAGTTAACAAGGCATAAAGAATTAGAAAGCCATAGGATGAACACACCCAAGTTTGGGTAAACAAGATTAGGTAAACAGGGCAAAGGCCCTCAGTATAGTACAAAGGTATAGGGATAGGAAATCTCAGGATGAAAACATCCAAGATTAGGTAAACAAGATTAGGTATTCATGGTGGAAGCATCCTTCAATGTAGTACAATAGCAGAAACCTGCTTTCACAGGAAGGAAGGACAAAAACAGGAAAACAGGACTTTAGCCCACAACAGGGCTAAATTGTCTAGAGTGGAGCTAATTAGCACAAGAAAGGTGCCTTGTTGACCCTAAGGTAGTACGTTCTGTCTTTCTTGTCCCTTAGGCAATTTCAGGTAAACAGAGGTGACTCCTCATGCCTGCCTTAAACAACCATCCACCCAGTGCCAGGATTTTGTTTTGTATTGACCCTAACCCCTAACACTGCATATCTTTAAAACCCCCTTTCCCCCACGCCCATGAGTTAATGTTCAAGGTTTCATTGTCTCTTTGTGCATGCCCATCAGGCTTGTAAACCTTCTGATCTTAATAAAACCAGAGCAACTACCCTTAATTGGGGTTCTTGTCTTCTCCCGGACATTAGTGTCTCTTGAATTTTAATCCTGTGTCTGCTCTCTTGCTGGACAAGAAAGAACTCCAGACCCAGGGTCTATGACACTTGTTCATGTAATTCAGTCTCCATACTTTGAGAAAGCCCCAAAGAAGCCATATGCAGATATTCCATTTGACATTTTCAGCCAGTATCAACCATCAGACATGTGACTTTAGGTCAAAAATGAGCCTTTTGTAGGCAGCATATAGATGAGTCTTGTTTTCTTAACCATTCTGATACCCAATGTCTTTTGATAGGAACATTTAATCTATTTATATTTAGAGTGATTGTTAAAAGATATGAATTTAGTGCCATTATGTTGCCTATAGAGTTGGAGTTTCTGGTAATGTTCTCTGGTCCTTTCTAGTCTTGATTGCTTTTGGTATTTTTTTGTTTTGTTTTGTCTTTTCCCCACTCAAAGAGTCACCATCCCCCTTAAAATTTCTTGCAGGTCTGGTTTAGTGGTCACAAACTCCTTTAGTTTTTGTTTGTCTGGAAAACTCTTTATCTCTCCCATTTTGAATGGCAACCTTGTTGGATAAAGGTGGCTGCATATTTTTCCAATTCAGCATTTTGAATATACCACTGTTATTCAACATAGTGTTGTAATTCTTAGCCTCAGCAGTCAGACAACAAAAAGAAATAAAAGGCATCCAAATTAGCAAGGAGGAAGTCAAACTTTCACTCTTTGCAGACAACATAATACTCTATGTGGAAAACCCAAAAGGCTCCACAAAAGAACTGCTAGAACTAATAAATGAATTCAGCAAAGTAGCAGGATACAAAATCAACATACAGAATTCAGTTGCATTTCTGTACACCAATAATGAAGCAGCAGAAAGAGAAATCAAGGACTTAACTCCATTTACAATTGCACCAAAAATAACATAAAATACCTAGGAATAAGTGTAACCAAAGATGTAAAATATTTATATACCAAAAACTATAGAAATCTTATGAAAGAAATTGAAGAAGTCACAAACTAATGGAAAAACATCCCATGCTCATGGATTGCAAAGACAAATATTGTTAAAATGTCATTACTACCCAAAGCAATCTACATATGCAATGCAATCCTATCAAAATAATGCCAGCATTCTTCACGGGGCTAGAACAATTTTAAAATTTGTGTGGAACCAGAAAAGACCTTGAATAGCCAAAGTGATGTTGAAAAAGAAAACAAAAGCAGGAGGCATCACAATTTGGGACTTCAAACTGTATTATAAAACTGTAATCATCAAGATATTATGGTACCAGCACAAAACCAGACACCGAGACCAATGGAACAGAATAGAGAACCCAGAAATGGACCCACAAACATATGGCCAACTAATCTTTGACAAAGCAGGAAAGAATATCTAATGAAAAAAGATAGTCTCTTCAGCAAATGGTATTGGGAAAAGTGGACCACAACATGCAGAAAATGAACCTGGATCACTTTCTTACACCATACACACACACACACACACACACACACACACACACAACTCAAAATGGATGAAAGACTTAAATGTAAGACAGGAAACCATCAAAATCCTAGAGGAGAAAACAGGCAACAACCTCTTTACCTCAGCTGCAGCAACTTCTAACTTGACATGTCTCTGGAGGCAAGGGAAACAAAAGCAACTATGAACTATTGGGACCTCATCAGGATAAAAAGTTTTTGCACAGCAAAGGAAACAATCAGCAAAACAAAAAGTCAACGGATAGAATGGGAGAAGATATTTGGAAATAACATATTAGATAAAGGGTTAGTATCCAAAATCTATAAAGAACTTACCAAACTCAATATCCAAAAAACACATAATCTGGTGAAGAAATAGGCAAAAGACATGAAAAGACACTTTTCCAAAGAGGACACCCAGATGGTACACAGACACATGAAAAGATGCCCAATATCACTCTTCATCAGGGAAATACAAATTAAAACTACACTGAGATACCACCTCACACTTCTCAGAATGGCTAAAATTAACAACTCAGGAAATAGCAGATGTTGTTGAGGATGTGAAGAAAGGGGAACCCTTTTGCACTGCTGGTGGGAATGCAAAGTGGCACAGCCACTATGGAAAACAGTATGGAGACTCACAAAAAAAGTTAGAAATAGAACCATCCTACAACCCAGCAATTGCAATGTTAGGAATTTATCCAAAGGTACAAAAATGCTGATTTGAAAGGGCAATGCACCCCAATGTTTATAGCAGCACTATCAACAATATTCAAATTATGGAAATGTACATTGACTAACAAACAGATAAAGAAGATGTGGTATGTGTGTGTGTGTGTGTGTGTGTGTGTGTGTATACATAATGGAATATTACTCAATGATCAAAAAGAATGAAATCTTGCCAATTGTAACAATGTGGATGGATCTAGAGTATATTATGCTAAGCAAAATAAGTCAGGTAGAGAAAGACAAAATATCATATGATTTCACTCATAGGTGGAATTTAAGAAGCAAAACAAATGAGTGTAGGGGAAGAGAAACAAAAATAAGATAAAACCAAAGAAGGAGACAAACCATAAGAGACTCTTAAATACAAAGAACAACTGTATTGCTGGAGAGGTTTTGGGTGGGGTGATGGGCCTAAAGGGTGATGGGCATTAAGGAAGGCATATGTTGTGATGAACTGGGCATTCTATGTAAGTGATGAATCACTAAGTTCTATTTCTGAAATCATTACAGTATATGTTAACTAACTTGGATTTACATTTAAAAAGATTGAAAAAAAAAAAAAAGACATGTGAGTGAGGACATGATTCCAGCCTCACCTAATCTCTAACAACAACCACATTACAGACCCCAGTAAACCCCCAGAATAATGAGAAATACTAATCATGGCAATAACAAAATTCATAATAACTGATGATATTTTACTCTTTTAAGTTAAGGTAATTTACTTAAGCATCTATATATAATGTATATGCATTGCATCAAACTTGCTGATTATGTTCAAATTTTCTATGCTTCCTTCCCCACTCCTCCCATTTCTTCCTTTCCCAAGCATCTTTTGTTGTGCCACACATTCTGTAACACTGTCAAAATTTAGCCTTCCTAAGTGTGAGCAAGCCCTTGGGGTCATTTCCAAGAAGGAAATGGAAACTAGCAAAGCCTCTCCTGTATAGAAGAGGACATGTGTCAGCCCCCCTGTGTGAAGTGGAGGAATACCATTTAATAAATACATATACCTACACAGCATTCACAAAATTCCATGAGTTCACAGAAGTTTTTCAAATGATTATCTTAAACATCTTCTCTTTCAATAATGAATCAATCAAGGCAGATGTTTTTGACAGGTTCTTCACAGGAAGTAGAGAGTGACTCAGACAATTTCCACAGGGTGAAAAAACAAACAAAAAAAACAAAAAAAGAAAAAAAACAACACACACACACACACACACACACACATACACACACACACAGGGTTGAGTAGAGGGAGGACAAAAGCCAAGATTTTAATCTCTCATGGATCTTATCCTTAATCTCTCTCTCTCTCTCTCTCTCTCTCTCTCTCTTTGTGTGTGTGTGTGTGTGTGTGTGTGTGTGTATCTGCCTTTCTCTCTTTCTGACAATTGAAAAGCCAGTCGAAGCTATTGATACCAGCAAATACATCAAATAGGATGGAAATTTATCAGTGCCAATATGCTGGTTAAATATCTTTGTAAGTTAATACAATGTATTTTATGGGAATGAGTTGGTTGATAATCTGTTTCTAATTCTACAATATTTACTCAAGAAATACTAAAGAAATAATGTATTGTTTAGATTTAAAAGAATCAAGTGCACTCTTTTTATGTTTGACCATAGTGTTGAGTGTTGGAAACATGGAGATAATTTGAAAAGATTTATAATCAAGGCTTAAATTTTTTTACATTTATTAATTTTGAGAGAGAGAGAGAGCACATGCAAGAGGCTGCAAGGGGAGAAGTAGAGCCCCTGGGTGGCTCAGTTGGTTGAGTGACCAGCTCTGGATTTTGGATGAGGTCATGATCTCATGGTTTGCAAGACTGAACCCCACATGGGGCTCTACTTTTTTGTTTATAAACAAAAGTTTAATTTTTTTGATGTTTATTTATATTTGGGAGAGAGAGAGAGGGAGCCCAACCAGGGGGCTCCCTCTCTCTCTCTCTCTGACCTTCCCCCATTCATTCTATCTCTCTCTGTCTCTCAAAAATGAACAAAATGTTAAAAATTAAAATAAATAAATATCTTACTAATAACACTTAATTATTCATATGGTCTAAGGAAAATATCTGTTATCTGGTTCGAGACATCATCCCTAATGTAGAATAAGGAGAAGAAAGTGGAAGCAAGAAAGAAGAAGCAGAGGAGTCTGATGATAACATGGGCTTTTGGCCTTTTTGACTAAACATCTTCTGTAACCCGTTTGATAAAAAGCTGAATTCTTTTAAAAAATTTTTAGCGTTTTTTATTTATTTTTGAGAGACAGAGAGAGACAGTGTGAGCAGGGGAGGGTCAGAGAGAGAGGGAGACACAGAATCCGAAGCAGGCTCCAGGCTCTGAGCAAGCTGTCAGCACAGAGCCTGATGCGGGGCTCGAACTCACCAACCGTGAGATCATGACCTGAGCCACCCAGGAGCCCCAAAAGCTGAATTCTTAAAAAACAGTAAGACAAATTGTAAAGAAGTTTGAGGGTATTCTGAATATTTTGGGATGTTTTCTGTAGTGAGAAATAAAATGTAGTTATTTTCTCTAGGAATAAACCAGTGGTAATTTCCAAGGCCCCATGCTTACATTCATACACACACACACACACACACACACACACACACACACATCACACATGTGTATATATATTTAAATTTTTCATAATTTTAGACTAGTTTCATATTTGCATAAAAGTTACAAAAATTGCACAAAGAGTTCCTGTATACCTCTACCTAGATCTCCCTATTATTGACATTTTACCTTACTATGTTACATTTGTCACAATTAATGAACCTATGTTAACCCATTATGATTAACTAGAGTTTATATTTTAATAATTCCCTTAGATTTCACATGTCTTTTTTTTTTTTCTGTAGGTTTTTGGAAGGAAGGCCGTAGGGATATACCATTTTCATCAGATCATTTCAAGAGTACATGCTATCAGTATAACTTACCACTGTTGATATTGACTTTGGTCATCTGGCTGAAGTACTGTTTGTAAGTTTTTACCACTGTAAAGTTACTCTTCCCCCCTCCTCTTTTCATACGGTGACCCTTGGAAGGAACTTACTATGTGTGAGCCACACTTGCAGGGTATCTACATAAATTACTTGGAATTTTTCTGCACAGGAGATTTGTCCCTTCTCTTCTATTTATTTACTGATCCCATCATGTATTTATTTACATCATTAATGACTTGCAGACACTTATTTTATATTTTGGCCTGTAATCTAATATTATGGGGTTTTTCTGGATTTTTTGTTTGTTTGCTTACTAATTTTTCACATTGATCATTGGGAGTTATTTCTGTTTTCTCCTGAATCCTTCTGCCATACTGCATCATTTGGTTTTTATGTACTTCTTTACTTTTCAGCACTACAAGAAAGTCCAGACTCATCCTGCATATTTCCTTCCCCAGCCCTAGAATCAGCCATTTCCCCAAGAACTATCCAAGTTTAAGCTCCTCAAAATTTTATAATGAATGAGTGGATGTACCAATTTATCCCACTTTAGAAAGTAATTAATTGCATTTTTTGAAAGTTTCAAACCTCTAAATCCCCAACCCTCCATCAACTGTTACTCTTGCTGCAATTTAGAATTAAAACAAAACAAAACAACAACAACAAAACAATTGTGAATTTACATGCATTCACTTTTTTCCCTTTCTCATTCTTAAAAATATCATTTTCTATCTTGAATCGTTTATTTATTTTTTCTTTTATTCAGGGTGCTTCCTTTTTTCTATGAAAAAAACGTTCAGAAAGTGCTTTAAAGTCTTTGTATCAATGGTATCACTAGCTCTACTTTGCTCAAGTGTTCTGTCAGAGGTATTGGCATAGTGCTGCAATTTTTATACTCTAGAAATGCAAATGGTTTGGTTTCAGGCATATTACATTTGCTTTTCAAATAGGTGTCCTCTATTCAAATAGAATTGAGCTGGAGTATATTAGAAATCTAAGAATTACAGACAACCCTCTTTCTACCATTTTAATATTAAACACAATTATGGCAAGCAGGGTACCTAGGATGTCATCTAAATTTTTCTCCCAACATGAAAAAATACTTTTGATAGTACATTGTAAGTTTCTACAATTTTATGTCAACGACAACCTAATTTTCTTCCCATGCTTACTACAATTCTATTCAAATGAATCAACCTCATTTCATCTTATAATAGGATACAAGGAGAACATTAGTTGTTTAAAATTCAAAGATAAATTTAAAGTCACAATTTATACAAGTTTACAAATCTCCCTCATATGAACACTTTGCTTTATATCAAAGTATTTATTGGAACTGTCAACTACTAGGAGAAATGTGTTAGAAGTGAATGACTCCTTTCTCTCTGCCACTAGAAAGTAAAAACAAAAGCAAGGGCACTAGAGATCTAGAACTGAACTAACATTCCTGAAACATTTAAGACTGGGCCATCTTCTCTTCTGGAAGGATATATTATAAGGAAGTTGTCATTCTAACCCTATTATACCTTTCAGAAATTAAAGCCTAGTGCTCTAAGTAATCTAACTGAAAGGTGACATGATAATGCCTTCTATCCTTAACATAGTGATCACAAATGGAGTGGCTTACCGTCCTTTCTCTGAAGTATACCAAAACTGAGACTACATGAAAGAGAACTTCATTCTTGAATAAAAGTATAAGAGAAGTAGGGCCACAGAGACTACAGGATAAAGCACATAACAGGTCAACTCACATGCATTTGAGCACCAGGTCTACAAACTCTCTACTCTATATTGATAACAAATTTCTCATTTTTAAAAATATTGTTTCCTTAACTAGACTGTAAATTTCTCAAATATACTTAAAGACTTATGTTAACATAGGGAAATTAATATAGTGAATGCTTGATATAATTTTTATGAATTGATAAAGTATTTTGAGATTTTCCATATGTATAATCCAATTAAATAAATATAAATGACCTACAAAAATTTCCTACAGGGATACCCTACATCAGAAATGTATCCTTTAATGACCTTTTCTAATAGTCATTTGCTATGGAGATAATACAAGAAAAACTGTTCTTTTCTTTGTTTCTTTTTCTTTTTCTTTTTTTCCTTGATTCTAGAAGGAGTATGAGCAGGGAGAGGGCAAAGGGAGAGAAAGAGATAAGAAGGAAAGAGAATCCCAAGGAGGCTCTCTAACATGAGGCTTGATCCCACAAACCTGGAATCATGACCTGAGCTGAAATCAAGTCAGATGCTCAACTAACTGACCTACCCAGATGCCCCTCTCTGTCTATATTTACAACCTATATTTTGAACCTAATGTGTAGATTTCCCTTTTTGGGTACTCATGCCTCAAATATCACTTCGCCCTGCTTATTTCCTTCCTAGAGCTCATCATTCTCTGAAATCATTTTGTTTTCTTACTTACATTTTTATTATCTGCCACACTTCATTAGATCTTTAATTACACCTGGGAATTAAATTGGACCTTTGATCATATGTGTTGCCCCAGTATCTAGAACAATGCATTACACAGTAGGCATCCAATTTTTAAAAATGCATGAATTTGTGAATTAAGAAAAGAACCTGCTGAGACAGCAAGCACTACAGAGGTTGTGCCTCTGATAAAGTAAGATGTAGTTGCTGAGAAAAGCTAATACAACCATTGATTTGGATGCAATCCCACTGCACTGTTTGAGAGCGATAGGACCCGAGGAATAAACTAATTTAAAAAAACAAATATTAACCAAAAAAATTTTAGTGACCTAAATTTAACCAGACATTTAAAATTAAAAAATAGAAGCCAGTGTCTTGCTTTCACTGAATTCAAAATCTAAGCAGAAGAAAGAAAAGTCAATAGGTTTATTATGAGGAAGTGTAATAAGCGCCGTGTTAACAATAAGCAAAGACTATCAGGAGAGTACAAATTTCCGAAAATGGGATAAAGGTTGGAGGAAAGGAATCAAAAGGAATCATTTACGTTTTAACCCCAGCTTGATACCATTCATTAACGCTTGCAAGTCCTCAGTTGTTCTCTCCTCAAATTTGTCTTAGCCCTGTATTCTTTCTCTGTTTTCACTTCTAGAACTCATTTCAAACATACATTGCATCCTCTGTCTATAATCTCATGCCTTACATTTTCTTTCCTATATTGTCAATCATCCCCCCGCCATTTTGCATTCTGAATAACATGATATAATCTAGTTCTTCCTACTCTGTTTGAAGTCTGTTATCCCAATCCACTTCCAAATATGATTTTTAAGATTTATAATTTTGGTTATTGAATGCTCAAATTCTAGGGGATTTGTTTTGCTCTTCCCAAATCCATTTTCCCACTTTTTGTAGTTTTCTGTGTCTTAAATCCCAGTTTGTCATTAGTGCTCTGTGCATGGTAGGCACAGTTGCTTTAAAATTTCTGTTAATTCTAACATGTGGTGTCTGTATCAGTCTGTTTACACAAGAGTCTCGTTCATAAAGCTTCATGCCATTTACTGTAAGCCTGGCAAACATTGATACTTGGTGGTCACAGACCTAGTTAAAAAATTCCAGTACAAATCATTTGAGTCTACCTCAAAACGTATTTTAGAACTTGTACATCCACTGCCAGGGTCACATTTGTGTGACAAGCTCATTTGACACCACAAGTTTTCAGGGACAGCTCCCTCCCCCATTTTATTTTCTCTTTCCTTTATATTTTTCTTCTTGCCTTCTGTCTCCTCCAAAGCATTTTTGGGTTGAAGTAAAAGGATAAAGTCATTGCTGATTTGCTCTTTTCTCAAGGATTTGGCTTCTTTTTCTGATAAGGGAAGAGGCGAGGAGAGAAGAAGAAAGATCCTTAGTGACAAACTTAGGACCTCATAGAGAGGTGGTAAAAAATACAGTTTACCCTAGTTTGAGTGAACTATCTATGAAACCAATTGAGAAAAATAGCAATTAAAAACAATTAGAAACAAGAACCTGACATTCAATAAGTCATTATCTCCCATCACTTTCTGAATATTGTATTTATTACAAATAGATCATATATTCCCTCTACAAAAGGACCCTTTTTTTTTTCTTTAATTTTCTGGGAAGTTTTCCAATGTAAAACCAATAATGATTGTAAAATATGAAGATAATTTTTATGCCACCTATATTGAAGAGAGATGAAAAATAGATACTGTCAAAGTAGAAAATT
This sequence comes from Cryptoprocta ferox, assembly GCA_028646485.1. Taxonomy (NCBI): domain Eukaryota; kingdom Metazoa; phylum Chordata; class Mammalia; order Carnivora; family Eupleridae; genus Cryptoprocta; species Cryptoprocta ferox. Next base: position 92,207,821 of record CM053576.1, read on the forward strand.
CTTCAGAGAATAATTAATCCCACTTTTTTTTTAATCCATTTACTTCTAAGGAATCAAATCTAATCTTGCACCAAGAACACTGTACCAAGTTTCAACATGTTTGCTTCACTTTGTTAACAAATTAAAAGTCTTTATGTAGGGGCACCTGCGTGGCTCTGTCAGTTAAACATCCAACTCTTGGTTTTGGCTCAGGTCATGATCTCATGGGATGTGGATTCGAGCTCCACATCAGACTCTGCACTTACAGCACGGAGCCTGCTTGTGATTCTCTCTCCCTCTCTCTGTGTCCTTCTCCTGCTCTCTCTCTCTCTAAATTAATAGTTTTGTTTTTCTTTTAAGGCTTTATGCAGAGGTCCTTGATTCAGTAGGTCTGAAAGAGAAGGATGGTCAAAAAAAACTGCAGAGAAAAAGGAGTGCCCTGATTTGGTACCAAAGTGGAATTGCAAATAGATAGGTAAAAATTTAAAAATTTATTTTTTTAATTTTTAAATTTAAATTTTTAACATAATTCCTTTAAAAATTCAGTTGCTCATCTGTGACACTCTGGAAAGATGTGTAGAGTATTGTGAGTCCATATCAGAGATCAGGACAGAAAGGTTGAAGAAAATATTCTGGGAGTGGCAGTATGAGTAAAAGTTTTGACATCAAAGATAAATGCATGCCTTATTAATCTTCTATTCCTCATGCCTAGTAGAATGCCAGGCACATGATAAACAAACAAACAAAAACAAAAACAAATCTCAATGGGTGTTTTCAGATTTGGATGGTTGCAGAAAGGAATTAAGCCACATTTAATGAGCACATTGTAGACTGTAATAGGCAACCAATATAATTTTTCTCATTATTACCTTACTGTAATATTATTATGCATATATTTGTGTCTGTTTTGTTTTTGTTGTGTAAGCAGATATAGGGATGGGCAGAATAGAGTGTTCTAAAGTTCTCTTTCTTTTATTGGAAAAAGTGTAGAGTTTGCACATAAGATGTCATGCCCTCTATCTAAGGAGGGTTGAAATGCCTTAACACCTTCCTTCTGAGGAGTCTATCTTTATACTTGGGAAAAGTGGAGAATACAGTCCAGCAGCAAGAGACAATGCTCCAGTCTGTTCCAAGACTGGTCCTCTACTAGTAGAGAAGATAGAAGAGGGAATTTCTGAGCCAACATAATTCCTTGGGGATTGAGGGAAAGTTGGTTTGAAATGGAATGCAACGCCAATGACTATACTATAAGTTGATGAAAAACAGTTGCCTCGATTTTTAATTCTAAGATGATTGAGGAGGAGGGATAGCGCAATACTTTTAAATAAAAGTATAAGTAATTACAAGAAGCAGCTTCAATGACTAATAATCAAAGTTAAATCCCAGATGTAGTTTTCTCTTCTCCACACCAATTTCATAACCTCATCAGATAAATCATAGTTTATTGTTAGGTTGGCAAATAACACAGCACCCAGGGAGATTAAGAGGAGATTAGCTTTGCCTTTTTATTAAGTAGCTGGAGGCAAACAGAAGTCATAAAAGTGTTTCAATAAGTGACTGCCTTAACAGATCCTATTGCAGCAGCATCAGATATGTCTTCCCCCTGCTACACACACACACACTAGTAGTGTACAATAAAATCTCATTTCTGTGCACTTTTTAATATAAAACCAAGATTAGAAAATCTTGGCAATGAGAAACCTTTTCTGAAACTTCTCTTTGTAGGTACTGGGAAAATTTTCTGTAAGATGGATCTGAAAATAAGTACTTGTCTATTTTCAAAGACAATGCTTTTGACATTATATCTAAGAAATCATTGCTCAACCCAATGTCTCAAAGACTTTTTTCTTATGATTTTTTTCCTAATTTTTGTAGTTTTAAGTTTTACATTTTGGTCTGTGATCCACTTAGAGTTAATTTTTGTATATGGTACAAGGTGTGGACTGAGGCTCATTTTTTTAGATGGATGGGTATTCAATCTTTTAGAAAGAATAATCTTTTTCTACTGAATAATTATGACACTCATGTTGGAATCAGTCATGTGTGGCTTTTAAAGCATTAATCTTTCTTAGCAATGCCATAGTATCTTGATTGTCATATAGCTTTACAATAAGTCCTGACGTCTCATCCAACTGTTTTCTTTTGGCAATCATAGGTTCTTTCCAATTACGTAAAAATTGTAAGTCAATTTTTAAATTCTACTACATATGTAATAATATATATGTATACAATTTCAAGTTCAAACAAATATAATATATATTATATACTTTATATATTTACATTTTATATATTTTATATATATCTGTAAATATTTTATGTATTTTATAAGTACTTATAATATAAATGTATTTACATATTTATATAATATATAATATAAACATATATATTATATAGTTCTACAAGAGAGATATAACATGTTATATATAATGAGTAAATATATATTATACATATTAAGCATAGCTTGCTTGACTATGGTAGATTCCAAAAAATGTGGTTGTTGTATCAAAGGATAAACACATAAAGAATTTTCTTCCATATTTCCCAAGCTTCCCTTTTATAGGAGTTGAATGATTTTACACTTCTACTTGCATGGGATATATTTTATTATATAATTTTCCTATTGGTTAACAAGGTTCAGCATTTCAAAATATATATGTGTATATATATGTATATATATGCATAGATGTATATACATATTTATATTTATACTTTTATGATCTATTATGATCTAATATGACATAGGATTATTTTTTTCATCCTATTTGAGACAATATGAGTAACACATTTTTCTGCCTTAATATTATCTCTACTTTAGTAATGTTATCTGGATATTTTTAAAGTTTTTATTTAAATTTCAGTTAGTTAACATACAGTGTAATATTAGTTTCAGTTGTACAACATAGTGATTTAACACTTCCATAGAACACCCTGGTGCTCATCACAGCAAGTGCCCTCCTTAATCCCCATCACCTATTTCACCCCCACACCCCTTCTCCTCTGGTATCCATCAGTTTGTTCTCCATAGTTAAGAGTTGCCAGAGTCCAGCTCCAGCAGGTCCAGGGTTCCCTGAAGGATGGATGATGTCAGCATGAGAGAGATGAGAGTCAGTAAAAAGGGGAGGGAAAAAGAGAGCCACAAGTTTCTTTCTGATCACCAGGCAGGCATCTCTGCTCTGACCAGAGAGTCAGCTTTATTTATTGAAAAAATGTATGGGGTACAAAACAGAAGTGGCAATTGCCTTAGACAATGATTTCTGATGACAAAATCTTTGGTATGTAAAAATTTCCCAGAACATGGATTGGTAGAAGACTCATGCATAATCTTTATCAATAGTGATTGATGTAGGTGACTTAGATGCTTATCACATGGGGAAGGAAGGTATCTTTCGCATTCAAATACAAGGCAATGTTTTTAGCATAGCAAAGGCAAGAGTTAGTTCTTTGTGAGCAGGGGTCAATAGCCTGTTTTCTCCAAGGGAAGAAAAACAGGTTTCTCAGGAAATGTAATATTTGCTCCCATAATCACAAAAGAAGAAATTCCTATAAGTTCCTTCACAAGGTACAATCAGCATTTCAGGGCCAGAATAAGGAGACAAGTCACTCCTGATACCAGTCAGCAAGGCGCCTTGGGGGTTGGTGCTCAAGCAAAAATAATTGAGTGGGGGGTGACATTGGTCACCATCTGACAGCGGGAGGCCTTGCAATCCCACCTTACCTCACAAGGAGATTTTTCAACTTAGTGAGTTAAGAAAATGGCTTCCAACAAAGAGTCTGTTTCTTCTTAACAGAGGTCCAAGGGGGAGGGGAAGGGGGAAAAATAGTTGGGGAGAGGGAGAGAGGTAAACCATGAGAGACTCTTGAATACTGAGAACAAACTAAGGGCTGATAGAGGAGGGGGAGAGGGGAAGGGGATGATGGGCATGGAGGAAGGTACTTGTGGGGATGAGCACTGGGGGATATATGAAAACCAACTTGACAATAAACCATAAAAGAAAAAAAAAGAGTCTGTTTCTTGGTTTGACTCTCTCTTTTTTCCCCTTTGCTCCTTTGTTTTGTTTCTGAAATTCCACATATGAGTGAAATCATATGGTATTTTTCTTTCTCTGACTAGCTTATTTTACTTAGCATAATACTCTCTATTTAAAAGCAAATAATATTATTATTTTATTACAGTCTGTCTTTTCTTTCTAAAATAGTTTTTTTGACATTTCCACTATTCTTAAACCAGATTTATAATACTTATTTAGATATCCTTATTAGCTCATCTTACTTAGCCTTATAATATTTAAACTTTAAATTTTCTTTTATTTTTTAAGTTTGTTTATTTATTTTGAGAGACATAGAGACAGAGAGAGAGAGAGAGAGAGAGAGAGAGAGAGAATGTGAGTGGGGAGGGATAGAGAAAGAGGGAAAGATAGAGAATTCCAAGGAGGCTCCTCACTGTCAGTGTAGAGCCCAACATGGGGTTCGATCCCATGACCCTGGGATCATGACCTGAGCCAAAATCCAAAGTTGGACACTTAACCAACTGAGCCACTCAGGTGCCCCTAAATTTTATTTTCTGAGTTAGTATAAGTATACTCAGAATCATACTTTCAAATATAGCTGCTAGCACGTTATTACTTTGCAGTAATAATTTTCACTACCAGAATTCTTGGGTTCTATAGCCTTTCTGTGCTTCCATTATCCATTCCCATTTACTTTAGTGATTTCTCCTCTAGTTTCTTCTAGTTATTTTAATAATAAAATATTTTGTCAGAAAATTCTGTGTGTGTGTGTGTGTGTCCTTAGAATCATTCTTTTGTTTTTGTCCCAAATGGAGATTTTTTTTTTTTTCAGAGAATCCAGCATACAAAATGCACCATTCCTTTACTTTCAGGATGGACTTATCTGATTTTTATATTAATTTGATAATTTCAGTAGAATTTGCTTGTTGCTTGACTAAATTCATGTGGATCAGTCTTCTCCAGAAATCTTCTATATTAAACACTATTAAATGCTCTTTTAGCAACAAGGACCTGCTTGGCTTTAGAACCCCAGAACCTGAATATATATCGCATTTAGCGTATCATTGCAAAGTCTTCCTAATTGAACTTGCCCTGCTTGGAGTTTCAGAGATTTGCTGTTGGCATTAGCATTGTATCTCCAGAATAAATCTTAGATAACAGATACATGACATTGGACAACTCACTTAAGAAATATTTTCATCTCGTAAAATTGGAGTTTTTGACAATAGATAGAATGTGAGTGTGTGTGTGTGTATGAGTGTCTATTATATGATTAATATACATAATGTGCTTAATGCAGTGATTCAAAGATTTTAAAAATTTAATTTATTATTATCCTTGTAATGAAACTTGTTTTTATTTTAAGTTACTCTAAATTTTACCTTTAATATTAACTTTATTCTAATGGCTATATTTCCCCAATAACTGTCATTTTACCCCTCCTCCTAACATCTACAGTAGTCCTATATGACCCAAAAATAATTTCAAAGTATTCTTGGCACACTAAGATAGGGTATATGAAGTAGGATGACTACTTTCAGACTTTAAAAATGACATTCAACTGAAAAATGCAGATCTATGTAGGCCTGGACTGATACACACTCTTGTCTGTGTCAAAACCTGTCCATTTCTCCCTGTGACAGTTTTACATAACGGAGATCATATGTCAATGTTTTTGATCACAAACCTCTCCCTCTTTCTCTACTCTTTCACATGAAGCCTTTAAAGACTTCTCATCAGAGAGGTGGATTCTTAATATACAAAAATAGGATTTGTTAAATCTGGACACAAATTCCCAGCCACACTGTGCTTAACACTAGTATTTCACTCACTACAGAAAATATAAATCAGAAAGTTGGATAAGCCTTTGAATCAAACATACGCTGGAGCACTCACTCTCACTCTCGCTCTCTCTCCCTCTCTCTCAAAAATAAATTTAAAAAAATAAACATTTAAAAAAGGGGACACTTGGGTGGCTCAGTTAGTTAAGCATCCAACTCTTGGTTTTTGCTGAGGCCATGATCCCACAGTTGGTGAGTCCAAGCCCCACTTGAGGCTCTGCACTGACACAGTATGGAGCCTGCTTGGGATCCTCTGTCTCCCTTTGTCTCTGTTCCTCCCCTGAGTATGCATTCTCTCTCTGTCTCTATCTCTTAAAAATAAATAAACATATTTTTAAAAATTATGCTGCAGGATATTAAAAACTGACTAGTCATAAAAGAGAGAAATTGTATTATTCTTAATTTTTAAACTTGATAAGTCTGTCTGCTAAAGCTTGAAAAGTAGGCTCCCCTGATATATATGTTCATATTTAATTTTTGTGTGTGCATGTGTGCGTGTGCATGTTTTAATGTCAACCCTTTTGTTCATTGTTTTTTTTCTACTCAGTAGGGATAGGATAGGTCAGCTCTTCTTAACCACTCACATCATGACTTACTCTTGTTATCACCCTATAGTGTTTTGGGCCTTAAGGTCAGTGATCCATATATGTAAAGGGAACATAACCCCATACTACAAGGAGGCGTTTTATTTTTGTGTCAGAGAAGAGGCATATCTATCTATATCTATATCTATATCATCTTTATCTATATATCTATATCTATATCATCTATACCTATATCCTTATCTATATTTATATCTATATCTATCTATATCATCTATATTTGTCTATACACACACACGTGTGTGTGTGTGTGTGTGTGTGTATATATACACATACATACATATAACATTTTAAAATGTAGAAAGAGGGAATTAGGTTACATTTAAAGTCGAAAATTAATTTCCGCTTTATCTCCTTGTACAAATGTGTGCTTCATTCTAACTTTATGCTGATTCTTTCCTATTGGGGAATCTTGGCTCTATTTATCTCACTTAGTTCTCTATAGTCAGCTTCTCTGTATATTTTGTAATTTGGCTATCTTTTTCCTCTCCGGCACTGATGGTTCTATAAAGCATTGGATTTAGCACAAACCCAATTAAAATCAGTGTAATTAGCTATGATTCTTTATGTTCTGTACAAATTGCACTTGTCTTTGCATGAAAAAGGCACTGCATAAATTCTCTTAAGCCTTCATCATTTTGGGGCATGCACTTTCTGTGTCTGATGGAATGTTTGGTACTAATATTTTCAGTCATTATCAGATTCCTTTTGTTTGCAAAAAATCCATGACTCAATGCCATGCTTCTTGGCCACAGAAAGCAAAGAATCTGCTTTGTAATGAAAACATAGCCCTTTTGTGAAAGGGTTCAAGAAAATGCTTTTTATGGCAAATGAATAAATAACCTGTGAAAGTCTTCACAATTGAACATTATTAAGTTAAACAGGCTTATTAAGATTCATAAAGCAATTAGAAGCATTAGGGTGAATTCTCTTGTCATTTTCTTGTGCCTGTCCTCATATTAAAGTCAATGGGAACTGTATGCTTTTGGCCCTGGGCAAAATGTGGCCCATTTTGAATAAGAATAGCATCTGCAATTATACTAGCTGAGATAAAAATTAAAAGGCCCATCAATTCTTATGCTTCAGAGCATAAGATTATAACCAGATGGTGCCAGAAAGTTTCTGCTGGGCATGAGGACTCACTAATGGACAGGTGCATTATGACAATTTTCCTTTGGCCTCCCTCCTCATAATGTCTCACACATACACAGACGTGCCAAATATAGGACATCAAAACAAATGGGACATTTGCATTTTAACGGGACGAAATCTTTCCATGGCCTAAGGATTCTGAGACTTAGAGATCCTAACAGGTGTGGGGAATTTCAATGAAAACATTTTAGAATTGCATCCAACTCAAGGGCACTGCAACTTATCTTTTGCTTCTAACCTGGCTGTTTTTGTTTTTACATGCACCCTGGTAATTTACCTTAATCTACATTCACCTCTGGGCATAGCAATATGATAAGACCTTGCTAGGGGAAAGGAAGAAAACTCATTGGAATTTAAAAACCTCTGCACTTAGATGTGAAGAATCAATTAATTGATACATATTCATTAAACATCCACTAGTTTCAAAACACTGTAGAAGAAAAATAAGTTACCGTACTTTACTTTGGGGAGCTGAAAATTCTTCATTTGAGCTATGTGAGCTTCAATGGTCTATAAATTTAATAGGAACCCAGAAAATAAAATGTGGACTGAAGCAATCAGGAAATGCCATGACTATCTATCTGAAATTGCAGAGAACTGCTAAGATGCCAGGAGAGTCTTATTTCCTCTTACAAGTTATAGAGAACCTAAAACTAAATTTATTTATTTTTATTCTTAAAAGTTCAATAAAAATTTCCAGGGTATTGTTTTATAAATTTCAGTTGTATTATATTATGTTATGTATTATATAACAAGTTTCTATTGTAAAATTATTAATATATTCATATTAATTTTCTCTATACCTCAAACACCATGAGGAATAGAGCTGACTGTTGAACAATAGAGCTTTGAACTGCACAGGTACACTTATACGTGGATTTTTTTCAGTAAATACAGTGCAGTCCTGTAAATGTATTTTCTCTTCCTTATGATTTCCTTAATAACATTTTATTTTCTCTAGCTTACTTTATGTAAGAATGTAGTAGATAATATATAGAACATACAATATATGTGCTGATGAACTGCTTATGTAATCAGTAAGACTTCTGGTCACCCGTAGGTTATTACTAGTTAAATTTTTGGAGATTCCAAAGTTATACCTGAAATTTTGACTGCATGGGGTGGAGGAGATCATTACCCCTAACTCCCTTGACCTTGACCTTGTTCAAAGGTCATCCGTAATATACTATACTTATACTGGGGAAGTTTAATCAAATTTCTTTGTATGGATGAGATTAGTATGGTGCTGATTTTATCTTAATTAACAAAATTTTTTCTAGAGAAAGCTAGAAAGCTAGCCACATATTCTTTTTTTTTTTTTTTTTTTTTGCCCTCATAAAACCTTGCATTAGAGCATATATTCCCAACACTCAATGTAAAGTTTTATAATTTATTTCTTTAACGCAGTGACCTATTTTGCCACATCAGTAATAAATGAAGCTTCTCTAAGACTGTTGGTCTATTTGGACAGATCATAGAAATTTAACACACATTGATTGTGTAATAAAAAAAAAAAAAGGAAAATGTTCTTAGCCTGCAGAGACAACAGCTCAGGCTGTATGAAATAGACCTGGCATTGGGAGATGACTAATGGACCCTACCTTCCCTGGGATATATATGACCAAGAGGTCATGCACATTTGACCTTGGCTGCATGAGTTGTGTACTTATCACTCAAATAAGTGATGCTCTTGTGCCTATGATTTGATAATCAAAAAATAAAATAAGCAACAACCGCAAAAGAAATTTATATTTTTATTTGCCTGTTTTGAAATAACTGAAAAACAACAGTATTGCCAAAATATCCTTCCTGAAGTAATGCAGTTCTATCTAGTATAGCTGTAATTACTTGATTTTTTTTTCTCCCTTGAAATGAAATCTGATTACAAGTAGATTTCAACTTCTAGCCTTACTGTGCCTCTTGGAGAAATACCATGAACAGTTGTCTTCTTGTAGACAATAGTAGTTCCTCAAATAAGAAGAAACATATTTTAATACCTCAGATATATCTCTATATCATTTTACTATGGTGGTCAACTTTATCTGGACAAAGTTTTTTCCTTGTTAGATAGAGATTATTTAAGTTAGAAAAAAGAACTTCAGAGGTGCCTGGGTGGCTCAGTTTGTTGAACATCCGACTTTTGACCTCAGCTCAGGTCTTGACTTCAAGGTCATGAGTTTGGGCCCTGGGTTGGGCTCCAGGCTGGGCATGAACTTCAGTTATTTTTTTACAACCATAAAACAAACTAATTAGAACAAAGTAATTTGAATTTTTTTATCAGAAAAGTAATGTAATTTTTATGAATGCAGCTTCTGTTTGGGTTTGAATTATTAGGAAAGCATTTCATTCATTGTATTCCAATGTCACAACACCAACAGATGTTTTTCACCAGGGCCATCCTAGGCCCCTTCACCCAATGCTACCATAATCTAAGTTGATTTTTAATTCAAATCTTTACATTTTATTTCTGCAAAATTTGCCTTTTTGATTCTATGTCAGTATTATATACTGTCAGATTCATTTAAAATCTTTATTTACCCATCTATCATGTAAGCTGTCCCTCTCAGCTTCATTGAACTTCAGGCCTTAAAAGACTGGTTTCAATGTATTCATTTGTGATAAATTTATTTTAAAAAATTGATTGAAGTAGTTTCATAGTTCTTTACTGCATACCTGTCTTCTTGATTTTCATGGTTGAACATCATACTTCAATAATGATTTTCAATTAGAGACAATTATATTTTCTTCAACTCACAATCAATCTTCCATATCTTTAGAGCTTCTCAAAAATCTGTCACATTTAAAACAAACTAATAATATCTATTTTATTGAAATTCAATCTCAAAGCCTAGTATCATATAAATATGATCTTAATATAAAATTTTTTGGTATCATTTTTTTACATGTTTTCACTAAATCCATATTGGCTTCTTGGCATAGTGTTTGGGAAATTGCCTGAAAAGGTATCATTACTGGCGAGAAAGTATCTGGAGTTTGTGGGTGAGAAATGGTTATTAATAGGCCTGGAATCTATTCTCTTCCTTAATCTGGCATTTGGGGGAATGTCCCAGGTGGGTGGGGGGGAAATAAGGTAGCTCCATCAAATCTGATTGTAAACATGTAAATGATAGACTTCCTAGAAAACAAGCTAATGTTTTAAACTAACAGGAGAGCTTGTATCTAGGGAATACTTTTAGCAGGGTATGCCTGGGCTGTCTGGAACTATTTATAATAAACTAGGAATCTATGATTAATGGGCATGCTCCCCAGAAAACATTAGGCTCTGTAAAAATCTGAATATAAAATGAATATATTTTGTGACTAAAAGCTGCTCTCTTTTGTGTAAGTAGTGTAGTCACATTAAAGAGTTCAGATGTTAAACTGTCATCCCTGGTGCCACAAGGAAGGACCTGAGGAGCTACATTACAAGGACTGGACCTCTCCCTGATTTGTCTGTGCCTCAATATTACCTCTATCTTTTAAATTGCTGGTAAATTACTGGTAAGATCTCTGATTCATGTGAATATGACTTGACAACACAATAATTTGTGACATTTCAGCTTCTTGAAAAAGAAAATATTGAACATAAAATTATAGAGGGTAGGTGTAAGTCAAGTAATCATGTGGGGAACTTAAATTATGAACCTCAAATTAGCTGAATCCCACTTGTTTTGACTGAGCGTGTTCTATGGAGTAGGCATTACATTAAGTATTATTGAGGCAATGAAGATGTATATAAGTATAGTCTATGCTTTCCAGATACTCACAAGCTAATGGGAGATGGCCTCAAAAAACAACTCAAACTCATGGCAAAAGTGGATTCTACAATAAAGATGCTGTTGAAGACCAAAAAGGGAGGAGATGCATTATCACTGGAAAAGTCTCATGGCAGAATTCTGACTTACGTTTTGCCTATATAAACGATTTTAAGTTTATGTAGGTAGGAAATTCTTCCCTTCTCCCCTTCTAGTTTTTTTTTTGTTTTTGTTTTTGTTTGTTTTTTTTTTTGCTGATCTAATAATTAAATTGATATAAGATGGATTAATAGGATAAAAGCAAATTTCATATGTATGAGAGCCCCTAAGACATGAATGCCAAGACAACCAGGCAATTGAGGATTGTATGCCATCCAGAGCTGATGAGAAGCAGTGAGGGGTATGGAGCTTTAAAATATTTGCCATGCCATGCAAATAAATCTTCTCGATAAAAAGTTTATCTTTTGTATTAGCTCTCTCTCTTGGTATGGCCTCTATCTAAAATCTTTCAGAAAGTTAAGAGGAAGGTAAAAAGCTCTTTTTGAGTCTATTGATTCTTGATTGTCTTCAGCTCAAAATAATCCACATGCCCAAATGCCATTTTGGGTCAAATATTGTTCCCCCTCATTTGACAAGTAGAGATACAGGATAAAGGTGTCCTAGCTGGAGGGCACATGGGTGGCTTGGTTGGTTGAGCATCTGACTCTTGATTTTGGCTCAGGTCATAATCCCATGGTTGTTGGATTGAGCACTATGTAGGGCTCTGTGCTGAGCATAGAGCCTGCTTGAGATTCTCCCTCTCCCTCTGCACCTCTCCCAAGCTCTCACACACAATCTTGCTCTCAATCTCTCTCTCTCTCAAATTAAAAATAATGACAATAATAATAATTTTTTTAAAAGAGTGTCCTAGCTGAGAAGGGCTGGTAAGTGAAAAGGAATATATAGGACACTAATCAGGAATTTAAATCACCTTTTAGCTCCACTAAAATTTTCTTCTATGTATGCTTTTAAAAAATATATATATACCCAAAAGTAAATAATATTGAGTATATTTTTATGATATACATATATGTTGCCTATAAGAATAGATCAACTACGATATGGTATAAAATGGTGACATTCAGCCAGTTATATACCATATTTAAATCATTCAGACTTTTCATTCAGTTAAATGTATTATTGAGTCTACCAACTGAACAACTAGGATAACTCAATAAATTACATCAATCACACAGATACTATAATATCACAGAGAAACAATTCAAATTGCCATTCGGTTATAAATTAGGATACTTCCTGTAATGAAACCTAATTCAAAATAGATAAAATATCAAGGAAACTTAGCGATACACATACCAGAATGGTCCAGAAGGAGGGATGTATTTTGGGTCAGCTTGATTCAGTATCTCCTCTGTAGCATGAAGTTCTCACTGCCCTTTGATCTCTTTTCACAGCCTTCTATGACATCAGGTATATGATATAAATGTCGTCTCAAGTTGATAAAACATTTACATGAATGTGCTACTATGTCTTTCAGAAGGTTATGGAGAACGACTTGGGAAGTTAGTGCACAAGTAACCATTTTCCTAGCATATTATTAGTGTGAGTTAGTTCACTACATTGGTTTACCAGGCCTGGGTGACACCAGTAAATCACTGTGATATGTTTAGAACCATTAGGCTAACCCTTGGACATGGCTCTAGGATCAATTGTCCATGCCGTCAGCACCATTCCACAACTGTATGGCTAATACCTAGTAGGGAATAGATGCCCTGAGTTTTGTAAAATAATCACAGGCACTGCCACTTTGCACATTCCTTAAAGCAAAATTTACCTTTAAGTGCAGTGGGGTTCATAATAAAGATAAAGAGTGGGGAATAATTAAGTCTGCATCTAATCCTTAAAATTAATTAATCGATACATTCATTTTTCACTGGGAAAATATTTATTAGATAACTTCATGCCAGGCATCTATACAGGTTCTGAAAGAAGATTCCATTCTTGTGCTTTTGGTATGTAGTGAGAGAATATGGAAAGATATAAGGCTTGAGAAAAAGGCACAAGTCTGAATTTAGTAAGCCTCACCTTTTACTATATAGCAGAGGAAGGGATGGAGCTCCAGAGGGAAAACAATGCAGAGGTTAAATGTTAGAAAACAAAAGGCTATGTCTGAAACAAGAAACGAAGTTTCAAGAATGAGATCAATAGACTAGAAATGAGAAGCAATAAAAACAGTAAGAAATCCAAATATGATTGAGAGTTATGCTTTTAGAGTCTTTGATGACTTTTCTTGAAAAGAAAACATTTTCAGTGTGTGATGGAATTAACAGGAAGATTTCAGTGAATAAAGAAGTCACTGTGAGGAGAGAATATATTCTAATTCAAGAAGAATGGCTAAGAAGGAAATGAGATGTTGAAGTAGTTGTTGCTAGGAACAAAGGGGAGAAATAGAAGCCCCATTATTTCCTAAGAGGGAAGAATCAAGAAATTTACCCTTTGGAAGTATAAGGAGAGAATATAATTGATGGATGAAGGTCAATAAGCAGGGGGAAAATATAGACATTCAGAGTACACGTATAGAAACAATTTTCTGTTGTTGTTCACAAGAGAATTAACCCTCCTTGCCACTGAAGTTGGATGGAAGGTGGTAATGCTAAGAGTAATTACAGATTGGATTGCTAACATAGGGAGACTACAAGGAGTTGGGGGATTATTTTCAAGATCATATTATCTCTGCATATTTAGAATCATGAATTCACTGAAAATGGTTAGGATTACAGAGGCTGAAGCAAATCTTTTAGAATATGAGATGGACATCTCAGAACTTTCAAATAGAACAAGTATAAGGCAGTAATATAGTAGAGGTGTCATATCAATCCTGAATTGTATATCTTGGACTTATGGACAAAAAATATATTCTGCTTTTCTGTAAGACACTGTTGTTTGGATTTTTGTGTTAGAAGTTGAAGCTGTATTTGTTGTAACAAATATTCCATGGAAGGACAAGGGTAAAGCCTGTAGACTAGAAAAGCAGGTACTGTGATTGACATTGCCTTATACCATTGCATGAAAAGAACTATTACCAAAAGAAGGTAGCAGTACTAGATACAACAAAATAGATTTTCCATTTGTAGATTTTTAATTTACAATTTAAATGGTTAATATTTTCAATGCTAGCAAATAGAACTTACTGTGTGCCAGAATTTCTCTAAACACTTTGTATTAGTTAACTTTAATTCCCCTGAAGTAGATGTATTACTTCCCCATTTTCCAGGTGAGGGAACTAAAGCATACAGAGGTAAATAGTTTGTTCAAAATTATATTATGACAGAGCAGAGATTTAAAACCAGCAAGTTTAGATCTAGACGCTATAGTTTTTAACTACTACCTCATTCTCCCTCTGTCTCTCTCATTCTTTCCCTTCCTCTGTCTCTTTCTTCCTCTCTCAGTAACTGTTTCAGAGAATGTAACGAATATTTGAGATGTAAAAATTATTGCTGTATATTTTTAATCATTGAGATAGAATCATTCTACATAATAATTTTTTTTTTTTTTTTGCCAGTAGTGTTCAGGAACAGATTCTTGTATGACATAGAGTAGATGGCTTCTATGATGATGGGATTGTGTTCTATTGGGTATATAAAGCAGAAAAACAAGAAGAAATGAATTGGGGAGGGCTAGCAATAGAATCATTGTTGGGTGTATTATACAGATTGTATAGGAAAAGAAATGCATACAAGGGAGCACTGATAGTTTTGTAGAAAATTGTGGGTGAAGGTATAGGAAGACTAAGAGGAATAGGAAATAAGTGAACTGTAAAAATAAGAGGGAACAATATCAGATTTTAACTTTAAGCATGGAAAATTATGATAAAATTCATATTGTAGCTATGGAGAGAGAAGCTGTGGTCATTGAATTAGAAGAGGTAAGAGCACTACAGGGGGGAGACTCTTGTATTAGCATTGGATTTTTATGAGGTTGTTTGAAAAAAGGAATTATGTTGAACTTAATGGAAACTAAAGCAGTTTATTTCACTGATAGAAAATTCTGTGTATTCATAGGATGACTTAAAATGTGATTCTGTAAATATCTAATTTTTATCCATTTGTACATCTTTTAATGATTATGGTAACAATGAAAAAGTCTGAGTTTTCTTTGTTAATATGAAAGCTTTAAAGGTAGATAGAAGTTCCAGGGGCGCCTGAGTGGCTCCGTTGGTTAAGCATCTGACTTCAGCTCAGGTCATGATCTCACAATTTGTCAGTTTGAGCCCCATGTTGGGGCTCCGTGCTGACAACTCAGAGCCTGGAGCTTGCTTCAGATTCTGTGTCTCCCTGTCTCTCTGACCCTCCCTCACTTGCACTCTCTCTCTCTCTCTCTCAAAAATAAATAAACATTAAAAAAATAAAGGTAGATAGAAGGTCTTTCTTTAATTTTCCTTGCACAGCTAAGCACATACATTTGTTCTCGCCCAGGTTTGATGTTATGATCAACACAATGGAGGGCAAAATGGTGATGTAGGAAGATAAAATTTTGGATATAGACAAACCTGATTTAAAAAAAATCATTATACAATTGTTCTTAAGCATTCTCAGCCTCCGCTTTTCTCACTGTTATATGAATATATGTATTATGGCAGACACTGTTGGTTGTCAATCCAATAGCAACTTTTCACTCCCTTACAGCTAACAGAATCAGCTCCCCAAAATAGAGATCAAATGTATTAAAAACTCATTTCATTAGGCTCCCTTGTATCTATAGTTTGGCTATCGGATCCAATCATGCCTGGTTATCTTAAGAGGCCTGTGTGGTGGAAGGCTTATCTTAAGAGGCCTGTGTGGTGGAAGGCTTCTGGAAAAGATGGTTCATGATAAACCAGAGAAATAAAAGAACTACTTTTGTTCCCTGTATGGTTTGGACAGTCTTGTGTAGGTTTGATATTGGGTATTTCTGCAGCCATTATATGAACAAAGGGAGATATTACTGATTTTCGGAGAATGGAAAGTTGGAAATAACACAGATATACCTACCTCAGACATATTATTGAGTGCACTAATTGTACATTTTGTTGTAACCCATTTAATAAAATACTTTATTACTTGCAGCTAAATATCTTAAGTGATAAAAAGTTACATGAAAAAGGAAATGTAAATTACACTGGTAGCACAGCTGATATTGATTATTTAAACATGATTTTTATATATTTCACGCAAGATAGATTCAAATGCAAATTATAAAGTAGCCTATACAATTCATCATCTCATTGTGATCTATACACTATTAAAAATTAAATATTTAATCTGACTTTTAAAGCAACCTAATGTAATATTGGCTGATAATAAGGCATTCACCAGGGGGAATAAAATTGAAAAGCGTCTGAATTAGATTTAAAAGAAAAAGTGAAGTGGTTGAGTGGTTATATTTATATAAATTTAAAAGAGGGCACATTTACAGTCAAACAGTAAGAGTTTTGATGATTAAAAAAAAATAAAGACATTATGGGAGCCTCAGTGGCTCAGTCTGATTCTTGATTTCAGCTCAAGCCATGATCTCACAGTTCATGAATTTGAGCCTCATGTCTGGCTCTATACTGTTAGCACAGAACCTGCTTGGGATTGTCCCTCTCCCCCTCTCTCTATGCCCCTCCCCTGCTCCCATGCAGTGGTCTCTTTCTCAAAATACATAAATAAACATCAAAAAATAAATAAAAAAATAAAGAGATTAAATAGATAGCTAGATAAGATAGATGATAGATAGATAGACTATAAGTGTTTTTATTATACACACACATACAAAGAGAACAGGAGGAAAATTTGATGGCAAAAAAAAGTAAGGATATATCTAGATAAATCTGCCTTTAAAAATTACTGCAAGATGCTTTTTCTGTTCACTTTTTAAAATTAACACCTTACTTTTCCTAAATAATGATTATATATTTTCATATACTGTTAATTTAAATATAAAGGTAAGAAAATGTATTATTTATCATTTATCATCATTTAATATATGATTATAAATTATACCTTTGCATTGAAAATTAAATCCTTTTCTTTTTTTTTTCAAAATATCTCATCCTACATTTTAAACATAAACTTAAGAAGCAATTAACAATGACCCTTTTTACTCCATAGTTTTGAAGTGGAAAATTAGAATATGGTTAGAGGCCCTGTGCTACACAACAACATTTTTAGTGCTCCAGCTTGAACTATATAGATCCTTAGGCAAGCAGAGTAAATGTGCTATTTGGGGGCCCCAGCCCACTTCTAGGAAGATGATGGGCTAATCATTTCACAGAAAATGTCCGTGTTTTCCCAGCAGATATTGATAACAACACAGCACAGCTGCAAATATAAATGCCTCCATTCTTCCAACGCTGAGTTGAGCCCTGAGTCAGTTTCACTTCCTTCCCCAAACCTTTTGAAATTTGGGGTTTGACACATAAAGATTGACCCATGCCTCTATTAAACTGGTAGATATTATACAGTGTGATTAATAAAGACAAGGATGCTAGCTACCTCCCCTAAACATTAAGCTCCTACTTACTTGAAAGTTTGTAATTGTAAAGTTATTGATATTGTTAACTAAAATGCCTTCTTCTAGGATAGATAATTCACATATTCCTCATATCAGTTTGTAGTATAATCAAATAAGAAAAGGTATGCTCCCATAGAAATTTAGGAAGACTAAGTTTACCATATTTGCATAAATACCTCTCAGGGCTTTATTCAGGAGCCCAGGAAAACTTTGAACTCAACATTAAGTTGATTAATTAACCTGACTATTTGAAAGTTGAGAGAGAGAGAGTCATATACGTATAACAGTTTCTTTCTTACATGAGTTAATTGTGTTTGCATTTGAGAAAAGCTTAAGGTCATTGAATTGTTTTATTTTTATTTTTTTAAATAATCTCTACACCCAAGATCAAGAGTCCCATTCTCTATTGACTGAGCCAGCCAAGAGCCCCAGGATTGTTTGAATTTAGAATTAAATATTTTAATGTTGAGTGTAATTTTGTATCTGAGAATGAAATATATAGATTTTTATTAAAACAGATTTTGTTGGGGGCACCTGGTGGCTCAGTCGGTTACGTGTCTGACTTTGGTTCAGGTCATGATCTTGTAGTTTGTGAGTTTGAGCCCCACATCAGTCTCTGTGCTGACAGCGCAGAGCCTACAGCCTGCTTTGGATCCTGAGTCTCTCTCTCTCTCTCTCTCTCTGCCCCTCCCCAGTTTGTGCTCTGTCTTTCTCTCTAAAAGTAAATAAACATTAGGAGCACCTGGGTGGCTCAGTAGGTTGAGTGGCTGACATTGGCTCAGGTCACAATCTCACAGTTCGTGGGTTCCAGCCCTGCATTGGGCTCTGTGCTGACAGCTCAGAGCCTGGAGTCTGCTTGGGATTCTGTGTCTCCTTCTCTCTCTGATCCTCCCCTGCTCATGCTGTTTTTCTCTGTCTCAATAATAAATTTAAAATTTTTTTTTAAAATTTAAAAAAATAAAATAAAATAAACATTAAAAAAAAAGACAAATTTCGTTGACTAATAATCAACATATATACTGCAAAATATTTTTATATTGCCTTCCATTGTCTACCTTTTCAGCCAGAGATGTTTCATGGTGAAATTAGCCTTTGCTTCTTCTTTTTGTTGACATATGACTTTGAAATTTACTTCTTGGGGACACCTGGGTGGCTCAGTTGGTTGATTGTCCAGGTTTTGATTTCAGCTCAGGTCACAGTTGGTAAGATTGAGTCCTATGTGGGGCTCTGTGCTAACAGTGTTTGGGATTCTCTCTCTCCCTCTCTCTCTGTCCCTCCATACTTGCTCGTTCACTCTCTCTCTCTCTCTCTCTCTCTCTCTTTCTCTCTCTCTCTCTGTCTCTCTCTGTTTCAAAATAAATTAATAAACAACAAACTAAAAAGAGAGTAATTTACTTATTGGCTGCTAGATGGAATGACTGAGTTAAGAGAGGTGTGAGTTAGAGATTATTCCTTCAAATTGTCAAGTGTAAACCACAGCTATAAAATCCTCTCTGATTACCCATAAAAAAGATTGTTTATACTCATATTATTTTTTTACTTAAACTATATTTTACTTCTTTCTCTTTCTAGCTGATTAATTTTTTTAATTATCATTATTTATTTATACTTATTTATTTTTGAGAGACAGAGAGAGGCAGAGCACAAGTGGGGGAGGGGCAGAGAGAGAATGAGACACAGAATCCAAAGCAGGCTCCAGGCTCTGAGCTGTCAGCACAGAGCCCAACACAGGGCTTGAACCCACAAACCATGAGATCATGACCTGAGCCACCCAGGCACCCCTCTTTCTAGCTGATTTAAATATGATCTTCTTTCATATCACTTATATAGTAATTAACATGGTATTGAGAACTTTAAAGTCATTAATATATGTGTATTGAATTAAATTAAGAATGTCATAAAACAGAATGGAGAATTGATCTAAGAGACAAAGGGCTGTATTCTATTCACTGATTCAGCCTGTAATAAACATTATATTGTTTACTTTTGTCTTATTTTTTGCTATTACTATGTTTTAGACTGGCTTTGCCTTAAAAAAAAATCTTGAATGAAGGTCTATAATCTGAGGGCTTATTGTGTTGGCTACTATTTTATTAAATATTGCCTCTGTTCTATTTGTTCTATAAAATCTAGTGAAAATCCTAGGAGAGGAATTTTGAGTCTTAATATGATCTCTGTCATTTAATTTATTTTTTTATTGAAAATTGTCATTTATTTTTGGACCACATTCTCAGATAACATTGGATCTTTACCTTCCAGGTCATTAATTTGTTGTTGTTGTTGTTGTTTGTTTATTTCAAATGCATCCATCCTAAATGGTTGAGTAGAAGTGGGGTAGAGTGGAATGTGATCTATCTTGATCATAGAATTCTTATAATTCCATTTGTTATTCTATTTATTTTTTGCCATTGCTCAAATAATTGATTCCTCATCACCTATTTACTTATTTCTTTTGGCAATTCTGTCATTTGCATTTTTTAAATTTTGTTTAATATTTATTTATTTTTGAGAGAGAAACAAAACATGTGTGGGGGAGGGGTAGAGAGAGAGAGAGAGAGATGTAGAATCTGAAGCAGGCTCTAAGCTGTCAGAACAGAGCCTGAGGCAGGACTCGAACTCATGAACTGTGAGATCATGACCTAAGCCAAAGTTGGATGCTTAACTGACTGAGCCACCCAGGTAACCCTCTGTCATTTGCATTTATTACTAAAACTTTGAACATTAAAATCAGCCTTCCTTATTTTATTTCCTTGAACGATTCCTCACATCAGCCTGATAAGACATCAGTTTTACTAATAAATGGGTCAGTCTGGGTTCATTCAAAATATCTTTTTAGTAAAAAAAAAATAATTCCAAAATCAGTCTTCTGAAGATAGTAATTCTACCCAGAAGTTATCATGGTATCAGTTCAATATGTAACTACTGTGATCTTCTTAGCCACCCTTCATAAGGTTTTTGATAGGTTCATAAGGTTTTTTTCTTAGATCTCTAATTTTATACATTTCTGACACTTGCTCTTTCATAATATAGTTTATAATTGTTTTTCATCTAAAGTAATTGTCACTTCAAAATTCACTTAAAAATTCTTACTTTTTTATATCTAATTAGATCTTTTGCAGCTATTCCATTAATTCAAGGAAACTTTCTTACTATCTTTTTTTATGATTACCTCTCTATCTGTAAACTCAAGAATTTCTTGGATCAGAATTTCTCTATAGAAATCACCTCATTTATTAAAAAAAAAAAACAAATTGATAACAACAATGACAGCAATAGCACTAGTCTTTTTAACTTTTGAGACCTGTCTGAATCTCATTCATTCTTCTGGATCCTGCAATTGTTTGTAATGCATAAGATATCTTGCTCTTCTTAAAGCCTTACAAATATTTAATTATAAATTTAACATTGGTTATCTTTTGCTATTACTCTTGTGAATCTTTTCATATATATTTAGTTGGACTCTAGTAAACTTGAGTCAATCCCTATCTTTTTAAATATACTCACCAGATTCATTCTTTGTTCTTTCCAATGCTAACACCATCTCCTGAGCCATATATTTATGCTCATTTGAAACATGCATCAATTTCTTCTGTTTGTTGCTTAACATTCTGTACTGTTCCCATGCCAACCTGAATCCCATTACCAAGGCATTTCAAGTACAGAAGTACAGGCCTTATTTACTGAGTATAGGCTTTGCCTTACTAATATATTGCTCATCGAATTGTGAAAATGTCATTCAAATTTTCCTTTACCTTGGTCAGCTCACATGCTGAAATTCTTACAAGTGCTTGTTCTACATCTTACTCAATGATATATAAAATTCACCATAATCTCAGTTATCAATGTGTAGAACCATGAATATATAATGGTGATAGCAGTTAGAATTTAGGTTAGATGTGCAGAGATCAAAGCCTACACATGGTTACTGGTATAATTTTTCCTTAATAATGTTGAAATAGATGAAGGAGAATTGATTTTGGTATTATGATTTTAATGACAAAATATTATCATTGTATGTAACCAAATATTAAAAGATGAAAAATACCTACCCTGTTAATTCAGCTCTTGTGGCACATAAACCTACCTTTAAAAAATTCCTCAGTCATCTATGGTCAATTATGTTAATGTGCATCCTAAAGGCAAATGAAAACCTCTAATTTTCCCAATATAAACCCTATTCACTATGCTACAACTACCATATAGCAAACAGCCTTAACCTCTCTACATGCTGCTTCAATCCAAAATAAACATCCATATGTTTAATCTTACAGCAAATTTTGTTAGAAGCTTAGGATAACTTAATAACTTTTTACCAATTGGTAAAAAAAAACCCAAGTGAGACATGGATAGTAGGGACTATATGAGTAAGAAAAAGGATATGGTCTTCAGTATTTGACCTGAAGAGGGTTTAAGACTCGTACTGAAAATGACTCATTGAAAATGATTTCTGGGTTGTTTGGGTGGCCCAGTTAGTTAAGCATCCAACTCTTGATTTTGGCTCTGGTCATGATTTCATGGTTCATGAGATCAAGCCCCACATTCAGGGTCTGCACTGGCAGCATGGAGCCTGCTTGGGATTCTCTCTCTCCCTCTCTCTCTCTCTCTCTTTTTGCCCCTTCCCTCTCTCAAAATAAATAAATAAACATTTGAAAAAGGAAAGAAAAAAAAGAAAATGATTTCTGCCCACCATTTTCCCTAAACTCATTAGACTAGAATTTTAGGGCCCACCCATTCAGAGATATCCCAACTACTACATAAAGCACCACTGACAAACGGCAAAGATAATTCTCTCCTTTCACCCTTCCTTTCTACCTGGATCTGAGACTTCCCTCCCCTACATAGAGACACCAGGCAGCCAGGCATCAGCAGCAGCCAGCCCGGATATGCTCTCCTTCCCCCACAGGCAGGGTGTATCCCATGTGGTGGGATGGGAGATCTCTTTTTGCCTCTGAGCCCCAAATTCCCCTCTTCAACATCAACAGACAGGTAGCAACAAGCGGGATCCTGCAACATACAGCAGCCAGGACTAGGTAGCCTCTTTGTTCCTGTAGTCTGGAGATTATCTTCCTGTTTCTTGGGGTAGCAGGGGGCCCGGCCTGGAGAAACTACATCTGCTCCCTCAGGCAGGAAGATCAGGGTCCAGGAAACCCCTAGCACTACCAAGCACAAATACAATCAAGATTGATAAATCAAGCGCAAAAACATAGCACAGCAATGCTCTGAAAATTAAATTGTTGTTAGAAACACAGCCCACAAATGTAGGCTAGAACCTGTGTGTTAAACTTATAGTTAAAGATTTAAGTAAGACTCAGAATTCCTTAATAATAGGAAAAAAAATCCATATCCAGGAGGAAATAGTCCTTCACATTAAAATCCATGAGAACCATAACTTGAATGAGAAAAAGCAATTAACTGATGCCAGTATGTAACTGAATCAGTTACTGGAACTATCTGACAAGGTAGAATTGAAGTAGCCTTAGTTTGCACTGCTGTGTCTAAAGTCAGTATTCTCTTGGGGGGCTACTGAGCATGCATATGTTCCTTTAAGTAGTAGTGGGATTTTCCCTGAAGGGATTTACTTACCTTGGGTCATAATTACTATCATTCTGAAAAGGCTGATGAACAAGTAATGAAGACTGTTGAGGTAGAGCTTAAATTAAAGACAGGGCAAAACTTGTCTCTGGGACTTCATTCTCAAAATGCAGTCTGAGAAACAGGCAGGCACTAAATATTGTCTCTGCAACAGGTGGAAGCAACTATCCTCAGGCATCCACATTTCCTTGTGGTGTTTGGCTTACAGGGGCAACTTCTGGGACAGGAACTCTTCTCACAGACTGATTTTTTTTTCTTTTAGTCCCTTATGATCCTTCTGCATTGTTCAATCTGTGCTCTGGTAACCCTTAATGCTTGTGACATTTTGATTGATTGCGGGCAGTTAAAAATACAAGCAGGACTGAGACTTTCTTCCAAAGATGTTTCAGTCATTCATTTCAGTTTAATATCTACCCTCATCTGCACCCTTCTTACAAGATTTCCACTTCTGGAGCATTAATCCTGAACTTCCCACGAAATAAAAAGTGGCCGGCCATTGATCAGTTTTTAAAAATATTCCACTGGAACTATTTAAAGGCCCTTTTAAGCACTCATTTAGAAAACAGGCATAGAATAAGTCATTTGGAATCACTCCAATCATTGTAGAGTGGTCCACAGTCCAAATATTCTTGAACTTTCAAATATTCAGCATCAAGTGTACCTCCTTCAGCTGCTAAACATCAGTGAAATCATCTGCTGAGTCATTAAAATGGAGTATTAACAACAAAAAATGATAAAATGTTGATGTACTTTCAAAGTTCCCTGTAATGAAAGCTGAATTTTAAACTTTATGTCTAATTTGTTTCCATTGATATATATGAGCTCGTGGCCTCTAAATGGCCTTTAGAGTTTGCTCAAGTAGCAAACTTCAGAATTTACTACCAACTTGATAGCATTTTTAATTTAGTGAAGCAAAACTGTAATGCAATAGTGTCCCTAAAGAAAAAGTAGTATCATTATTTTGCGGGTGTTAAGTTCCTCTAATGAAATCAATTCCAATTTATGCCTCTTTTGTTATAAATTATAACTTTCTTTAAAGCCCAAATGTTTAGCTGCCTGTAATAATGGTATCTCACACTTCCACTCAGTGTCCTGGCTAAAGGGATTGATCACTGTGAAATGATGCTCAAATCTAGGGGCTGGTATCAGGGGTCCAATATTTGCCTTGAATATACAAAAAAAATCAACAAATAGACCTTTCCTCTTTGCTTTTGAGAAATATAGGAAAAGATTTTCTTCCACAATAAAAATTAATAACATAAAACCAGAGTCAGGGAAACTTACTGAAAACCAGGGTAATGAGCAAAACTGTGCTCATGTGTCCTACCATTCACTCTTTTAAAAATACCACCGCTGTTTTTTTGATGGGTTGTTGGTGTTTAACCTGAAAAGAACACACAGTTTAATGTTTTCAATGACTAAAATACCATAAACTGTATCGAGCATGAATAAAAGTTAAAAATTCTGTCATTCACAATGCATTTGGGTATTTGGTAGAGGGATATAATGATGATGTTGGTGCCAGTGGACCAAGTAACTTATTAATCTTAAGGAGATTTCTACTTACCTAGCCAATAATGAAATGTCACAGTTGTGTTGCAAGGTAAATTATTTCTCCAAATTTACCCAAGAGGCAAAGCAGGCTATGGAAGATTCTGTCTTTTTAACTTCTGTCACGCAAAATGTGGTTAAAAGTGTTTTATTTCCCGCATAACTTGTTGGCTATAAAAATTGGTGGATGGAAACATGATTACTCTCTTTTAATCAAGATTTGTCTCTTGTAAAGGATGGAAAACTGGGCTTTAATCACCTGGTTCTTTCATAGATAGTGACGATAGCCCCCTATCATGTGCTCAATGCCCTTAAACTTTTCTCGTTGCTGAAGATCATTTCAGGTGGCCATGGACAAGCTTCTTCTTTTCCAGTCCCTATCTCCTTCTTTCAAGTAAAGATTTGCCTGACATTAATTTAGTACATCTTAA
>CM053576.1:92242920-92268531 GCA_028646485.1 Cryptoprocta ferox
GAACATTGGAGTACATGTGCCCCTATGCATCAGCATTTCTGTATCCCTTGGGCAAATCCCTAGCAGTGCTATTGCTGAGTCATAGGGGAGTTCAATTGTTAATTTTTTGAGGAAACTCCACACTGTTTTCCAGAGTGGCTGCACCAGTTTACATTACCACCAACAGTGTAGGAGGGTGCCCATTTCTCCACATTCTCACCAGCATCTATAGTCTCCTGATTTGTTCATTTTAACCACTCTGACCGGCGTGAGGTAGTATCTCAGTGTGGTTTTGATTTGTATTTCCCTGTTGATGAGCGATGCTGAGCATTGTTTCATGTGTCTGTTGCCCATCTGGATGTCCTCTTTGGAGAAGTGTCTGTTCATGTCTTCTGCCCATTTCTTCACTGGATTATTTGTTTTCTGGGTGTGGAGTTTGGTGAGTTCCTTATAGATTTTGGATACTAGCCCTTTATCTGATATGTCATTTACAACTATTTTTTCCCATTCTGTTGGTTGCCTATTAGTTTTCTTGATTGTTTCTTTTGTAGTGCAGAAGCTTTTTATCTTGATGAGGTCCCAATAGTTCATTTTTGCTCTTGATTCCCTTGCCTTTGGGGATGTGTTGTGTAAGAAATTGCTGCGGTTGAGGTCAAGGAGGTTGTTTCCTGCCTTCTCCTCTAGGGTTTGATGGTTTCCTGTCTCACATTCAGGTCATTCATCCATTCTGAGTTTATTTTTGTATATGGTGTAAGAAAGTGGTCCAGGTTCATTCTTCTGCATGTTGCTGTACAGTTCTCCCAGCACCATTTGCTAAAGAGACTGTCTTTTATCTATTCCATACTCTTTCCTGCTTCATCGAAGATAATTGGCCATATATTGGTGGGTCAATTTCTGGGTTCCCTATTCTATTCCATTGGTCTATGCGTCTGTTTTGGTGCCAAACCATACTGTCGTGATGATTACAGCTTTGTAGTAGAGGCTAAAGTCTGGGATTGTGATGCCTCCTGTTTAGGTTTCCTTCTTCAATATTACTTTGGCTATTCGGGGTCTTTTGTGGTTCCATACAAATTTTAGGGTTTTTTGTTCTATATTTGAGAAGAATGCTGGTGCAATTTTGTTTGGGATTGCATTGAATGTATAGATTGCTTTGGTAGTATTGACATTTTAACAATATTTATGCTTCCGATCCATGAGCATGGAATGTTTTTCCATTTCTTTGTGTCTTCTTCAATTTCCTTCATAAGTTTTCAATAATTTTCATCATACAGATCTTTTACATCTTTGGTTAGGTTTATTCTTAGGTATTTTATGGTTTTTTGTGCAATTGTGAATGGGATCAGTTTCTTGATTTCTCTTTCTGTTTCTTCATTATTGGTGTATAAAAATGCAACCAATTTCTGTACGTTGATTTTGTACCCTGTGACTTTGCTGAATTCATGGATCAGTTCTAGTAGGCTTCTGGTGGAGTCTGTTGGATTTTCCATGTAGAGTATCATGTCATCTGCAAAAAGTGAAAGTTTGACTTCATCTTTGCCGATTCTGATGCCTTTTAGTTCCTTTTGTTGTCTGATTGCTGATGCTAGGACTTCCAGCACTATGTTAAACAACAGTGATGAGAGTGGACATCCCTGTCATGTTCCTGATCACAGGGGGAAAGCTCTCCATTTTTTACCATTGAGGATGATATTAGCTGTGGGCTTTTCATAAATGGCTTTTATGATGTTTAAATAAGTTCCTTCTATCCCAACTTTCTCGATGGTCTTTATTCAGAAAGGATGCTGTATTTTGTCAAATACTTTTTCTGCATCTATCAACAGGATCATATGGTTTTTTATATTTTCTTTCGTTAATGTGATGTATCACATTGATGGATTTATGAAAATATTGAACCAGCCCTGTAACCCGGGAATGAATCCCACTGATCATGGTGGATAATTCTTTTTATATGCTGTTGAATTCGACTTGCTAGTATCTTGTTGAGGATTTTTGCATCTGTATTCTTTTAAAATTTAAGAGATTGATCATTAGATTAAAATGTTATTATGAAACATTTTTTGTGAAATCTTAAATGTTTTGTAATTCCAAAAATCACCTGATAGTCAACAAGTTCCTTATTATTAGATTTACTTAACATTACATTTAGTTTTACTTACCTTTTGTAAGTTTGTTGATAACCAATTTGTGTTTAGATGGGGGTAATTTTATTATGTCTCAATTTGTCATGCATTTTACATAATATTTTAAAATATACTGTTGATTTATGGCTCTAGGATGAAACTGACCTAGATTTATGTCACAATGTATTTATAAGAGAGGGAAAATAGCTGCATCCATGCAAAGGGTATTGTAATAGGACTAATAATAATGAAATACCCAGGAAGTAGCATAATAAAAATATCACAGTTTATTTCCTCTCATATACATTAAGTAAAGTAGTAAGGCATTTAGATTTCAGAGAGTAGTTGTGTACCATAAAGCTGTTGGAGAACAGAGTTCTTGTAATTGTTCTACTAACTTCATCCTGTTGTCTTCACCTTTATATGTCAAGATGGCAGCAAGTGCATTCCAGCTAGCAGGGTCAAGATCATGATGAAATTAAAAGTAGATTTGGCAGATCTCTTTTAAAGAAGATTTCTGAGAGCTGCCACAGGATCCTTACATTTCCATTTCATGGGTCAGAAGATATTCACAAGGCAACATCAAACTCAAGGGAGGCTTGAGAACAATGTCTTTATCTTGAAGGCCCAGGAACTAACTAACACATCCTATTACTGGGGGAAGAAAGTTCGGATGGATATTGGGAACAACTTGTATTTTTCTCTCACAGACACTTTCTAGGAGCCTTATTGTTTTCTAGATACAGAGATATCTTGGAGGGATTCTAGATTGTGGGCTATGAAAATCAAGAGGATAATTTGGGGAAGATTTAAGCAGAAGGGTTTTTGGAGGAATCCAAAGGTTGAAAGAATTGTTACTGGACAGAATTGTGTGATTTTAAGAATATCGGCTCAAAGTTTATACCGATAATGATAACCTAGACTTAGTACAGGTATTAGTAAAAGCTTGGTAAAGAGCAATATATCTCCCTGAGGAGCCAGTCAGTTTCAAAAAATAGTTATCCAGTTATCCCCTAATAACACATTTGGTATCGGTAGGGTGCTAAGCTTCACTTTATTTTCAAGATGAACCCTAGAGGTGGATTGGGTTTAGGACAGTATATCAGGCATAGTGAAGTAGATTGAGCCAAGCAGAGAAACTAAGACTAAAACACGGTTACCAGCCTAGTCTGATATTGTAGGACACGTGGAAGAATGTATTTCCTTGGAATTGAAGGATACCATTCAAGACTTGAATATACACACCTCCTAGAGTTGCTAATATTTTATTACTAACTTTTGTGATTGAGTGAAAAAGTGATTGAATGAATAAGCTAAGCACAAAGAAACACATGCATACATACATATACAAACATTTTGAGCTGAAAGACAGAAGAAAAACTAATGAATGGTGAGTTTGTTTTTTCTTCAGCAGCCATTGAAAATAAAAATTTATATAAAACTTGCAATCTGTTGCTGATTGTATTATTTAAAAGGAAGCTGATTGGGGTACCTGAGTGGCTCAGTCTGTTAAGTGTCTGATGTCAGCTCAGGTCATGATCTCATGGTTCATGAGTTTGAGCCCTGCGTTGGGCTCTGTGCTGACAGCTCAGAACCTGGAGCCTGTTTCAGATTCTGTGTCTCCCTCTCTCTCTCTCTCTGCCTCTCCCCTGCTTGTGCTCTCTCTCTCTCCCAAAAATAAATTAAAAAAATTTTTTTAATTAAAAAAAAAGAAGCTGACTTGTGAAAATAGATCCCATGGCATTATCTTATAAGGTTCTGCTTTGTTCCCATGATGCAGCAACAAGTTATTACACTAAATGTTCAAGGAAGAGTAAATGTGGATACTAACAGAAAAGTAATAAGGAATGTTCAGTCCTCACCTTACTTAGCTCCCTGCAATGCATAACTCTATGAAACCATGAAACTAACTCCTCCATCATGCAACCCTTTTCACTTTTGATACCTATAATGCCATCCACTTTTTCAGTGTTACCCATAGAAACAACCCATTCCTTACACATAAAACTCAACTTGTGGGCCGCCTGGGTGGCTCAGTCGGTTAAGCGTCTGACTTCAGCTCAGGTTATGATCTCGTGGTTTGTGAGTTCAAGCCCCTCATTGGAATCTGTGCTGACAGCTCAGAGCCTGGAGCCTGCTTTGGATTCTGTGTCTCCCCCCTCGCTGCCCCTCCCCTGATCACGCTCTGTCTCTCTCTGTCTCTCAATAATAAATAAACAGCAAAAAAAGAAAAAATTTAAAAAAACCTAAACTTGTATTTTGTTCAAATACATATTTTTCCCCATTTACCAAGCATCTCTATCCAGAAACTTGAGGCTTATCCTTAGCTTATTTTTCTCCATCACTTCTCATATTTAATTAGGTTTCAATTTATGTTGATTCAACCACTTGATGTATCTTGGTTAGTCTTGTCTCTTTCCCATTTCACTATTCCAATATAGTATTCTATTGATTCTTTATTTAATTTAGTACAAAAGCCATATAACTGGTATCTTCTTTTTTCAAAAAATTACTTCTCCCTACACTCAACTGATCCTTCTCATGGTTGCAAGAGAGAGTTCTGTAACATGTGAATTTGCTTTTTCCCCTTCCTTTTAGATCCTTCACTATACTTCATTTTCTCTAGAATTAATTCCCCCAAGACTATGTCTAAACTACCAAAAGTATCAATTATTAAATCTTCTCACAGTATCAGCCTTATGTTTACCATTCATCACAATCAAAACCAGGGAACAAAAGCAAAAAATAAATAAATTATCAGGACTATCCACCAATCTAAAAAGCCTTTGCAGAGCAGAGGAAACCATTAACAGAACAAAAAGGCAACCTACTGAATGGGAGAAGATATTTGCAAATGATATATCTGATAAAAGGTTAATATCCAAAACATATATAAAAAACATATATAATGCAATACCAAAAAAAAGCAAAAACAAAAAAATCAAACAAACAAAAAACACCACAAAATAATCAGAATAAAATACATGCAGGGGATCTGAATAGACATTTTCCCAAATTACATATATATATATATATATATATATATATATAAAATAAGATATATATAAGTATATATAAAAAGGTGTATATATATATATATATATATATATATATGATGTAATATTCTCAGCCATAAAATGTGATCTTGCCATTTGTTACAACATGGATGGACCTAGAGGGTATTATGTTAAGTGAAATAAGTCCAACAAAGAAGGACAAATACCATATGATTTCACTTAAACATGGACTCTACAAAACAAAATGAACAAACAAACAAACAAAATCAGAAACAGACCAATAAATATAGAGAACAAACTAGTTATTGCTAGAGGGGAAGGGAATATGGAGATGAGCAACATGCATGAGGGAATTTGGGAGGTATAGGCTTTCCATTATGGAATTAAGAAAGGTACAGCATAGGGATGAAAAGTACAGCATAGAGAATACATTCAAGGATATTTTAATAGTATTTTATGGTGATTAATGGTAGCTACACTTGTGGTGAGTATAGCATAACCTAGAGCTTCATTAAGTCACTATTTTGTATACCTGAAATTGATGTAACATTGTTTTTCAATTATACTTTAGTTAAAAATGAAAACTAGGTCTAATCATAGAGAATCTGAGTGGCAATCAAAACAATCAAAGGCAGCTATTTAAAGTGTAGACAGGGGAACATTTACTCGAAATTTCAGGGATGAGATTATGCAA
Organism: Cryptoprocta ferox; assembly: GCA_028646485.1. Taxonomy (NCBI): domain Eukaryota; kingdom Metazoa; phylum Chordata; class Mammalia; order Carnivora; family Eupleridae; genus Cryptoprocta; species Cryptoprocta ferox. Next base: position 92,248,731 of record CM053576.1, read on the forward strand.
GTATTAGTCATTAGTCGTGGAGGTAACAGAGACAGGACTGTGCCACAATGTGGTCAGAATCATGGATGAGAACATTTCCTGGTATTCTAGCTTGCTTTTGCCAACCCACTGGGACTTGTTCTGTAGGAGAATCCACAAGACTCCATGTGCAAAGAACAAGTAGACTAGGCAGCATGGGGTGAGAATTATTTAAAAAGGCAACACAAAACTGGTAGTTCTGGGATCTTATTGTAAAATGGTTCTATTACATCTTCTTAAAAAGGAGAGTTTATTGCAAGTTTATCTATCTGAATTTCCAGCATAATAGAAAATAAAAATTACTTAAATTCAGAAAAAATGTAGAAGAGGAGGTCATAAAGACTGAAATCAGAACTAAGGGCTCTAAAAAGATAAAAATTAAGAAAACTCATGTAAGAAGGTATAAAAAGTAAAAGTAAGTTTTATTTATTGAAACATTATTTTAAAACAATATCTTCAAATAGTAACTTTAAGCTCTGGCTCCCTTCTTATGTCTAATCTCTCATCTTCTCATGAGAGAGTCACATCAGTTGAGTCACTTCTTAATAGAGTCAAAATATCCCAACATATCTGAATAACTTCCCCTGATTAATTCAATCAGAAAGAGACAAGATTCACACTCATATCTCCCTTACTTCAAATTCATTTCTCTGCTTTTTCAATCATATCATACTCTCTCTTATAACTTTCAGAAAGTTAGAAAATTGAGAATCAATGATTCCAGCACTCTGCTTTAATGTATATAAAATATTACATTGCAATTTTTCAAGTGCAAAAAAAAGAGAGATGAGTGTTAGAGACTTGGTTAAGGCACACACCTAATATTTAATAGTTACAAAATTACTAGAAGCAACACATGAGGGCCTTTGTATTTTTCCTTCCCTCTCCCTTTCCTCCTTTTAATTTCTTTTATTTCTTTCTTCAGAGCCCTGTGACAAAACTGATGTCAATAGCCCATGGAGTGATGCCTCACACATTCTCCATAAGTCCAGTTTTTCCATTCCCAGACGCTTCGAACTTTTGTGCCGCTTAAAGATTTTGTAGATCATCCTTCCCAGCAGCAACCTCTCTATCTGTGAAGCTTCATCTGCTCTCATTAGATTTCTCCCACCCCATCACACTACCACACATCACAGCTTACCCTGTTCTGAGTTCGGAGGGTGTATAAGTGGCTATACTATATCTGATAAAAACAATATAATCCCATGTGTTAGATGCTAATTAATTATTATTATGCTTTATATATGATGGTTTTGCATAATAACCAGGTCCGCTAAGATAATGACATTAAAACAAAAGGTATCAAAGGAGAGAAAGTTAGAATACTTTCTATGTCATTTCATGAAAAGAATCACTTTACAAAAGACAAATATTCTCCCACTCCAAAACTAAGTCAAAATGAATAAAAATTAACACAGTAAGTAAACTTTTAAGCAAAGAATGGTTTTGCTAGGGGTTCTTTTTTCTCCTTTTTCCCATCTATCTTCCCCCTCGTTTAATTCCATACTTGTCCTACTTTGTTCTCCCCAGCTCCATTTTTTCTGAATCATTGCCTCTGACTCTTGTTATTTATTCATTTATTTATTTATTCAAGCATTGACAATTCTGAGACTTTCCCAGCTCAGCAATCTATAGATCATTCATCAGCATGTGAATGTCTTCCCAGCAGTGACCTTGGCATTCCCAGAACAAAATTTTCTTTCCCTTAGTTCATCAGGTCAGTGTCCTTGTTACAGAGTAATTTTAAATCTAGGGAGAAACTTATTTTAAGGGCTACATAATCTCCTTTAAAGGAATTTCATTTTGTAAATGTGTTTGTATTATTAGGAAAATAAAAATAGAGCAAAAGTTTAGGAAATCAGCAGGTGGTAGTAAGCCATTCTTTATTCTGTTCTGGCAAGGTAAGGTCTACTGCTCAATTTAGGCAATTTTTTTTCCTGAAATATATTGCCTACAGTAGAATATTCAACAACAGCCTTATGATCTGGGCACTTGAGTTGTGATATATAATATATGTCCCTTTGCTAATATTATTTCCTCAGATTGGAAAGTATTTTTTTTCCTTATGACTTCCTTTAGCTAATCACCAAGACTGCATGCTCAGAGAAGTCTTCTCTGATCTCTGAAACATTGAGTAGAAATGTTACTGTCTGTGGGCACAGAACTCCTAGTTTTAAGCCTCATTCTACCAGTATTAGCTTCATTAACTTGCCAATTTTATTTATCTGACCCAAATCTTCTAATATCTAATGTATTAGTATATAAATATCTAATGTAATAGTATTTCTCTGGCAGGGCCATTTAAAAAATTACAAACCTTAGATGTAAAGTATTTCCTATATGCGAAATACTTTACATCTAAGGTTTGTAATTTTTTAAATGGCCCTGCCAGAGAAATATTATTTGTAATTTGTAATTTTTTACAAAGGTTTGTAATTTTTTAAATTACATACTTAAATAAGTGGTAATCTTCTTACTACTATTTAGTTTTCCCACTTAATAATAGCTTTCATCCTATTTTTATAATAATTATTTAGCCCCTTATTAGATCTCTTTCTTCCCATGTTTGTGTATTAACCCAGGATCACTACAAATGGGGGAAAGAAGGATTAATGTACTAATAATGCTTGGGAGGTGCAATCCCAGAGTGACAAAGTGAGGGGAAAGGGGGTGTGGAGCCATAGAAGACATGGTGCAGTGCAATTCCTGACTATCCTGGTACCATTGCAAATTGAGCACTGATGAGCTACAGCAGTTATATCATCCCACAGAATTTAGCATGGGTTGAGAGAAGCATCCTTTGAAGTAGTCCTCTACAGTAAGGGAGATTCATGTGCCTAGATCCTTCCTGCCTCCTTTCTCACTGGTCTAGTCACCATGTGGAGAGATAACACCTCCCCTTCCTGAGTTCAATCATTTGACTCTTAGTGGATATTGTGGAAAGGGGTCTCACCGCACCCACCCCGTGTGTTGTATTATGCAAATCTGAAAGAGAAAGGTCAACTTGGAGAATGTGGGTACCAATAGAGCAAGAAAACAGGATGTGGTAGGAATCTGGGAAGGCACCCTTGGTATATATATCAACACAGTAGTCCTCCCATCACACTGGACAATACCTGAGGACACTTTGTAATGTTTTTTTTTTTTCTATATTTTCTTTCTACATGTGTACTATTTTATTTCCTATATTTGTACTTGGTATAGTGGCTGGCACTGAATGTCTGCTTGTAAGATAAATAATGAAAGAATCAAATAATACACACATAAACAACAGCATAGTACCAAAATAAAGAGTCTATTACTTAATTTCTTGGAAGATATGGTAAAACAATTACTCAGTGAATGATATATACATTAGTTGTTTGAATTAGATTGCTGATTCAAATTATTATTATTTAACCAATTAATTGCAATGAGTGAATCACTTATTTCTGTAGAGATTACAAAAATCACAGAGAAGAAAGAATCAAAACAAGGCAATCTGAGATACTGATACATCTATTACTTTTTGGCTCTGCAAAAAGAATTGTCTTCCCTTTGCATTCTTTCTCCACTCGTGACTTCTTAAAATGTTCTTAGAGCTTTTTGCTCCTTCGTTTATATTTACTGTCACACTGTTAAATCATAAAAACCTGAGAAAGAATCAAAATACAATATAAAACACACATTTCTGAGCTCTGGATATATTCCCTTCATTATTTGCATGTCTATAAAATGTTTTCTTTTTCTATTTCATTGTGCATGTTTACATGTGTGTGCCAGAAATCAATAAAAAAAACAATGACAATAACTTAAAAAACAAAACAGCCTAAATATCACAATGATTCTTCTTTTAAGAGAAAATACTTGTGTTCTACAGGATAGCATGGAAAACACCTAAATTAAAGTTGGAGAGAGCCCTTAGGTACAATATTTCAAATATTATTCACCACTCACTGGCACAGAAAAGTGAGGATGATATTTGCATAACATGAAGACAGGAAAAATGTATCAGTACTCTTTGAGTCCAGGATATGGATAGCTAGCCGGATCCTTGGGAAAGATCTTTGTCAGGTTGGCAATTATGCAGCACATAAGCCACCATTTGCTGCCCCCAGTCTGAGCCCTAAACAGAGCAATGACTGGTCATTGATCTATGTTCTATAGTGAACCCTGGAAGTAGCAATCCTAATACCATTCTTTGATTCTGGTGGCTTATTTCCCCTTTTGCTCCCTGTCAACATGCCTTGTACCGAGATTAATGTTTTATTTGCTACTGGTCAGATAGATTTGAGTGGGGATTTAAATAGTTCAATGCAATATTTTAAAATTCTGACTTTACTCAACATGTTGTTTACAAGAAATACCATCTTCCAATGTGGAAAGAAATGCATTAATTCCAAGTATTCTGCTACATAGTTAAATTTTCCAGAAGCAAATGTGTAGACCAGCATTTCTCAAATTGCAAACATATATTGTACCATGAAATTTTGTCAGAACTTTCCTTTACAAAATGGTATTTTTTTATTGGTAAAATGTGTTTTGGTAACCTGTAAACTGTCTCTCCCACTCTTCTTTCCCACACCCATTCAATCATTCATAGCACTTATGTGCTGCAAAGATACCTGTTTTCTGTTGTTCATTCAGTAATATGGAACCCTCTGAGTTCAAAGAAATCTTGAATCAGAGAATATCTTTAAATAGAAATTGGGAGAGTAGTGTTCTACAAAACTCACTTAGGAGACACTACAGGTTAGATCAAGTCACAAGGAGAACTAGTAACTGTTTTTCTATTCTTCAAGTCTTTTCTCAAACACACTGTCCAGAAGCCATCCCACATCTCTCATGTTTCTATGTCTGTAAAATACTGAACTTTTGTTAAACTTCCATCATAATATGCCTTGCCTATAGCCATTCATTGATATTTTCATACCACTTATTATTTAGTGTCAGTTACTTTACATAGAATTTAATCCGATTTTCATAACAATCCTTCAAGATGAGTATTAATATTCTACTTACGGATAATGGCATTACAATTTAAGTAGTTAAAAAGAAATCCCTCAGTTCATTTGAGTGATCTCATTTTCCCCTCATTATCTGATAGTCCTCCCTTTATGTATCTTCTTTACGTTGACTCTGAGCTTCTACTGGGCAAATTGCTTCCAATGATTCAATTTCAACCCCTTCCCCACAAGCTGCAAGCACTGCCTTGATAATCTCCTAGAATTTATTTCTCTGCTTTTTATGTATGTATGTGTATATATTTATCATAGACAAATTTAGAGATTACCAAAAAACAATTGCTTAGTAATAAGAAAGTACTGAGAAATATTAACTAAAGTATGGACTTTTTAGTCCTACTATATTAATTTTACCTAGGTTGGGGGTACATCAATAGAACAAGTCTCAAATGACCTAAGAATAACATAACAAAATAGAATATTCAAGAGTCATTCAACAGTCTCTTAAACAAATGGTGTAGGGAAAATTGGACAGCAACATGCAAAAGAATGACTAGACCACTTTCTTACACCATATACAAACATAAGCTCAGAATGGATTAAAGACCTAAATGTGAGACCTGAAACCATAAAAATCTTAAAAGAGAGCAGAAGAAGTAATTTCTCTGACATCAGCCATAGCAACATTTTTCCAAATATGTCTCTCAAAGCAAGGGAAACAAAAGCAAAAATAAACCATTGACACTATATCAAAATAAAAATCTTCTGCACAGTGAAAGAAACAATCAACAAAACTAAAAGACCACCTACTAAATGGAAGAAGAAAGACAACCTACTAAATGGAAGAAGATATTTGTAACTGACATATCTGATAAAGAGTTAGTATCCAAAATATGTAAATAACTTATACAACTTGACACCAAAAGTAATAACAATCAAATTAAAAATGAGCAGAAGAGTGAATAGACATTTCTCCACTGAAAACATACAGATAGCCAACAGATAAAGATGCTCAACATCACTAATCCTCAGAGAAATACAAATCAAAACCACAATGAAATATCACATTTGTCAGAATGACAGAACAGAAGAAACAACAAATGTTGGAGAGGATGTAGAGAAAAAGAAACACTCATACACTGCTGGTAGGAATGCAAACTGGTGCAGCCATCGTGGAAAACAATTATCACATGATCCACTAATTCACTACTGGGCATTTACCCAAAGAATACAAAAACACTAATAAAAAAATGCATACGCAGCCTTATGTTTATTGCAACATTATTTACAATAGCCAAATTATGGAAGCAATTCAAGTGTCCACTTATAGAAGAATGGATCAAGATGTGGCATGCATATATATATATATATACACACATATATATGACATATATAGTATACTATATATAATGGAACATTGCTCAGCCGAAAAAAAAGAAAAAAAAAGATTAAAAAAGAGAAGAGAAGAGAAGAGAAGAAAAGAAGAGGAGAGAAAAGAAAAGAAAAGAGAAAAGAAAAGAAATCTTGCTATTTGCCATAAAATGGCTGGGTCTAGAGAGTATAATGCTAAGTGAAATAACCCAGTCAGAGAAAGACAAATACCATATAATTTCACTCATTTGTAGAATTTAAGAAATGAAAGGAACAAAGAAAAAAAAAGGCAAACAAGCTAAAAACAGACTGAACAATAGAGAACAAACCAATGGTTATAAAAGGCGAGGCTGGTGGGAGACGGATAAACTACGTGGAGGATTAAGAAAGAGTCTTATCATACAGTACATTCATCATACACTGAGGAGTGTGCAGAATTTTTGAATCATAATATTATACACCTGAAACTAATATAACGATGTATGTTAATTATAATAGAATTAAAATAAAAAAATAAAGAAACTGCCAAAAAACAGTCATCCATATGCTTTGATCAGATATTCTGAATTATGTTACAGATTCTAGTTTCTTTTTAATTTTTTTCTTTCTGTTTTTGATCCTAATAGTAGTCACAATTTAACCATGACAATGTCTAAAGTAAAAACAACGAACAGTATTTGATACCATGCAGACCATGTACCTGACAACCAAATTTCCATACTTTACACAAATATGATCTTTTGGAAACACCAAAGTCACTTATCTCATGACCCATATATAATTTTATCGATTCAATTTCCCAGATTTGGTGAACAGAGTGAAGTAGGTTACACAGCAATGGGTGTGTCCTCATACTCCTCCAGCCTTCCATTACTTCTCAAACTGCCTGATCTCTTCACACCCACACAATGTGCTATTTGGAGCAAAATATTTTCTCTGAATCTGTATTAAAAAAGTCCAGTAAGGTGTCAACCCAAGCTTTCTTCATAGAGGGTTTTGAATTTCAATTGAGGACTTGGGAGGTTTAATAACATAAATCACAATTTTTAAGAGCAAAATTTAGATAGCTTAATAGGAAGAGAACAGAATACTTCAAAGGGATGTTCATCCTAAGAATCCTTTAGAACATGGCCTGTGAACTTACATTTCATTCATTATTATTGTCTGGAGAAAGTGGCCATGAGGTGCACTAGAGCTCAGATGTGAGTCTTTCATCTAGGGCTGTATTTTGGCAGATAAATGAAATAATGGTCAAGTGAGAACTTGAGGCATAACCCAAGAAACATATGCTGGCCAGCAGAGTTAGAAGAGGAGATTTTGACAAGAGGAATTTTTTGGAGGAAAAAATTAGTTATTACAGCTAGGGAAGGACAGAAGTTACAAGGAAAATAAAATTGAGATGTCAAAGCTAACTTCCCTCACCTAATACGAGTGTTTAACATTTTTGGTTAAACTGTCACCACATTTAGTTGCAAAGCATGCCCAGAGAACATGTCTTAAAGTAGATTAATATGAAGTGAAATCCTAACTGTGAATATACTCTTTCCATAATGGTTGGTTGAGAGCAGAAATAGTAATATAAAGGTCTTTATTAGCAGAGTTGAATTAATGGAGTGATGAAATGGGAAATAGTAATGTAGAATTATGAAAAGATAGTGCCTAGAACATCTATGTGACTGACTGATTTTTTAAAATGTTTCATTTGTATCTTAACTATTTAGAAAAAGCAGCAGCGTTTCCCTGCCACACATCAGTTTCAAAAGCTGGTGCTACACATATAAAATAACTTCCCTTGAAGGGTTTCCTTAGATACACTGTCAGCATTAGTGTAAGCTCCGAAAATAAGCCATTGAGTGGAAATCACTTGCTGCCTAAATTATTCCTTGCTGCTGAAACTGGAATCTCACTAATCCCTAAGTAAAAATATAGCTCTTATAAATAGCTACACCCAAACAAAAGCTACTTCTACATTCTCAGAGACACTACTGAGCCAGTTGTTCTAATATCCAGATGATTTGGTCTTATGGTACCCTTATAAAAATTAGCTTGATTTGTGGAGAAAAAAAAAAGGAGTGACTGAGTTACACATGTGCATTTTCCAAAACCTATTGTGCCTTCAAGGTCTTTTTTGACATATCAACCAAAATGAGCTTAGTATTACACAAAAAACAATTTTTAGGAGGAATCATGCTATCAATACTTGATATTTGTGATCTAGCTTATTCACCCATCATTTTACAATCTGTAACCTGCATTAGACACATCATAAATCCTTACACTAAGAACAAAATGCAGTGAGGGAGAGAATTATGCCTATTTTAGCTTTTTTAAAGCCTCTCATCTGTCAGCAATGGATCACAGGTGACAAAAGGTGGTGAAATCAAATGGAGCCAGTGAAAGAATGGGATACCTAACAAGAGGGCATATTAAAATTGAATTCCCTGAGTGGGCTAGCAATATGCAACCATCAAATACCAGAAGTCCAAATAGAGTATCTCTGAACCAAAATAGCTGAATAAGCTAATAAAATATCAGTACTGAATAATGTCCCTTCATCTTGTGGGAAGAGCTGTCTCATGATGTATGGAGATATGGTTTAGTAAATAAAGGAATCACTTCACAGGAAAGAGAAATCCACAGGGAGCAGGGGACACGGTTGACACCTCAGTCTTATGGAAAGCCTTCATAATTCTAATATGAATCATGGGGACATTTAAACTAAGAGTGCTGAGTAAATAAGCCTAGGAAGACTTATCCTATCACTTACCTATATTAAAAAACACACACATACAAAACTGTGTTATTTATTCTATACTCTTTCACCTGCCCTGTAAGGCTTTAGACAATCTGTCTTAAACTATGTCAGTATCATGCCAGTTGATTCCAGGAGGGTCTAGTTACCAGAATCTTCCAGAAGACTCTAGCTACATTCAATTTCCTATTATTTCTATGTGTCATACTCTTTCAAGGTTTTCCAACCTTAACTATGTTTTTCCTTTTGCCTAAAATTATCTTACTCGTTCTCTTTGATACAATTTTATATCATCTGTACAAAGTCTTTGGAAGAAAGAACTTAAATTTTCCTCTTTGGTGATACATGCATTGATTATTTTTTCCATATCGAAAACTTTTGTCCCTTTTTTTTTAGACAACTTATCCAACTTTGCTTAAAAATCTGTTTTGCATGTGTGCATCTTCTAATAAACATGTTATAGCTTCTAAGTTATGGATTTTCATTTTGTTTCTTTGTTTGTTTAAATCTTTGTATCCTCAGAGCTCAAAATTGAACATAATACATTATATGTATTTAATAAATGTATATTGAATAAACACAAGAACACATGAATCTCACTTCCAGTCCTAATTTTGTATGACTGTTAAGAGGCATTCTCTATCACTTCCTCTACCGCAAACTCCAGAAATAGGAAATGTCATGTTGCATAGCAGAAGGTAAAATGCATAGGTAGACAACCTGCATGAGTTCTGATTGAGAGGTAGTCATCACTTGCTATGCAACCTTAAGAAAATCGCCATCTTTCTAGTCTCAGAGGGAGGTGGACTTTGTAGAACCTCTCTAATTATAAGAGTTTATGTTCTTTTGAATATGTGACCTACTTGACTTGGGCCACAATTTTAAACTTACAAATAATGACCCTGTCAGTTTATTAATGAATACATATTTTGTCTATCTTTTAGATAAACTCATAATGTATCAACTACTTTACTAAATACCATGGAAAGAACTCTAGTTTGTATTTATGGAAATAAAGAGATGTCATTAGGTAAGATAATTGTTAGCTTTTATTTGCTAGCAACAAAATTTAAGGACACCACCCTGACACAAAATGGAATACTTTTTACTACTGATGTTAATTAGAAAGTCAAGCTATATTTAAAAAAATAAAAAGGGGAAAACAAAACCCTGTTCTATGCATGCCAAAGAAAACACACCTACACTTACGCATGGACATCAGATTATTAGCTTATGTATCATGAAGGACAGAATGTTCATTAACAGACAGCCAGAAGGCCTGAGTAATCATCAAGAAGTTAATTATACATTGACTTAGCAAATAATTTCCTCTTGGGGCCACTTTTTCATAAATAGGTAGAATGAGAGTGGTAGCCAAAATTATCTTTCAAGTCTCTCCCAGCTTACTTTTACTTGTTGTATGTTTTCTGAAATTAAATAAAACAAGATGAAATAAAACAAAACAAAAACAAAGTAAAAATATGTGAATTCTTGGTTGTGTCATTAATGTGTACCTTCAATTAGATGGAAAGTGTGGAGACATTCCTTAGCAGATGAGGACTTTCAGAACATGCTTACTTTGTTAGTTCCAGTTCTTCCTAGCATTAACACAGGATGAAGCAAATGCCATTACCATATATTATTTGTCCTCAGAGAAATAAGTATTTGGGTTTTTCCCTAGATCTCCAAAAAGTCATGACCATACCCTTGACAAATGATCAAAGTAGTCAAGGAAGACTGATTCTCAAAATTACAGAATTCAGTTACAAATGATCCAAACATTTCTCACTTGCTCTTCTAAACATACTCCATTATTTACAGCCATCTACCCTGCCATGCCAGTGAAAAATAAACATGTCTGTAACTGTAGTAAATAACGTGTTGACAATGTCCAAATTCAGACATTCACCAATATCAGAGTGCTAAGCATGTTGCATAATCAATTGAATAAAGAGATACTATGTGGGACTGCCTCCAGGCAAATAACTTTTAAACAATTGAGTAGTATTCCAAAGAGTTTCTGAAATGGCCACATGGTCTGAACAACTGCAGAACACTATTTAATCTACCCTTGTTTTTTGTATCCTTGTTTTCACTATGGATTCTGGTGAAGTCAATTTTCAACCCGTAGCCCAAACTGTAATAGCTCCAACTGTCTGTTTTACTTTATCATTATTTGAGTTTTGTTCTAACACATTCTAAAAATCTACTTTCAGTGCATTTGCTCTTTGCTTTTGCACTTGCTTTCTCACTGGCCACTCACCCCTGTCCCATCCGGCCTGCCCAGTATATGCCTTGCCATCTCCCCATCTCCCCTGCCACTGGTTGGCAGCCCACAGTGGAGTGAGCTTTTGCCTGGCTGCACGCTTGTAGCAGTGGCACCCTGGCAGAGGAGGGTACATTGGCTACCCAGCTGCCTTTGTCATGTAGGAAGAGTCAACATGGTGGAGAAATAGGAGAACCCAAAGTTCCCTCATCACTCAAACACAGCAATATTGAGGCCAGAAGACTTGGAATTCTAAGAATCCAGGTTACAGAGTGAAAGAAACATCCCAAGGGCCTGTGGGGACAACTTGGCAGGCCATAGATGCCTGATTGTGAGATGGGAGAGAAAAAACGGGCTGCATAGGCATGGAAGGGAGGGATCCCCTTCTGTGGAGAGACAAAAGGAAGAGAAAGAGAAATTGTGGAAGTGCAGAATTGTATTTGGACAAGAGAAAAACCAAAGATTGGTAAAAAGGAAAAAAAAAAAAAAACACAGACCAATTTCTACTGTGGGGCTTTCTCTGGACTGGGGCCACCCACCCTGCACATGTCCCTAGGGAGGAGGGGAGCCAGTCCAGGGCTTGGTAGTCAGCTCAGGGGTGCAGTCAGAGAGAGCAGTCCCTTCCCTTGAGTGCTGTGGGAAGAAGACAAATAGCCACTCCAAGGGCAAAAGGCCCTGCATGAACCCTCCTGCAGGGGCCTCCTGCAGAGGCCCTTTGTTGGCTATTTGGGCAGAATGGCACTACCTGCAACTGGAATGTGCAGAGCGGGATCATTTAAGACATCGGGGTTTCAATCCCAGCCAAGCACCTGGGAGGTGTGGGAGACTGTGGAAGGGGGATAACTGGACTGTGTAGCACTGTGAAGATGGCCTGAATAGAGTGGTTTGGGACACCCGGGGAGGAGAGACTGGGTGTAACCATTTTTCTCCCCATCACCAATAAGATCGGGCTTCATGGAACAAACAAGGGGTCCACAGTGGAGGCGAAACCTGCCTATACCAAACCACACCCTTCCATGCCTGGTAACTGCATATTTAACAGAGCAAGATTGACACTGAACCAGACAGCACCTCGTCCACACCAGAGCAGGCGTGGGTTCCAAGGCACCATCAGATATCGGTCCAGCGGTTTTGCATTTTCTGATTTGATTCTTGGTCAATTCTTATTATATATTTTTTTTCTTACTTTTCTTCCTCTTATTTCCTCCCTTCTCTAGTCTGGTTATTTTGGTTGTTGTTTTTTAAGCAGAAATTTTTAATCTATTCTTTCTACACCTTATCTGTTTCTCCTTCTTCTTTATTTTCCTCTCTCTCAATTAAGCCATATAGTTTCTCTGATTCTCTGCCTGGTAGTTTGTTGTTGTTGTTGTTGTTGTTGTTGTTTTGTTTTGTTTTTTGTTTTTTTCTCTTTTCTTTATCTCTACCCCTGTCATTTCTCTTTGTAAGAGATAAGGCCTCTTTCATCCTCCCTCCTACTTTTTATTGTTTTTTTCCCCAGGGTTCATTCAATGAACAAATCAAAGCACACCTGATGGAAGGTCCAAACCACCCCTACTAGTACAGAGATTAAGCAGCCAGAATCACAACATCAGGGAACACACAACATACTTCTTTAAGGGCCAGGCCCTGGACAGCGTAGGGCCCCTTTTGGCCCCTTTTTAATATAGAAGTGCTTGCAGGTGCAGGGTTTATAACTAGCTATTAAAACACATAAGGGATAGAAAACTAGCCAAAATGATGAAACAGAAGACTTCTCCTCAAAAGAAATTCCAGAAGGAAATGACAGCTAAAGAATTGTTCAAAACAGATATAAACAATATATCTAACCTAGAATTTAGAATAACAGTCAGAATATTAAGAGCTGGGCTTGATAAAAGCATAGATGATAGCAGAGAATCTATTGCTGACAGATCAAGGAACTAAGAAATAGTCACGATGAATTAAGAAATGCTGTAAATGGGGTGCAAAATAAACTAATTGCACTTACAACAAGGATGGAGGAAGCAGAGGGGAGAATAAGTGAAAGAGAATATAAATATGAAAAATTATGAAGCCAAGAAAAAGATAAGAAAATACTAGACCACAAGGGGAGAATTAGAGAACTAAGTGATTCAATGAAACATAATAATATCCATATCATAGGAGTTCCAGAAGAAAAGAGAGAGAAAGGGGCAGAAGGTGTACTTGAACAAATTACAGCTGAGAATTTCCCTAATCTTGGGAAGGAAGCAGACATCCAAATCCAGGAGGCACAGAGAACTCCCTTCAGATTTAATAGTAATTGACCTTCTGTATGACATATCATAGTGAAACTGGCAAAATACAAAGATACAGAGAGAATTCTGAAAGCATCTAGGAACAAATGGGACTTAACCTACAAGAGTAGACACATAAGGGTAGTACAGACCTGTCCACTAAAACTTGGCAGGTCAGAAGGGAGTGGCAGGAAATATTCAATGTGCTGAATAGGAAAAATATGCAGCCAAGAATCCTGTATCTAGCAAGGTTGTTATTCAGAATAGAAGGAGAGATAAAGGCTTTCCCAGACAAACAAAAATTGAAGGAGTTCATGACCAATAAACCAGCTCTACAAGAGTTCCTAAGGGGAACTCTTTGAGTGGAATGCTGAAAAGTCTACCAAGGATCAGAGAATCACCACAAGCATGAAACCTACAGAGAACACAATGACACTACATCCATGTCTTTCAATAATAACTCTGAATGTAAACAGACTAAATGTTCCAATCAAAAGACATAGGATATCAGAATGGATAAAAAAACAAGATCCATCTATATGTTGTCTACAAGAGACCCATTTTAGACCTGAGGACACCTTCAGATTGAAAGTGAGGGAATAGAGAACCATCTATCATGCTACTGGAAGCCAAAAGAAAGCTGGAGTAGTCATACTTATATCTGACAAACTAGATTTTAAATTAAAGGCTATAATGAGAAATGAAGAAGGGCATTAAATCATAATTAAGGGTCTATCTATCAAGAAGAGCTATCAATTGTAAATGTTTATGCCCCCAACCTGGAGAACCCAACTATATAAATCAATTAATCACAAACATAAGCAATCTTATTGATAAGAATATTGTATTTGCAGGGGACTTTAATACTCCACTGACAGCAATGGACAGATCATTTGGGCAGAAAATCAATAAAGAAACAATGGCCTTGAATGATACACTGGACCAGATGGACTTGAGAGATATATTCAGATCTTTTTATCCAAAAGCAGCAAAATACACATTCTTCTAAAGTGTGCATAGAACATTCTCCAAAATAGATCACATATTGGGTCACGAGACATCCCTCAATAAATATAAATGAATTGAGATCATACCATGCAAATTTTTAGATAACAATCCTATGAAACTTGAAATCAACCACAAGGGAAAAAAAAAGGGAAAACCTCCAAATACATGGAGGTTAAAGAACATCCTACTAAAGAAAGAATGGCTCCAGCAAGCAATTAAGGAAGAAATTAAGCATATATATATATATATTTATGCAAATAAAAATGAAAACATGACAGTCTAAACCCTTTGGGATACAGCAAAGGCAGTCCTAAGAGGAAAATACATTGCACTCCAGGCCTATCTCAAGAAACAAGAAAAATCCCAATACAAAATATAACTGCACACTTGAACTAGAAGCAAAACAGGAAAGTAACCCCAATGCTAGCAGAATAAGAGAAATAATAAATATTAGAGCAGAAATAAACAATATAGAATCCCAAAACACAAACAAACAAACAAACAAACAAACCCAAAAAACAGTAGAACAGATTAATGAATCTAAGAGCTGGTTGTTTGAAAAAATAAACAAAATTAATAAACCCATAGCCAGACTTCTCAAAAATAAAAGAGAGAGGATCCAAATAGATAAAATCACAAATGAAAGGGGACAGATCACAACCAACACTATAGAAATACAAACAATTATTAGAGAATACTATGAAAAATTATATGCCAACAAACTGGACAATCTGGAAGAAATGGGCAAATTCCTAGACACCTATTCACTATCAAAACTCAAATGGGAAGAAATAGAAAATTTGAACAGACCCATAACCAGCTAAGAAATTGAATCAGTTATCAAAAATCTCCCAATAAGTAAGAGTCCTGGGCCAGATGGCTTCCCAGGGGAATTCTACCAGACATTTAAAACAGAGTTGATACCTATCCTTCTGAAGCAATTCCAAAAAATAGAAACAGAAGGAATGCTTCTGAACTCATTCAATGAAGCCAGCATTACCCTGATTCCTAAACCATAGAGACCCCACTAAAAAGAATTATAGGCCAATATCCCTGATGAACATGCTTGTAAAAATTCTCAATGAGATACTAGCAAGTTGAATTCAACAGCATATAAAAAGAATTATTCACCATAATCAAGTGGGATTCATTCCTGTGCTGCAAGGCTTGTTCAATATTCACAAATCAATCAATGTGATACATCACATTAATAGAAGAAAGGATAAGAACCATATGATCCTATCAATAGATGCGGAAAAAGCACTTGACAAAATACAGCACCCTTTCTTAATAAAAACCCTCAAGAAAGTTGGGCTAGAAGGATAATACCTTAACATCATAAAAGCAAATGAAAAGCCCACAGCTAATATCATCCTCAATGGGGAAAAACAGAGAGCTTTCATCCTGAGATCAGGAACACGACAGGGATGTCTACTCTCACCACTATTGTTTAACATAGTGTTGGAAGTCCTAGGCTTCAGACAACAAAATGAAATAAAAAACATCCAAATTGCCAAAGAAAAAGACAAACTTTCACTTTTTGCAGTTGACATGATACTCAACATGGAAAACTCTACACGGAAAACCCAAAAGACTCCACCAAAAAAGTTGCTCAAACTGATACATGAATTCAGCAAAGTTGCAGGTACAAAATCAATGTACAGAAATTGGTTGCATTTTTATACACCAATAATGAAGCACAGAAAGATAAACCAAGAAATTGATCCCATATACAATTGCACCAAGAACCATAAAATATCTAGGACTAAAACTAAACAAGGATGCAAACGATTTTTATGCTGAAAACTATAGAAAACTTATGAAAGAAATTGAAGTAGACACAAAGAAATGGAAAAACATTCCATGCTCATGGTTTGGAAGAATACATATTGTTAAAATATCATTACTACCCAAAGCAATCTACATATTCAATGCCATTCCAATGAAAATTGCACTGGCATTCTTTTAAAAACAGAGCAAACAATCTTAAAATTTGTATGGAACCAAAAAAGACCCCGAATAGCCAAAGCAATGTTGACAAACAAAACCAAAGTGGGAGGCATCACAATTCTGGACTTTAGCCTGTACTACAAAGCTGTAATCATCAAGACAGTATGGTATTGGCACAAAAACAGACACATAGACCAATGGAATAGAATAGAGAACCCAGAACTGGACCCACAAATGTATGGTCAATTAATCTTTGACAGAGCAGGAAAAAGTGTCCAATGGAAAAAAAGACAGTCTCTTTAGCAAATAGTACTGGGAGAATTGGACAGCAACATGCAGAAGAATGAACCAGAAACACTTTCTTACACCATACACAAAAAAAAAAACTCAAAATGGATGAGACATCAATGTGAGGCAGGAAACCATCAAAACCCTAGAAGAGAAAACAGGCAACAGCCTCTTTGACCTCAGCGGCAGAAGTTTCTTTCTCTACACATCTCCAAGGGCAAGGGAAATAAAAGCAAAAAAAAAAATGCACTATTGGAACTTCATCAAGATGAAAACCTTCTGCACCACAAAGGAAACAACCAAGAAAACTGAAAGGCAACTGACAGAATGGGAAAAGATATTTGCAAATGACGTATCGGAAAAAGAGCTAGTATCCAAAATCTATAAAGAATTTACCAAATTTTACACCCAAAAAACAAATAATCCAGTGAAGTCATGAACAGATACTTCTCCAAAGAAGACATCCAGATGGCACACAGACACCTGAAAAGATGCTCAACATCACTCATCATCAGAGAAATACACATCAAAGCCCCAGTGAGATATCACCTCACACCCTCCCAGAATGGTTAATATTAACAACTCAGGAAACAACAGATTAGAGATTTCATGTTATGAAGGTTCATACAATTCTAAGCAAAGATAATGATCAGAAATAAATGCCAAGAAATTGTGAGTAAAGTGTTATTTAAACTATTAAGAACATTTCTTCAAAATTTGTAAGGAGGACAAATTGCCTACAAAAGCATGACATTCAATTTAATCTATACATTTCTCTTTTGTATCAATACAGTCAATTACTAGAACAATATACACAAAATCATTAGGGGAAACTGTAAGGACTCTAGATTTTATATTTCTATTAACCTGTAATTTATATGAAAAGATAGCAGAAAGATAATTCTCCAAAATGAGAAGATAGAAAATACAACATGCCATTACTTTTGCTGGAAAATTACTTTAAAATATTCACAATATTCCCATGCAATAATCATTACAATAATTACTGAATGCAGAACTTGCATTTGAAAATTCTAGAGACATTTTTCTTCAAGTAGTAATGTATTTACATTTATCCTTCAGTCTATTATAGGGCTCTTCCTACAGATCATATATGTTCATATCTTTTAAGAGAGCATGCAAGTAGGGGAGGGGCAGAGAGGGAGGGAGAGAGAGAACCCCAAATAGGCTCCATGCTGTCAGCACAGAGCCAGACACAGGGCCCAATTTCATGAAGCATGAGATCATGACCTGAGCTGAAATTGAGTCAGACACTCAACTGACTGAGCCACCCAGGCACCCCCAAACATGCTTGTTATTAAGAGGATCTAGTCATGGATTCTTTCCCCATATTGCTTTTTCATCTCTCCTCTCCTCTTCACTCATAAGAAACTCAGCCTTAAGATTTAAGTCTGGGAATTTCTTAACCTCACCAGATCTCTGCCTGTGATTCTACACTGTGCCAAAGAGTACCTGCAAATCTAGTTATTTAAGCCAGAATTTGAAACCAATTTGACATTTCCCTCTTCCATATCTCTAATCCCTCATTAAATACTAATGGTTCTACATCCAAATTATAAGTTAAGCCTAACACCCTTCTTCTTGTCAGTTGCTACACTAATCCAAGATTCCATAATTCTGAGTTTCAAAGATTATTATATCATATTCTTAACTGAATACTTCATAAACCTTTCTGTCTGTTTCCCTCTCCTAATACATACCCACCCACACTGACTCATCTTCCACATAATACATAATACATCCACATAATACATTCCACATAATACATCTGCTTGGAACTGTCTTTACACTCTTTGTGTGCTGTCATTGCTTAGGCCTTACATTAAATTTCCTTCCTCGGTGCACCTGGGTGACTCAGTTATTCGTTAAGCATCCAACTCTTGATTTTGGCTCAGCTCATGATCGTTCATAAGATTGAGTCCTGCATCAGGCTCTGTGCTGACAGCATGGAGCCTGCGTGGAATTCTCTCTGGTCCCACTCTATTTACCCCACCCCTGCTTGCACGTGCACCTGTGCTCTCTCTCTCTCTCTCTCTCAAAATAAATAAACTTAAGAAAAAATAAGATAAATAATTGTCCTTCCTCAGAGTCATTCCTTGACTCTCAAATCAATGCTAACTCTTCTTCATAGTTCTCTAATGTTACCATGTAGTTTCTTCCAGTGTGCTCATCCCAAGTTTTGTCATATCCTCCTTTCACAGCACTTACTATAATTGGTACCTATTCATTACTTGACTTGTTTCTCTGCTCTATTGTGAGATCCTTGACCAACAGGCACCTACAAGTTTGAGGTGATCAGTATCTATATTTGTCCAGAGTAGGTATGCACTACTATAGGATTAACTAATGATTGATGATTATTTTATTCTATATTGCCACCAAAGAATGTCTTGAATATCAGGATTAGGTATATAAAACATACTATGAAAATTCAGGGAAAAAATGACATATATTTAATGTTTTGAAAGTTAACCACTTGCAGTAGATTGATTGTAAACTACCGTTGGGGTTGATTTCAAGGAGCTAAGATCCTGGGATTGCATTCCTGGGTGTCATACGTGGACCTGTGTACCCAAAAAGAAGCAGCATATACTTTCCCAACAATCACAGTCAGAAAGGTACTAGAGAGGAGAGGGGACTGGGGTGAGGGGAAATGGAAGGAGGTAGTCAATGCACCTCCCTCCGAAAATGTTGGATTTAGAGTTTGTATATGTACCTTGTTTTAAAGCATTAAGATGTACTAAATTAATGTCAGGCAAATCTTTACTTGAAAGAAGGAGATAGGGACTGGAAAAGAAGAAGCTTGTCCATGGCCACCTGAAATGATCTTCAGCAACGAGAAAAGTTTAAGGGCATTGAGCACATGATAGGGGGCTATCGTCACTATCTATGAAAGAACCAGGTGATTAAAGCCCAGTTTTCCATCCTT
>CM053576.1:92269031-92303452 GCA_028646485.1 Cryptoprocta ferox
AAAAAAAAAAAAAATGGAATGAGGATTTTCCTGAAAAATGGGTAATGTTCTAATCCAGCATTATAGTGAAGGTTGCATAACTCAATAAATTTGCTATAAATCATTGACTCATACATTTGAAACATGTGAATTTTATGGTATATGAATTATACCTCAGTAAAGATTTTTTTTTTTAATGTGTGGTATGGTCTGGCTTTCCTGTTAGCCACGATGTAATCCAATTTTAGAAAAGTTTAGTTTGTGTCCATCTGTAAGGAATATGTCTGTATACTTTGTGATTCTCTTACATCTTTTTATTTGTTTTTGTGTGCCTCTTTATAGCTTCTCTGGGTCTTTGCCTTAGCAGCTTATATCTGAGACTTTCTCTGGAAGACTACAGGTTCCTGGAACCACTCTGTCCACCAGGCAGAGAGAGGTCAGAGTGCTGGAGGTTTTACAGTTTCCAGGGTGTACCACAGCCAATTACAACTGGTACCTGAGGATGGAAACAGAGCGACCTTCCCTCCACTGAGGACATACTCTGGGCTTTACCTTACGTTCCAATAAGGCTGAGGCCACCTTTCCAAGGTCTTTGTCAGGAAATGAACCCTTCTTAGTGCACTTCTCTTTCCTTTCCTGCTTCTAAGACTGAATATTTATCCAATTTGATGAGTTCTTCTTTAAATTCCTTGCACGTCAACCCACATCTGGGAGTCTGTGTCTGACAGAACCCTACCCAACACATTGACCTTCCAGAAATATGGGCTTTGAAGATTTGAAGTTTCAAAAATATGTAGAGCAATTTACTATTATCTTTGTACATCATATATCCTTATAAGAACAAGACTTCTTCACATACTTTTTCTTCTGCTGGGGTTATCCTGAATTCTTCTTCGAGCTTATCTTCTCTTAGACACATTTCAGATCCAAGGTAGGAATTATCTTCACCCAAGGGGCCTTTCCCATGGCTTCCAACATGGATCCAGTGTCTCACTTTTTCATACCATAACCTCTGTGCGTTCATTTTCAGAGCATTGAATGCACTTGAAGGAAATTTCCCCTTCAGTGTTGATCTCTTTCTCAACTGTGTAAATCTAAGTGCAAAGATTTTTATCTTTATTTATCACACCCTAGTGCCTAGTACAATGCTTAACATATAGTAGGTATACAATTAATCTTATTGATTCAAAATAATTTTGTAATCTGTATTTATTAATATGAAATTATCTTTAATATATAAATATATTTCCAGAGAGTTCTAAAGCCACTTATATATGTATACAAATACATACACAAATTATATATTTTACAATTTTCTATTAATTCCATGCATTTATTTGAAAATAAAATAAAATAATGAGAAGGCATTTATGACTTCTAATTCAACTTTATATAATTATTTTCTTGAGTTAATAGTTATTATGTAAGAAAGAAGAAGTTATCACAGTCTAAAAAGAAAGAAGCTCAATGACTGAGTTGAAGAATTTATGGGCTTTACAAATTGCCAGAATGTTGTTGTCACTGTTCATACTGACTGTTGATATTACCTGTTAAGGGAGAAACAGGGCTATCTGCAAGATAGGTTTTATCCTGATATGCAAGAAACTGCCTTCTCAGCTTACTCATAGGCAGACTTCATAAGCCACATCATTTAGTTATTATCAAAAAAATAAATGAATAAAATAACTTTTTAAAAGTTTCAGACAGTTGCTGTAAGTCAGCAAATTGAAATCAGGAAGCATGACAGCCACTCTTTACTGGCTAAAAATCTCATCATGGCTCTAGAATGGTATGTAGGTATTGTTTTTTGTTCTCCAAAGTTGGCAGTGGATATAGAACAGTTCATTTACTATATATATTGAGAGAGATGTGTATGTGTGTGTGTGCGTGTGCATACATTTGTGTTAACATCAGTTTTTAAATACTGAAGACTACTGGTAATTTGATGAGTCTAAATTCATTGTCATAAGTATTATATTTGCTCTATTTCTACTATTTTTGGCCATCATCAAGCTGTAAGAAGCTAACACAAATACACAAACTGTCATAAAACTGAGAGCCAGAACAGAATGACCCCAGAGTGCCGAGAACTGACTTACAGCAAAATCTCCAGGGCAAATTGTGTGTAAAAACCCGATTCTTGTGAAATGCTCTCCTTCAGAACATTTCAGCTGGGACATATATGATTTCAGCAGCCAAATATTCTTACTTTACACTTTAGGCTGTCAATTCACAAATGTCACATTTCCAACATTACTGAACTCTGAAAATAATAATAATACAAAAAAGACAGAGGGAAAGAATTTATCATTTCTACCTGGCAGAGTAATAGATACTGATCTCAGGTGGTTGGCATAGAAAAGTTTCCTCTTGGGTGTTAACTGTGGCACAAGAATAATCAACAAACCATTAAATAGAAGTTGTAGTTTTCTTCTTTCCTTCCTTTTCCTCCTTTCTTCCTCATTCCTCTTGTTTATCTTTCTCTTTGTTCTTTTCTGGATATTTTTTTCTTCTCTTTCACTTTTCTTCTTCTGGCTCAATTCTTTTTTCATCTGATTTCTATTTTTTTTTTCATTTTTATACTTGTATCCCTTCTGTTCTTCCTCTTTCTTCCTGTTGCCTGCCTCCCTACATTCCTTTCTTTCCTTCCTCTCCTCTTCCTTCTTCACTCTATATTATTGAGAAATCTTTTCCAGAACAGCAGACCAGGATTTGAGAAAGGCTATTATCTCATAGATCAACATTCATCCAAGTTTAGAAAGTTAAGTTTAAAGCAAAAACAAAAACAAAACAAAACAAAACAAACAAAAACACCCAAACATTCTGTTTAAGAGAAAGTTAGAACTACTGACCATTAAACAGCAAGTAACTTATTGCTGATTTGGTAACTTTACTGAAATAACCAGTAAATCTAATTAATGTAGTTGATTCAATAGGCCATTGGTTCTCAACACAATCCTGTTTACACTTAAACACATAAAGACTTTAGTCTCATGCCAGATCTTTAGAATTAAGAATCTTAGGGTGGAGGTGAAGTCATGATTATTTTTTTAAAGTCCCATAGGTAATTGTAATGTATATTCCTCCCTTAAAAATGATAGGCTTTATACCTTATATCAGGTAAATCAAATAGAAGAACATATGACATTCCCCCATGTTTCATGTCAATAATTAAGGGATTAAGGATACAATCAACAGTCATTCTAAGACAAAGTAGACTGAGAAGCTTCCTGATTCTGATTTTTCTAACCTGACTCAGCTTATCAGAGATGAGCCCAACTCAGCCTAATATAAAGAAGAACTCTTAGGGCAGCAGGACCTCCTTTTTCTTCTCTTCCCTCCTCCTCCTCCTCCCCCCCACTCTTCCTCTCCTCCTCTTCCTCATCCTATCCCTCTTTAACCAACCGTATCCCATCTTAAGGAAACAATTACCTATCTGGAACACCTTTAAACCTTGTTGGCAATGGATTAAATGAGTCTACTGATTGCAGCATGGCTCCTTAATGTATTTCTCAAACTTTGATATATAGACAGACCACCTGAGGATTTTGTTCAACTGCAGATTAGGAGTAAGTCTGAAGTGAGGCCTGGGATTCTGCTTTTCTTAAAGCTGCCAGGTGATGCAGACACTGCTAGTCCATGAACCATTGTTTGAGTAGCTAAGACCTAGAGTACTCATCTATGGTCTGCCTACTCCTTTATTTTCTTACTAGGTTAAAAATTTTGCATTCTATGGAAGGTCATTTTTTAATAGTTATCATATGTTTCATGCTCTGTCATGTTAGAAATGATGAGCTATAATATGGCATGGCCTCTGCTCTTAAGGGCAAATTACGATCAAGTTGGAGAAGGATACTAACTAAATATGAACTTGGTGCCATATGACTGACTAGGGTAATGAAGATGAGAAGGTGAAATAGCTCAGGTATGTTATTGTAAAACAATCAGCAAACAGCAGCATATGATTGGCTATTCAGTGGTACAGACTCTCTGGAATAAAGGTTCAAGAGGGAGAAAATTTACTAAGTGTGGATGTGGGCAATCAAAGGTGGACAGAAGAGATTATGGCTAAGAAAAACAAGAATGACATTTCAAAATGAAGAAAGATGAAAAGCACTATACCTGGACTTGTGATTGCTTCCTCCACTCCACAATGAACTCTTAGAGGACAGAGAAAATACCTGTGCTTTTCAGTGAGCTATTTGCTCATTTAGCAAATAGCAGGGGTTTAATGAAACACATGATTTCAGAAAAGATAAAATAGCTAGAACAGTTAATTAGATTAAGGGGTAGATTTATATGGAGATATTGTAAAATGACCAAATATGAACTGAGATTATAATAATAGCATTTTTGGGGAAACTGATTAATATCTATATCTTTTTTAAGTAATTATTTTTTAATTTTTATTTATTTATTTTTGAGAGAGAGCAGAAGAGGGGCAGAGAGAGAGGGAGACAGAGAATCCCAAGCAGGCTTCACGTTGTCAATGCAGAGCACAATGCGGGATCCATTGTATGAACTATGAGATCATAACCTGAGCCAAAATCAAAAGTCTGATGCTTAATCAACTGAGCCATCCAGGAGCCTCTCTCTCTCTACCTTTCTCTCTCTCTCTCTCACGCTCCATGCCTACCTCTATATATGTATTTTTAAGAAAGGAATAAAAGGGAAGGATTCCAGAATATTTAGTAAGACCTAAGAGTTTTCAACTTCAGTGTTTGATATGGCATTAAGTTTAGAAGCATCTAATCCATGGACATAAAATGAACAAATAATAGATGAAGAAATATCTGAATATAAACCAAAATTTATAGAGTGATTTTTTTCACATTGCAGGGTGTCTCAGAGAAGCTCACATAATTAAGATAAAAAAGATGTTTAAAATAAAATTAAATGTAATTGATTTTATCAGGAAATAAAAATGTTGATGTTGGATAGTACTTTCTGATTGGGGTATAAGTTCTGGGAAAGTACTGCCAGAATTTTGGCAACCCCCATTCCCCTCTCAGTCCATGTTCTTTCTCTGTCTCTTTCTCAGTTTTGAATAATTTGGCCATATTATAACATTCATTATAAATAGATTTCTGAGCCAATTAGTAATGGATTTCTAGGTGATTTCGAACTGATTATTGACCTTTTAGAAACTAGGTAATTCACTTCAAATGGTTAAAGCAACTTTCTTATTCAGGGACAGCTGACTCATGGTGAGCACATACAACACGAAGTTGGTGTTCTGTATTCACCCACCATTCAGTGATGGCATATGCCGTTGAAAAATTGATTCATCTTTCTCTTTTAATAAGGTAAAAAATACTTTGCATCTTGCCACATGTTTGTGTGCTGATGAGTCATTCTGTCCAATGTTCTGGAAAATCTCCCATTATATGACAGGGTGATAAAAGTGGTGAGAGCATCAAAATCCCAACCATGCTGGCTGTTATTTTTAAACATACAAACGATTGCTTGCAGAAAGCCACAGAAAGGCATGGTTAAATTGAATGACTTAGTTATTTCAGGAAATGACAGATGCAGACATATTTTAAGGAGAGATAATACATCTCTTCCACCATAATTCAATTCTGGGGTGGAAATCAGAAAGTTAAGGGGTCCCTGGGTGCGATAGACTCCTGGTTTCAGCTGAGGTCACGATCTCACGGTTTGTGGTTTTGAGCCCCGCATTGGACTCTGTGCTGACAGCATGGAACTTGCTTGGGATTCTCCCTCCCTGCCACCACCCGCCCAACTTGTGCTCTCTCTTCTCTCTCTCTCAAAAATAAATAAACATTAAAAATGTATTAAAAAAAGAAAGTTAAGTGGTAGTAATGACATTTTATGATAAGCTCTAATTACTAAGAATTCCAAATTACCTTTATTAAAAAAAATTATTTTGAGAGAGAGAAAGAGAGAATGTGCGCAGGTGCCAGCGAGGCAAGGGCAGAGGAAAAGGGAGAGAGATCCCAAGCAGGCTCCTCTCTGTCAGCATAGAGCTAGACACAGGACTCAAACTCTCCACCCTGAGATCATGACCTGAATCAAAATCAAGAATCGGATGCCTAACCTACTGAACCACCCAGGCAACCCTAAAATTACCTTTAATATTTTATTTTACTATCCCCTCAAATACTTCAGCTTCCTCATTTCAAAAGTCCACTCCTACATTTTTCTTTTTTTTTTAAATTTGTTTAATTGTTAATTTAAACTAATTAACTTTTTTGTAATTGTTTTTTAGTTACTCAAACTCAACGAGCAGCATAAAACCACATTTTAAAATGAAATCTAAAAAATCCTTCATAACTGAACAAATTACTGATCTATAACCTGATTCCTGATAGAAATATATCAGGAATTATATATATATATATATATTTTTTTTTTTACACAAAATTGAATAGTGTTATGTAACTGGTTTGCATTTTTGTGAACTTAGAACACATATCTTCCAAAAAAACAGAGCTAATGATTTGCCAAGCTGCTAATTTGGCCTAGAAGTTTTATAAATTCCATCAGCTTCAGTAAACAACACTATAGTATGCTGGTTTCTGCTGTTTAGATATGATTTTAGGATTTTTACACAAATACAGCCAGAATGTTTTTTCTAAGCTATCAGCATAGCAGGGAAATACTTACATTTATAGAGATAACCGAACCTCAGAAGTGGAGAGGAATATTAATTTTCCACTCTATAGAACTTTTATTATTTCCTTTTACATGCAGTATTTCAGATGTTCACAATCACTCTAGGATATTAAGCTAGTTTAGTACTGTTTTGAGATTTTAGTTTAATTAATTCATATGTCCAACCTGTTATTTATTTCGCAGATGTTTTACCAGATTCTTACATGTGTCTGGGAACTAGGAATGCAAAAATGGGAGCAACAACAGTAGTGATAACATAAAATTTTTAAAAAAATAGTAATAAAAACAGTCCCCTACTCTGAATAATTTGCAGCTTAATTAAAGAGATATATAAGAAATGAAACAATTACATATTGGAATAAGAGAATGCACACTGAATGATGAGAAACCATGTTTGAAAACCCAGGAGCAAGGGAACCATGAATGACATCCCCTAAAGGGAAAGCAAAATTTAGCTGAGCCCTAAAGTACCAATATCTTTAAATGTTTTTCCTCTCCCATTATTTTGTTTTTCTCTTTGGGGAACTTCAATATTTCATATGTTGCATTATTTTTAACCTGCATTTTTGTTTATAATTCATGCAGAAATATTTGGCCACAATTTTTATTTTGTTCCATGGAAATAATATTATTGCAAGTTTTCTTTCCTGTGAAGAAGTGGTACATTTTTTATTTCCTCTTTTAGCCGTCTTTTACTTTTATTTATGTATGTGTTATGGCCAGTCTTCTATTTTTTATTATTATTCATCATTCAAATATTTCTTTCCAATACCACTTCTATTCCATAGCTATTGGTGTTCTTGCTGGGTTCATGTGATGGAAAAAGAAGATAAAAATGTCTAGCCCTTTCTTTTTTTTTCCTGCCTCCACAGAAACAGATTGTTTTACTTCATGCTGTCTCCAGGATGTTTCATTTAGTTTCCCCTAATTTTCTTGGGCAAATTCATCTGGAGAGGAAGAAGGTGGCTCTGTTTCCTGAGAGATCACCCTAGATAGAATTACTGTTAACAAAGAGAATGGGTTCTGCACTTCTGGGTATATTCTTCATCTGCTATCATTTTCTGAATTTTGTCAACTCTGGGTGATCTGTCCTGGAGTCTCTTACCCATTCCTTATAAGTTCTACTTTCCACCTAACAGAACATAATTCAGCCAAGTTCTTTGTCACATCATGACAAGGATTCCTACCTTCTCTAATACACGCTCCCATTTTCATCTCTTTCTTCACTAATTGCATTTAAAGTCCCTATTTCTACCAACAACCTCTTCAATTTAATCTAGGCTCTTTCTACCATACACTTCAAATTTATCACTCTCTTTTGATTACCCAATTTCAAAACCATTTATCCTACTTGATGCATTTGTCACAAAAGCACCGTATCTCCCAGTACCAAAATCTGCATTCATTTCTGCTGTAACAGAGTACCATAATCTGGGTGGCTTAAGACAATGGTAACTTATTCTGTTACACCCTGGAACCTACAATTCTGAAATCAAAATGTCTACAGGGCCATGGTCTCTCCAAGGCTGCAAGGAGAGAACCTGGTTCATGTCTTTCTCTTAGCTTCTGGTGTCACTAGCAGTCTTTTGTGTTCCTTGGCTTGCAGCTTCATAACCCCAGACTCTGCCTCCAAGGTCACCTGGTACTTCCCCCATCTCTGTGTTTTCATATAAATATCTTTGTTCAAGGACACCAGTCATGATGAATTAGGAGCCCATTCTATTTCAGTATGACCTCCTCTTAACTCAGATAATTTTATCTGCAATGACCTTATTTCCAAATAAGATCACAATCTGAGGCACTGACAACAGGACTTGGATGTATCTTTCTGGAAAGACACGATTAAATACATAATAACATACAGCATTTGGCTGTATAATATATAATACAGCATAATATGTATGTATTAAATACATAATAACACTATATATATATATATATATATATATCCAAATGCTATATGTTATAGCCAAATAAACATTTTCCTATGAGTAATACTCTTTAATGTTGAATTATATTGCTTACTTAATTTGACACCATGTGAGCTGAACAACATGAATTTTTTTACACATACACCAGGTCACAAGCTGGAAAACTGCAATAAATGTTACGCACAAGATAAAATGTCTTAAACAAAAGAATATTACCTTAACCCAAAAACACTGAGGATAGTAATCCTGGATTATTTGGTCTAAAGATGTTTACCTTTAAATGATGCCTTCACACACTCTGTATCACAAAACAAACCCTGTAACTTTCTTGTTTTTAGAAAGAAACCTACTTCTTTTAAAAGCAGGCTTGTTTTAACAATGAAATGAAAGAGAAATTTACTAATAAAGCTTAAAAATATTAAGGTACTCTTCACTATTTAAAATGATTCATTATTGTGAAATAAGTGGAGAGAAGATATATGTTAAGGTACACATAGGGAATTTATAGGAAGAACATGAGAAACCATTCCCAGTATTTGCCAGTGGGATGGTAAAAGAGAAGCAGGTCAGGAGGTATGTTTGCTTTATACATTTTACCATATTTTGATTTTTGTCTGGTGTTCATGAATTACTTTTGTATTATATAGATTGAAAACAAAAGAAAATTAGAAAACTACATAAATTCAGTGACAGCCAAAAACAAACTCAAAGGTACAGGAAATCAAATCAAACTGTAACTTATATTTATTCATGCATACTATTTAATGAAAGTAGTTGAGATTTACTAAGACAATGAAACCAGAGTGTAAGATCAAGTTTTTAAGAAAAAATAATGGGGAGATGAGAGGAAAATACTTATAGACATATTTAATTGCCTTGGTACCCATTTCATGGGTGCTTCCCAAATACCCTCTGATACGTAGTTTTTCACAAAGAGAAGACATTATGTTTCTACATATTTATGCCCCAATTGAAAATAATGTATTCAGATTATAACTAAGCCAACCCACTCTGGTATTCCTCCTTTAGAGTCTATGGACTGAAGTGGAAAAGCAGTGAGATTTATAGCACAATCTTTAGACTTAAACTGTCTTTTATCCTTGTGTTATTGTGTTATCATAATGTTATATGCTTTATATTGTGTTATGATAAAATATGGTTTGCTGAATATTGAAAAGAAGATGACATTTTCTGAAATACTTTCAGAGAATATGTCACTTATTTTTTAGGTAACAATTAAATTAAACCATGATTGTGATATTCATTGTTTTGATAAAAATTGGTTAATCCCTACAAATTAATAAATTTCCAATATCATTAATATTAATAGATGATATAATTTTTACTTGTTATACAACCTGTTGTTTAAATGGAATGCAATTCCACGAAATTTAAGCTTCAGAAAACATTTGATACCTCACTGTGATATAAGTCCTAAAAATAAAGTTCAATATTATGTGCTGCCTTGACATCTGACTTCAAATGTTTTAGCCCTAAGTTCCTGTCTCCACTATGCTCTCATGGATAAGTTCTACAGCCAAATAAGCTCTTTATCAAAGAGGACCAGGCACAGTCTTTGATTATTCCACAGGTTCCAGTTCCCTGTCATCCTGTGGAACTATTCAGACTAGCCAATTACATCCTCCCTTGGGAAATAGGGGGCATCTCCTACAGCCCCTGGTTGTAAACTGTTTCTTTTCTTTTTAAATTTTTTTAAATGTTTATTTATTATTTTCAAGAGAGCAACAGTGTGAGAGGGGGATGGGCAGAGAGAGGGGGAGACACAGAATTCAAAGCAGGCTCCAGGCTCTGAGCTGTCAGCACAGAGCCCTACTAGGGCTCAAACTCACGAACTGTGAGATCATGACCTGAGCTGAAGTCAAATGCTTAACCGACTGAGCCAGGTGCCACTTGGTGGTCCACTGTTTCTAAGTGCAACCTGATGTGTCCCTGTGTAGCTACCAGTGTACTTCTCCCCCAGGTTCTGAATGTGATGAATAAACTATTGTCAATTTAATTTGTCCAGTGTCAGATGCCATATGTTGGACTGTCCTTTCCTCACTGCCAGGGTGAAAAATGATAAAAATACTCATGATAAGTCAAATATTATAGTCAATCTGTGACTTAACTGAGAAAGATGTAGGTGATGCTCCACCTTGTGTAAGAAGAAAGGAAGGGGTACATTGTAAAGAATTTGAAAACAATACTAAAACTGACTAAAACCTGGCTTGTTATTGTTGTTGGTATTGTTGTTTTGTTGTTTAAAACTCCTCTGATGGGGTGGGCTATCCTCTTCCCCACCCTCAGCCACCATTGTATGCTGGAATAGCTAATGCATTACTCAGTATGCTTATCATCTGCTCACTAGTAAAGACAAAGTCATCATGGAAGAATGTGACAGTGTTGGAGAATTTGTTTCTAGTAAAAACAAAACAAAACCTTAAAATCTTCAGCTTTGTGGACACATCTTGGTGTTCATAGAAATGCCACCTATTTTTAGGTTAAGAATTAAGGTATTTAAGTGGAGATTATGCTCTGGGTGAAATTTAGGGTTAAAAGCAGAATACAAGCCCCATGGGAGATATTCTCCAGAAAATCTTCCAAACATTTGGAAGAAAAAGTGTCTATAAGTGATGAGGTTTTTGAGGTAATAGTGAAGTTCACAGGGTCCAGAGACAATGGCCAAGAAAGAATTATTGAAGACATCTTTGCTGCAAAAAGGTGATTTTATTAAAGCAGGAGGACAGGACCTGTGAGCAGAAAGTGCTGTCTGGGGACCATGGGGAGAGACTGGTTATATACTATGGAGTTGGGAAAGACAAAGTCCCTGGGAAGTTTCCAGTAAGATTTTCATATGCTAAAGAAGACTCACAGAATACTGGAGACCTAACTATCCTCAAGTTAAGGTTGTTTTTCCCTCTAGCAAAGCATTAGCATTAAGACAGTAGGGAGCCTGTAGAAACATTTTGCCCTGTCTGCGTCAAGTATTTGTCAATGGGATGCAGGTTATGAGGAAGTTTAATTTTATCTACCATTACCTTATTTCCTTCTGGCTTTGTTTCCCACATCATAAGGACCACACAACCATCATCTAAAACCATCAAATAACCCACTGATGAACAAATTTAAGAGTAAATATACCTAAAATAAAAGCAATGCAAATGCTTTTAAAAGATGGATTTTTTTTCCTGACATATCCAAATGCGACCATTAACTTTAGAAGTGTGGACTTTGAGTCCAAAATACAGAGTACAAATCCCATCTTCATTATATGTCAGTGGATCATTAGGAAAATGAGAAAACTAACACTGAACAGGATTACTTCAAAGAAGAGAATGTTTGATATGAAACATCTGGTGGTACCTGGTGCTTGCTAAGGTTAGTAAAATGCAATCATTAGCATATTCCTTAAGGGGCAGCATTTCCTAAGTACTTGAATGCTGGAGAGCATTCACTGGCAAACAATCAAGATTGCTAAGGAATAAACACAAACAAGAAACCAAAAATCATGGAAAATATTGTGGGGGTAGGGAGACAGGAGTAATAGAATATTTGTGTAATCACTCTGGAGATTCTGAAAATCAATAGTAAGAGCAGTCTTTAAATTCCTCCTGGACAGTGACTTGTAAGAGGTACTCGACTGCCCAGCCCTAAATGACTATTGCCCTATGAAAGGTAAAGGAGAAAGTCAAACACAGTTCAGAAGTCTAGGAAAATATTCTAAGTGATAAATAAACAGGGTCTGACCTACTTTAAGTACAGTAGAAATATAATGAAGAAATAAATCTGAAACTCGTTTTATTTTTTTAAGTTTATTTATTTTAAGAGAGAGTGTGTGAGCAGGGGAAGGGCAGAGAGAGGGGGACAAAAAATCCAAAGCAGGCTCTGCACTGTCACCACAGAGCTCAATGTGTGTGTGTTTGGGGGCGGGGGTGGGGGGGTCTCAAACCTATGAACCACGGGATCATGACCTGAGCTGAAACCCAAGAGTTGGACGCTTAACCGACTGAGCCACCCAGAAGCCCTAAAACTCATTTTGCTTATAATTTTGGCTAAATCTGGTGACAATTCAGAACAAGGTTTGATGAATATAGGGTAAGTACATATTATCCTGTTCAAATAGGGGAGACAAGTATATCAAATGCTTTAAAATTCTCTGTTAAAGAATTGAAAGAAATATGGGACATGGCAGGGGAGAGAAATTATAACTATAACAAGAGATATCTTATTTATACATTTGACTTATAGATTTGAGAAATTTCATAAGCAGAAAGATAATACTCTTAAAATAAGTTGTGGCTCAGTCCAAGTTCCATGAAATAAATAAATAAAGTGTGGTAGCCTGTGCCAGTTGAGAAGAACTATATATAATCAGTCTCTCCAAGACTTGTTTAACTCCAGCTTACACATTTAAATATTATTGCCATTTTACACATGGGTTAAATTAACTAAAATTAGTAGGCAATTAACGTAATAAGAATGATATTTTAAATTAATTTTCCATATTTAAAATAAACAAATAGGAAGCTGAAAATTTATGTCTGGCATCTTCGCAACAAGAAGCAAGTTGCTGGAAGGAGATAAGGAAATCAAGGCAGAAAAGAAATAGATATTTTGGCTAAAAGAAGGTTTGGAGCAGCTGTCTCCATGCATCTTCAAAAAGGGAGAAGAATAAAGTAATATGAGGAAAAGTAAGTCTTTTCATAAAATATTCCAGTGACACATGGTAGAGTTAAATAGATAATAAAATAAAAATGAATCAATTAATAAATGTCCATTCTGAATTGATTGACTAATATAAGTAACTCACAAAAATTTGATCAATAGATTTTATAGCTCTATTTAATGAACTAACTCCAAGATATGAAAAGAAGGAGAGGGACATAGGATGCCTGGTTAAACACAGTGAATACTGAAATGATTTATTCACTTTTACAAGTTGTTCTTGAGCTCCACCTCAGTGCTAAAGCTGTTTTAGTACCATTTGGATATAGAAGGAAATTATTATACTGTGCCTCCAAAACCCAATCAGAGTGCACAAGAAAGCTTTATTTTATTTTATTTTATTTAAAAATTTTTTTAACATTTATTTCTGAGAGACAGAGAGAGCACAAGCAGGGGAGGGGTAGAGAGAGAAAGAGATGCAGAATCTGAAGCAGGCTCCAGGCTCTGAGCTGTCAGCACAGAGCCTGATGCGAAGCTCGAACCCACAAACCAAGATCATGACCTGAGCCGAAGTTGGCCACTCAACCAACTGAGCCTTCCAGGTGCCTCAAGAAACCCTTAATTGTTCAGTCAGAATCTTTTGGGTGTTGGGAGACGCATATAATTAAAAATTTAAAAAAATTTTAAGCATAAAATTCTTCGTCAACACATTGTTTTTCTTAGCGCTGAAAAATATGACAAAAATCTGTGATTATTAGATGTTGATGCAAAGAAGGCTAAAGCCAGACTTATAATTCTCTATTATGCAGTTGACTCATATGAAGAGCTTAAAGAGGAAATACTTAGAGGCCCAATAAAAGGGCATCAAATGAGTAAGTTGTCCAAAGTGTGCCAGACTGAGATCAGAATATTATTATGGTTGTATTCTTTAATTATTCAAGGAAAAACAATTATGTTACCTTTATCAAAGCATTATAAAAGATGATAAACTTCTAAATACTCTTTTGGAAGGAAATAATTATATTGAAACAATCTATAAAGCTAAAAAATGAACATCATTGAAAAAGTCTTAATAAAATATCGGTAAATAAAATTGTCTATTATTTTTGAGAAATAATAAGGCACAAGTGAAGTTTATGGCAAAGGTGACAGTATTGTGGAATGTGTTTTTCACAGTAGTTAGTAAATTACTGCACTATCAATGGTTTAAATTATTAATATATTTAACAATTAAAATTAATAATAACAAAAGGACTATACCATTAAAACTGCCACAGCTACTTTTGTACAGTGGACCCTTGAACAGCATGGGTTTGAACTGATCGGATCCCCTTATACATGGATTATTTTATAGTACAGTACCATAAATGTATCTCCTCTTATGGTTTTCCTAATAACATTTTTGTTTCTCTAGATTGTTTTACTGTAAGAATACAGTATATAATACATATAACATAAAATATGTGTTAATCAACAGTTTATGATGTCTGAAAGGCTTTCAGTTAACGGTAAGCTATTTATTAGCAGTTTACTTTCTGGGGAGTCAAATGTTATACATGGAGTTTTGACTTCATGAGTATTGAAAAAACTCCATGTTTTTCAGGGATCAACTGTACTTGAAAACTATAGTTTTAGTTTAGAAAGGAATGCTCAAAGTTAGTTTAAAAAACACCAATGCTGTCACATTTTAAAGGCTGGACTACTAGAAATATATTCACAGAATATAATAAAAGAGGCTGTTACAGAACTATATTTTAAAATTTGAAGCCATTAAAAAAGAATGTGCTGAGGAAGATTTCACAGGTATAATACTCTATATCAAGAATAAGCCACAGACCAGTGATTACAGTCATGATACTGCCAATGTACAAAATAAAAAACATAGTCAAAATGTGTATATGTACATATTTATATGTAAATGGCTTTTACAGTGCCTGAAAGGGATCACAAGCAACTGCTGACAGTGACTTGCTCATGAAAACAAAATGGTAGTGCTCCGTGTTTTTATGGCTTATTTAATTTTTAACATAATACACTAAAAAGTCTTTAAATGGTTTAAGAAACAAATTGGATCAGGATTAAAAATAGGAACTGTGAGATCGTTACATATCCTACTATTGATATGAATGCATGATATTTTATATACTCTCATTCTCCACCCACTGCAATTTGTGGTAAGAGTAAGGTGGTCAGTTGAAAATACTCTGGTTTTGCTGTGCTTTACCTACTAGGAGCTTGGAGCTTGTCTTGGGAGCAGTCATTGGAGATAGACTGCTTCTAGTCTTTGCTAGTATTTGTAAATAGTGACTTTATATGCAATTATAATATATAAAACCAGCTATTACGCCAATAAATTCAATGGGGCGATGTGTTTAGATTATATATAGTCTTACATATAGCTATACTTATGCATATAGTTGTGTATGTGTGTATGTGTGTGTATGTGTGTGTATGTGTGTGTATGTGTATGCCTATGGTACTTTATAGCCTATACATAAACTGCTAAAAATGCTTACATTTGATCTAATGATCTATATTTGGAAGACAACCAAATGAATGAGAAGATGAATTTATATAATGTGACAATTATTCACATGTAAATGCTCAGACGAAGTAATCATCCAGCATAAGCTGTGTTTAAGGGGACTGGATGTAAGTCTGGTACACCATCGTGTAAAGGGGAGAATAGAAATTAGTTTAGGTTTCTTTTTTTTTTCTTTTTTTTTTCTTTTTTGGTGCACCTGTATTAGAATTGTTCTATTATGTTTCCTTCCTTTCATTTCTGTATTCATTCCAGAGGATAGAATAAATCTCATGTTATTTTCATATTTCATTCATTAACATCAATCTGAATTCATTCTTCATAAAACAGTTACAGTATGCAAGTGAAAAAATAAAAATTTGGTAAATGAATAATTCAATGTGTCAGGACTAGTGAAATATTGTACTGTCATTTCCTTCTTTGATTCATCTGTTTGTTCATTCCTTCATTTCTTTTGTTTTTCATTTCTTTCTTTCTCCACATCAAATTAATCTTTAGAAATATTTTATAAACCTTGCAGTCTTTATTACTGCAGTATTTTCTTTACAGATCTATAAAGCTGAGGTTGACACCATGCTAATCTTTCTATGTTTGGCCGTCTTCCAGGATGGGGTTTGCCTCCTCCTGTGTTCCTTAGTATAATATTTTTCAGGCTTGAGTAAATGCACTATTTTTCCTTAAAACTGAAAATGGCCCATTTAACCTAAACTTCATTGCAATCACACCTTGTTTAAATACACACAAATTTAAAAAAATTTTTTTTTACATTTTATTTATTTTTGAGAGACAGAGAGAGACAGAGCACGAACAGGGGAGGGGCTAGAGAGAGAAAGAGACACAGAATCCGAAGCAGGCTCCAGGCTCTGAGCTAGCGGTCAGCACAGAGCCCGATGTGGGGCTCGAACCCACCAATCGTGAGATAATGACCTGAGCCGAAGTCGGATGCTCAACCGACTGAGCCACCCAGGCGCCCCACAAATATAAATTTAAGTTCTTTATTATTTTACCTCTTATTTATACATATTGTCATTTAAATTATACTCAAACTATTATGGAACCAATAATTTCACATTAGCAACATTAATTTTCTTATTTCAGTGTGTTAATATCACTTAGATTGCATTTTTTTTTTTTAACTTTGACAAGCCCTAAGTTTGTGCTGTGTGGTGTTCTGCTTCTTCTACAGTTTTCTTCTGTGGGCTACATGAAAACTGCAGTTCATACTGCACACTAAGTTATCCTTTCATCTTCTTTGATGTGAATGCATTATTTACATGTTATTTACATGTCAATTCAGCCTCTTTTCTTTCCTGCTTACTCCCACAACTTGGTAATAAACCTAAAAAAAAAAAGCAGCAGGACCATAGATATGTGTAATCAAGTGGTCACCCAGAAGAAGACTACTCTGAAAATACTGAGGTTTTAAAAAAATTTTTAATGTCTGTTTTTTATTTAAGAGAGAGACAGACACAGAGAATGAGCAGGGGAGGTGCAGAGAGAGACAGAATCTGAAGTAGGTTCCACACTCTGAGCAGTCAGCACAGAGCCCAATGCGGGGCTCGAACCCACGAGCAGTGAGACCATGACCTGAGCAGAAGTTGGATGCTTAACTGAGCCACCCAGATGCCCCGAGAGTTTTTTTTTAAATGTTTTTTTAAATTTTTTTTTTATTTTTGAGAGACAGAGAGAGACAGCACGAGCAGGGTAGGGTCATAGAGAGAGGGAGATACAGAATCCGAAGCAGGCTCCAGGCTCTGAGCTAGCTGTCAGCATAGAGCCCGACGTGGGGCTCGAACCCACTAACTGTGAGATCATGACCCGAAATGAAGCCGGATGCTTAACTGACTGAGCCAACCAGGTGCCCCGAGAGTTTTATTTTTAATAGCATTACTCTTGTTATTAATCATTATTGTTGTTGCTGTTACTGTTACTATTATTACTAACGGAAAAGACATAGACTTCTAAAAGTACATAATTGACTTCTATTTTTTTTTTAAAAAAAAGGCTGAAATGGCAGAATTTTCAATACACAGACTGTGTATGAACCTGGACTCCTTCACTTTTTACTTGTGTTGCTTTGTACAGGTTAGTTGACTTTTCTCAGTATTATTCTAATTCTTTCATAGCAAAAATTACATCCGACAAAAGTCAAACAATCAATAAAGACTTTATTGAAAGTCATTGCAATGGAGCAGAGAGGACAGAATTCGTATAAACTCAACTCAACTGTTTTTAAGTTTAAGCTAGTGGAAAGTCCTGGAGGACCTTAGCAGGGAGGTTGATCAGCGGGATTGAGCTATTCCTAAATCTATGTTTTTCTCTGTGGTTAAGCCACCTATGTTTGCTAATCAGTACCCATAGTTTCCTACTCTACCTCTGAGACTGGAAGATCAGGACATTATCTTTCTGGGTGGTCACATTTCAAATGGATGGCTCCCAGGTCCTTGAAAGACACATTCTTGGGTTTTAAACTGTGAAGAGATTTTTAAAAAAGATTTACAACTCAAAGGGGCAGAGAGAGAATTTATAATTATAAGCCTTCTAAAGTAAATGCTCCAAGAAAGGGAGGTCAGAGACCTAAGGTCAGTAAGAAGTCCACCTAAATCTTAATCAATCAGAAGGGAATGTTAAAGCCAATTGGTTAGTACTATAAAAATGAAAGTAATGGCAATACATAGTCCAATGGATTTTTGATAGAATTAAATGAAATTATAAAATTAATTTACCATAAGACTTGGAATTTAATAAATACCTGATATATTATTG
This sequence comes from Cryptoprocta ferox, assembly GCA_028646485.1. Lineage (NCBI taxonomy): Eukaryota > Metazoa > Chordata > Mammalia > Carnivora > Eupleridae > Cryptoprocta > Cryptoprocta ferox. The sequence continues at coordinate 92,287,554 of CM053576.1, forward strand.
TTGTAATTATTATTAATATTATAAATATTTGTATTATTCTGGCACTCTCAAAGTTTCTAGTGGAAATTTCCAGCTTACACACAAAAGTTATTTATGAGAAGGTCTACTTAATACATGGGACTATCTTTTATAATCTGCTCAATCTAACTTCCTGTTTCAAAAATATTATTTGATGAAGATAAAATAAATTAACAAAGGCCACAGCAGGGAAAAGACAAAACAAAAATCTGATATTTATTAATAGTTCGATGCCTGACATTAAATTTTAGAAAGCTAACTCACATAGATAATACAAACAAAAGGAGGAAACTGATTAGAATTAGAAAAACTATGAGAGAGCAGTGCATGAAAGAAAACTTCAGTATTTAAATATAAAAGATAAAATGTAGAAAACTACTTTTAGGCTCTAGGCTTCCCTAGAATAAGTCTGCCATGGGCAATCGCTTTTCAAAGAGCCTCAGAGATTCCTTTTAACACAGTATGATTTGGGGCTATATGTTCTAATATTTTCCAGGATCAGTTATAGTCCGATGTTCAAAAACTGAGCTCAAAACTAGGAGTGGTCAACAGAGCTCTTGGTTTGACCGTGATACAAAGAATCTGTACCACTGCTCTGAATACAGAATCAAGTGGCAGTCAGTGTCTACCGAGGACCCAATTCTCAAGAGATTGCTTCTCCTCACTCCATGACTGCTGGTGTTCAGGCAAAATATTGATTGAAGAACATTATAAAATCTGCTTTCATTGCTAAAATGAAAGTCTTTGGGGTCTGAAAGAACCTCCATCTTGGTATTCAGGATTATGAAGCAGGCAATTTATAATTCAGGCTGTGAAAACTCCATTGACTGTATCAGTTCCCTTCGTCTTAGTAGTTTCTTACCATTATGTTTCATTACACACCATGATGTGTAAAATAGGAAAACACTTCACGGACTTGCCAATGAAAATTTAGCATGTCATTTATATACCTATTTCCAGTTCTTAAAATGGTTTCCAAGGTTGAAATAACTTGGTGAGTAAATGTGATATTGCTATATGCTTTGAAGTAAAAAAGACATAGAAAAAAGAAACAGAATGGCTATTCAAAACCCTTCTTAATGGTTGAATGTCTTAATTTGTAGAGGAGGTGGCAGCTCTCTTCTGAGAGGAGAGCCCAACTGGCAAAGTGGGAAGCTGCCTGACTGGTGTAGTATGAAGGGCACAGGACTAACCCCTTGTTCCAAAATTTCAAATAATGGGCTTGCCATTTCACCATCTTTTGGTTTTTAGGAAATCCATAGGAAAATTTAAATTTCAGTGAGAGTGATAAAATTTTCATCTTCATCCAATTAATTTTATCATTTGGCATTTGAGCAATGTTTAGCAGAGGTAGAGATTCAAAATAGGTAGTAGTGAGAATCAGGGAAGGCCAAGGGAAAAAAAAAAGTAGAAAGAAAGAGCAAGTTTTGCCCTAAGACTATCTTAGTATCTTCTATAGCAAAAGAGCAATTAGGCATCCTATTATTCAGCTTTAGCTGATTAACCAAAATCAATCATTCAATTATTTTTATAAATTCCCATGGAGATCCCAGCACATCGGTCTCTGTGCTGATAGCTCAGAGCCTGGAGCCTGCTTTGGATTCTGTATGTCTCTCTCTGCCCCTCCCTGCTCATGCTCTGTCTCTCTCTCCTTCAAATATAAATAAACATTAAAAAATTATAGGGGCGCCTGGGTGGCTCAGTTGGTTAAGCGGCTGACTTTGACCCAGGTCACGATCTCACGGTTCATGAGTTTGAGCTCCGTGCTGGGCTCTGGGCTGACAGCTTGGAGCCTGGAGCCTGCGTCAGATTCTGTGTCTCCCCTTCTCTCTGCCCTCCCCTGTTCACACTCTGTCTCTCTGTCTCTCGAAAATAAATAAATGTTAAAAAAATTAAAAAAAATATAAATTCCCATGGAGATTAAAATTGGGGATGGAAATATCAGTATGATATGTTTTGCTGAATCTTGAGAGCTGTTGAAGAGATTCAGTTTTTGAATATTAGCTATATCAACGTAGTATTCCTAATTCTTGTACCTCCAAACCAGGACTGATGCTAAATGAGCACATGCATTTGCTTATATTTTAGTGGAAATAAAATGCAAAGGAATCAGTATATCAAATTTTTAGTACAAGTTTTGACATATATTAATTTTGTGATCTTGATTAATTCAATTGAACTCTGAGTATTTCTTAGTTTCCTTATCTCTAAAACAGGGAAATAAAAAAGATAAGCTTTTCAGATTATTTGACAGGGTGGTGGTGAAAATATTGAATGGAACAGTACTTTGTAGAAAGATATCATATATATATATACACATACATATACATATATATGTATGTGTATATATATAAGGTAGATATATTGATACATTAATTGAAAAGCAAAATAGTCACTATAGTCACTTTTTCAGTTTAATAATGTGAATCGGTTTCTCATGTTTGTTTGTTATCCTTAAAATGTATCCATTCCATTAATTAATTCAGTCTAGAAGACTGCAGGATTAAAAAGAAGCTATGGTTTATTATTTCTACCTAGTGTTTCTTAAGCATTTTTTTCAAAGACCTGATTTAAATTAATTGTTAAATAGAGTTAACTACTGATTTTATTTATCTGGTTTCTTTTTCTGTCATTTTTAGGGAAATTAAGTATAACTTACACAGTATTAGCATGTCTGTACATTGAAGCATGTAAGTTGATCCTAAAGGAACAAGAGAGGTTTAACTGAATATGGAATTTAACATTCGTCAATCCCTTTCAGTTATGATTTTCAGTGCTCACTCTGTATTTTGTACTAATTCTTTTAAATATGTCTACACAATTTCCCTTGAACATACCAACAAATATGAATACTTTCAACCAAGAGCAATGAACTTATCTTCTGGTTTGGAAAACTCCATCCCCTTTCCATGTGATCACTACCACCTTCATCTAGGCAAACACTCCTATTCCACAATCCTTGAGGACATTAGTTTTACAAAGAGTATCCCCTTGTGGTGTCCACATCTTTCAGAGGTTCTCAACCTCCATCTGTCCTTGATCGGAACAGTACTTCTCTCATCCCCCAGCCCTCATTCCTCCAGTGCTGTTCTCAGGAAACGAAGGGCATAACCCACCTCTCCCTCAGTGTGTCTGGTAGCTAGTCTCCCTTCTTTCAGTCCCACTTCACCACCTATGGAATAAAAGATACTGCAACTAAAAGGTTTATTGTACTACATTTGGAGATTGTGTGGGTGTGGGTGTGGATGTTTCTCCCAACATCATTGCAGACTATCAAATTGCAAACAGAATGGCTTTTCCTTAGGGAAAATACATTAAATATGCCTCTGGCAACTGACAGTACTTCAAAAACCATTAAATTCCAAATCTGTGTTACCTCATAGTTCATCCAGTTCAGTACACTTCTTAGTGCTGAAATTCTACTGTTGAATTTTCTTTTAAAAACATCCTCCTTCATTCTGTTGCCATTCATGCCTCTCACCACATATGTGTGGTGCCAGTTCTGTACAATCCACCCTGAGGATGCGGATGCTTTCCCTGACAGCAATCCATTGTCAGGTACTAGGAGACACCAACTTTCTAGAACCAACTCTTTAATAACAAATTTGCTGTTTTATTCTTTTTTTTTTTCTTCCCCATGCCAGGCTCCATTCCCACTTGCAAAATCAGAATCACATTTGAGCTAGGTCTACTTGGTAAGTAGGTATATTAATAATCAAATTATAATCACCTCTTTAAATCATTCACTGACATCCTCTTGTAAGACTTTCCACAGGTGTGTTTTGCCTACCTTGGTTCTTTTTACAATTTCAGTTTTTGCAAATCTCTGACCTTGGATGTCACCATTCCTGAATCAATCAATTTACTTTGTATTTAGTCATTGAGTCTCTCTTTCCCCGTCAGGGACTATGAAAGGATTTTACCCTGTTTACAAGCTAATCAATTAGCCTCCAGAGAGACACCTGGGTGGCTCAGTCAGTTAAACGTCTGACTCTGGATTTCAGCTCCGGTCATGAACTAATGGTTGGTGAGTTCGAGCTGTTCCTTGGGCTCTGTGCTGACCGTGTGGAACCTGCTTGGGATTCTCTCTCTCTCTCTCTCTCTCTCTCTCTCTCCTACTCCCCTGTTTATCTGCTCTCTCTCAAAATAAATAAATAAAATTAAAAAATTAGCTACCACAGCTTTATGAATGCCAGCAGAAGTCACAAGACTGTAGTTCAGAGAAAAAGGACTCTCTTACAGCCCATGCTGCATGAACTTCATGTTTGCATTTTTTCCCTGTTCCCTCCATGTGCCACAGTAATCCAGATAATTCTGTGTTTACTGCATATTTAACTCAAGTTGAGAAATCCCAAGCTTAGGAAATATGTTTTATAAAGAGGCTATTAACAAATTTGTCCAACCTTTACCCAAAGGGAGACATTATATTTATTTTACTTGATGGAAAACAAATTTGCCCTCTATTCAAAAGGAAAGTATTGTCATTATCTTACAGTATGTTTGTTGTACAACATCCATGAAAAAGTAGTCTGGAACAACAACTTTTAATGTTTTTTTTTTTTTTTTTCCTTAGAAGGTGTTCAGAAATGCAAGACACTTGGAGAATTATCTCCCAACAACTCCGTGCTCTATTTTTTTTTTTTTTTACCATATTGAAAGGAAGGAAAAGGATAGTAATGTTATTAATCATGTATTTTTCTCCAATATTGTTTTGTGTTTTATGTATATCTCATTTTAATCCTCTCAAAATCCCTATAAAAGCAACTATTATTATTCTCATTTAATAGAGGCAGGTGGTATGGCTTAGGCAGAGTCAGATTTTATTTAGTATTTAGTATTTTTTTTAATGTTTATTTATTTTTCAAAGAGAAACAGAGAGACAGAGTACGAGCCAGGGAGGGGCAGAGTGAGAGGGAAGTAGAATCCGAAGCAGGCTTCAGGCTCTGAGCTGTCAGCACAGACCCTGATGCGGGGCTCAAACCCAGGAACCATGAGATCACGACCTGAGCCGAAGTCGGGCACTTAACCAACTGAGCCACCCAAGTGCTCCCAGAGCCAGATTTTGCCATCCAAATATTGCCAATCTCACGATTCCATGCTCTTTTCTCAGAATAATTCAAATGTCATAATATTATATATAGGTCAGCAATGGGACTTGAAATGGCTGTATCACCTTGAAGCTTCTACATTGAAGTCTTTTTGTGTTCTATAATCACTTAATTCACAGAAGCAAATCCTACAATTAATGCCTACTCATTTGTTATAAATTACAGACTTTTACTTCTTGGATAAGTACTCTGAAAGAGAACATATGTCAGGTCAGGTAACTGGGAGAAGTGGACAAGAACTCTGGTTAAAAGTTCTAGGTTTCAGATCATTACTATTCCCTTAATGAGAACTTATAAATTCCAAACTCATCCTATCCAGTCCAGGTACTTGGTCACATGACACCAAACTGGTATTATAAACTAACACGTTAATCAAGTACATTATTTAAAGGAATTTACCAGTTAAAATGTTTCCTTTTAAATGAGATATTTTTTTTTTAACTCAATGCTTTATCAGACCCTCTGATCACAAAGTCATTTAGACTCCATATCATAAAGAGATATACTTGGGTAGAACACTTTGCCATCACAGCAATCATCCCACAGAAATGGCTGTTTTCTTTTTTTGCAAAGAATTGATATTGCCCACTGGATAGTAAAAACATCCCTTATACTTAATTATCCCACCCAGAAATAACCAACACTACATAGCTATCCTAAGAATATGGAAAATATATTTTCTCATAAAAAAATCTTTATGAGCTCTTGGTCTACCATTTTGTGTTCATGCCATGTGTCTGAGTCATTCTCTAGAGATTTTGTCCCTAAATATATATGCTTAGATATTCAACCTTGTATTTACTGATGTCTGATGGAGAGTGAATTTCCCATCACAGAGCAGATACAAGTTACCCAGGTCTGAACAAATATGGAAACATAACCTTGACCTCAGTATCCAATAAACAAAGATCTTACCAACCAAGCTCTGTGATTAAAAATTTAAAAATATTCACATTATTGTATGTCCTTCATGCAAACTATTATCTAAGTGCCTTCACTATAATAGAGTTTTCTTGGAATGATTTTACTGCTAAAAGTAAAATCAATGAGAAGATAACAATAGGTACCTCTTTCAATAGGAATTACTTAAAATATGACAGCATCCTGTTCCCTGATTAAATTATAAACAAAGAGCTTTTGAATGCAAGAGTTGTTTTAGCTTCTTACGGGAGTGTCTTTTGAAAAGAAGCATCATTATCATCCCTCCAAATGTCTGGAGGAGAATGAGGAAGTATAGTTAGAGCTATGAATTGCCAAATTTGAGGCAAAGGAAGCTGACAATATCAAATCTGATATAAGACGGCACAATGGGAGAATAGAATCCTTCCATACGTGAAAAGGAATTTACTAAAAGCAGAGTGAAAAGATGTTAAAAATAACCCAAAATTTATTTTTTTCCTTTGGCTGAATACTACATGAGGAGAGATACTTCAATCCGAATAAATATGAGGCTGTTGTTTATTTCACACAAACATAATTATACCAAAAGTGTATAGTTGTCAGTTCAATGTTTCAGAACTTTACACAACAAACTGTCCCATTCAATTGTATACTCTTAGTAATAAATCACCACATTACTTTCAATTAACAGCAAAGGCTAAAAGTGAGAGGATAATTATTAAATATAACTGATCTGACCCAATAGGCAAAGAAAAAGAAAATAGGTAATTAGTAAAAAACAGACAAACAAACAAACAAACAAAAAAACTCAGCAGAGAATTATATTTGTCACAGATTAATGGATATTTTATAATCATGGAATTAAAGATCATCTCATTCAAACCATTCACATCACAGATGTAGAAATTTGATGCAATAATTTGTACAGGATGGAGAGATTTTTATGACACATTACCATGAAAAGAATTCAAGCTTCTTAAGTGATGAATACTATTCTATATTATAAGTTGAAAATTATAAAAACAAATGAAATATACAAGGAAATAGCATTAACTTATATAAGTTTAAAACAATACATTGAAAAAATTTATTTATAGGTTATATACCTGGCAGGTATGATTATATTTCTGTACTTTATACATACAACTATTTTGTTTATTTTATATATTTTAACACGTTGTGATATACTTTCCCAAAATACATTTTAAACACAAGGTAATGTACCATATATTTTTGTGTATTTCTATTCATAATACAGTTCTTCCTGCAAACTATTTAGTCAGTAATTGCTTATAAAACTGAAATCAATGCACTAAGTTATTTGATTTCTCTGTAGATAATATTCTTTTTCTCACATTATTTGACATTTGACACCATAATCTTAATGGAAATAATTTTTGATAATTTCACAAGGGATATACATATATTCATATATGAAAGAATATATAAATAAAAATTCATATATGAAAGGATATATAAATTAAAAGAAGATTAATGCTTTAATTATAATAAAATTTTCACTAATTCATTATGTATATATGCTATCTGTTGTATACATACCGCATATATGTATGCTACAGATGCTTCCTGTTTTTTGTAGCATTACAGACTGTGAATGAGAAGAAACAGATTTTTTTTGTTTTAGAAATTGTGCTCTTCCTGTTATCAGAGGTATATTAATAATCAACAGTTACCCAGTATCATGATGAGTTTGTAATAAAATTATCTAAATATACCATGAGCAAACAATTTTATTTACAGTTATTACAAGTCTTCATACATTTATTTACAATCTGAAATAAGGAACACAGTTTTTTTCCTTGTAGGATAGATTAATTTGTATTACAGTTCTTAACATTCATACCATAAGTTATCCCTTTTTATTTATTTATTTATTTTTTAAATACAGGTGCTTACTCATATGGTATTTCTGGAAAGAGCACTAAGCATTTGTTTAAAATGAAAATGGAAGTGAAATCCATTGACCAACCACTCCAACAAAGGATTTCATTGGATAGAATTTGTTTAGTAAATTCCTGTACACAGAATAGTATTTGGAACTCTTTTACTCCACAAAAGGATTTAAGAGAGATGTGGTCTCTAGAAAAGTTGAAAAATGGAGACATATTATTCAGAGACTGCCTGGCACTGATTCTTCTTTCTCACTCAAGGTGAAGTCATTGCACTACTGATGCTAATTCTGGTTCCCAAACAAGAAATGCCAATGTTTGTAAACAACCCCTTAATAGGAAATACACAGATTTTCAATTGCAAATTCTGTGGTAATGGTGATAAAAGCTCCAGATCTACAAGAAAAGGAATTGAGCTTCTATATCTGGAGTAACCTACCTTTGCACAGGAAATATCACATTGTCATGCTCCTGGTAGAGACTCTGGGCACCAAAAAATGCTGTACAGTTATATGCTCCAATTGTTCCTTTCTTCTGTGGTCGTCATTCTCTTATTTTACCAGTCTCGAATCTCCTGAAATTTAGAAGCCAGTATCAGCATTGACCATGAAGTAAAGTCTTCAATCACCAACACAGTTGTAGTTTATAAGGAATGTTTTTAGTGAAGTGTAAAAGAAAGGAGTAAACTAAATATGACTTGAAGATACATAGCACCCCATGAAGTGTAGGCATTATAGGATCAGGTGAGGCAGACTTTTTGCTTGGCAATTTTTATTCATGAATTTTGTCTTTATCCATTTTAGCTATACTTGTAACCAGTCAGGCATTCTAGCTTATGGTAAACAACCAAGCCAATGAATGAGACGGTACAAGATCCAGTTCCTTGGACTTAACTTCCATTTGTCAATGAAGAATCAAAGATGCTGTTTCAGGGGGCTCCTGGTGGCCCAGTTTGTTGAGTGTCCCAACTCTTGATTTCAGCTCAGGCCAAGAGATCCAGCCCCGCTTGAAACTCTGCACTGAGTGTGGCAACTCCTTGAGATTCTCTCTCTTGTCCTCTGCCCCTCCCCCACTAGCATGTGCACATGCTTTCTCTCTTTCCCTCTCTCAAAAAAAAAAACAACAACTCAGAAGATGCTGACTGTTTGAGCCCATATTCACATTAGTGAGTGTTACGTGATTTTTGTCTAAGTAAAAATAAAATAAAATATTAAGTTTATAATATATGTAAAATTATTTTTATAGAACAGAAATGTTCCCTTCATAAGAGTCCTCAGTGAATATCCTTTATTAAATTATTAACTCCTATCACATTCTTTTTCCTTACTCTGCCTTTTTTTCAATATTGGAACATATTCATTTAACAATATTTTCATTTAAACACCTTATCCCAAGCAATGTGCTTGGTGATCAATATATTGGCAAAGGACATACTCAGGAAAAGGCAGTCTCAAGAGCAAGAAGTCTTTGTTATATTTCAATTGCTTATATGTAATGCAACTACTGTGCAAGTCAGCCACTTAAACTGAACAATTCAACGGTTTTTAGTATAATCACAGAGTTTTGCAATCACCACCACAATCAATTTTAGAATAATTTCATCACCCTAAAAAGATATCATATATTTAGCTGTCAGTCCCCCTAAAAGCCCACCACATCTACCTTAGGCAGCCACTAATCTACTTTCTGTCTCTATAGATTTGTGCATTCTAGACATTTAATAGACATGTAATAGTATAATATATAGTCTTCTGGGACTGATTTTTTCCACTTAATAGTTCATCCCTTTTTTATGACCAAATAATACAGTAGTGTATAAACTTATTTTTTTTCATGCATCTGTTCATGGATATATGGATTGTTTTCACATTTTGGCTACTATATATGATGCTCCTTTGAAACTTTGTGTACAAGCTTTTATGTGGGCATCTGTTTACATTTCTTTTGGAGACACATCTAGGAGTGGAATTGTTGAGTCATGTGGTACCTTTATGTTTAATTTTAGAGGAACTGCCAGACTGTTTTCCAAAATAGCTGTGCCATTACATACCCACGAGCAGTGCACGAGGGTTCCAAATTCCCCACGTTTTTGCCCACATCACTAGCTATCCTAGTGGGTGTGAAGTGCATCCTAGGAGGAGTAAAATGTGATTTGGATTTGTTTTTCCCTGATGACTAATGATGTTGAGCATATTTTCATGTGCTAGTTGGCCACTTGCATATCTTTTTCAGAGAAATGTCTGGCCACCTGTTTTGCCCACTTTTAAATTGGGTTGTTATTTCATTATTGAGTAAAGTTTTCTTTATATATCCTGGCTAGCAGGTCATTATTAGATATATATTTTACAAATGTTTTCTCCAATTCTGTGGATTGTCTTTTACTTCTTTGATAATGTTCTTTGAATATAAAGGTTTTTAATTTTGATAAAGTCTAACTTACATATGTTTTTAATTTGGTAGCTTATACTGTTTGTGTCATATATTTTTCAATGCCTAGGTCATAAAGATTTATCAAAAATGTTTTAAGTATTTTATAGTTTAAAAAATTATGTATTTAGGCCTTTGATCCCTTTTGATTTAATTTTTGTATACAGTATGAAATAGGAATGCAAATTCATTTTTTTTTGCATGTGCATATAGAGTTGCATATTCTGTTGAAGTCTGTTCTTTCCCCATTTGTGGTCTTGGCATACTTTTCAAAAATGAATTGCCCATACAAACCATAATGGACTCTTAAATACAGAGAATAAACTGAGGATTGATGGGGATGGCAGGGGAGAGAGGAAAATGGGTGATGGCCATTGAGGAGGGCACTTGTTAGTATGAGCACTGGGTGTTGTATGTAAGTGATGAATCATGGGAATTTACCCCTAAAACCAAGAACACACTGTATACACTGTATGGTAGCCAATTTGACAATTAATTATACTAAAAAATGAATTGATCATAAAATATGGGTTTTTTGGGTTCAGTTTGATTCCATTAAGCTATTTATTTATCCTATGCCTTATTGTCTTGATTACTGTGGATTTGTTGTAAGTTTTAAGATTGGGAGGTATGAGTCCTCCAGATTTGTTCTTCTGTTAAAACATGTTTTTTTTTTTTTTTTTTTTTTTTTTTTTTTTGTTGATTTGACTCTTCTGAGTCCATTCAGTTTCCATACCAATTTCAGAAATGAGTGTCAATTTTTCAAAAAGCCAGCTGGGATTCTAATAGGAAATGAGTTGAATCTGAAGATTATCATGTGTAGCATTGTCATCTTGACAGTATTAAGTCTCCCAAGGTATAAATATGGGATATATTTCCATTTATTTTGCTCTTACTTATTTCAGTAGTTATTTGTAATTTTTAGGTACAAGCTTTGCATAGCTTTTGTTAAATTTATTTCTAATAATTCTTTTTGATGCTATTTTAAATAAAATTGTTTCCTTAATTTCATTTTCAGATTGTTCAGGTGTATAGAAATACAATTGATTTAAATATACTGATTTCATAGCCTGTAAGCCTATTGAACTTGTTTATTAATGCTAATAGGTTTATGACAGATTCATTAGGATTTTCTGTATACAAGATCATGTCATCTACGTATGAATAGAGATTCAAATTGCTTTCCAATCTGAACATCTTTTATTTCACTCCTTTATCTAATTGCTCGGGCAATCAACAGTACAATATAGAAGTCGCAAGAGTGAATATCCTTATCTTATTCATGTTTTAGCCGATGTTGAATTGCCAAAGGGCTTCTGGACTCATAAGCCCCACTTGCAACCCCGGAGCCTTTTAGGTTTTTGTAAGGCTATAGAAGCACAGCCTGAGCATGCGCAGTATATTCCCCGCTTTTGGCCTAGGATGGCACGACCCTGTACAGCCTTTGGAGAGTCACTTGCTGGGCCCTGTGACAAGGCACCGCTGCACTGTGACTCTAAATGGGATAGGCAAGGCGTCCAAGAGGGTTGAGTCTCCACGATAGACGGTTTGAGCCAGACCGTTTAGGGAGAAGTCTGGCAACAGGGGCCCCTGACTCCAGGGCATCTCGGAGTTTCTCATCCCAGGATTCCCCTGCCAGCACCTGTAAAGCTCACGCAATCACGTGATCACGCGATTGCTGGTTTCCTCCCGGAAGAGTAGTCTCTGCTACGGTGTTGGAGGCTGTTTCCACCATTCTGTGAGCTGCCTCTAATACTCAGCACAGGCCAGCGCGTCCTGCCGTTGCCCTGTCCGTCCGGGCCAGCACTTACTCTGCCCACATCCTCCAAGTCCCACAGTACACCCTGAGTGGCTCCAACTCCGCCCACTCAGACCAGGCCCCAGCACTGGTCTGCTGGCTCCTCCATAGTGTTCGAAAGAGAACATGGCCTGATGGTGGGACTTGTGTGAAGCAGTCAGCTCCTCCATCACAGGGTGCTGGCCTTTGGCCTGGGTCAGAAAGAGACAGCATTGCCTTAAGGTTTATCTTCACAGGAAAGTCTCCGGGAACAGGCACTGATGATCTGGTATGGATTCTAGACCCTTAGAAGCTGCTGGGAGAGCAAATGACCCTTCGACTGTGTGTGAGTGCCTGACTGTGTGTGTGTGTGTTTGCCATTTGTTTCTTTATATTCTCTACCTACTGTATCAAGTGCAGGCATCTGATAAAATGCTTTGCTCTTTATTGAGAGCATCCACGGAAAAGGAACAAACTTTAATTTTAAAGAGAAAGGAAAAGAGTTTTATTTTTATCACAGATCAAGTTAGAACAGCTGCAGTGATACACAATCTTCACAAAGAAAAGAGTTCTCCGGGAAAGGAACCTATGGTACAGGGTTATATATGTTTTTTGTTTTGTTTTGTTTTTTACATAGAGTTACAAATGATCATGATGAAGGACATTCCAGAAAGTTACAAACCTTATCTTATGTTTTTAGTATGTGTAAGGCTGTATGACTTTAACCTTGTGGGAACCAGGAGGTTATGATTATTTTTCTTATCGTTTATGGTTGGAATGCACCGTTTTGTTTTGTTTTGACAAAGCAGAGGTACAGTATGTACTCAGGGCAGAAATAGACTCCATGCTTTGAGGTTTTTTCAGAGTCATTGTGACCTTGGTAAATGTTAAAATATAGCTTTCCTGGGAGCCCAGAAACAGGGCCCACAAACAATAAAGGTTGGTAATTTCCTTTATCTGAGAGCATTGTCCAGGAAGGGGAGTCCAAGGTGCTATTAAATTTAAATACAAAACAGGTGGGCCGCCTGGGTGGTATCAGGCTTTGACTCAGGTCATGGCCTCACAGTTCTGGAGTACAAGTCCCCCATCAGGCTCTCTGCTGTCAGCACAGAGCCCACTTTGGATCCTCTCTTCCCCTCTCTCCCTTTGTCCCTCCCCTGCTCATGTGTGCTCTCTCTAAAACATAAATGAAACATTAAAAATAAAATTTAAATACAAAACAGAGACTGCATTTGAAAATCCCCTAAGTAGACAAAACTATTTAAGCCACATAAGTGAAACCTAATTTCGCATATTCTGAAAAAGAGGAGAAATTTAACTTGGGTTGCTTCTTGTAAACTAATAATCATAATACTTAAGTCATTTTCGAAAACTGGTAGAAGACAATAATTTTTAACCAGGTTCTTTAGTCTAAAAACCAGCACTGTAATAACCAATCACTGTAAAGTTTAGACAGTTTCCTCATTTTCTCTTTATAATCCATCCCGTAAGGTCATGCTCCTGAACTTTAGAACAATTTTTGAATTTGAACGCCCCTAGTTCTCACACTGCTCTAGGCTCAGTAAACTCTTGCTAAATACTATTTATTGACTAGTGGTTTTAATTTTGCTATTTCTGATTTTTTTTTTAAGTTTTGGAATCACAACTGGGATCCAAAGAAGACCTTCTGACTACTGAGGATGGTGAGCAAACCAAGTGCTGGTATCCACTTTATCCATTGAGCTCATAAGCTTTCTCACCATGGAGTTCACAGGTTAAGTGTCAGAAGCCAGTTCTGCTCTCTGAGTTTTGAACTCTCTGACTTTATTGTGCATACCTGTATCTTGTTTGTTGAGGCTTTTTGGTAAGTCACTCAATTCTGTTCAAAAGGGGGGAAACCTGTAATTCCCTGTGTTTTGGAACAGCTATTAAGAAACAGGTGCCCTCGGAGTTAAGATGTTTTAGGGAATCTAAAGGCAACAGTGGGTTTTCTCTTTTCTAAAACTCTTTCTCCATCTCGCTGAAAAACTCTTGCTTCCTGTATGTACTCATTATGGAACAGAATCTTGTGTCTTTTTGGGAAATGGGTGAAGTTTTAGGTAATTTGGAATTGTAGTGGCAACCTTAGGGAAACTTTAACATACATAAATTGTCTACCATGAAAAGAGGGGATCCCAAAACCTCTCAGAATTAATGGAATGCATTCTTGGATTGGTAGAAGTATGATTAGATACCTTTGGCTAATTTTTTTTTAAAAGAGAAACAAAATATATTTGGGTGTAGTATTAAGTATGTTTTTGCCACATTAAAGTTGTACTATTAAAAATAATGTCTTTAAAAGGTTTGTTTTTAGAATTAGGTATTTATAAATTTGCTAATCTATTGCAGGATTATATGATAGTTCACAATTACCTGTTTCCTAGTTTTCCCCAGAAAGTAAAGGTTACTAATAGTTTTATATTCAATATGTAAAAAATAAAACTAGAAATAGTACAACATAGGAAAATGATTTTATATACAAAGTGTGGGAGGGAAATGGGATTTTTAATATAAAGAATATATAAGAAATGTGGGTTGTATTTTTATTAAGGCAAAATAGAGTAATGTCTGAAATAAAATGACCAGTCATTCCAGAATAAGAAAGGAAAAAGAATAAGACAAAACCTAAATGGATATAGAAATTTGCAGAAGGTTTGTGGATAAGAAATTTTATATTGTGAACTCAAATGTGGCCAGAATTGAATAAATTTATTTATAAAGGTTGTTTGACATGAGTTCATTAATGTACTGATACTAGTGTCTATTTTTTTTTTTTTGTTTAAATCACGTAGTTTGTTAGATTACTGACCTGCTCTTACTGAAAAATTATAAAAGTTTTTCCTTTACCTTTAATGTTATCTGCCTAGGAAACAAAGATAAAGGCTATTGGCTATTCCTGAAGCTTTGACTGAAATGTCTTATTTGAAAGTAGGCATAGAATCATTGTCAAGTCATTCACTATTAAGTGTACTAATAATGGTGGATTTTCATAGATGTCCTTTATATATGTTTGTTGAGAGTTTTTATTGTGAAAGAGTGTTGGATTTTATCAAATGGTTTTTCTGCATCTATTAAGATGGTTAATTTATAATTTATTTTTCTGTTGATAAAGTGTATTGCACTACCTGATTTCTGTATGTTAAACCAACCTTGCTTCCTAGGTTAAATCCCATTTGGTCCTGGTAGATAGTCTTTTTTTAATGTTTTTGGAATTGGCTGGCTAACATTTTTGTGTGTTTTGTCATGCATATATTCATAAGAGATGCTGGCTTAAGGTTTTCTTGTGATAACTTTGGTTTTGATATCTGAATACCACTGGCCTCTTAAAATGCATTGTGAAGCAGTCCCTCCTCTTCTACTTTTTGTAAGTTATGGAGAATTGTTATTATTTCTTCAAGTGTTAATTTGAATTCGTTCGTGATGCCATATGTTACCAGGCTTTTCTTTCTGTGAGTAGTTTTGTTGTTGGTAGTATTTTCTTTGTTATTAAAAAAATGTGTGTCTTTAGTTTTTACAAGATTTCAGATTTTGTATTTGAGTTTCAGTATTTTGTGCCTTTCTGGGAATTTGTCAATTTTGTCGTAGTTGTGTAATTGTTCATTTTCTGTATATTTCTGTAAAGATAGGAGAAATATTCTTTATTTCATTCCTGATATTAGCAGTTTTAACTTTTTTTCTATTTTTCTTGGTCAATTTAGCTAAAAATGTGTTAATTTTAATATTTTCAAAGAACCAATTTTC
>CM053576.1:92303952-92380241 GCA_028646485.1 Cryptoprocta ferox
CAGTATTTTGTGCCTTTCTGGGAATTTGTCAATTTTGTCGTAGTTGTGTAATTGTTCATTTTCTGTATATTTCTGTAAAGATAGGAGAAATATTCTTTATTTCATTCCTGATATTAGCAGTTTTAACTTTTTTTCTATTTTTCTTGGTCAATTTAGCTAAAAATGTGTTAATTTTAATATTTTCAAAGAACCAATTTTCAGTTGTATTTTTTCTATTGTTTTTCTATTCTCTTATATTTTTTTCTGTAATCTGTATAATGTCTCTCCTCCTGTATATTTGTGTTTGTTTTGCTCTCTTCTTACAGTGAAGGGTTATAAATTTGAGATTTTTATTAATATAAGTGATTATAACTATCAATTTTCTCATAAACATTGCTTTAGTTTTCCATAAATTTTGGTATATTTTTGTATTTAAACTATAAACATTTACTTATTACTTGTGATTTTTTTTTACCCCTAAGTTATTTAAAGGTGTGTTTTGAATTTTCAAAATTATTTTTGTATTTGATTTTTAGTATCATTCCATTGTGTTCAGAGAATATCCTTTGCTTTGTGTTTTAATGATCTGTGTGCAGTTGTGAAGAATTTATAATCTTCTCTTGTTGGATCCAGTTTTCAAGAGAGGTGTCTGCTAGTTGCAGTTGGTTTATATGGCTGTCAAATCTTCTGTTTCTTTGTTGATATTTTGGCTATTTTTTCTATGCATTGCTGAAAGTGAGCTATTTTAGTCTGTAACTATTCTTGTTGAATTGTCTATTTTTGACTTCATTTCTGTCAGTTTTTCTTTCATGTATTTTGGTGCTCTGTAACTTCATATATCTTTATGATTATTGTATCTTCCTGATAGATTGACTA
Source organism: Cryptoprocta ferox (assembly GCA_028646485.1). Lineage (NCBI taxonomy): Eukaryota > Metazoa > Chordata > Mammalia > Carnivora > Eupleridae > Cryptoprocta > Cryptoprocta ferox. The sequence goes on from CM053576.1 coordinate 92,304,808, forward strand.
TTTTCTAATTATAAAGTATGGCTTATTATCTCTAGTAACATATTTTTGCTTCAAAATGTATTTTTCTGATATTGTATAGCCATTCCATGGGGTTGCTGTTGCATCTTGTTTGTCCTTTTATTTGAACATATCTGCATTTTTAAATATAAAATGTGTGTCCTATAAACAGCATTTATTATAATCATTTTTCATTGCTGTTGTTCAGTCATACAGAATGTCACAGTGGCTTTGAGTTCTTAAATCCAGTCATATCCAATGCTATTTTCAATATAGTTGGCTTTACATTTGCCATTTTGCTTTTTGTTTTCTGTATGCATCCTGTCTGGTTTTCTACTTCCCCTTACTACATTATTTTCTATTAAGTGAATATCATCTAATGAACATTTTAACGTTATGATCTTTTACTGATTTTTAGGTTATTAATGATTGTTTTAGGGCTTTTGGTATACATCTTAAAATCGACTTCAGACTAATTCCACTGAGAAAAAGAACTGTTACTCCTATATAGGATTATTCTCTCTCTTCTTTTGTGGAATCGTTGTTATATGTATTATATTATACATATATGTGTGTGTGTATAAACAATACATTGCTATAAACCCCACTTTATCATATTTGTTTATTATTTCTATAATTTTATATCTTTTAGCAAAGCCAAGAGAAGGAAAGTAAATATATAAGATTTATTATATTAACTTTCATATTAACAATTTTTATTTTTCTTCATTTGTTCCTGTGAATTTAAGTTAAAATGATGTCATTTCTTTAGCCCAGTACTGTGTTGTTCTCACTTCTTTGTGCTATTATTGAAAAATACATTCCATTTTGTCTGTTTTATTGTTTGACTCTGGGTGTATCTGGTTGAATAAATCTTACTACTTAGTTTAGAAAGCAATGACATCATTATTTCATGTTAGGTTTTATTTTTATATGAAACATTTTGGGGACATAGTCTACTGAATATAAGGCGTATCTTTTAGTTTTTGAGTAGTGTTCTTCCAAAATAGGTGTATATTACATGTAAGAATTTATTTTAAGTTTATTTATTCATTTTGAGAGAGAGAGAGGGAGAGACAGAGCACACGACTGGGAGAGGGGCCAAGACAGAAGGAGAGAGCACTGTTAGCACAGAGCTTGATGTGGAGCTTGAACCCATTAACCATGAGATCATGACCTGAGCCAAAGTCAAGAGCCAGACACTTAGCCAACTGAGCCACCCAAGTGCCACTAGAATTTTTAACTAAAGAGCTATGTGTTACATTTTTGTTTTGTTTTACTATAATGTTTTTAAGAACTCTCCACATTATTGTGTATATGTTACTACTATTATATTTCCTTTTTTATTTTTTTGTTTCAAGTTTTATTTAAATTCTCATTAGTTAACATACAGTATAATACTGGTTTCAGGGGTAGAATTTAGTGATTCATCACTTACATATAATACACAGTGCTCAGTCCAATAAGTGCCCTCCTCAGTACCCATCACCCATTTAGCCCATCCCCTGTCCACCTCCCTTCCATTAGCCCTTAGTGTGTTCTTTAAGTATGGTTAAGATTTTATTATGGTTTATCTCCCTCTCTCTTTTTATCCCTGATTTTCCTATGTTCATCTATTTATTTTCTTTAATTACACTACGAGTGAAATCATAAGGTGTTTGTCTTTCTCTGACTTGTCTTGCTTGGCATAATGCACTCTAGCTCCATCCACATAGTTGCAAACAGTGAGGTTTCATTCTTTTTGAAAGCTGAGTAATATTCCATTGTGTGTGTGTGTGTATCTACATCGCATCTTCTTTATCCTTTCATCAACCAGTAGGCATTTGGGCTCTTTACATAGTTTGACTATTGTTGATAATGCTGCTGTAAACATCAGGATGTATGTGTCTCTTTGAATCAGTATTTTTGTATCCTTTGGATAATACCTAGTAGTGCAATTGCTGAGTCATAGGGTCGTTTTGTTTTTAACTTTTTGAGGAACCTCCATACTGTTTTTCAGAGTGACTGTGCCAGTTTGCTTTCCCACCAACAGCATAGAGGTTTGCCTTTCTCCATATCCTTGCTAACATCTTTTGTTTCCTGGATTGTTAATTTTAGCCATTCTGTCATGTGAGGTGATAGCTCATTGTAATTTTGATTTGTAACTACTATTGTATTTCCAAAATTAGTGCCATGAATTCATGGGAAAATTTTTCTAATGGAGGGACAAAACATACACAAGGGCCATTAGGCAAGAGCTGTGGTTAATAACTTCTTGTGTATTATCATTAATGTGAGCTATTAAACCAGACAAAATGCCTGCCTTGTTCATACTCTCTAGGAACCCACATCTCCAGGATCACTTTCAATAACAACCTGAGGCTCTGCTCAAGGGCTAATCTCACATGGCCATAAGTTTGTTCTTGGCAGCCCAAATCTGAAATGTTGGAGAGCAGTTGTCCCTATAAGTAGTTGACTACTAATGATAGAAGAGGAGCTGGATAATTACCCCAACTCTCTAGCCTTTGGTTGCAATAACCTTTGAGGTTTTACATACAGGTCTAGGTTATCTCTGAGAATTTCCTAGGGTGCCAGAGGCTTAGTTTCCTATCATAGTAACTTTCAGACATTTTATAGTATTCCATCTCTCTACCTCATCCCCATCCTTGTGGTTCATAGGATCATTGCCAAATAAACTACTTGCAGTCACCTGCTTACTTCATGACTTGCTTTTTGGGGACATAATAATTGTCACTATTTTCTTCTACGTCAGAAAACCAAGGATATAATTTTCAAAAGAATATGGGTTATAGTTGTTTTAAATTAAAAGGAGAAAACAATTACTCTGTAGTGATGGTTTTGTTAGAGCATACATACTTCATGGAGGAGGAGGCATTTTTGTAGGTCTATAAATAATAGACAACTTGATGAACTGTTTAAGTAGAAGGAAAGCTTGGAGGCTGGGATAATGAAAAGTGGCTAAGGGATTTGCTGTTCCTGTGTGTGCAGCTTTTATTCCAGCCTTAATAGAGAAACCTCCTCACATTTGTCAATTCTGGATTTTGTCAGAGGTGATTATAGATATTTTCACAAAACAAACTCACAGCTTTTAATGATTACTCCTAAATTAGAGTTGAGTGCTTTCACATTTCCTTTTAATGGCCTAATTGAGAGTTTCTCAAATATGAGAAATTATAAACTTCTGAAACTGTGTTGATAGACTTCCAGGAATATCTGAGCACCAATATGAGGAACATTACATTACATTTTAAGAGCTTCCCTTTTAATAATTATGGCCAAGCAGATAATAAAATCTAAAATGCAATTAAAGTAGTACTTTTGTATAATATAGCAATGGATTGTTTAGAATATGTTCACATTATTTTTGGGATTCAGATCCCCTAATTTAAAAATTCTCAGAAAATGCTTTCTCCAACAGTATATCTGTCAACCACTAGAGTTCCTTATATATTAGTTTAAGACATACCAGATTAGGATTTTGTATTAAAATGCTCAATAGTCAATCCCCGGTTATTTGAACAAGCTTTATCCATTGTAGAGGGGTGGTACTCCTCTATAATTAGGTAAGTTAACTTGACACATCAGGAGTAGAGGAAGGTGCTTACTTCAAAAGGCCATCCAGTTTTAGCAGTGCTTTGGCCTGGTTCCACTGGCTAGTATTTCATAGACTCCAGTACTGCCTGATCAAACCATAATAGCTCTTCTAATTTGTTGGCACCTCTCTTAATTTATTATTGACCAGCTACTTATCTCCTGGACTTCCCAACTCAAGTAATCTTTGCTTTAGTTACCACATATGTTGCCCTACTCATAACCTTTGATGCTGCTGCTCTTGTTTCCAGTCTCCTCTTTATAGAAGTGATCTGGGATATTTAGAAGGTCTGGACTTACCACTTCTACTTAGTATTTGTTTTGGTCCTTTACAATATTGGTCTTTTAAAAGTATGCAGAAAATGGTTGTTTATGACATTGTCTTTCTCCAGCAGTAGTTACAAAATGTACTATATTTTTGGCTGAGTATTTATTTTATTATTATTTTAATTATGTGATTTTATTCTTCATCAAAATATCACCTAGGAAAAGAAGAGTATTAATATAAAGGAATAACATGTAAGCAGTAAAAAAAATAGTGATGTCTTTGCATAGTTTTATTTTGCTTATTTATAAGTTAATGTATAAAGGTGTTAGATATAAGGAAAATATGTTACTGCATTTTTTTGATTTTTCACTTCTTTTCCGTAAAATTCATCTGATCCCAAATACACACACTGACACAGTTACCCCCTCAAAACACATTGAAATTTCTGGTAGCTGTTTCTTTTTTAAAGTTTATTTATTTGAGAGAAAGAGCAAGTGGAAGTAGGGGAGAAGTAGAGAGAGGAGGGACAGAATCTCAAGCAGGCTCATAGCTATCAGCACAGAGCCCAGTGCAGGGCTTGGCTCACAAACCCTGAGATCTTGACCTGAGCCAGGATCAAGAGTGGAAGCTTAACCATATGAGGAACCCAGGCGCCCCTCTGGCAGCTCTTTCAGTTACAAGTATGTTGAAGCTTTTCTTTATGTTTAACAATCTTTAGCACAGTATTTTCTATCATCTAAAAAATAAAAACTCATCAATTTGGGCTTATGCTATTCAGAGCTAAAAATATAGGCCCTCAGCCATGCTGTTTTTATTTAGCATTCTCCCAATAGTTGTCTTCTAGGATCAACAAAATGAACTCAGCATATAGGAGAAAGGAACAGCCTTATAACACCAGCTGTCTCTCACCATTCCTCAATATTCATGCCATGATTTTATCAAGGCAGCTCTCATTTGTGTTTCTCTTGATTCATGTGTATGTTTCCTTATGCCATTTTCTAATATGTATCTTTATAACATATCAATTTGGACATTTTTATCAGCTCTCAGAAATTCTTGGTGTCTAGAGAATGCACATTTGGACTTCTATTTAGCACTGTTTGTTCCGAGTTTGAACATTAGTTTGTCTCTCTGTCCCCTCTATAAGTCCTCATGGTAGAGTGTAAACTACATTTTCCATCCTTCTCTATACAAAATAATGTGATGAACATATTTAGGTCTCTCACATGTTTGTTGAACAAACAAGTCAGTGTTCAGGTCAAGCCTCACTTTCTCCTAAAAGACATCCATAGTATCTTTTTTGTTGTTATTTATTTATTTTTATTATTTTTTAATGTTTATTTTTGAGAGAGACAGACAGACAGAAGAGGAGTGGGGGAGGGACAGAGAGGGAGTTACAGAATCCGAAGCAGGCTCCTGGCTCAGCTGTCAGCAAAGAGCCCGATGTAGGGCTCGAACCCTCGAGATGTGAGATCATGACCTGAGCCAAAAGTGGATGCTTAACTGAATGAGCCACCCAGGGACCCCTTGTTGTTATTTAATTTTTTTGGTAACGTCACATGTTTTTTTCACGTTTGTTTATATGTGATGGTGAAGCAGTACACACACACAGGAAAACCACTAACACCAACTCCCATAGCAAAGAATACAAGTTATTTCAATATAATTATATTATGTAGTTATCAGCTACATTTTAACACATTATCCCCAAATTTGAAACATCTGAGATTTTACAGTTCTGTGGCTTAAGAATCAAAGTGGAATTAGCTGGGGTCTTTCAGTGACTCTCACAAGGCTGCAGTCAGGATGTTGTCTTTGGTTACAGGCATTGCAAAGCTAGACTGGAGGAAGTTGCATTTCAGGTTCATTCAAATGGCTTTTGATTGGCCTCAAAAGATCCAGTAGTTTCAAACTTGCATGTGTGGCTCTTGACAGTTCACAGGCACACATTGGCTGCTGTAGAAAGCTATCAGTTTCTTGCTATAAAGGCTTCTCCATATGGCTACTTACAGCATGGCGTTACATCCCCCAAAGTGAGTGAGTGAGAGACAGACACACCCAAATTGAGAAGCCACAGTCCTTTTCTTTTTGTTTTGTTTGGTTAATTTTGCCACTTTTTTAAATCACAGGGTGCTCTTCAAAACAGGTGCACTCCTTAATCCCCATTACCCATTTCACCCACTCCCCCCTCCACCTACCTTCCCACTGGTAAGCATCAATTCTCTATGGTTAAGAGTCTGTTTCTTGGTTTGCCCTTCTCTCTCTTTTTTCCCCCTTTTGCTCATTTGTTTTTGTTTTTGAAATTCTACACATGAGTGAAATCATATGGTATTTGTCTTTCTCTGATTCGCTTATTTCACTTAACCATTATACTTTATATAGCTACATCCATGTTGTTGCAAATGGCAAGATTTCATTCTTTTTTTATGGCTGAATAACATTCCATCGTGTATATATACTACATATTCTTTACCCATTCATCAATTGATAGACATTTGGGGTGCTTTCATATTTTGACTATTGTAAATAATGCTCCTATAAATATAGGGGTGCATGCATCTCTTTGAATTAGTGGTTTTATATTTTTTGAGTAAATACCCAGTAGTGTGATTTCTGGGTCATAGGCTAGTTCTATTTTTAACTTTTTGAGGAAACTCCATATTGTCTTCCACAGTGGCTGCACCAAATTGTAATCTCACTATCAATGCAAGAGGTTTCCATTTTCTCCATATCCTCGCCAACACCTGTCATTTCTTGTGTTTTTTTTTTTTATTTGAGCCATTCTGATAGGTGTGAGGTGATATTGTAGTTTTGATTTGCGTTTTTCTGATGATGAGTGATGATGAGCATCTTTTCATGTCTCTTTTGGCCATTTATATGTCTTCTTTGGAGAAATGTCTGTTCATGTCTTCTGCCCATATTTATTTTATTTTATTTATTTTATTTATTTTTTAATTTCTTAAATGTTTATTTTGGAGAGAGAGAGAAGCGAGTGAGTAAGAAGGGGAGGAGCAGAGAGAGAGGGAGACACAGAATCAGAAGCAGGCTCCAGGCTCCAAGCTGTCAGCACAGAGCCTGACTCAGGGCTCAAATCCATGGACCAAGAGATCATGACCTAAGCCAAAGTCAGATGCTTAATTGACTGAGCCACTCAGGTGACCCTTGTCTTTTGCCCATTTTTAAATTGGATTATCTTTTGAGTGTTAAGTTGTATCAGTTCTTTCTATATTTTTTATATTAGGCCTTTATTGGATATGTCATTTGCAAATAATCTCCCATTCAGTATGTTGCCTTTTAGTTTTTTTTTATTGTTTCCTTTGCTGTGCAAAAGATTTTTATTTTGATGTAGTCCCAGTGATTCATTTTTGCTTTTGTTTCCCTTGCTTCAGGAGACATATCTAGAAAGAAGTTGTACAACTCATCTTGAATAAGTTACTGCTTATGTTCTTTTCTAGGATTTCTATTGTTTTAGGTCTCACATGTAGGTCCTTAGTCCATTTTGAATTTATTTATGTGTATGGTGTAGGAAAGTGGTTCAGTTCCATCGTTTTGCATGTTGGTCCTGTTTTCTTGGACCAACATTTGTTGAGGAGACTTTTTCCCATTGAATATTCTTCCTTGCTTTTTTGAAGATTAACTAATTGACCATATAACTGCATTATTTCTGGGTTTTCTATTTTGTTCCATTGATATATATGTCTATTTTTTGTGCCAGTACCTTACTGTTTTGATTGCAAAAGCTTTATATTGTAACTAGAAGTCCAAAATTGTGATGCCTCCAGCAGTGTTTTTGTTTTCAAGTTTACTTTGGAAAATTTGGGGTCTTCTGTGGTTTCATACAAATTTTAGGATTGTTTGTGCTGGCACTGTGAAAAATGCTGTTGTTATTTTCATAGGGATGGATGGCATTAAATGTGTGGATTGCTTTGTGTAGTGTAGACATTTTAACAATATTTGTTAAATATTAACATATTGACATATTTGTTAAATATGACTGATGACTGTCTTTCCATTTCTTTGCATTTTGTTGGATTTCTTTCATCAGTGTTTTATAGTTTTCAGAGTACAGGTCTTTCACCTCTTTCATTAAGTTTATTCCTAGGTATATTGTTGTTTTTGATTCGGTTTTATTTTATTTTTATTTTATTAAAAAAATTTTTAACATTTATTTTTTTTTTGAGAGACAGAGGCAGTGTGATCACGGGAGGAGCAGAGAGAGAGAGAGGGAGATACAGAATCCGAAGCAGGTTCCAGGCTCTGAGCTGTCAGCACAGAGCCTGATGTGGGGCCCGAACCCTCAAAACATGAGATCATGACCTGAGCCAAAGTCGGACGCCTAACCGACTGAGCCACCAGGCGCCCCTTGATTCAGTTTTAAATGGGATTGATTCCTTAATTTCTCTTTCTGTTCCTTTATTATTGGTATATAGAAATGCAACAGATTCTTATACATTGATTTTGTATCCTGTGACTATACTGAATTCATTTATTGGTTCCAGCAGTTTTTTTGGTGAAGTCTTTCAGGTTTTCTATATAGTTTCATGGAATCTGCAGATAGCTATACTTCTTCCTTGATGATTTTGATGCTTTTTATTTTTGTGTGTGTCATCTAATCCTGTGGCTAGGAATTCTGGGTCTACGTTGAATAAAAGTGGTGAGAGTGGACATCTCTGTCTTGTTCTTGTTTATAGAGGAAAAGCTCTCAGTTTTTCTCCATTAAGGATGATATTAGCTTTGTGGTTTTCATAGATAGCCTTTATTATGTTGAGGTATGTTCCCCCTAAACCTAATTTGTTGAATTTTTTTTTATCATGAATGTATGTTTTACTTCATCAAATACTTTTTTACCTGTATCTGTTGAAAGGATCATATGGTCCTATCCTTCCTCTTATTGATCTGATGTATCATATTGATTGATTTGTGGATATCAAAACACCCTGGCAACCCAGGAATAAATCCCACTTGATCATGATGAATGTTTCTTATAATGTATTGTTGAATTAACTTTACTATTATTTTATTGATAATTTTTGCATTTACGCTCATCAGGGATATTGGCCTGTAGTTCTTCTTTTTAGTAGAGACTTTATCTGGTTTTGGTATTAGGATAATACTGGCATCATAGAATGAATTTGGAAGTTTCCCTGCCTTTTTTTTTTTTTTTTTGAATAGTTTGATAAGGTATTACCTCTCTTTAAATGTTTGGTAGAATTTGTCTGTGAAGTCATCTAGCCCTGGACTTTTGTTTTTTGGGAGTTTTCTGATTACTGATTCAGTTTATTTGCTGGTAATTGGCCTGTGCAAATTTTCAGTTTCTTCCTGTTTCAGTTTTGGTAGGTTATATGTTTCTAGTAATTTATCCAGTTCTTCCAGGTTTTCCAGTTTGTTGGCATATACTTTTTAATAATAGTCTGTAGTAATTGTATTTCTGCATTGTTGGTTGTTATTTCTCTTCTCTTATTTGTGATTTTATTTATTTGAATTCTTTTTTGATAAATCTGGCTAGAGGTTTATCAACTTTATTGATATTTTTCAAAGAACCATCTCCTGGTTTCACTGATCTATTTTTTGTTTGTTTAGCTTCTTTATTATTTATTTCTGCTCTAATCTTTAGTATTTCTTTCCTTCCTTTTGCTGGTTTTAGGTTTTGTTTGTTCTTTTTCTAGCTCTTCTAAGCATAAGGTTAGATTGTTTGAGATTTTTCTTGCTTCTTGAGGTAGGCTTCTATTGCTATAAACTTCCCATGTTTGAACTGCTTTTGCTGAGTACCAAAGGTTTTGAACCATTGTGTTTTCATTTTCCTTTGTTTCCATGTACTTTTGTTTTTCCTTCTTATTTCCTGTTAGACCCATTCATTGTTTAGTACCATTTCATTTAACCTTTATGTATCTATGGTCTTCCCAGAATTTTTTCTTGTGGTTGACTTCTAGTTTCATAGCATTGTGGTCAGAAAGGTAGTATGATTTTGATCTTTTGGAATTTGTTCAGGCTTTTTGGTGACCTAATATGAGAATCCACAGTCTTTTTGTAATCTAATGTGAAATACTTCTGCCATCTTCTGTTTATTAGAAGCCATTCACTAGGTGTACCCCATAAACAAGAAGAAGGGATTACACAAGTACATAAATACCAGGTAACAGGGACCACTGGGAACCATTTTAGAAGCTGCTTTCCACACATTTATTCAATTGCTTCTGACTTCTGCATGGCATTCCATAGTATGCATCTGCCTCATTTCTTTTCTCTGTTTTCATATCAGTAATCTACTTTATCTCTAATTCCTCATTACATAAACAAGAATGATTTGATGAACTTAAATAGTTGTCCTTTTACAGCTCAGAGTTCCTCTTCATATATATCCAGAACTGAAAGCAATGAACTATAGACAAATGTATTTAGAAGGAAAACTTGTATGGAGTCAACACAAAAGGAAACATTCATTGTAAAGGAAATATAACCAGGAAAGATTTATGAGTGCACAGTTGTAGAGATAATCATGGTAAACATTAAGAAACAAATTAACAGTAACCCTCAAAAGGCAATGAATAGAAGACCAAATGAAATGGCTTCCTAGATCTTAAACTTTTTAACAATTTTGAAGAAGACTTCAATTCTATAATCCATAGTCAACCAAACTATACAAAAATCCATCCATTCAACAAATAGCTATTATAGCATGACAAGACCCACACTGAGAGTTAAGAGAGTTGGTTACTTGACTCCCACCTTTCTGTCATTCTCCTTTGCTAACCTTTCTCATCTCTAGATTTTACCTTTCCTCTTCTCCCTTTCATAAATAAGCAATTCATTTAAGTTCCCATGTGCAGGTTGGTGAAATGACAGATGAAATGTACATATCTACCAACAGTGGGAAAAGGTCATGCAGCAGTCTCAATTAAGATTACCAAAATAATGTTTTATTCCAAGTAGTTAATGATATGTGACATTAAATGCAGACTGAATTGAGCTACCAGGGATAGGAAGTTCTTTGTTTTACAAAGGATATTAAATATATTTTGATATATTAAAAAATAAGGCTAGAGTGAAATGAAGGTTTGATTTTGCATCGTTCTTCATATTAAATAAACAAACTATTATACTTCTCTGTAGAAGTTTATGAAGAACATCTTAACAAGGAAAGCTGTGAAATTTGGAAACATCAGTAAATGTATATTTTCTAAAAATGTTCAGATTTTCTATTTCTTTCTATTTTTTTAAAATTTGTATGTGTATTTTTTTGTCTTGGAAAACAGGTGTGTATGTGAGTAAAGGTCGATGTATTCTTTCTGGGTCAGCCCTGAAAAAATCATAGAGGACCACCATTTTAATGTAAGTTAGGGTATCTGACGAATAACAGAGAAATGATTAATCTAGGTAAACTTACTGTTTTTCAATTATTGCATGTAGAAATCTGAGACCTGATTCATAGGGGAAAAAAAAGATCATGTATTTAAATACTTGTAGTAGGTATTTGATTCAAACATTTCATTTAAGGATATTTTCATCTGTGATCATGATAGTCTCATTATTAAGTATTAAGACAACTCAAAAAAAAAAAAAAGCTGTGTCTTCTTCTTTACACATCTTTGGGTGACCTAAGTAAAAACACTTTGTGAGTATGCATTTGCAGAGAATTAGTAATATTATCCAAGTCTCAATGTACTAATCTCAGAGCTTGATTGTACATAAACTTGACATAGAAGAAACCATATAAAGAAAGAAAAACCATAGATAATCCTTGGTGGACCAAAACTGCTCATATTCATAATTAATCTTGAACTAATAGTAGATAAGCTGAAATTCCCAATTCCATCATTAATAACACCAGGAAAAGTTGTGGGGTACCTGAGTGGCTCAGTGGGTTAGGCGTCCAACTTCGGCTCCCATCATAATCTCATGGTTTGTGAGTTCGAGCTCTGTGTCGGGCTCTGTGCTAACAGCTCAGAGCCTGCTTTGGGTTCTGTGTCTCACTCTTTGCTCTTCTCCCATGCTCTCTTGCTCGCTTTCTCCCTCTCTCTCTCTCTCTCTCTCCCTCCCTCCCTCCCTCCCTCTCCCTCCCCCCCCCCAAAATAAACATTAAAAAATTAAAAAAATAACACCAGGAAAAGTTGTAAAGTGCTTTATTTGCAGTAGCAATAATATTACAGAAAATATCAAATTCTTAGTTAAAAGGAATCTTAGAATTTCTAGTTTTTCTGTTCAGTGAAATTAATGCAATCTTCTCTTTTTACAGTGATTAAAAGAAGAATGCTTTTAATATCACTTCTAAGATTACATATATAGAGGCTGATAGCTAGATGAACTAAATGGCTATGTGAGATTAATTTCATGCTCTGTAGTCATTAATTATCCACCAATAAAACAATAAAATGTGACATATTCATGATGCCATCACACATAAAAGGTATTTTCCATTGTGGACACATTTGAAATATGTACTTTTGATTGCAACAGATGCTTGAATTAATGGAAATATCTCTGTATATGATTAAACAAGTGATTTTGCCTTTCCAGGACAAATTATATACCATAGGCACATATAATTATTTTGATTTTCTATTTCCACCTTGAAACAGTTAAGCTAGTTTCATTAGTGCTATTTTAGGATTGAATCTTCCCACCTATGAGGTCTTTGTTAAGTGGTGAAGAGTTATTTCTTGCATGTCTGCATACTTTAGCAACAACAAGCCAACTTGCACATCATTTTATTTACTAAGCCATTTAATCATTTACTGAATTATTTATTCATTCTTTTGGTTATCACTTATTTTTCAAGTTCTTTCTCAGATGATTCATTTATTATATAGAAAATATGCAAAATGACTTTTTATGTACACATTTCTGTTTATATTCTTCAATTTAATTTTCTGTCTGTATTTATATGCATGTATGTACTAATCTCCTTATAGTTCCCCTTTATCAACTCTCCTGATCAGGAGAGTTTAACTCTTTAATGAATCTAGGATAAAATCCTTAAACTGTTGGTTACTCTTTTATGTCCTTACTTCAAATTACTTTTTCCATCCTCTCTCCCCACTGCTTTTGCATATACACTCAGTTCTGGGTTATTTCTTGTCTTATCACATACCACCTATCAAGATCCGGCAAAAATTCTGTCTAGTGGAATTTCACTAATGATCTCTAATACATATTGGTCTCATATTTCTGAATTTATATAGAACTCAAACATTGATCTTGGTTTTACATTTTACTAAATATTTATAAAAATTCTGTCTAGTGGAATTTCACTAATGATCTCTAATACATATTGGTCTCATATTTCTGAATTTATATAGAACTCAAACATTCATCTTGGTTTTACATTTTACTAAATATTTATGAAGAACTCCACTATCTCCCTAATGAATTATAAATAAATTATAGATTATACCATATAAGTATTTGCATCATGTGTCACCTCCCCTCCAAAATACCTTGCTTACAGCTAGAGCTTGAAGCTCAAGTGCTGGATTAGTGCAAATATTAAACATGTTTGAATTTTAGCTCCATCATTTAACAGTGTTTTAAGGCACAATTATAAGTGTCTAGAATTTTTATCTGTAAGATATGATTAATACCAGATAGGGCTCTTGTAAAGGACTAACGATCAAAGGCAAAGGAAGTGCTTAGTTTAGCACTTAGTCAATCACAAATTCTCAGTATTTAGTTATATTTATGGATTAATTATTGAAATAGTTATCTATGGCAGTATAACAATTTACCCCCAAATTTATCTTCTTAAAACAACAAACATTTATTATCCCACACATCTTTTAAGGATCAGGAATACAGACATGGCTTAGCTGGATGTGCCTATCTCAGGATCTCTCTTGAGTCACAGTCTTGCTTCTGATGAGAGATACAATCATCTCAAGTCTTGACTGAAGCTGGAGAATCTACTTCCAAGATGGTGCCCTCACATATCTGTTGTTTGCTAGCTCTTGGTGGAAGGCTCAGTCCCACTCCTTATGGAAATCTCTGTAGGGCTGTCTCAGTGTTCCCACAGTATAGTGTTTAGCTTCTCCCAGAGAAAACAGTTCAAAGAAAGCAAAGCAGAATCCGTAATGTCTTTTTATGACTTAGCTTTTGGAGTTATGTTCTGTCATGTCTGCAGTATCTTAATTGTTGTACATTTGTTCTATTCAATTTGAGAGGGAGTTAACACACAGGGCCAGGAGGCAAGATTCATTGACACCATTTAGCAGGCTGATTTTGTGTGCAATCAAGCCTAAATTATTTAACTGTTCTTGGAAGTTCTTTATTCTTTAGTAACTAAGACTTGTTCACAGTTTCAGTCTGTATTAGATCCCATGTTCTAAGGATATTGTTATACACTAATGTCATATTGTAATTTTGTTCTGTGAAAAAAAAAGATGGTTTGATATAAAATATTCTGTACTTGATTTTTGGCTACAGTTTAATATATGCCAATTAATATTTATTCAACACTCAGTACAAAACACTATTGGGGTGTTTGATATTAGAGTTGACAATTTAAAAATGTGTCTTTTAGTGAGGTGTGAACAGTAAACACAAAGATTACAAAATTCAGCAAAGTAAGTACCATGAGAGAAATTAAAATGTAATCAGGTTTAAAAGAGAGGGCAAATTATCTCCAACTGTAGTATTTAGAAAGGGTTCCATGGTCTAGGTAACACCAGATCGGTTTTGGGAAATTGTAGGAGATAGAGATAGTTAAAGAGAAGTCATAATGACTATAACCCAAATATTAAATATGCATATAAAACAATGTATGTGCATTTACAAAGAGAAAAGTAATTACTGAACACTTATTAAGTAATCAGAATTATTTGAATGTTCAAATTTGCCTGGAACATAAGCTAATGTACAATACAGTGTATCTGCCAATAATTGCATTCAGTAAGTCTGCATGATGCAAAGATAGGAGAGAAAGCATTTAGCTATTGAAAGAGATCTTAAAGTTCAAACTCATTTTCAAGCTCTTACAGACATTGAGGCAGCAGTAATATATATGTTTGGTTATAGGTAAAATACAAAGGAAATAACTTTGGAATCTTTAGTGGCTTCAGATTATACTATAATAAAATGTTCAATTTTATTGGCAAATGTAATTTTACTGTTAATAGTTCTTCACACAGTTATATTATTAAAGCAAAACTTAAGCTGAATCCAAATGGAGGTTTCAGATTCTGTTCTCTGGAACTTCATTTCTGAGTGTGATGCATGCCACTAAATTTTGGCAATACAGGGGCACCTGAGTGGTCAGTTGCTTAGGCGTCCAACTTCAGCTCAGATCATAATCTCACGGTTCTATAAAGCTGTGTTTGCTTCTTGATTCATGCCACTTATCTCTCAATTCTAAGCCCACAGAATATGGATTTCAAGCCCAGGATATGTCTTACCTTTCTGCATTTGTGCCCTCTCACCAGTGTAAAACAGAGGTTCAGTAAGTACAAGGCTGAAAGTGACATGTGATCAGAGATCTATGCCATGGATCTTTTCCTTTCTTTAATTTTTGGATATTGTCCCATCATTTATCATCTTGAAAAAATAGCCCTGCCACTCTCCTTTCTAATTAGACCTTGGAGTCTTTTTCAGTGTTTCAGCTGCATTTTTAGTAATTCTTTGTATAAATTCAATACAGGTTTCCTCCTTCTAGCACAGATTTTTTTAAGGAGTTAAGTATTTTGGCACTGGATATGGAGATAAAACCTGACAAAAACCTTCCATTTATAATCAGACAATATTCACAGGCTTTCATTATTAAAAAAACATGCTTGTTTCAAAGGATGCTAAGAATTATTCAAAATGGAAAAGTAGAGAAATTGGGAATAAAACTTTATTAAAAATATAAGAACAGAAAGTCATTATTAAAAATTCAGAACTGTGGAGATAAAGTTAGCAGAGAGTTTTTGGGAATTATAGAAACTCATTAATCCTATATTATATGCTAAAATTGAAGATACCTAATTCATACCTAGGTGAACATTGCCAGCTAAACCTCATGTTCTGTAGCTGTGGATTAATAATTTGTGTTTCCTTCCTGGAATCCCATTTTGTACCCCAAAATTGCAAGCTGTGAATGTTATGGGAAATGCTTAATAATCATATATAATAGCTATTGTAGATACATAAGGCAGAGTAGCAAATGGGGATTTTTAGGCTTCAGTGGACAATAAAAAGAGCAAATCAGCCTAAGTAGTGTTAAGTGAAGATGTGAAGGGCCACACGACTGTCCCTTGAATATGAATATGAATATAAATATAAACATAAACATAATATATATATATATTTATCATTGGGATATCAATGTATCTATTTTTTATATGGTTATACAGGCTATATACATTCATAAAGCATTGTGAAATAACAAGATATATTTATAGGAATATTTTGAACAATTTCAATTTCTAGTCATAAAATTTTAATATAAACAATGCTTGTAATTGAAAATTCTTTCCTTGGGGCACCTGGGTGGCTCAGTCGGTTAAGTGCCCAACTTCAGCTCAGGTCATTGATGTCACAGTTTGTGAGTTTGAGCCCGGTGTTAGGTGCTGGCAGCTCAGAGCCTGGAGCCTGCTTCAGATTCTGTGTCCCCCTCTCTCTCTTTCTGCCCCTCTCCCACTCATGTCTCTCTCTCTCTCTCTCTCTCTCTCTCAAAAATAAACAAGGATTATTATATTTTTTTAAAGAAAATGCTTTCCAGGGTGAATATTATTTCCCACCACCCACCTTGTTTTTTGCACTACCTTATTATCTCTGAGTCTGACTTTTTCTCCCATTTCTTCCACTATTGAAATTGTTTTTCATAGTTTTTCAGAACTCAACAATGTCTCCCAATTGCTTAAATTTTCTCCATAATTGTTTTTCCTTAATTTTCTTCATCATTTGATACATTTCTCAGATAGCCACATACTTATTGAAATTCCCAACTTCCTTGGTTACATTTCTATAGTACTGCAGTGTGGTTGGATATTTCCTTTCTCTAAGTGTTCCTTCCTTTTCTGATTCACTTCCATTTGTTCCTACTCTTTCTAAAACAGTGTGTCACTGAGGATTATTGCCCAGGGATTAGTGTTTTAATCTTCATGTTTCTTTTAATCATTCATGCTTCAAACATCCATGCTTCCAAATTTCATCTCCTTTTGAGTTACACTTAAATCTAGTTTTGTTTTTACCTCTGCACTTCTATTGTTCTAGTGATGAGTAACCACTTACACTTTACATCTTTAACATATCTGGCATGTGGTTATCTGTTACACAATTTAACTAAAACTGAGCAGTAACTATATTCCTCTCAAATCCCATTACTAGTGATTTAAAATTATTTACTTGTTAATAACTATCTAGACTTCAAATTATAAATCTGTTTCTGTCTGTTTACTCATAAGAAGTCCTAAAATTTAATCACAAGCCCCTGATATGATTTTTCATATGTGCTCCTATTATTGCATGTTTACTTTATTTCCTAATATCAAATGCTACAAAATATTCTTACTACTTTATGTCATACTATAACTGCTTTTATTCCTTATGTTTCAACATACCCTTTTACAAAAAAAAGAACAAAAAACCCCCCAAAAAACAAAAGCAAAAAATAAAACAAAACAAAAGAAAAAATGCCTATAGTAAGATTCACTACTCTTGCATAGTAAATCCTAGCTAGTCTTTCTAAATATTCTCTGTATTAATCTGTTTCATATTACCCTGTATATTTACTTATTTATTTTTTAAAATATTTTTATAATGTTTATTTTAGAGAGAAAGAGACAGTGTGTGAGTGGGGGAGAGGTAGAGAGAGAGGGAGACACAAAATCAGAAGCAGTCTCCAGGCTCTGAGCTGTCACCACAGAGCCCGACGTGGTGCTCAAACCCATGAACTGTGAGTCATGACATGAGCTGAGGTCAGACACTTAACTGATTGAGCCATCCAGGTGCTCCAATATTTACTTATTTCTTAATTACAGGAGACATGTATGGATTCATGTTGTTATGCTGATATTTACATTGTAAAAAATATACAGGTATTTTTCAGAACACTTTTTAATTACACAGAACAAAAATTTCTCATCCCATTGGAGAAAGCAGATGGATATCTTAATCAAGCGATTCAATTTAACATCATCTATAATGTGTATAAATGACATCATATGTACTCTGATATAAATCAGCTGAGAAGGAAAAAGCATTATCTATATAATGTCACTACCAACCTGAATCTAATCATGAGAAAATGAGTACCTCATCAGAGAAATTCAAATTGAGGGACTACTATAACCCATCTGGCTTTACCTCTCTGAAAATGTCAGTGTGGGGGTGCCTGGGTGGCTCAGTCACTTGTGTCTGACTTCGGCTCAAGTCATGATCTCACAGTTTGTGGGTTTGAGCCCCGCATCAGGCTCTGTGCTGACAGCTCATGGCCTGGAGCCTGCTTCTGATTCTGTGTCTCCCTCTCTCTCTGCTCCTCCCCCACTTGTGCTCTGTCTCTCTCTGTCTCTCTGTCTCTGCAAAATAAATAAATGTAAAAAAAATTAAAAAAGGTAAATGACAGTGTAATAAAAACTGAAAAAAGGAAATAACTAAAATAGGACAAATCTCCTAGATTAATAAATAAATAAGAGACATGACAACTAAATGAAATAATTAAATATTAATTAGATCCTGGATTTAAAAAAATAGCTAGGAAGAACTTTATTCAGATTTGTCTTTGAGTTATCTCATTTAGCATAGTATTCTCTAGGTCTACCATGTTATTAAAAATGGTAAGATTTCATTTTTTATACCTGAGTAATTTATACCTGAGTAATAATAATATTCCTATGTGTGTGTGTGTGTGTGTGTGTATGCAAGTTACATCAATTCATCTATTGATGGACATTTGAGTTGCTTCCATTTCTTGGCTATTTTAAATAATGCTGCAATAAACTTAGGGGTACAGGTATCTTTTCAAATTAGTGTATTTTTTATTTTCTTTGAGTAAATTCCCAGTACTAGAATTATTGGATCATATGGTATTTCTATTTTTAATTTTTTGAAGAAACTTCAAACTATTTTCTATAGTGGTTGCACCAATTTACTTTCCCACCAACAATGTACAAAGTTTCTCTTTTCTCTTCATCTTCCTCAACACTTATTACTTCTTGTCTTTTTGATACTAGCCATTTTGACTGATATTAGGTGATGTTTCATTGTGGTTTTGATTTCACTTATGTGTGGAATCTTAAAATCAAAACAGATGAACAAAGACTTTTTTAAAGTATGATTTTTGATTGAAGTATAATAAACATACAGTGTTATTAATTTCAAGTGTACAAACAGACTCTTAAATAGAGAGAACAAACTGGTAGCTGCCAGAGGGGCGATGAGGGTGGATGGGAGAAATAGATGAAAGGGCTTAAGAGGTGCAAACTTGCAAACTTGCTGTTCTAAAATAAATAAGTCAATTAAAAGAATTATATATATAGAAATATATATATATTTCTATATATATAAAGGTATGCCTGGGTTGCTCTGTCAGTTAAGCGTCCGACTTAGGCTCAGGTCATGATCTCATGGTTCGTGGGTTTGAGCCCTGCATCGGGCTCTGTGCTGACAGCTCAGAGCCTGGAGCCTGCTTTGAATTCTGTATCTCCCTCTCTCTCTGCCCCTCTTCTCGCACTCTGTCTGTCTCTAGTTCTCAAAAATAAATAACACTAAATTTTTTTAAATAAAATAAATAAGGCAAGGTGATGAAAAGTATAGAGTAGGGAAGACAGTCAAAAATATTATAGTAACACAGTATGATGATAGATGGTGAGTACACTTGCTGTGGTGAGCACTGAGCAATGCATAGAATTATCAACCGCAGTGCTGTATGCCTCAATCGAATACAACAATGTGTATCAACTATACTACAAAAAAAAGAGCCAAGTGATAGATGGGGAAAAAAGAGGGGAAGGAAGGGAGGAAGGAAGGAAAGAAGGAAAAAGATATAAAGAAAGGAGACAAAAGGTTAAAAAAAGAACTTTATTGAAGAAATTTATGCTATTTAAATATGGCTACAAATTTATTTAAAGGAGTAACATTTTTCTCAGTCTCTTCTCTGGAAGCCCTCAGTCTGGTTCATCTTGACTTATGCTTTAAATGGTGATTTTTCATAGCAATTTACTGTGTTTCAACAGTTCTTCACAATTTGATAACTTTTCTTAACAACTACTCTTTTCAGTAGGTGGTGTCAATTCAGAAATAGAGATTTATATTCTGTAACAAGGGAGATGTGACATGACAACAGTCTTTGCCTCTTCCCAAGAACACAAGCATTGTTGACTCCTGGCAAAGAGCCCCCTTGTGTGGTAGTAGTGGAGCACTATTTCTTGCCAAAGAACATTCGTATTTATCTTATTTCAGCCTGGCTACATACCTGTGAATTTGACAGGACAGGATTTTCTATCATTATCTTGCACAGAGTTAGAAGGGAATCCATAGCTTTTATAAATAACACATTTCTCTCTCATTAAAACTAAATTAGTGCTATAAAAATTCAAATAATACAGAATTATATAATGTAGAAACATTTTAGATTCTTTAAAGTCCACTTGAAGGATAACCCTTAGTCGAAGATAACCATGCCTAAATGAAATGAGTTTTTCTTCAATAACTTCAGTAAATTTACTGACATTATTAATGCTCTTTTTAAACAAAATTTTGGTTATTTTTAATTTTTTTTTTTACATTTATTTATTTTTTGAGAGATAGAGTGAGACAGAGCATGAGCGGGGAGGGTCAGAGACAGAAGGAGACACAGAATCTGAAGCAGGCTCCAGGCTCTGAGCAAGCATTCAGCACAGAGCCTGACACGGGGCCTGAACCCGGGAACCGCGACATCATGACCTGAGCCAAAGTCGGTCGCTCAACCAACTGAACAACTCAGGCACCCCAAAATTTTGGTTATTTTATGAACCTTAGATTTCATCTTAGAAATGTATCCTGGGTATCTTTTCATGTCATGACATTTAGAGCTAAAATTCCTTTTTAAAAATTTATTTTAATGTTTATTTACTTTTGAGAGAGGGGGAGATAGAGAGAGAGAGAGAGAAGCACAGACAGAGGGTGACACAGAATGGGAAGCAGGCTGCAGGCTTTGAACTGTCAGCACAGAGCCTGACGCGGGGCTTGAACTCACAAACCGTGAGATCATGACCTGAGCCGAAGTTGGATGTTTAACTGACTGAGCTACCCGGATGCCCCTTGAGCTAAAATTCTTTTTAATTATGAGTCAAATATTCAATATTGATGGGTATTTCAGTTTTCTGAACCACCCAGGTGCCCCCAACAATTTTTAATTATAGAGGAACAGTATAGAGTATTATCAACTAGAGTCACCATGTCATACTTTAGAACTTCAGACCTAATTTATTTTATAACTGAAAGTTTGTACCCTTTTTACCATCTTCTCATTTCTCTTACATTTCTGTCCCTGGAAATCACCATTCTAGTCCCTGTTTCTTAATTGTCAGTACTACTTTATTTATTACATTTTATATATACTTAACACCATGTGGTATTTGTCTTTGTCTGGCTTGTATCACTTTGAATAATGTCCTCCAAGTTCATCCATGTTGTTTCAAAGGCCAGAGTTTCCTTCATTTTTAAGGCTGAACAGTGTGTGTGTGTTTTGGGGGGCGACTATCACATCGTCTTCACTCATCTGTTGATGACCTCTTAGGTTGTTTTCATATCTTGGCTGTTGTGAGTAATGCTTCAGTCAGCATGGGAGCACCACATTTGGTTCAAGTTGCAGTTACCTGTTAATTGTGGCTCCCTGTAGGTGATAGAATACCTGTTTATGGCTCAAAGGGGAGGATTGCAGTCAGCACCTAGATGCATACGGATTAGATGCTGAATTCTCAGGCATTTAAAAACTGCTTTTTAGAAGTTTGCTGTAGTCCTATGGGACTTGTGGATCTAAGTCATGAACTGGCATAGCTGTGTGACTTGGGGACCATGCTTTGAGTGGCAACCATAAAAATTGGAGTGCTGTGTATGTGCCCAAGTTCCTTCCAGGGAAATACTGTCAAGTTGGCTTTATTTTGGCTTTATTGTTGGAGTGAGCTGGAGGGAAAAGGTGGAAAAGTGCCACCAGCTTCGTTGGGCTCCAGGGAAGATCACAGCCAACCCCTAAATGCATGTTAATCAGAAGCAAGTATGCAGTTAAACTCCGTCAACAGAAAGATGTGGGGGTGGGTGTTTTTCCCTGCTTTCTCTGTGCTGATCCATGAAGCATGAGGTACATTCACTTTTATTTTGATAGAAAGTAAATGAGAAACATTTAGGGCAAGAACCTTAAAGAAGAAAATAGCACATTTTACTTCTCTCTCTCCCTCTTCCTCCCTCCCTCCCTCTCTCTCCCTCTCTCTCTTTCTCTCTCTCTTTGTATTTATATATGTATATATATATATATATATATACATATATACACACACACTATTTTTTTTTTTTTTGAGACAGAGAGCGCGTGCAAGTGGAGAGGCAGAGAGAGAGGAAGAGAAAGAATCCCAAACAGGCTCCATGCTATCAGTGCAGAGCCTGACAGGGGGCTCAAACCCATGAACTTTGAGATCATGACCTGAGCTGAAATCAAGAGTCAGATACTTAACCAACTCAGCCACCCAGATACCCCTACTCATCTATATATATTTTTTAAATATCTACTTTTTTAATTAGATCAATTGAATAATACTTAAATGGAAAACCATCTGAGCACGATATTAGGACATGAATATATTACACTAAAATTATGCACTGTGGTCTCATGGTGACAGTCTTATCTATATAGAAAACCACATAAACTTAGTAATATTAAGATTCTCTACTTCTTTTGTTTTATAATTTTATATTCTCATAGTATATAACGAATAGCTGAATAATAAAAAATGCTATTGGATGCAGACATTGTTGACAACCCCCCTTCAGTAATAATGTTTCATCTGGTGTTTGAAGTGCCACTGAGTCTATTTTATCCAGTTCATCCATTGTAAGTCAGAAAATGCATGGGATGAGTCTATACCTGTGAATCTTAGGGAATCTTATGCATTTTAGAATTTTGTTTGGTTTGGATTCATAACCTTGCCTTGAGCCTTCATTTCATATCACTATGGTATCTGACTTCTTCTATTTGGTGACCAGGAAGTATGTGGTAATTTTCTATCCAGCTGCTAAAGCTATTACACATTTCAGAGAAGGTTTCTGTAAAGCATACTCTGCATGGCAATTGACAATCTTTTAGCAGCTCAGCATAGTGGACAATTCACACTAATACTCACAGACTGGTCTTCCCAGAGGAGTCATTCAACAGATCCATATGAAATCATCCTATTTTTAATCTATTTTGAAAATCAAAGATCCCACCATTTCTGAATTTCTTAAGGTCATTGGTCTACTTTATGTTTCCTGTGATAGATAGCTTAATCTAGCTTGGAGGTGAAAGATGCAGTTAAGAAAGCAAAGTGAAGAAAAGAATTTTGAGATGCAGCACTTTCAGCTTTAAAGGCTAATAATGACCATAAAGATGCAACTATAACAAAATGTTTCTCTCATCCTTGCAGGGACTATTGGCTGCTAACAGAGGATGCACAGAAATATGGCTCTCTGGTTTTATGTTCCATAGTAGTTTTGTATTTTTTCCTCATTCCTAATAAGTGTCTTCAGAAAAACTTTAGTAAGGGAAACTGTGTGTGTGTGTGTGTGTGTGTGTGTGTGTGTGTGTGTGTGTGTTTAAACCATTTAATGTTTTTATTTGATACAGAAGAATTTTTTTTTTAATTTTAAAAATTTTAAGTAATCTCTACACCCAGCATGGAGATCAAACTTAAAATTCCGAGATCAAGAGTTGTAGTCTGTGCTGACTGTGCCAAATGGGCATCCTGTGTTCTTGTCAACCTTATATGAGTTTATTATCCATATTTTAAATTAAAAAATTTCCCTATTTTTTGAATTAGAAAAGAGGGAGATTTTCAAAACTAGAAGAAAAATGACACCTTTGGTTTCCTACGCATCCCTTTGGTGTTTGAAATTCCCCTTCAGTATTTTAGTCTAAACTTCCTAAAACCATGACAGTGCACTCACCACCTTCCAGATTTGCTGAGTGTATCCCATCTTTGAATATTTCAAGGTTTTGGAAAGTTCTTTTTACATTGAACTGAAACATTTTTTTATTTTAACTTGTATACATTTAGTCTTGGTACTATTCTCTGAGGCCAAGTAAAAGAAGTCTGAATCCCTTTTCTCTATGACTTTCCCCTTTCCAAACCCTTTAAATATTTGATTTTTGCTAGCATGCACCCTGGTGAATCTCCTCCCCAATCCCAATAAAAGTTCCAACAATTTATAAAAGTCATGATTTTTAGTTTTCTCACCATGCTCTTGTTCATGTATGTCAGGGCACTCGTTGTATTTTACTCAAGGAAAATAAAGTATGAACAGAGCTGTTGAGAGTGTGGGGAATGAAAGATCTTTCTGCTTCTCCCACTTTTACAAACATTTATGTGTTCTTCCTTTCTCCTGTAGGGGTTGGAGGGGAAATTTATTGAATCCTTACAGTTTCTCCCTTCCATTCATTTATTGCATTCTTCTCAAAGAAGGGTTAATACTGTCAAAGAGAAGTGGTACTGACCATTACATAGGGATAAAGGGCACTGCATTATTGGAGAGAGAGATTGAACTAAACTCCACTGAAATAAAAGGCAGGAAAATTTTTATGCACTGGAGTGAACTAGTGGGAAAGTATTCTAGGACATTAAGGGGGAAATCGATCAATATGATTATGACATCTGTGTTTGCTAATTGACGCTTATCAAATGCGTCAGACTCTTACCTATCCTTTTACAGAAACTGAGTGATAGGGGTTCTATCATCCTTGATTATATCATTTCAAAGGGGTGATTCTCAGATTCTTCAGGAAGACATTCCTGGGTTATGAAACAGGCAGGAGTCTGGGAGAAAAATCTGCATCTCAAAGAGGCAGAGAAAGAATTTATAATCACCTGTTAAATGTTTTAAGAAAAAGAAGGCTTATAGTCAGGAAGAAACTTATATAAAGTTTAGTCAAACTTGGTTTCATTGGACATCGTTTTTTAAAATTAATTTAAAATTAAAAATTTTAAATTATTTAAAATTAAAAAATAAGATTATAGAAATTAAAAATAAATTTATTAAAAATAATTTAAATTTAAATTAAATTTAAATTAAAAATTATATATATATATATATAGAGAGAGAGAGAGATGGAGGGAGGGAGAGAGGGGCAGATAGAGAATCTTTTTTAAAAAAACTTTAAATATTTTTATTTATTTTTGAGAACAGAGAGAGATAGAGCATGAGTGGGGGAGGAACACAGAGAGAGGGAGACACAGAATCTGAAGCAGGCTCCAGGCTCTGAGCTGTCAGCACAGAGCCTGACTCAGGGCTTGAACTCATTGACCACTAGATCATGACCTGAGCTGAGGTCAAATGCTTAACTGACTGAGCCACCCAGGTGCCCTGAGAAAATCTTTTTTAAAATATTTATTTATTTTGAGAGAGAAAGAGCAAGCGAGCGAGAGAGAGAGCGAGAGCAAGCATATGCAGTGGAGGGGCATAGAGAGAGGGTGAGAGAAATCCCAAGCAGGCTCCACACTGTCAGCCTAGAGCCTAGTGAGAGACTCGATCTCACAAACCATGAGATCATGACCTGAGCTGCAGTCAAATGTCAGACACTTAACTGCTTGAGCCACCAAGGCACCCTGAAAGAGATAGAGAATCTTAAACAGATTCCATGCTCAGCCTTGAGCCTAATGCCAGGCTTGATCCCATGACCCTGGGATCATGC
Source organism: Cryptoprocta ferox (assembly GCA_028646485.1). Lineage (NCBI taxonomy): Eukaryota > Metazoa > Chordata > Mammalia > Carnivora > Eupleridae > Cryptoprocta > Cryptoprocta ferox. Next base: position 92,330,490 of record CM053576.1, read on the forward strand.
CCTGAGCCAAAATCAAGAGTCAGACTCTCAACCAACTGAGCCACCCAGGTGCTCCTTCATTAGACATCTTTAAGAGAGAAAGGCATATTATGTTAAGAAAGCACTAACTGGCTTTCTCTCTGTTTCATTTTCTCTGAACTAAGGACACTTCTAGAAGTCAAACCTTTTGTACTATAGGAAGCTGGATGAATGTGGAGCAGTAAATAAATACTGTAAAAGTAATGTAAATGCATTTTTCTACAGTCTGTCTTCCTCAAGATCCTTTACTTTGGCAGTTACTGGATCTCATTTAATAAAAGTAACACCTTGGTATCCTTCTTTTTATACTTACCCTATGGATACTAACTTTTTTCTTGGTTAGAACCCAGAGAGGTTGAGAAGTAATGATTTTGATGCTAACATATCGAATGAAACAGAGTGAGCAGAATCTCCTGGAGTTAAATCCATGAAGAGAAATTGATGAAATAGATGAGGAACTTGAAATTGGCAGTGTTGTGGAAGAAACTACTGTCAAGAGAAAAGATGCCCTTCATGAACATGGACCACTGAACAGGATGGGTTGTAATGAAAAAATACCTGTATAATCTGGCATAGGAAAGACTATAGATTGACTAAAATTGAAAGAAAAAATATGAGGAATGAAGAGAAAATGCATGCTCAAAATGTGAAACAGAGGCCCAAATTGATACATGGCAAACCAGTATCAAGTATCATGCTGAACCAGTTTCATGCGGAAGAAAAAGGATGAGGTTAGGGTATCAAATCCATTGTTGTCATACAAACTACAGGGCAAAGAATTTGGAACCCAGATAAGAATCAGGGAACTGAATAATCATCTGATTTTGGTAAAACTTATTTGGCATCTGGTAGAAGACCACTTCCCACTCCTCTCTTCATGATGATCCAGTCAACTTGAAGCAGAAGCAGGGAGTGGTGATATCATTTGAAGTATAAAAAGCAGCACTGACCATAAAACTCTATAGAGGTGGCTAACCTTTTTTTTTCTCAATACTTTATCCTTATGAATATAGCCTGAGAATAGGGCTATTATAATTTGTTTGCCATGCCCAACCTTATGGTTTAACTATTAAATAGTTAAGTCTTAAGTATTTATTTCTCAATATGAAAATCTATGCCTCAGCTCAACACAGCATAATATGAGAGCTGGAAAGAGCCTTGGAGTTAATCTATTAAAAGCAATTTATTTTAGAGATGAATACAATGTCCAAATAATTTAGTTCAGTCTGTGGACTAGCTGTCTAAAAGTCCCCATAGATACAACATACACAATGTTTCAATGCTTATTATCTAGAGTTAACATTTCTCTAACAGACTTTAAGAATGCAAAGTCAAGGTCCGTAGTGAATATGAAAAAGCAAAGGAAACAAGAGGACATGCTCGTGGGATCTTTGAAAAATATGTTCCCTTCACCTTATAGTGATTAAATCACTAGAGTGGGTGGTGACCTTTTATTAGGGTGCCTGCTACTTATATGAGGAAGACTGAGCTTTGGTAGAAAATGTTCTGATCAAAACAAAACAAAATGTAAAAAGTGAAAAAGTAAGTAAAGTAGCAGGTTAATATTAGAGATGCACATCACAAGTCACTTTAAAATACGTTTAACTTATTCAAGCAGCAGAACGCAATTTTCAACTGGAAACTATTTGATATAAGCAACTGAGATGCTGCCGTGCCGATAATAAAAGATTTCAAACAGATCTGTATATCTTTGGTGACTCTTTTTTTGATTCCTTTGCATATACATTATGTATTTGAATTAATATTTGAATAATGGATGCTTGTCTGAAGTAACTTACCTGTCAAAGCTATGACACTGAAATGGAAATTATTCATTATGGGAATCCAGCCTTGGATTGATTTTATATGATAAAATTGAATGGAAATTTTATCAAATTTTAAGTCCAGAAATTCAAGAGCAAGTTACAGGTCTTTCAGTTTTTTTGTTTGGTGAAAACTAGAAGGAGAAACATCTATTACATCCACAACCCCCCCCCCCCAGAAATTGTCTAATAAATAAAGTTAATTATGTCTATATGAGTATATTGTAAAAACTATATTGTTATACAAACATTGATCACTCATTATTTGCAATACACAGAACTCAGAACTAGGTATGATATATGGAGATGTAATCTCTGCCTTTAAGAAACTCAAATTGAATGTTGGAGACATTAAGTAAAATTATAATTATAATATAATTTGTGATATTATGGAACTTTGAAGAGGGGCAGTTGAATGAAATTTTAAGGCTTAAAATCTTGCTAGAAGTAATGATTGCATTTAGGGACAACCTACGTGAAGACATTAGCTAGGTGAAAACAAAACAAAACAAAACAACATTCTGTGAAGAAGGGTAAAAAAAGAGAAAGGCAAGCCAGAGTGAAAACAAAAGGAGGATTTCTATGTCAACTTAAGAGTTTGCGTTTGATTCTGAGTGTTCCAGGTGCTGAAATATTTTAAATGAGATGTGGCATAACTGGAATTACAATTTTGAAAGTTTGTTCTTGCTATATTATGGGGAATAATGAATTACAGACAGCAAAAAATCGTAGCAAGGAGATTTGTGGGAAATGACATTCTAAATGCAAAAAAAAAAGAAAAAAGCTCATGGTTGCAATAATTTCTTGGTAATTTTTTCTACACTCCTTGATGAATAAATGAGTAAATCAGTACTTAATTGAGTAACTCAACTATTGGAACTTGTGCTAGCGTCACAAAGAGACCAGTATGTCTGACCTAAATCATTTCCGTTACTTGTTGAAGAGAGTAGGAAGAAAATGTGTTGTCAGTATAAGTAGGAGAATGGGTACAAGAATCTGTTGGGTAGGAAATCCTTGTTAAGGGTCAAATAAAATATAGATTTAGCGGGAGTGTATGGGGGGCTCAGTTGGTTGGGCACCCGACTTTGGCTCAGGTCATGATCTCATAGTTTGTGGGTTCAAGCCCTGTGTTGGGCTCTGTGCTGACAGCTCAGAGCCTGGAGCTTCAGGTGTCTCCATCTCTCTTTGCCCCTCCCCCACTCATGTTCTGTCTCTCAAAAGTAAATAAACATTATTTTTTTAAATATAGATTTAGCAGATTCATTTTTATTATTGGTCTTAAGTTCTCTTCAAGCAGTGCCTCTGTGTGGATGGGTCAAGTTCATTTAAAGTGATGAGGAAGACTCTACTATGATCACTTAGCAGTTGGTCAGTCTTCTTGTCCACTGAATTAAGTTCCAAAGCCATTTGAAAATGAAGAGAGAAATTCACCAATGTGTTAATGTTGAGAGTCAATTATTTCTATAGCACTGTGCAAAATACTGGATAATGTGGTGTGTGTACATTTCTGGGTATATATTATAATGCGAGGGTGAGCTTTTAAGAAATAGATGATACCGGGGCACCTGGGTGGCTCAGTTGGTTGAATGTCTGACTCTTGACTTTAGCTCATGTCATTATCTGACGGTTCATGAGTTCCAGCCCCATGTGGGACGCTGCACTAACATTGTGGAGCCTGCTTGGGATTTTCTCTCTTTCCCTCTCTCTCTCTGTGCCTCCCTCTTTCTCACAAAATGAATTAACTAAAAAAGGAAGTAGATAATACAATTACCTTTGTAGAGAGTGAGTTTATTTAGTTGCGGCTTTCAAAAATAGAAGGAGTTGCCTTTCATTCAGGGATATATATATGACAGTTAGGCTTCCAGATTTGAATGGCTGACAAATGAGCTTATTTTCAGTTTTCTTCATAAAAGGCACCTCATATATGTGATTTCTATGTCCAGTTTACCTTTGGATAATTAAAAAGAAATTGACATTCATGTTAGAAAATATATTTCCTCCTATTACTTATCCTTCCTGAAAACAAATGATAATACTACTGAGTAGCACTTTATTAACTATGATCTTATTAAATTCTCTGCCACTCAATAAGCTAGAATTCCTTATGCTCTATTTTATAGATGAAGAAATTGAGACTTAAATAAGTTATGTAACTTTCTTTTTTTAAAATTTTTAATGTTTATTTTTGAGAGAGAGAGAGAGAGAGAGGGAGAGGGAGAGAGAGAGAGGGAACAAGCAGAAGAGGGGCAGGAGAGAGGGAGACACAGAATCCTGAAGCAGCTCCAGGCTCTGAGCTGTCAGCACAGAGACACATGTGGGGCTCGAACTCACAAACTACGAGATCACGGCCTGAGCCGAAGTCAGATGCACAACTGGCTGAGCCACCCAGGAAGCTCAGAAGTTATGTAATTTTCTTAAAGTTTCACAGCTAATAAATAACCGAGCAGGGGATTGGATCTGGAGAGTCTGATTTCAGATCTTCTCTTCTATAAACTGTGGAAATCAAAGCTCAGACATTTTCCAAACCATTGCTTTTAGCAAACATGAATGCACTGGCTGTTTTGTACTAGGCACTGTACTAATCACCAAGAATTCTAGTTCCTTCCCATAAGGAGCTCATGGTCTAGTAGGAAAATCAGACAAGTAAGGAAATTGTAATATATAATAAGTGCAGTTAAGTACATTGTACCCCGAGGATACAAAGTCCAAAACATGTTCCCCAATGTTTATTACAGAATTTAGTAAAGAATTGTAAAGAAAGAAGAAGCAAATATGGATTTTTTAAGGCAGTTGAAGCAAAACAAAAAATGTGAAAAATAGTATGTATATTGAGGAATGAAAATAATTCACTTAGACTAAAACAGAAATTACAATTCATAAAGTGGTAAGGGAGGTTGCTAGAATGTAAGATGTGCCAAAACCTAAATTGTCTTATATTATATGCAAATTATCTGGGGGCTTTGCTGTGAGTACAGTGGACATTTTAATATTTTTAAGTTTTCAACCACTATTTGAACAAATGTGTGTGTGTAGTAGGACATCTGTTTCTATGCTATCAGTGTAACTCATGTAATGAAGGAATGTTGGCATCAATTCCCTTGGAAATTTCTGAGATTTTTCGTAACTAAAGGCCATGACAGTATGAAAAGTAGGGGTCACTTTAGCATCCCAATAGGAACTCATAACTATTTGGATTAGAAATTAATCGGCAAGGGTTGTTTTAGGGATGAAGATGTCATTTTATTAATGTTTCTATTTATTAAAATATTCAAATGGTGCATATAGTTTAGAACATTTTAAAATAATAGTTGGAAGCTGTCACTGAGGGTATTCATCTAACTAAACGTATCTCCACTCCATGATTTTGTCAACCATGTGAAAGTTGAAGTTAGGTACGGTTAATGGCTTGCTTCCCCGACCTTCCCATCCCTGTAGTTTCTCTCGAGGAGGCTTTTTGTTCATACAAAAGACTGTGATTTTTGTAATATTTAGATAAATCTTTGCAGAAAGTACTTCTAAAGTGATGCTGAGAAACTAAGGTTCATAAATATTCACCAATTCTGAACCAATCATCCTTTTTCAGAAACATGCAAAACCATCCGATGATGTCTGTTTTGCCACCTCTGTTTCATCAATACCTTGCCATCTCCACAATGGCCAGTTGAGGAATGCAATTACTCTGCCAGCCGTGGCTTGCTTTCTGATTTCTAAGGAACTCATGGTTTACTAAAGCAACCTTCTTTATTTTGTTAGGCATAATTCAGCACAGGAGGGGCTCCTTTTTCCCTGCTGGAGCTGCAGGTTCCACCAAGTTGGAGTGAATTTCTTTCAGAGTTTTGACACTTCTCCAATGTTAATATATTTCCAGTCTAATTTTGTTACACATTAGCACGTGCTTGGAATGTCAACCACTCCCTTACTGAGGATCACAGATTTAGGTTACATTGGCATTACCTAGTGTTTGCTAAAGAGTGAGTGCCTTATGCCTTGCCAGTTTTATTTATTTGGGCTTATCTGATTTAACTAAACTTTAGAGAAAGTGAGTGCTTAAGATAACATTGTGTATGATTCAGAATAAAATCTCAGTAAGTTCCATTAAGTGTTTTTCTTGACTGTATACATACATACATATATATATATGTGTGTGTGTGTGTGTGTGTGTGTGTATTTGGTACAGTGTATTAAATTATATATATATTACAGTATATAAAACAGATAGTGGCAGTCATTTATATATTTCAGGTGGTTCTGCTAATTTTCTCTGCATCTATATGTGGTATGCTTATATTTAATATGTGATGGATGAGGTATTGGAATTTCAAAAATAGGAGCTCCTCTAAGAAATAACTTAAATGGTTTTCAAACACTTGCAGTACCAAGCTTCGTGGAATGACAGTGTCTAACTTTAAAATATTTTAACTAGATCAAATGCTGCTTGAAACTTTCTTTGTATACTAGGACAGCAACACTGTCTGTAATAGCCATTTTGGTCTAAGAGCTCATTGAGAAGGGAGAATAGAAGAGTTCTCTGATGTTGTTTAGGATTTAATATTGAGTACTTGCTCAAATTGAAACCTTTTTGGTAGAACAAATTGTGTGTGTGTTTGTGAATGTGTGTGTATGTAAACTTGAACGTAAAACTCTGTCCAAATTTTTCAAGGGCAAATTATTTCAAAAAATTATATTAGCCTTTATATAACTATGAGAAAAATATCCTCAGAAGCAACTTATTTATACATTGCTAAATCATAGCAGCTGTATTGTAAGAATCACACTTAAATGCATCCAACTCTTCTTGTTTTGGGTTTTTAAAAAGATGTCAAAGTTACATTCTTACAGATTCAATTTTCAAGTGTGAATAACATAAAATTTTGTTGTAGCTTTTTGCAATTTGTTTTGGAATGTGTGTTTTGGTTAATCATTAATATTTATTTTGATTAAATAGAATAAGAAAAATTCTTGATTATATTCTGAATTTGTTCTAGTCAAAATAATTGAATATTTGAGACCCATCAAGGTGAAATAATCTATATATTTCAACCAGTGTACCAGAAAATTGGTTAAATGACTTCCTTTGAAAGTAACTGTTTCTTTACATTTATATCTGAAACCATTTTTATTTTTATTATTATTTTTTAAAATGAGATGTTTTCTTTTTCTTTTTTTTAAACTTTCTAACATTTTTTATTTATGTTTGAGAGACAGAAAGCAACAGAGAACGAGCAGAGGAGGGGCAGAGGAGGGGCAGAGGAGGGGCAGAGGAGGGGCAGAGAGAGAGGGAGACACAGAATCCAAAGCAGGCTCCAGGCTCTGAGCTGTCAGCACAGAGCCCAATGTGGGGCTCGAACCCATGAACCGTGAGATCATGACCTGAGCCGAAGTCAGATGCTTAACCAACTGAGCCACCCAGGAGCCCCAACCATTTTAAAGCTGGAGAGTAGAATAGATGTTTTCAAGCCATAGATAGAAGCAAGCCATCTTAGATGAATAGCCAAGGAACCAATGTTTGCTTAAGTAGAATAATGAAAATAATCAACAAAAGCAAAATTTTGTTAAATTAGAGATATATTTGAAATATATGTGTGTGTATTAAAACTAAAAATGAAAAGGTCACACAGTGGTAAAGACATATAATTTGAATAGTGTTTTCATCTGAAAGACAGAAATGTAATAGGGAAAAGCACATTATTAGAGAATCGTTATTTGTAATGAGCTAGTTTTGGGTTGAGTGGTTCAATAAAGTCCATTATGTTATTAAGTAAATACCTGTAGAAAATGAAAACAGAAAGCTCTTGATTCTTAGCTCAGAGAAGTTTGATGAAAAGACCATTGTTCTTACCCATATAAAAAGGAAAAGGCTAGATGTACTGCAAATTAATGAGTTTTTGGAGCACAGCAGAGAACTGAATTCTCATGGCATCCAACTAACCCCAGATCTGGGACAGCCAGGCATGTGAAGAGAGAGGAGTGATAGGAGTACTTGCTTACCATGGGCAGGGGTGGCTGGATGTATAATAAACCAGTAAGAATTTAGCTGAAATGCCATATATTATTATTAAAGGCCAGGTGTGGTTTATAGGAAAGTGTAATAAATCCACTGGAGATTACAGATTTGGGGAATGTTCACACCTCTTAGTATCTTTTTCTCTGTGAATCTGACCAGGCATTCACAGGGAAAATTGGAGAGAATTTTGAGAAAAAACGGGAGGGGAATAGCTTTAACTGCTGAAATTTAGCTTGATCCATTTTATATTTCTTTTCTATGGAACAAGTCTTAGTGTCCAGGTAAGAGAGAAATGAATATTGTTCTCCCAGCGGACTAGGTAACCCCTGGAAGCTGAGGGAAGAGAAAAAGAGAGAGAAAAAAATCTCTGTTCTTGGCGGGGGGCGGGGGGGGGGGACTTGGATAAGTGCCAAACCCACCATTACAAATGGAGAAGGGGCAGAGGTAATTGTGAAGGCTCCACTCATGAGGTCCTTGGGCACAGTGCCTGCATAAGATGGAGGCTAAGACAGAACATCAGAGAATTGTTTTCTACCCCAATCCCTACTTCCAGAATAATACAAATGGGGTAGAATAACTGTGGAATACAATGAAGGGAGCTTCAAGAGACCTATTCCTTTTCAGGTGCAATGAAAATAAATAAAACAAAACAAAGAGGTGAACAGATACTAAGAAAACAACCTCTGGCATGCTAATTTATACCATAAAAAGCAGGTATCAGTAGAAGAATTTGCAACCTGCAGTATACTTAAGGTGTCCCTAGCAGCAACAGGCAAACCAAGTTTTCAGTTAAATTAACACAGGACCCGAAACCGAAATCATAGCAGAGATAAAGAAATACGAATTAACATGCATAAAGATGATTTACCTTAGCCTTTACTGTTCTACATAAAATGCCTGTCTTTCTCTCAACAAAAGTTAGGAGACATGAGAAAAGTCAAGGAAAAACAAAACAAAACAGAACAAAAAAGGCAAAGTAACCATCGGAACTGACTTCTGTGACACATATGTTGAAAATATTTCACAGAAAATTTAAAATAACTATGTTAAATATGTTAAGGGTCCAAACCAAAAAGGTAGACAACGTGCAAGATAAACCGGGTATAAAGAAAAAGTAACACAGGTAAAGACTGCCTTTGATGGTCTCATCAGTAGCACAGCCAATGAAAGAATAAGTGACTCTGAAGACAGGTCAGCAAAATTAACCCAAATATAAATATGAGAAAAAATGAAAAATAAAAAGGTAAAAGAACAGAGGTTCTAGAGCTTTGGGAGAAGAGCTGTGGGACAATATCAGCTAGACTAATGTATAATGAACTGGAGCCTCAAGGAGAAAAAAGACCAGAAGAAATATTTGAGGTAATAATAACTGAAATTTTTCCAAAAATATTATAATAACAGACCAAGAAGGGAAAAAAACAAAACAAAAACAAAGACTGAAACGTGTCATCTTCAGTGTGATAAAAATGAAACTAAAGAGGCAGATAAAGAGGACAACCCTATTACATAAAGGCATACAATGGTGAGAATTAGAGACTTCTTCCAAAACCGTGGAATCTGTAGGACAATAGTGACTGTTTTAGAGTGACAAAAGAAAACACCAAAAAAAAACCCCTGTCAGCTGTGAATGCTATACCCAGTGAAAATATCTAGTTAAAAAGAAGACAGAATTTAAAATTTTCAGAAAAAACTGAGAATTTCCTTCCAGTAGTATAATCCTAGGAAATATGGAAGAAAGTTCTTAAACAGAAGGAAGTTCTGCTAGACAGAAATAAGTGAAACTCTGAAAATGGGATAAATGTAAAATAAAATTGATGTTTCCTAGTTTTCATTGCTCTGAAATATAACTGGGACTTGTAAAGTCCAGACACGATGATGAAGACCTATTTCTCCCTACTTCTGTCTGTTAAGCACAACTGTAAACCCTGGAAACAACACAAGAGGCAACTGATGAAGACCTGTGGAAGGTGGTAAGAAGAAAAATTTGTTGGAGGAGTCCGGACTGGAGCAACAGCACAACAATAGGGTGTTTTACGTACCCCCATCCAACAAAAGCAGGAAACCCAGACCTAGCATTTCCCATCTCCAGTTTAGAGCAGAAGGTAGCATGGACAAGCACATTCCTTCCCTAGGTCAAACGTGTATTTTTCTGACAACAGTTGAGCATGATGGTCAACTTCTGTTGACTAAAGGAGGGACCGATAAGTAGATCTTGCAACAGTAAGTGATAAGAGGAAGTGTTCTCCTTCCCCTCCATGCCTGAGATTCCCCCAAGAGGGATACTGATGCAAGCAGAATGTATAATAACTCAGCCACAACAAACTGCCAGGTCTTGGGATACTGTTGGGTCTTTCCCAGGGACCTGAAACTCCCCTTACTGGCCCAGAGACATTATTGCATCTGGGGATCATGAGCAATGGGGCCACCAATACAAAAAGTGTCCAGCCAGGAAGTTTTTGCCCAACCAGGGAAACCTCTTTATTACCTCAGGCCTAAGACTCTTCTCCTTGATTGTAAGACACCTAGAATCCAGGGAGAACTGCTTTGTTTGTCTTGGGCAGCAATATCAGAAGTGGATGCCCCTAGCAACACCAGAAAAACCACACACACACACAAAATACCATAAAGGCTTAGAAAATTAAACTGCCATGGTATCTACAGCTCACAAATATAGACCAAACCTACATGCTAAAGCTAATCAAGGTGAATATTTTCTAAAATAAAATATATAAATAAGACCTAGGGTCTCCTAACATAATACCCAAAATGTCTGGGATGCATAAAAAATCCCCCATCATACTAAGAACCAAGAAAATAACCTGAATGAAATAAGGTTGATGGCCAACACTGAGATAAATCATATGATAGGATTGTCTGAGATTTATAGCAGCCATCAAACAAACAGAACCTAAAGCAATCACAATTCTCTTAAACAAATGAAAAACAGAAAATTTCCAAAAATAAGTAGAAGTTACAAAAAAGAATCAAATGTAAAAATTGATAAATTGGACTTCACTGTATTTGGTTGAGTGGTGTTCCTCCGAAAACATATGCCCACCTCCCTGAACCCGTAACTGTGATCTGATTTGGAAAACACACACACACACACACACACACACACACATTTGGGGATGTAATTTTGTTAAGGGTATTGAGTCAAGTCAAGATCATCCTAGATTGTATAGGTGGGTCTTATTCCAATGTTAAGCGTCCTTAAAAGAAGCATACAGGGAGAAAGAAAGAAGACCATGTGAAGACAGAGGCCAAGATTGAAGTTATGTGCTACAAGCAAAGACCAGCCCCGGGAGCCACCAGAAGCTGGAAGAGGTGAGGGAGTCTCTCATACAGCCTTCAGAGGCTGTACAGCTCTGTACATCTTGATTTTGGATCCTGAGCCTGTAGAACTGTGAGAGAATGCATGTCTGTTGTTTCAAGCTACAGAGTTTGTGGTAATTTATCACAGCAGTCTTAGGACATCAAAACATTTGTCAAAATAAAACAAAATTTTGCTCTAGGAAAGACTACTTAGAGACTGTAAAGACAAGCTACACATGGGAGAAAATATTTTTACATCATATATCTGACAAATAATTAGTATCTAGAAGATAAACGTGATGGTTGATGTTATGTGTCAACTTGACTGGGCCAAGGATGCCCCTGTAGCTGGTGAGACAATTTTCTGGGTGTGTCAGTGAGTGTATTTCCAGAAGAGATGAATTAGTGTTTAAGTCTGTAGACCGAGTAAAGGAGGTCACCCTCACCAGTGCAGGTGGGGCATCAACTAATAGGTTGAGGGCATGAATAGAACAAAAATGTGGTGGAAGGATGAAGTTGCTCTCTTCCTTGAGTCAGGACATTTTCCTGCCTGGGGGCATTGGTGCCCTTAGTTCTTGGGTTCCTTACACCATTGGCTCTTCTGGTTCTCTGGCATTCAGGTTGGAACTGGAACTCTAGCACCTGTTTCCCTGGACCTCCAGTTTGCAGACAGTGGATCATGGGACTTTTCAGCCTCCATAACTGTGGGAAACAATACTTCATAATAAATCTTTTTCTGTAGATATCAATATATCCTGTTTGTTTCTCTGGAGAACTCAGATTAATACAATAAAAATTTCTTAAAACCTAACAGGAAAAAAATGCAATACAATAAGAAAATGTGCTAAAGATACAAACAGTGAAGAGGACATATAGATGATGAATGAATATGAAAAGATGTTCAATGTCATTTGTTATCAGATAAATCTTTACTAGGACCACAATGAAATAATCACTACACATCCCTCAGAGTGGCTAAAATAAAAAAAAATTGTGGCAACACTAAATGCTTGAAAGAATGTGAAAGAATTTGATCATCCAGACATTCCTGATAGGAATGTAAAATTGTACTACCACTCTGGAAAAAATTTGGCAGTCTCTTACAAAATTAAACTTGCCCTTATATATAAACACTCAACTGCATTTGTGGGCATTTATTCCAGGAAATTGAAAACTTATGGTCACACAAAAACCTAAGTGCAAATGTTCATAGCAGCTCTATTTGTTATAGTCTCAAACTGGAAAACAGTCCAGACGTCCTTCAACAGGTAAATGACAAAACAAACTGTTAAAACATACAATTTAATACTACTTAGAAATAAAAAAGTCAAACATTGATACAAAGGAAACAGGCGACTCTTCAGGAAATTTTGCTAAATGAGAAAAACCAATCCTGAAAGGTTATATTGTATGGTTTTATTTGTAGAATACTTTTGAGATGAAAAAAATATTAGAAATAGAGAAGAGATTAGTGGTTGCCAGGATTTCGGGAAGTGGATCAGGAGAGAGGAAGGTGGGTTTGGTTATAAAAAGGCAACAGGGATTCTTTGATGGGCTTGTTCAGTATTTAGACTGCAGTGGTGCATATAGAAACCTGTACATTACAAATCTGTTTAGAAATAAATGCACACCCATAAGTACCATAGCTTAGTAGAAGTAAATCTGGTGAAGTCTGAATAAGATTGGTGGGCTGTTTCTATTCCAGTAAACTGCTTATGATATACTACAGTTCTGAAAAACGTTTTCACTGGATGAACTGGGTAAAGTTTACATAGGGTTTCCCTGTATTTTAAATTGCATAAATGCACACTTGTCTCAATAAAAGTTTTACTTAAAAAACAGTAAAAGATTTGAAGATAATTGAAAAAAGAAAAATGGCTCTAAAATGATAATTATCATTAGAAATCAAAGAAATGCAAATTAAAACTCTGATAGCATATCACTGTATACCTCCTTTAATGAAAAGATTAAGAAGTCTGATAGGACCAACTATTAATTAAAGATGTGCAGCAGCAACACATATGTTCATCTCCCCTCCTTCCCTTTTGTTCATCTTTTCATGTAAAGCCATCTCTGTTACTTTGTTGAAGATGGTTCCCAAAACTTTATTCGGTTGTCTTTAATGACCAACCTGTCTAACACTTAAGCACTTGATGTTGTGTATTCTTAACCTATATTTATTAACACATATTCTGGGAAGATTAATACCTGACCTCTTTAATGGGACAATAACTTCCTCAATGGAAGGGTATTGTTACTTTCTGCCAAGGAAATATTGGTGCACAAATGCTAATTTCATCAGCAAATGAAAGATTCAAGGCATAATCAGTTTGAACGACAGATACTAGATTATAACAAAGCAATAAACAGTAAATATTATGAATTTTTCCTGTATATTCAAACCTGAAATTGTGATCTCACCAGTTTTCAAAACAAAGATGTCTTTTGCACATTTGATGAAGTGATGACTTCCCTCACTCAAAGATGATGAAATTCCTAAGAAACAAATCCCTAAGTCCAATATTCCTCTTTACTGTTTATACTCTGCCTCTAGCCCATCACTGTCTTGCAAGTAGCCTGATTTATTTATAGGATATGTCCAATTTTTCACATCTGAAAGTTTACATGAGGCTTAGCTTTTAAGAACTTACCAGGGTCAATTTGTAAGCAAGTGATTCTCTCAAGTGCTGATTTTGTCCAGGAAAATATAAATACCATTTACTTCCATAGTGTTTTGAAGTCATGCCATTAAAAATTCATTTGGGAAGTCTAATATGAAAACATAAGAACAAGGGAGGCAATGGATTGCAATAAAAAAGTTGGCAGAGTAATAAATAGGCATGACAGGTCAGACTTCAGTTTGCATAAATAGCTTTGTCAAAGGTGGTTTAAGAGGGTAGATGCTTGTCCCTGCATTACTTGTGGTAATGCATCTCCCTTTGAATTCTGAATTTTTGTAGCAGAGACAAAGAAATTATGTTGTTATTTTTTTGAAGGACAAACAATCAGGATGTATCTCCTGCATTTTCAAAGTAGATGAAGACAAGCCATGAATCTTCCATTGTTTTATAGAAAGTACATCTCAAAGTAGGTGTAGGAATACTTCTGTAAATTTGAGGTAGCTTGCATGAAGTTACCTTTTTTTCCCTCCAGAAACCATGCATTCGTTATTGAGAAATATTAGCCCAATACAAGTAAATAATTCCAATTCCCATTCTGGACTTACTACAAAAATACCTTTTTCTCTTATCCTAGTTAGTTATAATTACATATTTTAGATCTTCCCTGAGAAGAATCTTAGAGACAACCTCTTCTCTTTTGGCCCACTACGTCTACTCAGAAATAAGTTCTTTGTATCTGATATTGCTCTAAAATCTATCCTTTTTGTTTCATTTTGTTTTTAATTTCCAGTCTTTTTGTGACAGTGTTACCCTTGTTAGCTCTTTCCTGAAATATTATGGCATCTCCCTATGTAAGATGCTACCTTCATTCTGTCCTAACTTGTATGCTTATTTAAGTGTTATATTTTGATTACAGACATGGTAAAATGTCTCTACAACTTAATATGTTCCAGTGCCTTTTCTGAATAATATCCAATAATATCCAAAACCTTAACATTATGCACAGCTGATTCTTAAAATTAAGTCCATTTGGACAGTCTTGCACTATGCATCCAAAGTCCAGTCTCCCTGAATTGTTGCTTTTCTCCTTTTTCTTCCTCATTCTGTGGACTTCTGAAGAAGCAAACCTTACTCAGCTTTTTGACACAGTTCAAAGTACTACATTAATTAATGTGCATCTTTAAATAATTTCTAACAGGAATTTTCAAAAGAATCATTGCTTTTGTCCTGTAACTGTGATAAAGTGCTAGTACTGAGAGTATGTGTTTTCATTTGTTTTACATTTTAAAGAAAATACACCAGAAGCAGCTGGTGCCAGTCTCTCTCTTCAAAGGCATATGGAAATTGAACATTTTAGGGACCAGTCTTCCTCTTCAGTCCCATATTCAGAGAATAAGGAGAGCAGATCTGCCTTTTGCAGGATTACAGTGGTCAGTTACTCTCTCTTCATACGCCTTTCAGAGAGATGTTGGTACCTATCTTTCTGGAGGCCAAAGGTAGGAAGGAGTCTAAAGACTGAAGAGTATCTGGGAAACAGGAGGGCGGTCATTTTATTTAATTGGACTTTGTTCAGGCAGGAGACCTGTTGATGCATGCTTGTGCTTTCAGAAAAGGGTCCAGAGTATCTGAAGAGACCTACCTAGTGGGGATGAGCAGTTCTGAAAGGAGGTTAGTGGGATTGGGTAACCATGGTGCTTTTTCAGAAGTGAGCACTTTGTTTTTAGGACTGTGAATTCCCCCCTCCATCCATGCTGTCAAATCCACACTAAGTAGAAAAATTGCATCATATAGAGTACAGCAAACACCTCCAAGGAGAGAAATGCTATTCACATTCAAGTACAATAATGGTCTTCTTTTGCCTTTTTTTATTTTGCCCTAGAAATGATGGAACAGGTAACCTTTTCCCTGCTCTAGCTTGTATTATGGGGAACAGAGGAGAATAATTTTCAATGTGGATAAAATTACAGCTTTGAAATAGAAACAGAACATAGTTTTAGGAACCCCAGTGAGACTGTTATTTAGGAATGGCTAAAAACATAAGGATACTGAGAAACTAATAACTTAGTAGATGGAAGTGGGTCTGGGTGGGATACAATAGGGGACTTTTTTTTTTTTGAAAAGTAAAACCATTTCCTGTTTCTAATGCTGACTTAATTATCTGTACTAGTTACATACTAGTTTACCCACAAATATTTACTGACAGTTACTATGTACCCAAAACTGATACAGCCCCAGGAACAAAGCATGCGCAAGACTATCTTTCTGAGCTTGCAGGCTGACAGACATTATTACCTCAGGTGACTTAACTTCAACAGGATTAGGTCCTCCTTTTTTTGATATTTCAAACCTTTTCTTTATGCAGCTAGACAAATGGTATTTCTTACAAGATTCAGTCATTTGCAGTTCTTCATTATTTTAAAGATCTCAATCCAATGTGGGACAAATTTGTAATGTTTAATTCTACCACTGAATGTAGGAATGAATCTGGACTCAGTAAATTCTGGCATCCTCAAACTATATAACCTTGATGTGAATTCCTGCCTTCTAAGTGAAAATAACAGTAGCTTCCAAGGTTCTTGTTTGTAATAAGTATGTATACATATAAAATAATGATATATTAAATATATATAATGTAAAACACCTGACGCACAGTAGCTGTTCACTGATGACTAATTCACTTCCATATATGTTTTCATTTATCTCCTGTGCCCATATCACCAAATATTTTAAAAATGAAAATTTGTCATATGCTAATATAAAACTATTTTCTGCAGAGTGTCCCTATATCTCACTTTTATTAATTTACCTCCTTTCCATAGTCCCCTTTGTTCCTACCCTTCAGCATTTTTCACCTGACTTAGCTTACTCTGTGTTTTAAGTTTTCCAGTCAGTACTCCTAGATATTCAGACAACCCTTTAAGTCTTTCTCCTCTGATATGTGATTTTTTTTCTATTATGTGATTCTTAATTTGTCATATACACTTCTCATTTTAGTATCCAGGATTGGCAGAAGTAATTTTAGACAATCAAGCTGAGTTTGTATGTGTTCCTTCTTTTGTTCTGTATATTAGTTACCTTTCTGTTGTCATTAACAAAGACAGCACTTACCATCTTCTTGGAGTCACATTCCTTTTTAAAGTCTGATTACGAACTGTGTGTTCCTTTTTAGATTTTGGAAGCCTGTTATTCTAAAGCTTACATATTTGTCTGAATTATAGCTGGTTAAAAAATATTACCAACTGTGGTTACTGTTCGCAAAGTTTGAACATTGCTAAGTTGTTCTTTCTAGTCACTAAGACTTAAGCCCCTGTCTCCATTTAATACTTCCAAGGTATTGTCACTAATAGTAGGGCAAAGAATTCTTCATTAGATTTTCTGGCTTGAGTTGAAGGAGACTTCTCGTTCAAAGGATTGTTCAGACTTCTGCATCTTGCCTCTGGACTCCTTCAAAGCAGCTGGTTCTGTCTGTCATGCTTTATGTTTTGGCTAAGGTTCTCCAGAGAAACAGAAAGTATATATAATGGGTGAGGAAGGGGTAGAGAGAGAGCAAATTATTTGGCCATAATGTTATAATTATTAGGTACACTGTGTACATTATCATATTTATTCCTAGCAATAGCTATGTAAGTATCATTATCTTTCCCATTTTATGTAATAGAAACCTGCATTTCAAAGAGTTAGGGAACTTGTCAATATTTAGCATGAGTTAGTGGATTCAGAATTATGTCAGAGTTCTGGTTTAGTCCAATTTCTGGGTCCTTGTAATGCACACTATAAACTTATATAGGAAGCCTAAAGGAAAAATGTCTTTATCTAAAATGAATTAATATTTAAGTGTGAAAATTCAAATACTAATAACAGCCTATGCGAAAGTATCTGGTGGCTCTTTCAGTATTAATGTAAGACTATGTCTGATAGACTCTGGTATGACAAAGCATTTCCCAGTGGTATTCTTATCATCCACCGTTCCCCTTCCCTATGTATTGCTCCCTAAACTTCTGCTCTCTGAGGCTAATCTGATATCATCTCCATCAAGATTATTCATAAATTAATTCTGTACCACTATAAACTTATTTTCAATAATTTTATTATTTATTTATTCACTTATTTATATAAACTAATATTTTCAATAATGGTGTTAAAAACATGAGCTTTATTGGTAAGATCCGATTAGAATTTTAGGTCATAAACAGAAGAGTGTTTGGGAAGGGGGCTTTTAGCCCTTTGTAAACCATTATATAGGCATCAACATTTTCTACTAATACATAAGGATGACTCAGAGGAAAAGGTTTGGCATCATTAATGAAGAAACATGTCATTTTTGTTGGCTCTTGTTAGGCAATTTACCACAGATTAAACTTCTTTTTGCATTTATTTACTTTTGAAAGAGAGAGATGGAGCACAAGTGGGGGAGGGGCAGAGAGAAGAAGACACAGAATCAGAAGTAGGCTCCAGTCTCCAAGCTGTCAACACAGTGTCCTACACGGGACTCAAACTCACAAACCCTGAGATCACGACCTGAGCTGAAGTTGGACGCTTAACCAACTGAGCCACCCAGGCGGCCCTACTACAGATTAAAACTTGGTTGTATGCAATTTTTACTGTCAAGTAGAGAGCCCAGGTGATATTTGCCCTTTCTGTAAATGATATTGCATTAATTGGCTAAAACAGTATTTTCTAATGTTTCTCCACTTTTTGTAATTTTTAATTTGATTCCATCCTTGCCTTTAAGGTTCCCATACTATCAATTAAAACAGAAGAAGAAGAAGAACAACAACAACAACAAAATAACCCTTTCCTCGTTATCTTCTTCAGGTACTTGAAAAGGAGTATTGTTGCTTCCTGAAACTCACAAATCACTCGATACTTCTCAGAAACAAGGGACAGAAAATGTAAAAATTTATTATCAAATTTAAAAACCGAACTAATTTTGTTTAAGAAACATTTTTGCATATTATAAATCAATAAAATACATAATTATATATATGTACATATATATTACAAAAACAAGATATAATCTTATTCTTAAAAAAGATAGCCCGACAGTAATATTAAGCATATGAATAGGGAGTTTCTTTACATATATTCTTCTTTTTAAGTAATGGCTTCTAAATTTGCTAAAATGTGATTTTCTTAAAGAAGATCATAGAAAATGCTGTTATTATTTTCCCTGAATGAGTCTGTTATTCTGAAAAATATTTATGTATTAACAGCAATTGCACATCAAATCCTTCAATTTCATTTTTCCTACAGCACAGCTGGAGCATTGGAGGGTTCTTAAATAAAAACTTTCTTTACATTCTCCTTAGTAGTTGCAGTTATTCAGAATAACTTAAGAACGGTGGTAAAAACATTGTTCATTTCAACCTTTTAGATGGGACTGAGTCTGCTGGCCCCAGATTATTCATGGGGTTTCTACATTTCTAGAAATTTTTAGTTAAGATGTGTTTCAGCCCAGGTTTTTAGAAACATAAAGAATATCCATTATGATATTTTTCTTTTTTAATATTGCTCAAAGTCACCTTTTCCTTTCTGTTCAATAAACTAAAATTAAAAAGTTATGTATGTTAGTTCTAGGCAAGACCCTAAAAATATCTGGTTCATTGTTTTGTTTTGTTTTTATTTTTTTTTTAATATAAGTTGGGAAAATGCACATCTCACAGGTGAGTAATCACTTTCCAGGTTATAGAGTGATTTTGTTTTTTAGCCATGACTCTGACTCCAGTGGAGACACTCAAATGTCTTCCTTGGGAATCTGATCCTCATCTTAGAAACCGTTTACATTCATCAGTGTTACCTGACCTACCTACCTGACCATAAAGTAGACTCAGACAGTTTAGAATACTTTCAAGAGGGGCACCTGGGAGCTCAGTTGACTAAGCGTCCGACTTCGGCCCAGGTCATGATCTTGTGTTTGGGGGTTTGAGCCCCACGTCAGGCTCTGTGCTGACAGCTAGCTCAGAGCCTGGAGCCTGTCTTCAGATTCTGTGCCTCCCTCTTTCTCTGACCCTCCCCTGTTTGTGCTGTCTCTCTCTGTCTCTCAAAAATAAATAAAAATTAACATAAAAATTTTTAAAAAGAATACTTTCAAGAAAGGTAATACCTCCAAGATATTTTCTTATTAAACTTTAGTTCTCTTGTGAATTAAACTCACAGGAACCGCCCTTTCATCCTATTCTGGCCAATTGAAACTTCATTGGACCTATAATATAGAAGTTTGACTTCTATCTTCTGTTGAAAGAAATGCCTTTATGCTCACAAAGTTAGAATTTTCTCTCAGACTCCCACTGGATGCTAAGAACAGTTCCTATTTGAATTCCTCACAAATTCAGTAGGCATAAGAGGATATGTTCATAAATACTTTATTGTTTTTAGCTGTACCTTAAATAATAAATAAGTTTGGTTTGCTGAATTTTGGTTTCTAAGGCCGAGTTCTATTTTTTCCCATTATAAAACAGCTTTAAAATGATAATTTTTTCCCTCCTAGTATCCATCATGAATTATGAGTTAAGAGTGTCCATTTTGAATTGATAAAATGAGAACAAACCTATTTAAATCAATTCTGAATTTTAGGCCAATGAGAGGTGTTGTAGAAATGGACTGTGGCAGATTTTTTACAACTGGTCCCTGTATTCAGTCACAGGGGTACCTGGGTGGCTCAGTAGGTTAAGCTTCTGACTTCAGCTCAGGTCGTGATCTCACGGATGATGAGTTTGAGCCCTGCGTTGGGCCCTGTGCCGACAGCTCAGAGCCTGGAGCCTGCTTCAGTTTCTGTGCCTCCCTCTGTTTTTCTGCTCCTCCCCTGCTAGTACTCTGTGTGTCTCTCTCTCTCAATAAATCTTAAAAAATTAAAAAAAAACATACATAATATGTGTGTATTATATATATATTTTATGTATGCATAATAACACAGGTGTATACATAAACACACATATACATATGCAAACAAACAGAAGAATGCTAGGATCTTTGGAAATTATAAAGACCTCTTTGAAGTTGAAGTGGTAATAAAATTTGTTACAATTATTTGAGCAACATTATTTAAAAAAGAAAAATATAGTGACTTCAAAGTAAGAATGCAATTTATAGATATCATTCAGAAAGATAAAAAGGAAAGTCTGGATTGAATATCCTAGATAAGGAGTTATATTAGAAGCTGTGTTTAAGTGAGACGAAATTCATCATTTAATCAATATTAAAAGATGTTAGAAGATATAAAGGAATGTCAATCTCATTTATTCAGTTAATGAATATAATTTGGCCAATTATTCAGACTGGAAATAAGATTGACCCGGTACCTCTGGTAACCACAAATCCATTCTCTTTATTAGTTTAGTTGGGTTTTATTGTTTGTTTTTAGTTTCCATGTTTCAGTGAGATTATACAGTATTATTTGTCTTTGTCTGACTTATTCACTTACAAGGTCCATCCATGTTGTTGCAAATGGTAGAATTTTCTTCCTTTGTTTTGGCAGAATAATGTTCCAATTGCATGTATGTTACATCATTTTTTTAATCCATTTATCCATCAATTGGCACTTAGGTTGTTTCCACGTCTTGCCTCTTGTAAATAATGATTTTGTAAACCTGGGAGTAGAAATATCTTTTTGAGTCGGTGTTTTCATTTCCTTTGGATATACACGCATACTTCCATTTTATAACATTTTATTTTATTGCACTCTATAGATGATGTGTCTTCTACAAGTTGAAGTTTTGTAGCAATCCTGGGTTGAACAACTTTAACAGCACCAATGAGCAAATTGCAGTTAGTCACTCCAAGTCTCTGTGTCACCTTTTGGTAATTCATATAATATTACAACCTTTTTCATTGTCATCATATTTGTTAGGGTGATCTGTTATCAGTGATAGCAAGCTCAGATGATGGTTACCACTTTTTAGCAATAAAGCATTTTTAAATTAGGATATGTACTTTTTTTTATAGATATAATGTTATATATGCTATACTGAATAGACTACAGAATAGTGTAAACTTAACTTATATGCACTGGAAACCAAAAACTTCATTTGACTTGCTTTATTCCAATATTTGCTCTATAGTAGTGGTCTGGAGCCAAAACTACAGTATCTCTGAGGATACCTGTATATTCAGAAGTGGAATTTCTGGACAATAGGGATGTTCTATTTTAAATTTTTTGAGGAAACTCCATACTGTTTTTTCCATTGTATCTGACCACTTTACAACCCCATCAACAGTACACAGGTTTCTCTTTTCTCCACATTTGTAACCTCTTCTTTTTGTAAATGTCAGTCTTAATTACCTCTAACCTATTAGCTTCCTCAAATATGCTTCAAATATTTCCAGATATTAGAAAGCAGTGAAAGATAAAGTTGTGCTACTGGCAGTAGTGAGAGTTGTTCTACTCCAATTATGTCCAGGAAATGTGCTCAGCATGCCATTAGGACTGTTCTTGCAGTAGACACAATTGCTGAAGGAAGGAATAGGAAGAGGAAGGGAAGGAGGAGGTAGAGAAGACAGAGCAGACATACACAGGTGTGTTTGTGATACGGATTTTTGAGCCTCTCCAATTCCTCTTGAGTTGGGGAAGTATTATTTTATAAACCTTGTGCAATGAGCATCTGAAATCTCTTCCCATTATATCCCAGATTATTACCATTTTTTGCCTACCATCAGTCAGTGGGGCTTGGAGTTAAGAATACTTATGAAATATTTTCAAAATATCTACACAGATATGGGAAATATTATTATAAAATTAATGAGCAAACTGTAACTGTACATAATATTTACTTTAAATTTTTACAAAGAAAGGGAAACCATGAAATGCACCCATTGTTCCCAGTGAAGTTGAAAAATTCTACTCTAACAGAAAGATAGTACATCAGGCAGAGGGTTGAAGTTACCTCAGAAAATAAATCATTTTTGAGCATAGAAATGAAAACTATAAAGCACAGGACTTTTGGAAATTCATTAATTCAGATTTCATGACAACAGAACTAAAATATACCCTTGCAGTATTTATGTATGACAGGATTGCTATGTGGATTTTGGACATAAACAGCTTTGATGGACTATGTCAAGGATAATAAATTGGGAGTTAAACTCCTGAAGAGAACAAATGACTTCCATTTGCAGAATTATAGACTTATAAAATGCTATACTACTGAAATAGCACCCAATCCATGTTCCAAATTTTAAATGAACAAAGCCCAGAGAGGGGAACTCACTTACTCATAATACAACATGCAGTGAATTTCTTTAATGGTACATATTTACTTACCTTGTGTCATTTTGAAATTTAGAAACTTGACTTAGACCTATATTAGTTGTGTCACTTTGGGTATATGTTTTAGGCACTTGTCAAATCAGAGAAGACTTTCTTGATTGGATTACTCCAGATTTTCTTAGTAAGAATAATTCCTAATTTAAAAATTAGCGATTGCAACAATAACTTTAAGCACATGGTATGTGAGATATATATGTGTATTTCATATATGTTTATATTTCTTATACATATATATATATATGATCATATTTAGAATTCTAAAATATGGGATTATTGGCCAGAAGGATTCATTAATTATCAGTGTAAAAGAGGGGTGCTGTGATTGCTTGTAGGATCTCTCTCTGGCATGCTGGTAGGCAGAGATGATAAGTAATCATAATCAAACTTCTGCATAGAAAGGTAGGAAGCATTGACAGATTGTCATTTTGATTTTCTTTTCCCACCAGAGAGGGGGAAATCATAAATACGTGGTGAGTTTAGATAAGAGAGGCCAAGCCTGGGGCACTTGGATGTCTCAGTCAATTAAGTGTCCGACCCTTGATTTAGGCTTAAGTCGAGCTCTCATACTTCATGGGATCAAGCCCCGTGGGATCTGCAGTGTCAGTGCAGACCCTGCTTGGGATTCTCTCTCCCTCTCTCTCTGCCCCCTCGCTCTCTGTCTCTCTCCCTAAATAAGTACATATTATTCTTAATATATATATATTATATGCATACATATAATATACATATAATATAACATATGTATAAAGAGAGGCCAAGCTTGTATAAAGGAATTGATACAAGCATCTCTTGGGGAAAAGTGCCGTTTAACCATTTTTAGCCTCAGCTTTCTCATTTGTAAATATGAAGGTAGGAAAATCCATGTTTTAGGACAGTTTAATATATCAAAGGATTTATTAGTCTTAATGATTTAGAAAATTATTAGAGCATAATAAATGCTTAACAAATAATGAATAGTGCTATTAATTCTTAATGACATAGCCATTAATTAATTGATGTTTTCATTTTATAGCATGCTAAATTATTGTAGGTATTTGTTAAGGTAATAAGCCTGTATCATCTAATATATATTACATAATTAAATTTACATACTCATTTAAAATATCTTATCTTCCCGTACTTATTTCTTCTAATTTATCCCTGATTAGGCAGTATAATGTGGTGGTTAGAAGTGTAAGTTCTAATATTAGACTGCTTGTGGTAAATTCTGCTCTATTACTGTGTAATTTTAGAACTTAACCTCTCTATGCTGAGAACTCATCATCTGTAAAATGGTTAAAAAATAGCACTTAACCACAAATACTTTGATACACTGTTTTGACAATTAGTCAATATATTAATGTATTTAGAATCAGGTATGTTTTGCAGTATATATTCATATCTGGCTTATTTATTTACTACATTTATTCATAATGATGATGTTTGTCAGCAGAAAAAAGAAAGAAAAGTCTTTAATGTCAGAAAACAGAGTTTGGAATTTGAGGAAGAACTTGGAGTAAAGATCAATTGTACATGCAGAGAGAACTTTGACAAAATGGCATTGCACTGAGCAGGCGCATGGATCCTCAGCTCTAGGACCGGCTCTTGTTTGTGCATTTCAGAGACAGATTGAGATTGATGTAGATTGTTTATATATAAATTTAACCTAAGAGCTTCCTTGTGATTATAATAGTTGGAGTATATAGGAAAGATATTGACTACTCTTATTAATAAACCATGCTCAGTATTTCTGTCTCTTATTTTTTCTTATGTTTGCTTATTTATATCCTATTTTGTTCCAAAAACACATTTAAGGTGACTTGCAAGGATCTGTAAACTGTATTACAATAAACTGAAAGCAGATTAGAAAAGCAGAAGTAATCAATGTCTAAAGTCAATTCTAGCCATGAGGGAAGATAATGTGAAAAACCTATCATAGTGTCCTTTCTAATTTCTAGAGGTGTAGTACACATTGGATTTTAAGTGTAACAAATTCCAGTCAAAAAAGAAAACTGCATCTTTGAAGATTCAAATATCTTTAAAAGGAAATCATGCCCATATCTCAGAAGCACAAATGCTCTTGACCTGAAGAGCATATTTTTGTAAGGTGAGATTTTTCAGGAGTTTATATTTATATTGTTGTTGTAAATGGGCTGTATTCTTTAATTAGGCTTTCGGATTGTTTTCTGAAAATAAAAATCCAATTGCCGTTTTCTTCTTTTTTTTAATTTGAATTCCATAGTTAACATACAGTGTAATACTACTTTCAGGTATACAATGTAGTGATTCAAGACTTCCATATAACACCTGGTGCTCATCACAAGTGCACTCCTTAATCCCCATCACCTATTTAACCCACCCTCACCTACCTCCCTTCTGGTAACCATCAGTTTGTTCTCTTTAATTAAGAGTCTGTTTGTTCATTTGCCTTTTTCTTCTCTCTCTGTCTCCTTCACCACCCACCCTCCCTGGCCTTTGGTTCTTTGTTTTGTTTCTTAAGTTCCACATATGAGTGAAATTATATGGTATTTTTTTTTCTGACTAACTTACTTTACTTCGCTTAGTACTCTGTAGCTTCATCCATGGCATTATAAATGGCAATATTTCATCCTTTTTGATAGTGAAGTTATATGTATGTGTTATATGGTATATATATGTGTGTGTAAATGTATATGTATATATGTGTGTGTATGTATATGTATATATACACACCATCTCTTCTTTATTCATTCATTAATTGATGGATACTTGGGCTATTTCCATAATTTGGCTGTTGTAGATAATGCTGGCTGGCTTAGTTGGTATAAGATTCGACTCTTGATCTTGGAATTGTCTAGTTTAAGCCCTACAGTGGTGGTAGAGATTACTTAAAAACAAAATCTTTAAAGAAATTTAAGGGAGGGGAAGGAGGAAAAAGAGTTAGGGAGAGGGAAGGAAACAAAACATGAGAGACTCTTGAATACTGAACACAAACTGAGGGCAGAAGGGAAGGGGAAGGGGGAAAGGTAAAGGGGGGTGATGGTCATGGTGGAGGTCACTTGTGGGGAAGAGCACTGGGTGTTATATGGAAACCAACCTGACAATATAAAGTTAAAAAAAATAAAAAAAATAAAAAAATACAGTTGACAAAAAAAAAAGAAATTTAAGAAAAAGGTAGTTGTCTTTTTAACTTTTTGAAGAACCTCTGTAACTATTTTCCAGAATAGCTGTACCAGTTTGTATTCCCACCAACAGTGCAAGAAGGTTCCCCTTTCTCCGTATCCTTGCCAGCACCTGTTATCTCTTGTGTTTTTGATTTTCGCCATTCTGTTAGGTATTAGGTACTATCTCATTGTAGTTTTGATTTACATTTCCCTGATGGGGAGTGCTGTGGCAAATCTTTTCAGGTGTCTGTTGGCCATCTATATGTATTCTATAGATTTTCTATATACAAAAATGTCTATTCATACCACCTACCCATTTTTTAATTGGATTATTTGCTTTCTGGCTGTTGAGTTTTCTAAAGTTCTTTATATGTTTTGGACACTGACTCTTTATCAGTTATGTCTATTCTGTAGGCTGCCTTTATTTTGGTTGATGATGTCCTTTGCTATGCCAAAGCTTTTTATTTTGATGAGGTCCCAATAGTTTGTTTGTTTTTATTTCCTTTGTATCAGGAGACATATCTAGAAAGATGTTGCTATGGCTGATAACAGAGAGGTTACTGTCTCTGTTCTCCTCTAGGATTTTTATGGTTTCAAGTCTGACATTTAGGTCTTAAATCTATTTTGAATTTATTTTTGTGAATGGTGTAAGAAAGTGGTCCAGTTCCATTCTTTTGCATGTTGCTGTCCAGTTTTCCCAACACCATTAGTTGAAGAGATTGTCTTTTTCCCATTGGATATTCTTTCCTGCTTTGTTGATGATTAATTGACAGTTATGGGTTCATTTCTGGGTTTGCTAGTCTGTTCCAGTGATCTATGTATCTGTTTTTGTGCCAGTAGGATACTGTTTTGATCACTACAGCTTTGTAATATAACTTGAAGTTGAGAATTATGATGCCTCCAGTTTTGCTTTTCTTTTTCAAGGTTGCCTTGGGTATTTGGGGTCTTTTGTGATTCCATACAAGTTTTAGGGTTTTTTTGTTTGTTTGTTTTTGTTTTTGTTTTTAAATATTCCCTATGCCCAGCATGGAGCTGAACCTAAGACCCTGAGATCAAGAGTTGCATGCTTTACTGACTGAGCCAGCCAGATGCCCAAAATGTAGTTGTTTTTTTCATATGATTCAGTAAAATTTTTACATTTTAGTAGTGTTTATCATTGATTTTCTAATATTGATGATTTTATTATTTATAAAGATAATTGTTTCTGCTTTATGATTATATCAACTTATCTTTTCTAATTGCATTTGCTAGTCCTTCTAGAACAGTGTTAAATATTGATGAAAAAGATGGACATTTTGTATCTTTACTATATCAGAGATGTTTTTATTTTTCATATTTTAAGGATGATTTTAGATGTGGATTTATGTGCATTCATGCAAAATACAACATTCCATGTATTCTAACTTATTAATATCCTATGCCATTTTCTGCAGTTGTACGTATCCAGGACCAGATTAATCTGGATTTCTGAAAGATCTTATATGTCCTTACCGTTAATGAATAGCTTCAGTGTGATTTTTATTGCATATGGACAGAAGTTTAATGTTTAAGTGAACCAAAATTGATAATGGATATTTTAAAGTTTTATTCACACATCAAATGAATGTTAACAATAGTTCATTGGTATCGACTATTAAGACAGTCAATTTAATACATGTATAACCTCCTGGCTTTCAGTGTATATCTGATTGCAACATCTTATGTGGATTACCATTCTACAATCTTCATAAATGAGTTTACTGTTCTCTGGCTGAATAAGGCAGTCATCTCAGGTGGGACTAAAAAATTTAATGAAAGGTGCTTGACTCCAAAGGGAGAATCTAGAAATCTGTGTGAACCTTAGACAATGACAAATATTTCCCCAGAGCTCCGTGATTGCCTGATCCTTTGTTTCTGCAGAAAAAGGACACACCTAGTGATTAGTCATATGACTCCACTTCCATTATTGACCAGGTAGGAAGTCTTGAAGTGGAGAAACAACAGTGAATTCCTGGACCATCACCAATGTTAAAAATAAATGCATACATGTAATAAAATAGTGTGTGGTCTTTAGGCTACTTTAAAAGTTGGAGAAAACACTGATAAAATACTGCAGAGGTGCTCAACATTACTAATGTCGAAGAAATGTAAATCAAAACCACAGAGAAATATCATCTTACTCCTGTTACAATGGTTATTATATATAAAAAAAGCTAAAAAGCATTGATGAGTATCTAGAGAGAAGGGAACCCTTGTACACTGTTGATGGGAATGTAAATTGCTGCAGTCATTATGGAAAACAATATGGAGATTTCTTAAAAAAATAAAAGCATATCTGTCATATGATTCAACAATCCCACTTCTGGTTATATATTTAAAGGAAATTAAATAATTATCTTGAAGAGATAACTGTACTCCCGTATTCACTGCAGTGTTATTCTCAATAACCAAAATATAAAAATAAGCTATGTGCCTGTCAGTGGATGAATAGATAAAGGTAATGTGTGTGTGTGTGTGTGTGTGTGTGTGTGTGTGTGTATGAATGCATAACTGCTGGGATATTTCTCAGTGTTAAAAAAGAAAAATCTTGCCATTTGCAGTCATATGGATGAACCTGGAAGACTGTATGCTAAGTAAAATAAGGCAGGCACAGAAAGACAAATACATTAGTCCCCTTTTATCTACAAGGTATTCATTCCAAGACCCCTAGTGGATGCCTGAAACAATGGATAGTATATCAAACTATATATACATACACTATGCTTTTTCACATATATATATATATATATATATATATATATATACACACATACTAAGGTAAAGCTTAATTTATAAATTAGACACATAAGAGTTTAGCAGCAATAATAGAATGGTTATAATAACATCCTGTAATAATAGTTATATGAATGTAGTTTCTCTCTCTCAGAAGATCTTTCTGTACTGTATTCACTTTTCTTGTGATGATATGAGATGATAAGATGCTTATTTGATGAGGTAAAGTGAGGTGAATGACATAGGCAAAGTGAAATAATGTAGGTTACTGTTGGCCTTCTGGGGATGTGTCGGAAGGAGGATCATCTGCTTCTGAACCACAGTTGACCATGGGTAACTGAAACCATGGGAAGCAAAACCATGGAACAGAGAATACTACTGTATTCCAAGGTACATGTGGAATTTAAAAAATTGAAATCAAAGAACCAGAGTAGAAATGAGGAGATATTGGTCACAGAAAACAAAGTTTCAAATAAGTAAGATGAATAAATTTTGGAGGTTTAATATATAGCATGATTATAACTAATAATATTGTATACTTGAAAGTTGTAGAGAGAGCAAATCTTAAGGATTTCACCAATAAAAATTATGAAGAACATATGTGGTGTGAAGGATATGTTAACTAACTTGGTTGTGGTCTTCATTTAACAATGTATACAGGTACCAAAAGAATATACACCATATGCCTTGGATATATGCAATTTTCATTTGTTAATTACTCCTCAAGAAAGCTGGAAAAAAATACAGTTAAGTGCACAGGAAAAAAAAGAAATACATGATTGGGTAAATTATATTAATAAAATTGTCCCATCCCTACTTTTCTAAAATAAACTCTATTGATTTCTGATATGATTTTTAAATGTAGTGTTAGATTATATTTCTGTGGAAAACTTTTTAAACGTAAATATGTCACATCCTCTTTTGAGCTCTACTAGGAATCAGTAACTTTGATTTGGGAATGTAAATCTGACATCTAGACTGACTTCTCCTCCCCTTCCCAAAAAGAAATAAAGAAATAAAACCAACGACCATTGCTTCATATTGAGCACAATAGTCCTTTTTATTTTTTATTTTTCCTCTTTATCATTAATTCTCATTTTTTTTATTGTGTTCATAGAATAGACAGTACTTCAATTGTCTGCTGTGTTGACACCAAGAGAAATCCAAACCATAATCATCTGTCATTATTTCCCTGGTACTTATTTCACTGTGTCTGAAAAGCTTTACATCTGGCCCTGTATAGGCTGCATCTCACACACACACACACACACACACACACACACACACGCACACACTTCCAAGGAAGCCATTGTATCCATTACTGGCTTATATTGGGAAAATTCCACTGATTATATTTATTCAAAATGTCTAAAATCAAGAAAGTTACCAAACTTTTATTAAACTCTGCAAGACCTTAAATTTGCATACCAGAAGCACATAAGGAACCTGCAAAGAAGACTTCCATCAGCTTTGATAGCCAAATGGCCACAGGCACAGCCTTATTCCATGATCTTCCTTTTATCAATATTCAGGAACATGGTATCCTCTTAGTAAACATTTGGCATTTGTTCGACTGCTGTAGGCAAGTTCACGGTGCTTTGCATATAAATCATCATATTATTCCCTGTGTGCTCTTGGTAAAGTAGATAGAAATTATCAACACTATTTAACAAAGGGGTCACATATCTCTGTGTTCGTCAGCAACTTATGAGGAACAAAAAGTGAAAATTTTACTGTAAAATTAGGTAGAAATAATCACACAACTTTATAATCTTTTGTTTTATGTCTGTAGCAATTAAGAAGTAAAAGTTAATAGAGAAAAATAATACCTTTAAATTTATATATCACAGCAGGTAAGGTAGGTTTTTTTTTTGTTTTACTAAATAACCAAATATATTTTCTTTATACTAGACAAAGTTGTAAAATATTCATACAGAAAACACAAATGTTCTACAAATACTTTCATTTGTACATGGACATACTTTTTTTTTCCTATCAAGTAGCCAGATCATTAGTGCTCAAGTCCAAGGAACAACTCAAGGCTATGTGATCACAACAATTCATTAAATAAATATTTATTAAATAATTACTTTTTTTCCCACTGCTGTTGGCTCTGAAAATAAGTTGTTGTCCCTATCTTCTAAGTGTTCTCTTTCCTCTTTGTGAGAATGCTAACATTTACTTTTAATAAGAATTGCTCTCTAAGTTGATAAATGAATGACCCACAAAAGTTTATCTGTTTGCTTATGATTCCAAGAAGGGTAGTTGGTGGCAGAGGAATGAGTATAATTGAACATGGTGAAACTGAGGCACCTGTGCAATACCCAAGTGGTCTCTAAGAGACAATTGAATGTGTTTGTCTTTGGTATCAATTTAAACAAAGTGAATAAGGATCAGTTTTAAAGCCAGCCACTTGAGACACAGTTCTATCCTCTAATTCTCATATATGGTTGTAAGATACAGTTCTTTTATAAGAATACAAACTTTTAAGTTAATGATAAGACGGTAAGGCAGAAGCTGTTTTTATTATAGTAACTTTTAGAGGGTAAGCAATTGTGTGTATTCTTCTGGAGAGCAATAGAATGAAGCAGTTAAGTTACTGGGTAATACAAATCAGCCTCCAAAGCAAACGGGCTTCTACCTCAGCTTAAATGAGCTTACCATTTGTTAAGCCCAACCAGTTATGAAATATCATGTGCAGGTAAATAGAAAAGTGCTTGACAGCTTTATATGGTTCAAAACCAAGCACACAACCAATATTGTGTAGTGGTCAAGAACAAACATATAATATTTTTAGACTATCTTAAATATTAAACACATTTGCTTCAAGTCTACTAATAATTTTAAAAGATGAAAAAAACTGAATACCATACATAGAAGCAAGGGGTAAACTCAAATGTCATTTGTAACATAATTGAGACTAGATATTGAAACAGCTTATACATATTAAAACATTAAAAAGAATATTATGGTGACCAACAACTAATATTGCTAACCTAAAATAAATGCATGCCTGCTTCTATATGATAGTAACCCAAAGCTCTGTAATCTCAACAGAATCACTTAATTCATGACAACATAGAAAGAAATCCCTAGGTACAGGCTGAAGAATTTTTTCCTTAATGAAGCTTTGAAAGTCTTTCGTTTGAAAAGAAATAGAGAATCCCTGCTTATCAAGTTTACAGATAAAATTTTGCTGAAGCATATACTAAAAGATATTTAGACACTTAGCCAGTACCCCCCCCCCAAAAAAAAAGAAACAAGGGAAGAAAGGAGGAAAGAAAGAAAGAAGAGAAAAGAAAAGAAAGGAAAAGAAAAAAGAAATTTGATAGGCTAGAATGTTGTGCTAAAGCTTATGAAATGAAACGTACTCTTATGTCCTACTAGTGGAAATCATTCGAGTGAGTACTCATCTCCCAAAATATTCTTCCCTTGAGAACCTTCTACTAACCAGATTGGACCCTAGTAGCGATGTGATCCCAATTTGGCCTGCATTTCTGGCCACAGTGGTTTAAAAACAGAGCTGGACACTGAATTTCTACATGTGACAATGAACAAAATTAAGGTGCAATCAAGAGCTGAGGGTTGAACAATTTCTAGAGAATAAGTGAATGGAAAATCAAAGAGGGCACTTTTCCACACAGAAGAGAACATGTATTTGGAAATAAAAGAAAAGTAAATATACAGTCTTATTTCTTGATTTTTTTCCAATGACAATTCGCACTTACCAGTTTACATGGGATATTGATAGGCTGGCGGAGATAGCTTTTCAATGAAACCAATTTTGATAAAGCTCATACAATTTTCTCTAAAGAACTGGAACAAGGTACCTTTTAGGCCTGACATAACCTTTTAGCACACCTCACAGATGTGGAGGACATGAAGACATGAGATAAGCATAACACTTAACAGACTAATTCCAAATGTGTGATATATGTAATAGATTTTATTTGATTCCATACTATCTAAGCTTCCATAAGGGACGTTGTCTTACAACTTGTATAACTTTTCACATGGAGGGAATGCATCAACCCATGTACTGTAACTCTGTGGTCATGCTGCTAGTTGATTGCTCAGTGTATTCTAATGCATTCTGATTTTTATGCATCCGTCAGTTACAAACATCCTTACCCTATAGCATTCCAGAGTATTATCAACTTTGGAAAACTAGCAAAATTGAATCTTTGAGCCTACAAGATCATAAGAAAGGGTGAATTCATATTTAGAACAAATGGGACACTATAGGTTCTGGAAAGCTTCTCAAGATTACACCTCCTCATTTCATGCGTTATCTTTAAACTTTTCTGATAGGCTAGTGAGCAGAGGGTTAACATCTGGCCTGGACTGATACTGGCCTGCTGGTAAATGATCTCAGTGTTTGTCTTCTTGAAAATTACATGTAAAGCTACTGTGAAACCTTGTCTCTTTTACCGTATAAACCTCTAATCTGTAAAATTTACTTGGATTAAGCAAATTGAATTTGCATGCAAACTGTGGATCTGCATAATCTGGTGAGAAGCTGAGACTGTAGCCTCTCTGTACAAGATGACCTACTTCTATGTTGGTCTTTTTGTGTCTGTGACAGCCCTACATATCCATGTGTTAAGGAGTAAAAGAAGTTCAGTACCATAACTTCATAACTTCTGGGCCTCCCTGTGAGATTGAATACTATCTGCTACTTCTTTTGCCCTTTCTCTTCCATAAAACTGAGTAAATTCAGTACAAGGTTGAAGCTTACTTCTATCTTGTGAGTCTGATTGTGTATTCTGACCCTTAGTAATTGCTGAATAAGTTCAGAGCTTATTCAAAGTTTACAATAATATGGACTAACAGTACAATAGAATTTAAAAATTCAAAACCAGGAAAAAAACTTAAGATTCATAAAGCTTTATGATTAAAACCAAACAGAGCCTTACTAAACATATTTCCTTTTCTCAGCTCTGAGTTTCTGGCACTATATTATGTTGTTAGGGCTATCATGATGAAATACTGCAGACTAAGTGGCTTCACAACAGAAATACATTTTATCACAGTTCTGGAGGCTAGAAATCCAAGATCAAGGAATCAGAAATCAGATTTGATTTCTTTGTAGGCCTCTCATTTTGGCTTTCAGATGGCTGCTTCTTGCTGTGTCTTCACATGGTCTTTCCTTTTTGTGCAGGTCTTTGTGTGTGTACCTAAATTGTCTCTTTTTGTAAGAACATCTGACAGATTGGATTAGGGCTCACTCATTCTTCATTTTATCTTAATCACTTCACTGAAAATCCTATCTCCAAGCACAGTTACCATCTGAGGTTTAGGGTGTTAAGAATTTCAACATATGCACTTGTAGGGGGACACAATTGAGCCTGTAACACACTCTGTGTATTCAAGTCTAGAATGGGTGACCATTTGGTAAGAATCTAATAGAGACAGGTGATAGGACATTAGCTATAGTAGATTTAAAAGTATTTTTTTTCAAAGAAACTTTAAAAAGATTCTATAGTTTAAGAAGAATAAAGTATTAGATCAAACTATATGAAATTGTAATTTTTATAGCTCAAAATTCTCTAATTACATTTGTTACTTTATAATTCAAGTATAATTAAAATACAATGTTATATTAATTTCAGGGATATACTGTAATGACTCAACAATTCTGTATATTCTTCAGTGTTCATTAAGTGTACACTTAATCCCCTTTATTGATTTCACCCATCCTTCCCCCCTCACCTCTCCTCTGATAATCACCAGTTTGTTCTTTGTTTATAAGATTCTGGTTTTTTGGTTTGTCTCTTTTTTCCACCTTTACTTGTTTGTTTTGCTTCTTAAATTCCACATATGAGTGAAATCATGTGGTATTTGCTTTTCTCTGAATGACTTATTTTACTCAGCATTATACTCTCTAGATCCATCCATGTTGTTGGAAATGGTAAGAATTTGTTCATTTTTTTATGGCTGAGTAATTTCCTTTATATGTTTGTGTGTATGTATGTATGATATGTAAATATTATATACAAATATATAAATACCACATTATTTTAATTCATTCTTCTATGGTTGGACACTTGGGTGTGTCCATATCTTTGCTATTGTAAACAATGCAGCAGTGAACATAGGGTTACATATATATCTTTTCAAATTAGTGTTTTCATTTTCTTTGGGTAAATATCCAGTAGGGGAATTACTGGATTATATTGCAGTTCTGTTTTGCATGTTTTGAGGAACGTACATGCAAAACTAGGCCACTTTCTTACAGCATACACAAAAGTAAACTGAAAATGGATTAAAGACCTAAATATAGGGGCTCCTGGGTGGCTCAGTTGGTTGAGCGTCCGGCTTCAGCTCAGGTCATGATCTTGTGGTTCATGGGTTTGAGCCCTGCATCGTGCTCTGTGCTGACAGCTAGCGCAGAGCCTGGAGCCTGTCTTCGGATTCTGTGTCTCCCTCTCTCTCTGACCCTCCCCTGCTCATGCTGTCTCTCTCTCTTTCACTCTCTCTCTCTCAGAAATAAATACATTAAAGAAATTAAAAACAAATAAATAAAGACCTAAATATAAGACCTGTACCCATAAAATTCAAGAAGAAAAATAGGCATTAATTACTTTGACATCAACCATGGAAACATGTTTTCTATGGAAACAAAAGCAAAATTCAATTATTGGGACTATGCCAAAATATAAAGTTTTTGCACAGGAAGAAAATCATCAACAAAACAAGAAGGTAAACTACTGAATGGGAGAAGATATTTGCAAATGGTACACTTGATATCATGTTAATGTAAAAATATATATAAAGAACTTCTACAACTCAACACACACACACACACACACACACACACACACACACACGCAGTTAAAAATGGGCAGAGGACCCAAATGGACATTTTTGTGTCAATTTTTGTGTCCATTTTGTGATGCTCAACATCACTCATCAATAGGGACATGCAAATTAAAACCACAATGAGATACTACTTTATACCTGTGAGGATGGCTAAAAGCAAAAACAGAAGAAATAACAAGTATTGGTGAAGACATACTTTTGTTACTTTTGTGACTGCTAGACCACAATGCAGAATAAAATCCCACCATAAATATTATAATGTTAATAAGAGAGGAGTTATTCTAACCAAAATTGTACATTGAATTGACTGTATTTAACTTCACACCTAGCTTTGTCTGATTAGGCCCACCTAAGTGAAGTAGATGATGACCATATTGTGTGACAAAAGACTCCCTTATTAAGAATGTCTCTACCTGTCCAATTTGGGGTTATATGTTGTGTTACATGATAAAGTAGCATTTTCCCCCAGGTTTGACAGTAGCAAGGATTTGCTGAATTTACCCTTTTCACTCTATTTATACAGTAATAACTGTTCCTTTGTGACATTTTATTCATAAAGTTTTTATGCATTTTATTTAATTATCTCTAATACAACTCTGTAAGGAAGATACTTTTAGTTCCACTTTAACAGTTATAAGAATCAAGGGTTGGAAGATAAGGAAATATGTGACAGAGTCAAAATTTGATCTCCTGTATCTGGGTCTTCAAACCCCAGGATCTTTACCAAACATTCTCTTGTCTCTCATGAAAGAAAGACAAGGCATTAACCACAGAAACAATATTTTGAGAGGTAACAGTATTGTGCATATTGGTAGGTAGTCAGACTATGAAATTGTTCTTCAAGCAAAGAACATTATTTTGCCTATGATTGTTACTTATGCCAGTATAAAACATATTTTATTACGTGGAGGTAATTTTTCTTTAGAAAATGTAACTTTAGACTTTTCCTGACCCTTCTATCTTTGGACCTTTCAGTGTATAATAAGCCCTTAGTAAACGTTTACTTCATTACAATAGTGCAATTAAAATCTATTATGTTCAGTTTTCAAATAATTTTGTGGAAGGAATAGGTGATTAATTTATGAAAAGAGAATCAGTTCCTGATTCAAAAGAAAATTCCAAATTAGAAGCTACATTAATGGAGACAGTTACTTTAGTGATTCTGAAGTTGCTTTTATAATACTTTCTATAGACACCATTGGTTGAAAGGTGATGGCACTAAGCCATTTCATACATAAGGTTAACTTGGCATGAATATAGTGAAGATTTTTTCCTTTTATAAAACAAGAAAGGATTATGCAGATAGTGAATGTTTTTCAATATAAAATAAAATATTTGTATATTATCTTCAAATTTATATTATTTTCATTTGGGATTAGGAAACATAATTATTTAATTTTAAAATGTCATGTTTTTCATATAGTATTTTTAAATCTTTATAACATTTATTACGAGGAAATTTTTATAAAGAATTGTGAATTTTTAACTGAAATTTAATATTCAAAAATTTATTAGTATAATTAAGAACATAGAATGCCTCAAAAAACATGAGTCATAAAGCAGTCAATCATAAAGTAAGAAAAAATGAATTTGGTGCCAAATCATTGTGTTTTTGTTTCTGACATAGCTGCTTACTGATCTGTGAGAAGTTGTCCGCCTTGATTAAATACTTATATTTTAATAAGAAAAATCTGTCATTAAAATATAATGTTTACAATGATGTCAATGAATATAACAGCATAAGAAACTCCAAAACTCCATCACTCCAGAAGTGCAATGAATAAGCTTGTGAAAAAATGTCAGAAAAAACTTTTTAGAAACTTTGGAATATAATAAAAAAATCTTAGAAAAATCAGCATACACTTGATGAGAAAGAAAAACTACGAAATGTTGCTAAGAGAGTTCTATGGCACTTTTTCTTACTCTGTTAACTTTCTGCCTCAGCAGCAGCTTTGATGAATGCGACCTTCCTTTCTGGTGGAGGTTGCTGGTACCAGAGGGAGAAATAGGAATCTTATTCTCAAAGACTCGTAACTGCGTATTTTGACTCTGTTGGCTCCCTGAAGTAAACATGTTAAAGGTTTCAATTTTGTTTCACATGTCTCAGAACTTTCCCACGGTTGAGGCACCTTCTCAGGCATCATTGAATTAAAACACAGAGTAGAACTTGAGACCAACAATAAACAGAAATAGAATCCTGGGAAAGAAGAACCTAGGGAAGGAGTGGTACTTAGAGAAATAATAGTTTTAAAAACTCCTGTCAGGGAATCTGGAGGCAAGATGCACACCAAGGATGGGTGCATGCTCTGGAAAGCCCAAAGAACAGCCTGAGTTATCACCTGTGGCCACTCTTCAGGTTCCACCTATGAAAGAAATGAAGGCTAAGAGAAGCAAACTGCTTGGCAAAGCACTGAAGTAATGTCCCAACACAGAGCCAATTTGAAGAATGCAAGAATGTTTATTTTTGCAGGGGGAATTGGGATGAGGTGTTCCAAATGTGTAAGGAGATCTATATCGATTCACTAGTTGACCACTAGGGTTTTTGAACAAAGACATCTGTAGCCACACATGACGAAGAATATGAACTTTTCAAAATTAGTTCAACAACAAAATAAACTACACAAATACAAAAACTAGAAAAAAATCATATAGAACAGGGAAAATATGGTTTTAAGGATTATTACATCATAATTTCAGAATGTCCAGTTTACAACAAAAACAAGGTATGAAAAGAGATTGTAGCCCATTTATAGGAAAAAAAGAATTACTAAAAATTGTCCTTGAGGAGGACCATATGTTGAATTTACTAGATAAACATTTCAAATAAATTCTCTTAAATATGATTAAAGAGCTAAAGGAAAACTAGGAGAATATTGTTTCACTGAATATAAAGTATCAATAAAGAGATTGGAATTATAAAAAAATTCTGTCATAGAGATGTGAAATAATATAAAAAATTTCAGAAGAGGGGTTCAGATTTGAGGAAGAGGAAGAATCAATGTACATGAAAAAAGATCAACTGAAATTCTCCAGTCTGAAGGGTAGAGAGAAAAATTAAATAATGAAGAAAAATGACCAGAACCTGAAAACCTGTGGACACAACCATGAATACCAATGCATGCATAATGAGAGTCCCAGAAAGAGAAGAAAGAGATGCATAAAAATATTTGAGAAGTAATAAAAAACTTCTCAAATTTGATGAAATGTATGAATCTGTACACTCAAGAAGCTAAACAAAACCCAAGTGGGATAAACTCAAAGAAATATGCAACTTCATATTTTATAATTAAATTATTGAATTCCAAAGACAGAGAGAGAATCTTGAAAGGAGCAAGAGAGAAGGAACTTGTCTGTACAAGGAATCCTCAAGATTAACAGCCACCTTCTTTTCATAAAACAATTAGGCCAAAGGCAGTGGTAACATATATAAAATATGTAAAATGCTGAAACAAACCTGTCAGTGAAGAATTTTATATCTGAGTAAGTTTGTGTTCAAAGTATGTGTTCATAAGGTAAGACATGTCTAGATAGACAAAACAAAAGGAGTCCATTGTTAGTAGACCTGCCTTGTGAGAAATGCTAACAGTAGTCCTTCAGTTTGAAATAAAAGAACACTGGTCTGTAACTCAAAGCCATAAAATGAGAAAACACCATTAAAGGTAATTACACAGGTAAATGTTAATCCATATTATGTCTTCGGATATTACCTCCTTTTTTTCC
This sequence comes from Cryptoprocta ferox, assembly GCA_028646485.1. Classification (NCBI taxonomy): domain Eukaryota; kingdom Metazoa; phylum Chordata; class Mammalia; order Carnivora; family Eupleridae; genus Cryptoprocta; species Cryptoprocta ferox. The sequence goes on from CM053576.1 coordinate 92,369,948, forward strand.
TACATGATTAAGGAAACAAATACATAAGACAATAATTATAAATCTATTAGGACACTCACTGTAAGATGACATAATTTATGACAATATAAGGCAGTGCTAAATAAAGCAAGTGTTTGTGTACTCTTGTAATTAAGTTGGTATTATTTCAAACAAATTATATAAATTATTAATTGTGATCCTCCAGCTTACCAAGAATATAAATAAGAATATATACAATAAATGAAATGAGAAAAGAAAATTGTACAGTAAAAAAAAAATTAGAGACAAAAGACAATAATGGGGGGATTGAAGGACAAAAATTATATGAGATGAAAATAAATTGCAAAATGGCAGAAGCAAGTTGTCTTTATCAGTAATCACTTTAAATGTAAATGGATTAAACTCTTTAATTAAAAGACACAGATAGGCAGAATGGATTTTAAAAAATGATCCACTTTGTGTTGTCTACAGGAATTTTACTTTATTTCTAAAGACACAAGAGGTTGAAAGTAAAAGAGTAGAATGATATTCCATGCAAATATTAACCAAAAGCAAGGTGCAGTGGCTATACAAATGTCAGACAAAACAGAATTTAAGTCAATTTTTGTTATGAGAAACAAAGAGCAGCATATTGATAAAAGTGCCAGTCTGTCACCAAGCTATAACAATTATAAAAATATACATACCTAACAACAAAGTCCCAAAATGTATGAAATAAAAACCTAGCAGACTTAGAGAAATAGATAATTTTACAGTAAAGTTGGAGACTTCAGTACTGTATCATCAATAGTACAAAGAACAACTGGGCAGAAAATCAACACAGAAATAGAGAAGGTGAACAACATTATAAATCAGCTGGAACTAACAGACCTCTAATGCTCTACTTAACAAGAGCATAATGCATGTTCTTCCCAAGTTCACATGGAATCTGTTCCAGGATACACCATATGTTAGATCATAAAACAAGTTCATAATTCACCTTGTGAAAGTGACATTTTATTAATTCTGCTGTAACTTGTCATTGGTTGAAATGGTTATTTCCACATTAGAGATGAGCTGTAGTACCATCTTCCATGAAAAGAATGAATTCCTCTAGAAATATTGTTCTGTAACATTAGTGACCCATCTCTTAGTTCTTTATGCCGTAAATAATTTTATCCAAGCAACTGACTTATAATTTATTTTCAAGTACAATCTCTGAAAATTCCAGTTATGCAATGCTAGTAGGTAGATTCCAGATAACACCATATTTAGTTTTCCTTCATGGAGGTTTGTTTGTTTGTTTTTGTATTTTTTCCCTATTTGCACTGAATCATGGGTCATCAGCACTAAATGCCATTCACTAGAATTACATGTTAGTTCCAATTCCTCAGTTTTGAGGGTTTTGTTGATATTCTTTTATTGCAGTCCTCTTACATATTTTCTTCTACTTTATATTTTTCATTTAAATAAGTGAATGTTTTAGTGTTAAATAACAAATAAGACAATTGCTTGATCTTTTCGGACGTAATGCTGTTCATTCTTTTTCTCATTCAAAAAAAATGCATTATTATAATTATAATAATTATAATTATTACCAAATCATTCCCCATTAACTATTCTCCATCTCTGATTAATAACATTGGACCTTAGGTACATCATTTGCATGATTAAAGGCTAGTGATATTGTATTTCTTAGGAAGATGTTTCATAATGTTTTCATACATACAATTTTATATAGAATAACATGAAAAAGTATCTTGTGAAACAGCAGGTTAACTAGATGGATTATTATTTATTTCTAGAAGAATAACTTTTAACTAAGAACAATTTCATTTTTCAAAGCACATTTGACAATATCTGGGCACATTTTTGGTTTCACAGTCGGGCTGCTACTGGCATATTTACTTTTTGTTTTTAAACGGAAACACAGCCTGGAGTACCAATATGTACTCCATGAAAATGGAATTATTTGGGCTAGTTGGTCATAGCCTTGTAAAGAAAAGTGTTGAGAATATTGAAATAAGTAAGTCTAGAGAAGAATGGATTAATTTATTGTGCATACTAAAACCTTGCAGATGTTTTGTCCTTCATCTCATGTTAATGCCTAATATATCCTTTACCTCGTGGTCAAACTAGACATGGTTGGAGGAATGGATGTTATACATGAGCACAAAGAATGACTGAATCTTATATAACAAAAACATACCCTGGGTTGAATATAGTCCCTAACGTTAGTTAATTAACCATCTACAGGAAAACAGTTTGATAGCATCAAATCTCCTTCTTTCATAGGGTCATTCATAATAATGGAAATGGTTTTACTTTTCCAAACCACATTGCAAGAGCTAGTGCAATCATCCAAGGGCAATGACTGTCTTTTGACAGGACGTTTCAAGTGATTTGCCTCAGACTGAAGGAACTATTTTACAAAAACGTGGCTGAATAATAGGTTTATAACTTTGTGATCCACTGGTTTTGTGACTTATTCTGTCATCCAGAAACAGTGAGTCTTAAGGAAGAGAAAAATGAACTGTTAAAAGCTCATCTAAGGAGCACCTGGGTGGCTCAGTCAGCTACGCATCCAACTTCAGCTCAGGTCATGTTCTCACGGTCTGTGGGTTCAAGCCCCATGTCAGGCTCTGTGCTGATGGCTCAGAGCCTGGAGCCTGCTTTAGATTCTGCATCTCCTTCTCTCTCTGCTGCTCTTCCACTTGCTCACTCTCTCTCTCTCAAAAGTAAATAAACATTTTAAAAATTTTAAAAAAGCTCATCTAAGTGCAATCCAAAGAATTAGCTTGCATATTGCTTCTCTATAAGGTATTAAATAATGGCCAGTATGTAATGTTATGTACTCAGTAGCTGGAATTTGTTGTTCCCTACTAATGAATGGAAATAGGATTGTCTCTTACCAACACTACCAGCCAAACCTGGGGAATTAAGGAAAATAAAAGAGAAATTAATAATTTTATAGAGAAGAAACTTGGAAGACACCTTGTAATTAAGGTTAACAAAGTCAACATCACCGATAATGGGACAAATCAAATCTGTTATGACACCTGATTGGATGCAGTGAGAATACACTGTCACTTCTCAGATATCCTTGTCAAGAAAATGTACAACATAGTATAATCATGATGAATTATAAGAAAAACACAAATTGAGAGGCAGTATCCATAGTAATTGAATTAGAGTCTTCAGCTGCAGCATGCAAAGGAGGAATGAAGAACTATTTTAGACTGAAGGAGACTAAAGAGACATGCTACAAATGTAAACTGAATGCTTTTGCTCCAGTGTATATGATTGAGACAACATGTAAAACTTGAATGGGAACTGTAGATTGTTTGATTTTAATGCATCACTGCAATTTTAGTGCTTTTGATAGTTATATTGATAGGAAAAATTCTTTGTAGGAATCACAAAGTAAATTATTCATATGTAAGGACACTATGTTAACAGCAGCTGACATATATGATTCAGGAAAAGGAAAATGAAACTACTCTTGAAAATGAATAGCCTAAGTGTTTATATTTTTAAGAGTGGTAAGAAAAATAATCTAAAGAATATATGATAAAAGAAAATAAAGATTAAAACAAATTAACAAAGGAGTAGATAAACTTGTAGACTTAAAAGAGCCAAATACAAATTATTTCAGAAATCTCTACACAATAGGCAAATAAGAAAGAAAAAAAGACAATAAATATCAGAAATACAAAAGATACTTCAAAATAAGTACTCTAGATAGTATCAAGATTTTATTGGGACATTATGGAAACTTTTATACCAACATTGAATTATTTGATGAAATGGATATTTTCTTATACTCAACAAAAAACAAAACCAGAATAATTCTACAAGCTTAAAGATAATAAATTAACTTTTAAGAAAATCCCTTCCCCAAAGCAAATTAACACAGACAGACACACACTGAAACATAAACAAAAGCAGACTTTATGCATGGTTGGTTTCAGTAGCAAATTACATCAAAATTTCAGTTTGTCTTTATATAAGTTCAACCTTACACAAAATTTGGTAGAGTATAGAAAAGGAAGAAATGTTACTCAATTTATTCTGTGAGGCTGTAAAACTTTGATACAAAAATCTTAAATGGACATTAAGAGAAAGGAAAATTGGGGTGCCTGGTTTGTGAGTTGAGCCCCATGTCTGCCTTCGTGCTGACAGTGCAGAACCTGCTTGGGACGTATATAGTTTTATATGTATGTATATATGTGTATATATATGTATATTTTTCTTAAATCTCTTTATATCTTCAAATCTGTTAATCATTTTTTATGCAAGAAAAGGTGAAGGCACCAGAAATACAAATTACGTTATTTATAAAAACTTCAAAAAATAGAGGCTTCTGGCTGGCTCAATTGGTAGAATATGCAACTCTGATCTCGGGTATGTAAGTGGGAGCACCATGTTGGGTGTAGATCTTTCTTAAAATCAAAATTTTAAAAATTTCAAGGACAGTTTTAAACATTTACCTCATATAGTACTGTGTAACAAAGTACTCCAAACTCAATGGTATAAAAAAAAACAGGGTTTTTTTTCTTATAAATGCTATGCCAATAATTCAGAAAGAGTGTGGGAGAATGAATTTGTTTTTCTACTTCACTAACTCTGAAGCCTCAGCCGAGATTTGAAGAGTTGTGGGTGATTTGGATGATTGCATCTGTAATCACCTAGAAGATTATTCACTGAATTTTTAATGTCTGTGCTGGGATGAGTCTAGAATAAGTTGACCAACTAGTCTAGTTTGCCTGGAACTGCATCCTGAGATGCAGGATTTAATTTTCAAAACCAGAACTCTCTTGGGCAGTTGGTCAGCATACTCTAAGACTGAGCTCAGTTGTAGCAATTGATTGGAACGCCTCATTTGTCCTCTTCATCTGCCTTAGGCTTCTCAATATATTGTGCTGGATTTTGAGAGAAAGTCTTCCAACAGAGTGTATTTGGAGACAAATGTTTAAAATGACCAATGCAGAAGCGACAAGATTTCTCACAAACCCTGGGAATTCACAGAGCACATTTGATTACCTATGAGCTATGTAGGCAGGTCCATATTTACAGTAAAGGAATTAGCTTTTACTTTTTGATAATGGAGTGGTAAAAAATGCATTGTAGAAAAACATCTAGGAGAAGAAATAGTGTTGCAGTAATCTTTGAGAAAGGAAATCTGCTACAAAATAAATGATATTGCTGTGTGATGTATATATAGGAAAGCAAAAAAAATTATCATTGTAAAATTCAGGCTAGCAATCAGAAATGAAAAAATAAGTAAAAGCCATTCAAATTGGTAAGGAAGAAGTAAAACCATCACTGTTTGCAGTAGACATGATACTATATATATAGAAAACCATAAAGACTTCACCAAAAAGCTGATATAACTGATAAATGAATTCAGAAAAGTTTCAGGATACAAAATTCAATATACAGAAATGTGTTGGATTTCTATACACTAATAACAAAGCAGCAGAAAGAGAAATTAAGAAAACTTCCATTTATTATTGTACCAAAAAGAATAAAATACTTAGAAATAAATTTAACCAAAGGGTTGAAAGACCTGTACTCTGAAAATAATAAAACATTGATGAAAGAAATTGAAGGTGACAGAAAAAAATGAAAAGATATCCCATGCTCATCAATTGGAAGAACAAATATTGTTGCCCATCATACCCAACGATCTACAGATATAATGCAAAACAGCATTTTTCAAAGAACTAGAACAAATGATTCTAACATTTGTATGCAGCCACGAAAGATGCTGAATAGCCAAAGCAGTCTTAAAAAAGAACAAGACTGGGGATATCTTAAGTCCCACATTTCAAGATATATAACAAAGCTGTAGTAATTAAAACACCATGATACTGGCACAAAAATAGACATATAGATTAATAGAACAGAAGAGAAAGCCCAGAGATAAACTTATGATAATATTGTCACTTAATCTTTGATAAAGTAGGCAATAAAATGTGATAGGAAAGAGCTTCTTCAATAAATAGTTCTGGGAAAACTGGAAGGTTACATGCAAACGAAGGAAAACAGGACCACTTTCTTATACCATGCACAAAAATAAACTCCAAATGGATTAAGGACCTAACTGGTAAAATTAAAGCCATAAAAATCCTAGAAGAGAGCATAAGCAGTAATTTCTCTGACATCAATCATAGCAACATCTTTATAGATAATGTCTCCTGAGGGAAGGGAAACAAAAGTAAACAAACTATTGGTACTACATCCAAATAAAAATCTTTGTCACAGCAAAGGCAACAGTCAATAAAATTAAAAGACAACCTGTTGACTGAGAGAAGATATTTCTGAATGACATATCAGATAAAGGGTTTGTGTCCAAAATATATAAAGAACACAACACCAAAAACCAAATAATCCAACTAAAAATGGACAAAAGACATGAACAGATATTTTTCCAAAGAGGACTTACAGATGGGAACAGACACATGAAAAGATGTTCAGCATCACTTAATCATCAGAGAAGTGCAAATCAAAACCACAATGAGATACCTCCTCACACCTGTCAGAAGGGCTAAATTCAAAACCATAAGACACAAATATTCCCCAGGGTGTGGGAAAAAAAGAACCTCATGCACTGTAGTGCAAACTTTTGCAGCCACCTTGGCAAATAGTTGGTATTAGCCCAAAGGCCAAGAAGTTATCACTGTACCAAACAGTATTGAGATTCCTAAAAAAAAAAAGAAATGGAACTACCACATGATCCAGCAATTCTACTACTAGGTATTTACCCAAAGTATTTGAAAACACTAATTTGAAAAGATATATGTACTCACGTTTATTGCAGCATTATTTATAATAGAAAAATTATGGAAGCAACCCAAGGGTCCACACACACACACACACACACACACACACACACACACACACACATAATGGAATAGTCCTCAGCCTCAAGAAAGAATGGAATCTTTCCATTTGCAAAAACATGGATTGATCTTGAGAGTGTAATGCTAAGTAAAATAAGTCAGTCAGAGAAAGACAAATACCTTATGATTTCACTGTTACATGGAATTTAAGAAAAAAATGATCAGAAAAAAGAGACAAACAAAAATAGACTCTTAACTGTAGAGAACAAACTGATGGTTACCAAGGGGAGATGGGTTGGGGATGGGTAAAATAGATGAAGGGGATTAAGAGTACACTTAAAATGATGAGCCCTGAGTAAAGTATGGAATTGTTGAATCACTATGCTATATATGTAAAACTAATGTAACACTGTATGTTAATTATATTGTAATTTAAAAACAAAACAAGTTTATTTATTTTTATCTTATTTCTATTTTTATTTTTTTTGAGAGAGTGTGTGTGCAGTGATGGAGGGGCAGAGGGAGATGGAGGGGCAGAATACCAAGCAAGCTCCAAGCTCATCACAGAGCCCCACGTAGGGCTTGATATCAGGATCATGAGACCAATACCTGAGCCAAAATCAAGAGTCAGACACTCAACCTACTGAGCCACCCAGGTGCTCCAAAGTAAACCATTTTTTAAAAAAATTTCTGGCTAGTAGTTTTTAATGACAGATTAGGAGTAGGTTGCAACAGCCAAGAGATGCTCATTGACACTTATGGAATTCTGGCATTTTTTTTTTTATCTGAGCGGTTATTTAGATAGATATAAGATTTCAAATTATTTGTTAAGATATGTTTAATTTAAATGTACTTTTCTCAGTGTACATTATTTTAAAAAATAAAAGAATTAAAATTAGAATGGACAACTGTTCTGAGATTTATTCTCTGATGTGTATTCTCTGTCTGCTGAGAACTTTCTCTTTAAGAGCACCAAGTGAGAACTTATTATCAGAGAATTTTCAGCTTTGATTATTTCATTTTCTAAATCTTTCAAGTTTGGGGAGTAAAGCCTTTGGAGAAGGCTAACTTAGTGAAATAAATAACAACAAAACCACTCTATTTAAATGATGGCTGTCTCTCAGAAAAATGAAAAGAATAATAAACCCGATGATGTCACAGACATTTGTGGAAAAGTCAGAAGCTTTATTAACAATGTGAATTCCAGAAATAGCAAGCAAATTAGTAAAATGTAGCCCCAAACAAAGATACATCATTAAGAAATAAATGTTTGTTAAAAGAAAATTAACTTGTGGGCAAAACTTTCTGTATTTTTACAAGATAAGGATCAGTGAAGAAGATGCTTAGCAAACAAGACTAGTTTTGAGCATTAAGCCAAGAAAAGCTACAGGTTATTAATTTTGTAGGGCTGTTATAAGAAATAACCACTACCTGAGTGGTATAAAACACCAACAATTTATCATTTACAAGACTGGAAAAAACTCTGAAATCAGGTTAGCAGGGTCATGTTGTCTCTTAGCTTTTGTTGGTTGACAGCAATCTTTGGTGTTACCTGATTTGGGCCTGTGTTACTCCAGTCTCCATCTACCTTCATGATCACATGGCCTCTTTGTGTGTCTGTGTCTTCATATGACATTCTCCTGTGTTTTTATGTTTGTCTCTGTGTCTCTCCCCCATTTTTATGACACCTCTCATACTGGATTCAGGGTACACCCTACTCCAGTGTAACCTCATCTTAATTACACCTGCAAAGATGCTATTTCCAAATAAGGTTACATTCACAGGTACAAAGGGTTAGGATTTCCACATATATTTTGGTAAGATAAAATTCAATGCCCAAAAAGTGGGGTTGATTTTATAGCATTGACTTTAACTATGGAAAATGAACTTTCATACTTAGAAATTTCTGTTAGTTGCTGTTCTTTATTTGAGCAAGCAATTTATACCATATTTATAATGTTAATTTTTTCTAATATTCACATAGCAGAATTATATATAAATATCATTAATACAGAATTTTGATCTTGATTTTACCTCTAATTGACCATAAAAATCTTTGGAAACTCATTTTTTTGGGGGCATAACTTAGTAGCCTAACAAGAAGGAGATAGATGAGAAGAGGGAAATTTTAGTACTGACATCCAAAGCTTTGGTGATTGAATGAGAAAATAAACTAGAAAATGTAAATACGTGGTATAGTTGAAACTATTTGAAGCCAAAGGTAAAATTGTCAGTGTCCATTATCTTTAAATATTTTACTTGTTATCTCTTAAAAGATCCAGTTTAGGGACATGACCACTTAAGGGGACTTGCTGGTTCCTATTCTTCCAATGACCCAAATACTCAAATTACACTCTCAGGAAAGCCTGCAAGACAAAAACTGAGCCAAAAACCTATACTTACCAATATTTTCTTCCTATGTAGTTTGCCTTAGACACACTGAATGATTTAATTTTTCAGTGTATTAAAATTAGCTTCTGTTTGATAAGAAAGGGAGTGATTCTAGTTCCTTGTCAGAGAGCGAGAGTCCAAAAGGAAGTGTTGATTGTCTTCCTGAGCTTAATTATCAAAGTTCTTCCAGTATAGTTCGCCCCAGTGGCACCAGTAACAGCAGTGCTGATAAAATATCAGGAGAAGGCATAGAAAGCACATCTGAGCTGCTCTTAATGTCATCCTTTGAGGGTCCAAATGAAACAGGAAACAGTCAAAGTAGATGCTTCAGGAAAAGACATAAAAGTGACAACGAAGCCGATTTGCAGCAGCGACTTTCCTGGGGAAGCAGAGAGCGCAGTCTTAGCGGAGGAAGCATTAAAATGAATGATGTCTATGGACCAATGAGTCAGATTTTAGAGACACTGAATAAATGCCCTCATTTTAAAAGACAGAGGAGTTTATATAGAGAAATACTATTTCTCTCGCTTGTGGCACTGGGAAGAGAAAACATTGATATAGATGCATTTGATAAAGAATACAAGATGGCATACGATCGCCTTACACCTAGTCAAGTCAAGAGTACACACAACTGTGATCGGCCACCAAGTACAGGGGTGATGGAATGTCGAAAAACCTTTGGAGAACCTTATCTTTAAGATATGCACGTGTGTGTATACTTTCGATATGTATTGTATAGTCAGTGTATAAAATAACACTTGGAGACTCTAAACTCTTTCTCTTCGATTTTTGAAAATGCATTTGTAAATGTTTCAGAAAGTCCAGATAGCTCAGTACAGAATGTTCTAAGAAGAGAAGAGTGACAAGTGAGGAGAGAGCCATTGTTTCCCATCTCTTTGGTTTTTTTTTTCCTTTACTTCTCCTATAACAAGTAATTAAGTATTTTTGTGATGAGGAAATCCCTAGACAAAATTGCTTCTCAAAATAAGACACCTGTTTTGTGGTTTCTCTTGGAAGAGACATATTGAAAAAATCATGTATGGAACTTAACCAAATGTAAGATCAAAGTATTTCCTGTTTTCATAGACTATTCAAATGTT
>CM053576.1:92380741-92418620 GCA_028646485.1 Cryptoprocta ferox
TTACTTCTCCTATAACAAGTAATTAAGTATTTTTGTGATGAGGAAATCCCTAGACAAAATTGCTTCTCAAAATAAGACACCTGTTTTGTGGTTTCTCTTGGAAGAGACATATTGAAAAAATCATGTATGGAACTTAACCAAATGTAAGATCAAAGTATTTCCTGTTTTCATAGACTATTCAAATGTTTTGACCATGAAGATGTATTATACATATTTTAAATCGTTTATAGTAAGTTGATATTTTTTTTTAATTTTTGAATCTGTTTGAATATTTAAATTGCTGCATTGTGATTTTCCTTCCTTCTTTTCTTGAATTTTAAAGATTTTATTTGTATGTTTATTTACTTATAACTATTTATAGAATGCATTTTAATATATATTGTATGTGTATATGTATATGTGATCCATATATATGTAAATATACATGTGTATGAGTTCAGGAGCGAATGAAGTTCTTTTTATGAATCCCCTGTTCTGTTATTAATGGAGATAGAACAGTGAAAATAAACAATTCTAAATTCCTGCCTTCAAGAAATTCACCAATATATTTAGAAATTTAGCATGGTAGGATCTGGTAGATGGAGGGGATATTAGACATACAATGTATATAATTTTAAATCCAGTATAGTTAGCATTCAGTGTTATATTAGTTTCACATATATGATATATAGTGATTCAACAATTCTCAACATTTCTCAGTGCTCATAATTACAAGTATACTCTTAATCCCTTTCACCTATTTCACCCAGCCCCCTTTCCACTGCCCCTCTGGCAACCATCAGTTGCTTTCCTACAATTAAGAGTCTGTTTTGTTGGTTTGTAACTTTTTTCTTTATGACTTAAATTCCACATAAGAATTAACTCATGTGGTATTTATCTTTCTCTGACTTATTTCACTTTTCATTATATACTCTAGATCCATTCATAGTGTTGCAAATATCAAGATTTCATTCTTTTTTTTATGGGTGAGGAATATTCCATTTGTGTGTGTGTGTGTTGTGTTGTGTGTGTGTACACAACACACCCCATATCTTCTTTATTCATTTACCTATCAGTGAACACTTGGTCTGCTTCCATAACTTGCTTATTGTAAATAATGCTGCAAATAAACATAGGGGTGCATGTATCTTCTTGAATTAGTATTTTTGTATTTTGGGAGTGAATACCCAGTAGTGGAATTACTGGATCATATGGTAGTTATATTTTTAATTTTCCATGCTCTTTTCTACAGTGCTGCGCCAGTTTGCACTGAATATATATTTTTCAATAAATGAATACATTAACTTGAAAAGATTGTACAGGGAAAGCAGTGTAACATAGTGTTTCAGAAACAAAGGCTCACAATTTAGCCTCTTATTAGCTGCTTACCAGCCACTATTTACTGTAAGCACGTCACTCACTTTTCTCTCAGACTCTGTCTTATTATCTGTAAATTAAGGATATTAGTAGATAGTGTTTCATTGTCATTTACAGGATTTAATGCATGTTAAGTACATAGAACATTGCACTAAGCAAGTGCCTAATACTAATATATGATTCTTAATGGATGGTACATACCAACTACTTAAAAATAACTGTTACAATACTGTTGTATTTGTCATTTGTTGTTTTCAGTACATTGAACAGCAGCTACTTTTATGTATTACATACTTAGGAAAATTAGATGTCATTGAAATCTCTGTTGTCTAATGAGATCTTTGCAGCTTCCTGAGAAGTAGGATATTTGTTCAAAAAGGACAGAAACACTTAGTCTGCCTGTTTTTTGTTCCTTTGCTTTCTTTTTTTCTTTTTCTTTTTCCTTATCCATAGCTCAGACTCTTAAAATCAAAGGTGAAGGAAACTGAATAATGCATTTCCCGGATTACAGTCTTGGAGAAAGTAGAGCTTTGTTCTCACATGGCCCCGCTCAACACTTACCACTGTGACATATAACTTAATGTTTATGAATCTCAGTTTTCTTATTTTCAGAAAAAGAAAGAAAATGTCTTCCCTTGCTAAGCAACTGTGAAAAATAAATTACGTGCCATAAAAAGTGCCTGACACAGAGCAGGCGGTCGTTAAATGCTAGTTTCCTTCTTCATTTTTTCCACTTTCTCCAATCAGTTCACTTTTTCTGCTCTGGCAACCACTACTAACTGGCTTGTGTCACACTTTTCATGTTCCTTAATAAAGTTCCATTTGTTTTGCTTATAATTATTGGAAATCATTTATTGAACATAAAAATGATATTAAGATTCTGTTTCCTTCAGGATTCTTTTTTTAAAAAAATGTATCAGCAGAATCCCTGTTAAGAAATTTTACTGTGAAAATTTTAAGTGTAAGGAAGACTGAAATAGCCATAACTGTACAGTGAGCCGTTTCTCCCCTGTGGGTGAAAACTTATGGAAGTTAAACCATTGTCACATGATGGCTTGACAGACATGGGCTAAGGAAACGGATAGTTTATTTGAATATACAGCAGTAATAGATCACAGTGGATATCTGATACAGTTTTCTCTATATTAAATAGGGCCTTGCCATTGAAAGCCTAATATTTGCTGTTTGTAGTTTAACTGTAGTTTAACTTTTTTTTAACTTGTCTCATAAACAGAAGTAAGCAAACTATTTTTTTTATTCTGTAAAAGGCCAGACAGGAAACATTTTAGGCTCTGTGGACACTACCGTTTCTGTTGTAAAACTACTAAGGTCTATTTTTGAAGAGTAGAAAAAAAGGCATACATATGGCGTATGTAAACAAATCAGTGTGCTGTATTCTAATAACGTTCTATTCACAGAACAGTTGGTGGGTTAGATTTGGCTTGCAGGCTATGGTTTGTCAACCTCTGCTCTAAAATATATTTTGAAAAAACAGAATGAGTTGTAAGTAAGGGATTCTCTTTATAGCATATTGGAAAGATCATGTGTTATGGTAGTCTAATGTTCCATTAACCATAATTTATTAGCTGGTTTTCCTCGGAGTAACTAATATTAAAGCTGTTTGGTATACTATTGTATGTTGCAAAACATAGCTCCATATAGGAAACAGTTCTTATGCATATAGATAACAGTGAACATCTACAAAGAAAAAAATGACGTTGGATGCCTGAATGTCTCTAGGTCTTCATGCTTCACAGGGCACTGAAAGAGTGTCAGAATGAAGGGGGTTATATGACTCAAATCCAGCCAATCAACATCTCATCTCCTACTCTCAGTGAATAATGCAGAAATTGTAATATCATCTATGCTCGGTCAGATCATCCCTAGGATGTTCTTGAAGTTGTTATTAAATTTAAGAAATGCAGTAGAATTACATTTTGTGAGAAATGAAAGGATACAGTCCCTTGATACCCTTCCATCAGTGATAGAGGCCATAAGATGGGAAAGAAAAACCAGGGAAATAAGTAGATCCCTGATATTAACATTTATTTCCTGGATCCAGTTATATCCTAAGCTAGTTTTTCTTTATATTTATTTATTTTTGTCTTCTTGAAAATAAATTTGAGTTATGTTTCTGTGTTTGAAATAAAGATATTTAGTAATAAGCCTTTATGTTATTACTTTTGCTAAGATCTTGTCTTCTCTAAAAGACCAGATAAGCCTGGGAAATATGACATATTATTATATCAGTGGTGGGGTCATAAAGTCTGTCCGTAAAGCTTGGGCTTAGGCCATAGGTCAACCACTCCTAAGTGTGTAACCTTGTACAAGTTATTTAACCTCCCTTTTAAAATCTTGATCTCTGTTCCTTCATATGACATGTGTTATATAAAGACCTTGCAACAGTAGCTGACACAGAGCAAGCACCCAAAAAATGTTACTGTAATTATTACTAATTTACACTTTAAGTGAAGATTAGATCACGGAGGGGCACCTGGGTGGCTCAGTCGACTTGTGCGTCCTACTGGGGCTCAGGTCATGATTTCAGGTCATGATGCTGATAGCTTAGAGCCTGGAGCCTGCTTTGGATTCTGTCTGTCTGTCTGTCTCTCTCTCTCTCTCTCTGCCCCTTCCCCACTCATGCCTTGTCTTTCTTTGTCTCTCACAAATTAATAAATGTTAAAAATATTTTTAAAAAGATTAGATCACAAAGAACACAGGCACACTGGATGCAAGGAAGACCACTTTTTCCTAGTTATGATGTTGCCTGTGGTTTGTAAAGTAGAAAGCACATTGTGTTTGTATGAACCTATTCTAGCTCTACTGCTTATATGTGTTCATACATAAAAGTGAACATTTGAAATATACATGCAGATATATTTTAAAGAACAAAGTCCACATAAGAGCATACCAAACAAAAACTCTACAGAATCCAAGTATGTTGAATTAAATTCCTTTTTTTGAACATTTGCCTTAAATTTTAATTTCAAATTAAAATTGCATTAAAATTGCATGACTAAATTCAAACTCCATGTTTCAAATAGTATATTTTTACAATCATGGCCCTAAGGATAGGCTCGAGCCTGTATAGAGCACTGCTACTCAAAATTTTATCCATGAACAATTACTGAACTGCAAAACTGATATTTAAAGATATATGTGTTTTTACAGCAATTTGACACAAAAAATTATATATGATGAATCTAATAATAAAAATCTATGGATTTGTATTTTCTATAGTTTTATCTCGTCTTTCATTTTAAAAGTAATTTAATTTTGCCTTGTTCTGTAAAAATTATTTGAACATGACCAGTTGACATTTGGGGGGATAGGTCTTTTATCATCAATAGTTTAAGAATCATTGCTGTAGAGCATGAGGTGGTACTGAGCTGAACATAGGCATGTTCAAGGTGGAACTGAAGTCCATTGTCATACGTTGCGCTGATTCCCAAGAGGCAACTATTAAGCCCATCAAGTATTCAGAATGCATGAGTAGCCCTTCATCCACTGCATGTTACAAGCAAGTGGAGTAGAAATGCTGATTTGAATTCAGCTCCAGGGAAGGAGATTGCCAGCAGACAGATTCAGTAAGCTAGGTCTTCAGAAGGCAGAAGAGCCATCTCCACAAAATCCTGTCAGGATTAAGAAGGGAAATCAGGAATATTTGATGGGATATCAGGATTATATTAAAATATAAAGTATACCTAAGCCTATAGGTTGGGCATTCTCTGATGACTTTGAAAATTCCTGTGGATAGAATTTCCATAGCTTCTGCTCAAAGATACATGACCCAAAAATTCAAGAATGACTATCATGAACAGATTATGTCAGTGATTTCAGTGATAAAGATCCTAGGAAACATAGGTAGGTTGACAGGAAACAAGAGTCTACTTATTATCCAGTTATCCAGTCAGTTTTATACATGCAGGTCACCTCCCCCCCCCCCCCCCCGCACCAAACACAGTTTCTTCACATAATCATCTTAAAGGAGCTGGAAAGGTTACAGACAGGTTAAGATTAAGAGAGAGCTTCTCATCTCTGATGTTCTTTAGGGAAGTTTTATTCACATCTAAAGACAAATAAATGTAGGTCACTTTAACTTTCAAGAAAAATTATTAGGTTAAAAGGAAGGTTTTGCAATTAAGCCAAGTTGTCATTTCTTTAACTTTACCAGAGAACAGAATTTTAAAGTTCCAACATACAAAAAAAAATCAATTTATACAGAACGTCCAAATTTTGAAATTATGTTTTAAGCACATTTTATAAAGTTACTGAAACAGGAAAATGGCTTTGGGTGATAAATAATTTCAAAGTTCAAAGATAATAGGCAAAGCTTTACCACCATAGTATAGTAGCCTAGGTAAAGGGGTAGAAGTGACCAAAACCCTGTTGCCTCCGTCAGTAATAAGTCCTGTTTGCCTCCCCCACCACCCTTGGACTGGTGTTGCCTTCCAACCTACTTCTCTATTTTTCTATCTATAACTTCATACATTTTCCTTCCTTTCTCTTTCCTTTTTATTACTGATACTACTTGACTCCACCCACATTTCATCTTTCTCCTTTTAATGACCATATAAAACTTAAAATTCTCTCTCTCTCTCTCTCTCGCTCTATATAAAATAATAAATTCCAATTTCTTCTTCTTTTTAATTCTAGAAACTTAAATTTCTTTATTTTTAAAAAAAATTAATGGCAATAAATACAATTCCCCACCCCCCATGTGTTCTGTGTTGTTGAATGAAGCCAATTTTTTACTATCATTTTCAACTTCCTTTTTACTTCATTTCCCTTCAATAATCCAAGCTGGGCACAAAATTTAATAATGTCATTTGGTGAACTGAGCCACCAATTAGCACAGAGGTAATCTTTAAGGAAGAGCAAGAACAAGTTTATGAACATCAATAAAACAAGTCATGTTAAATAAAATAATTATTTGTTAACACTCTAACGACTTATTTGAATAAATTCCTATCTTTAAAAAGTTATATCTTTGTCAATCTGCTGTCTTGGCCCTATTTGAAACATTTTTTAAGTTATAAGTAGGAAAAAAATGATCTGCCATATAATTCCATGGTATTGATCTTCCTCTGTGTAATTGACACATTCTTACAGAACACTTCTTGGATTGTGTTATTCTGTTTAGGTTTGTGCAGATTCTATAGACTTGTGCAATTCTATGCATATCAGAATGAATGCAATAGTCATAAAAACATGTATTTTAAAGCAATTTTAAAAAGTCATTTTGCTTCTTCTACTCCTTTATATGACTTACTGAAATGAGCCATATTTCTAAATGTTTAGCTCTTTGCTCAGTATTTTAGGTACTGTTCATATTAAGAAAATATCAAAGATTGTATAAATAAAACTAGTGGTTATAATTGATTTTTATGGTTCATATTCAGACTAATGTGATCAATTTACTTCTGGATAACTCATACAATATCTGACATTTTGAATAATAATATTCAATAACATTTTGAATAATATCTAATGAGGTATTTCTGATCATTAAAATTCATTTTCCAACATGCCAAAGTGCAAGTCATATGCTTAGTGCAGACATGTGATTCCATTTTCAAGGTAGCCCATGCCAGCCTCCATTTCCTAGCTGGTTTAGAATCTGGGCTAATATTTTAACTACAAGCAACACATCTCATTTTACTTTTACAAAAATGTGAAAAAATAACATTAACAATATGTAATATTTGGTTTAGTGCCATAAGCTCCTTCCTTTATTTAATAAATGTTGATTTGTATGTATTTTTAATTATGTTCCCTGCACAAAGAAGTATTGTGATGATTTATTCATTTTGTTATAAACATGGCTCTCTGTATGCAGAAGTGCTGTTCCTGTATATGGACCATTGGCTTTGAGATAATCCTGACCAATAACTAGTTAAAAGTCAAATTCTTCAAGCTAACTATGAGTGGTATCTGCCATATTCTTACCCCTCACTGAACATTAGTAATATATATATGGTATTATTATACTCAATTCATCAACCTACATTTTTTTGTTTAAGTTTATTTATTTATTTTGAGAGAAAGTGAGAAAGCATGAGTGGGGAAGAGGCAGAGAGAGGAGAGAGTTAGAATTCCAAGCAAGCTGTGCACTGTCAGCATGGAGCTGGAAGCTGAACATGGGGCTCTAACTCACAAACCATGAGATCATGACCTGAGCCTAAATCAAGAGCTGGGCACTTAACCAACTGAGCCATCCAGGTGCCCCATCAACCTCAAGCTTTACTAGACTTTCTGCTTAAGTTTCCTAAGTTAGAGAATTTGACCAGAAAAAGCAATGCATTTATTTTTCTCGTCTTTCTGTTTTTAATTCAAACAGCTTAGTAATATCTTGACCATATTTACAATGAAGGACTGTTCATAGGAAGCCTTCAGGCCCAATTACACTGAAACTAGGAGTGCAGAAAAGGCATATTGCCCTTTTCAGTACACTGTGAATGTCAGAGCCCTTGTGTAAGATTGTACTGATTCTGATTTGACTATGTAACTTGTGTGGACTACTGGAATATGAAAGAAGGATTGTTGCTTTAGCCTAGACCCAGAATGAAAGATTCAAGGATTAGACATAATTTGATGAACATCTTGGAGAAGAGCCACCACATAATACCTGCAGCCTCTTACATAATTTATTGCAGGCCACTGAAAGTTTGAGATTGCATTTTGTTGCAACACCAGTGTGGTAGGCATTGACCAACACAGCCCTCATCTGTGAGCATGCCTTTCTTCCACACCACCCCCCTGGTTGTACCTTCTGTGTGCTGGGAACAGAGCTTTCAACCATAGCATTTTGGAAAGTGTTTACACAAAGAGCTATGTGATAATAAATATAATTGGACCTATGTATTACTAATCCTTTGTATATCTCTTTACTATTGCTTAATATAATGCTTGAACCCAGCCTGACACTGGTAATAAAGGGACAAGAGTTGAAATGTCAACTATGCCACCAATATGAATACTCTGAAAAAATAGTTTTACCCAATATAATTTGTGTTCTTATTTTCTTTGTTAGATAAGAATTGTATTCTTTCATTGTTTTAGCTCCTATATTAGGGATCTGAGAAAATAAAGAAGAACACTGTGCCCTGTTTCTTAGGAGCTCACAGATTGGTTGTGAAGAAAGGTATGCAAGAACAGTTATAACTGAAAACTGAGTATTATATATAAAAGAAAAATGGAACTTTTTATGGGAACCCATCAAGTAAAAGTC
The DNA here is from genome assembly GCA_028646485.1 of Cryptoprocta ferox. Classification (NCBI taxonomy): domain Eukaryota; kingdom Metazoa; phylum Chordata; class Mammalia; order Carnivora; family Eupleridae; genus Cryptoprocta; species Cryptoprocta ferox. Next base: position 92,389,329 of record CM053576.1, read on the forward strand.
CCCCTTAGCTAAAGAATAGGAAACTATATAACTATGTAGTGACATTTCTAGGGAAGTCAAACTGTGATATTGAAAGTGTGAGAAAAAGCTTGGTCACATGAAAAGCTGTGACATTTTGAGGACTTTTATGCAACTGGATGTTTCTAAAATTGGGGTATGACATGAGAAGGAACTTGAAAGGAGCAATAGATGAGACTTCAACGAAGACTGCGACCAATTGTGAAAAGTTTTCTTTCTCAGGTAAATGAGAAAATAGACAAAGGAGAATTTAAAAATATATATATTGTTGATTAAAACGTTGAAGTGAGGCTTGGAATGATTGAAAAAAGTTCCATTTTACATGGATTATTATTGGTGACATTTTGAAAGATGACCTAGAGTTGAGGGATAGTTGTGTCGGGAATATCTTCTGGGAAATAGTTGGGATGAGCTATGTCTAGGCACTTTAAGTAAAACATGACTTGGGGAATAGAGACAGGCAAAGCCCAAAGACTTTGTGTGATGGTAAGGAATACTTTGTGACTAATGAGATGAAGTAGATGGAGAAAAAAACTAAATGATTGGAGAGAACTTTTCCATTTCTTTGTGAGTTAGCAGATGCACAGTGTTTTAGTTTTCTAGGACTGCCATAAACCATACAGAAATTTGGGTGGCTTCAGCAACAGTAACTTTCCTTGGTTTGCATATGGCTGTTGTCTTGCTGCCTCTTCACATGATATTCCCTTTTGGCAGGAATGCCCTTGGAATCCCTGTGTGTCTTAGTCTCCTCTTTTTTTTTTATTATTGTATTTATTTTTGAGAAACAGAGCACAAGCATGGGAGGGACAGAGAGAGAGAGGGACACAGAATCCAAAGCAGGCTACAGGCTCTGAGCTGTCAGTGTAGAGCCCAATTCAGGGCTCAAACCCATGAACCCTGAAATTATGACCTGAGCCTAACTCTGATGCTTAAGGGACTGAGCCATGCAGGTGCCCCATTAATCACCTCTTCTTATCAGAACATCAGTCAGATTGAATTAGGGAACATCCTAAGGGATTCCTTTAGGATGAATGATTAGGTATTCATCAGAATACCTTTAAAGGCATTCTTTAAAGGCTGTATCTCAAAATAAACTCATATTTTGAGGTCTTGGGCGTTTAAAGCCTCAACATATGAATTGGGGGGGGGTTATGTCTATAATAGACAGTGATGTGGTAAAATAAGCCAGAACAAACAAAAGCAATAAAAGTCAACTTCTTAAAGAAGAATTATAATTCAGGACATTTTCATTATACAAATGAAAAATTTAAATATGTTTGGTATATACTGACATGTATAGTTCTGAAGATCATAAAATGGTAGGACTGGTGGACGTCATAGGCTACTGTGGCTTGAATCTATGAGAATAAAAGTTAATATCCCAGTGAGGATAGAATCTTGGTAAAACAGCATAATGGGCCAAGGGGAAAAAAAAAGTAGATCAAATAAACATGAAGTGTGGTTGGGAGTAAGCTCACTGCATGGTATGGTTTTGTGGTAGGGTCCCCTCCCTAAGGACAGAAAAAAAAAAAAAAACCTCAAGGCAACCTGGCTATACATGTACCTGACAACATCCCTCAAGACCTTGTAACATGAGACCACTTAATGAGACCATATGTTTGTGTGTTACCATATATGGGAGACAAAGAAATGAAAAATATATAAAAAAAAACTACTCTATGTGGCGTTTGGGGCTCAGTTCGAACCCAACTGAGCGGTGCCTGCAGGAATAAAGTTGCTTCCTGGAAAGAAAAGCATCAGTGTTACAACCCTCTGTCTAAGAATCCTGCTACAGTTTAGCTACCAGAAAACTAACAGCTATTATTATAAGGAAAGAGGCTCATGCTTCACTTTGTACTGGCCATGTCACTTCCATTTTAACATATTTACTGGGTATCATACTTTAAGGAGAGCTCGGAAGGGCTAGATATTTCTTTTGAGAATAACACAAAGATTTTAAAGCATTAACCTATTCTCTTTCACTGAGCCCATTGTTAATTTTGTTCTACCAATGTTTGTACCATACTATAGGCTAAGCTACCATTTAAAATAACCCCAGCTTTCTTAGAGTTTATAGTTTAATAATAGAAGAATCATTAATCAGAAAGTCCCATAACTAAAAGTTAAATTACATTTTGTCAAAGGGTATGAATAAAAAGTATGTATTATGTGGGCCCATCCTAGTGGGATTTACCTTAGGCAGATCAGAGAAGGCTTCCACACAAAAAAATCATATATTTCTTAAACAGAATATTGAAGGAAATTAAGACTATTATATTTTGGAAGAGATTATTACAAAGTACATATTTTCTACCTTGATATAGTTGACCAACTATCTTCTCAAAGAGATTTTTTATTTGTTAGTTATATTTCCAAAGGGTCGCATGATAACAAATACCTCAATAATACAGGGGGAAAGATTGCATCTTGATATGATTAGAGTGAAGCTCCTAATTTAGAAGAGCTGAATTTGAGGGAGAAATCAGAGGAAAGGAACATAGGGTTATATAAGAAGGAGCAATTTTTATTAATCCATTGAAAACTGGAATCCCAGTTTTTTGAGGTACTTCATTTGTCATAAAAAGTGGAAACCTTGGAGCAATTGGATATAATAGTGTTGCTGGTTGTAAATGAAGAGGAGGTACTAATGGTTCATTTTGTGTAGGAAGTGGGGAATAATTCCATTCTCTAGTATGGAGGGATAATTATGTTTCCAGGTAAAGGAAAGTGGAGAAAGAGCTAGAAGTTCAGGACTACTAAGTGAGTCGGTAAAACTGAGATGAGAGAATAAATATTCTAAAGTACTGTCCCTTGAGTGTCACGATTACCCAAGACCTTGAAATAATGGAACAAATATATCAATGGTCCTAACATCAAAGAGTTCCCAGTTTAGTGGGGAGAAGATGCAGACTGTAGTAAGAGCAGGGACATGTGCATAATGCTACATGGTCACACACACACACACACACACACACACACACGGAACATTTAGACCATCTTTGGGTGAGAAAAGTCCAAGAGATGAAACTAAACTGATTCTGAAAGAACGAGGAGGGCTATTGCTGTGGTTGGAATTGTTAGGTCCCTCCCCATCTCAAATTCATATGTTGAAACTTCACTCCCAAAGTGGTACTGATAGGAGGTGGGGTCTTTGCATGGTGATTAGAGTTGACCACATTCCATAGCTGTCTTCCACTGTGTGAGGACAAAATGAAGAAGCTGGTTGTTTGCAAACTGGAAGAGGGCTTTCACTGGAATCTGGCCATGCTGGCACCTTGATCTTGGCCTTCCAGCCTCCAAAACTGTGAGGAATGCATTTCTGTTTTTTATAAGCTACCCAATCCATAGTATTCTGCTATGGCAGCACAAATAGACTGAGCTAGTTTAGCAGGTCAGTGTGACTGGAAATAAAGTTATAGGCAGAGGAAACCACATAAGCATAATCTTATCATGAGATACATCATGACATGTGCTGGAAAGTAAAAGCAAATAAACATTGTTGGAAAATTAAGTGGTTGGCAGGTAATGTTCGTTCCCCCTCCAAAAAAAAAAAAAATTGAGATGAGAAGATGAATGGAGACTACCAAGAACCATGTTTGAGAAACTGGAAACACCTGCACTTTTATAACTTATGCAAGTTTGTTGTTCAGGTTGCCATTTAGCCCCACCCCCATGTTGCATAGCATAAAGACTTAACAACAATAACAACAACAACAACAACAACAAATGTTTGTGTTCTTATGCTTAGGAATAGGAGAATGGGTAAAAGGAAGAGACTATTTCTCTCTAAAGTGCGGAATGACATGTTTAATAGCAGTGTCATCATGCAAAAGAAAATAGACTGATACCTTTGGACTTGAAGAAAAAACAGGGAATTTTTAAAAGACATCCAGATCTATGGAAAGTGACTTTTTAGGGAAAGGGGTCAAGTCTTTCAGAGTATCGACTCTGTAAATATATATATTTTTTAATTTTTTAAGTGTTTATTTTTGAGAGAGAGATAGAGCATGAGCTGGGGAGTGGCAGAGAGATAGGGAGACCCAGAATCCGAGGCAGGCTCCAGGCTCTGTGCTGACAGCTCCAGGCTCTGTGCTGACGACGCAAGGATCGAACCCACGGACCGTGAAATCATAATCTGAGCAGAAGTCGGATGCTTAACAAACTGAGCCACCCAGGTGCCCTTCAAACATATAAATGTCTTAAATAGTATCTGTCCAACTTCTGCCTTCTTTCCTTTACTTATTTTCTCCATATGTTGTCAGCCTAGCAGGATTTTCCTCATATACGGTGAAGGTAGAGAGGTGCTGCATGCAGGGATCTGAGAAGTATCAGCAAAGACTTTAATAGGTATACCACTTTCCCCCACTGTTGCTTAAAAATGTGTGCTTTCTTCACTTGCACCAAATGCATATATGGTCTTGTGCCTGGGGGGATGGGGAAGAGAAAACACCATCAAAAGTGCCTTGGCATAGCACAGTGCTGCTCAGTAGCAAAGCAGGTATCTGTCTTTTCCAGGTTAAATAAAACATCAATTGCCTCAGTGAAATATGCTTAAAATTACAGTTTGTTTATGGACGTGTACTGGCAATTGCAGTCACTAATATAAATACAATGCATTTCAGTTAGAAGCAGACCACATATCAGGCAGCGTCCTTAGAGCCTGATATGCAAGGCCACTGTGGGGAGAATATGTAAAAAAGTTTGTGATAGATGAATGGAAGCAGCAAAATTTGTTTCTGGCAAAGGAAAGAGGCACAATGAGAGAAAGAAAAAACTGAGAGAGAATAAATTGTTCTGTGCATGTGAAGACACTCTTTCTGTAATTCACTGTACTTTGCATTCAGAGATGAGGCTCCTGAGGAAGCTTGATCTGGGTGGATACTTGTGCATAAAAAATGTATGTCCGTAAGTTAGTTTGACAAATATATCAAATGGATAATAAAAATAAAACTCAAGAATAACAATAAAAAGTAAAGAATTCAGTCTTCCTTTAAAATGTTTATAATACATTTGGGAGAGCAGAAAACTGAAAGTCAAGGTGGTTAAAGGTTAAGTAAGGTAGGATTGGGATTCCCTTTACCTCCCTACTTTCCCAAAAGCTAAAGTGATATAACTAACAACTCATCTCCTAGAATAAAGAGAAGTGCTTCTTCAGCTCCTTAATTATTCTTGGTACAGAGTCTCCCAAAATACCTTGGGATCCCAGATGTCATTTTGTGGATATTGCCATTAGGGAAGTTCAAAGTGAACTGAAAAGGGGAAAAGCTGCTTTGTGAGAGAATGTTTGGGAGAGTCAGTATCAGCTCTAAATAACTTGTTCAGGTGCTTATGTCTATGAAGGAGAATGAATAGAAGCAGGTAGTGTGAACACATTGACCCACTTGTCTGGGATGTTCCTGGTTATAAGACTGATAGTCGTACATCCCATAAACCTCCCAAGTCTAGAGAATATTGGATCAGTTGGTCATCCTAGATATGAGAGAGAGGAGTACCTTGACCCTCAACTACAGTTTGCTGAGTGTCAGCACGCAGATCAAATAGTTGTCAAATAAAGAGCTATGGGATGGAGGCAGTGCTTATTGAATTGGAAAAAGCATGAAGTTTTCAAGAGTGCCAAGTCTCATGTATAAAGGACTGCTTATTCCTTGTGTGTCTAGAGAATTCTGTAGAAAATAGGAGCTGGGAAAAAGGGTCATGGCTGCTATTGATCCCTCCTTGTGAAGGGCTATCTCACAGCTAAAAGGACCCAACTGAGAAGTTGTAAAGTATACAGAACTCAGCAGAGAAGGGGATGGTTACTCTGCTCCTTTAGAATGCCTCACTTCAGGGGTGCTTAGGTGGCTTATTCAGTTAAGCATCTGACTTTGGCTCAGGTCTTGATCTCAGGGTTCATGGGTTTGAGCCCCACATCATGCTCTTCGCTGATAGCACAGAGCCTGGAGCCTACCTTGGATTCTGTGCCTCCCTCTCTCTCTCCGCTCCTCTCCCACTCACACTCTGTCTCTCTCCATTTCTTAAAAATAAACATTAAAAATCATTTAGAATGCCTGAGTTTAGAAACTATGAGTATATGTCCAGGTGCGGCTCCAAGACCACCAATTTCACAAAATCTTCAACAGCCCTCATTGCCATCCAGACTGAGGGAAATAGCAACTGGCTAGGGCATAGGCAGATAGTTTCCAGCAAAGCAAGAAACCAGACTGGATATCGGCATCAAGATCTGGTGCTGGCAAAGAGATAGAAAGGAAGCAGTCATAAAACATCCCGTTTCCTTCAATGTATCCTTGTCCAGACTAAAGGAGATCAAACTCTTATTTCTGTCAGTGAGAACAGGGGAAACCTATAAAGGTAGGGATGGAATTCAAGGAAGATGAGGTTGACTAGGAATTGGATCCCTGATGTTTAGAACTAAACCGTGATGGAGATGTATAAAGGACAGTAACCAAAATTGCCTACCTTGGAACTAAATTAAAATGACCCTTGGTTGGATTTACTCCAAGGAATAACTGATAATGGCAAAATAAGGCTAAATTAGCAAGACAGAGAAGGAAAGATTTTGGAGAAGGAAATATTTGTGGTTCAATATTACTCCAGATTTATCTTTATAGAAGAGACTCTTTTTTTTTCTTTCTTTTTATTTTACTGAAAATTAACATATATTTAAATAATGCACATAATGCAAGTCTTTCTAGAGAGTCTCACCTGGTCTGTAAGCAAAAGCTGATTAGCTCACTTGATGCCCTCTCACCACAGGACTCCTTCTACAAAGCCCTTCTTGTGGTATACTAATAGGACAGGAATGTTAGGAGTTACTCAAAAGCAATCCCCAGTGCTCAGCTATCTGTGTCTTCTTGGAATGACAAAAGGAATGTGGAGCCTCTGTGTTGTATAGCCAGAGGCGAATAGGGAATCAAAGGCAGGAAGGAATGTCTCTTATTAAAACAGAATACACTTATCTGAATAAACCACACTTAGAGATGTCCCTGTCACATATTGCATAGAAAATGGCTTCTGAAGTAGCTGAACTAATTATATATAAAAACTAAGGTGGATAGACAAGGGAAAATTGAATGTTTGAAAATACTCTTTTTTCAATTAAATACTAAATAAAGAAGATGTAATGCACAATGGCATAGGGAAGATGTTCAGGAAAGAAACTAGGATGATTAGACATTAAAAAGTAAAGGATGATTGAAATATGGAACAGCATATAGAATTAGAAAAGCTTGTTTAACCTGTTAAACTGAATGTGAAAGATATGTGGCAGTCTTGCTTAAAGAATTGCCCCAGTATAAAGCATAAGATGATATTTTCTTCTTTTTTTGTTTTTTGTTTTTTGTTTTGTTTTGTTATTGTTTCTTATTGCCCTCTTTGGATCTATGACATGGCAGTATGTTTACTAAGAACCAATATGTCAAACTAAATCCTTTTATTTATTCTTGGGATGACCCACCATAGAAAATTAGAAAAAGCATTATGTTTAGAGTGAAATTCTGGTGTCAGGCCTTGACCGTATTTCTAATATTGATGGCATTAGAGAATTTGTATGATTTTCAGTTTCCTCACCTATAGAAAGGAAGAAAATATATGTATATTTTAGGTTCATGAGAAAGATAAGATGCAGTGACACATACGGAAGCACTTTAGAAATTGCTGGGAACATTCTAAATTTAAAGTGTGAATGTTAATAATCTTATTTTCTTTTCCACAGCCTTCTAACTTCTTGTTCTGAGCTGCTAGGATCTGATTGTTCATGCTACAACTCTCACTTTATTGTTTTATGTAAGTCATCTCCATGTTCATCTGGTTCCTTTTCAACTTTCAGCCTGTCATCCTCATGCTATTTCTCCATATGAAAGAAAAGTGGCTGTCACAGTGCCAGGAATCATACACAGACAGGATAATGTAACACGGAATAAGAGAAACTTGCTCTCCCTCCATGTTGCTTGTGTGCTACTGATGAAAGTAGAAACCTTTCAGAGAAACTCCCTTCCCACATTCTTTTTTTAAAACATTTATTTTTGAGAGCCTGTGAGGGGGGAGGGGGAGGGGGCTAGAGTATCCCAAGGGGGGTCCTGGCTGACAGCAGTGAGCCCCACATGGGGTTTGAATTCAATAACCGCGGGATCATGACCTGAGCCAAAGTCTGATGCTCAACTGACTGAGCCACCTTTCCCATATTCTCATTTTCATATCGTGTTGGCCCAAATTCTATCATATTTCCATGCCTAAACCATCAATAGAAAGCTACCATGGTAAGTTTAGACTTATCAGGACCTAACCCTGGTAAGCCTAATCTCTGTGAAGAGAAAATACATGAAGAACACTAGGGTTTTATTGAGATGAAAAGAGGAGGTATGTTTGGTTGACAACAACCAGTTTCTACCCACAAGCATTATTCCTAATCTGGTAGCATTAATTACTTTCATGAAAATATAGGAACTTAAATAAGTATAATTAGAAAGCCTGGTTCAATATATACATTTTCCCCCAAATCTTATGTTGGCAAAATATTTCCCACTTTTCCATAATATTGCTCTCTTTTGAAACTATTCTGAGAAGCAGACAAATCCATGGGAGTCATATTACTAAAAGGTTAAGATTTTAGAAAATGAAACAATTCTCCAGTTCTAAGTGAACACTGTGTTAGGCATTATTCAAAGTCAAAATATCAGGTACCTGAAACTGATAACAGATTCTGTGATACGTATGTGTGCAAAGAACCACACTAATGGTGCGGTTTTGTGGATTAAGCAGGTGATTTTGTGCGTGTTAACGTTGGATGTGCTTTGTACTTTTTTAAAGTCACTTATTTTTCTTTTTGTAGTTAAGTGAGGCAGACAGACTAATTGGCATTTTACAGTTTTGTGAGGAATCACCATGGAAATGTGGAATTAGTTGTTCCCTAAGATATATTTCAGTGATGTTTTGGAATCCTAGTAGATTACACTCTGATCAATTCTGGTCAGACTAATCCATATTAACAGTATCTGATACCACTTTTCTGTTTTGGGCATCTCTACAAATGTGGAAAACTGATTTCCATGATAAAAGAAAAGAAAAATAAGCTTTTTAATAAGGTACCACTTCAGTAGTTATGAATATTTGATGCTGTATTTATTGACATTGATTTACATAATGCCTCTATGGACTGTTAATTTCTGCTGGCGTATAATATTGTAAACTTTAAGTATTGTTTTCTTCAGGGAAAATCACTTAAGAGCTTCAAAGTATCTCATGTATAGTATATAGAAATTGAATAAGCTAAGTTTTATCTTCATGACTTAAGGTTTAAAATCAGGAGAGGCAAGGAAAGCTTCAAAGCAATTCTGAATTCTAAAAAAGAATTGAAATTCCATTTTCTTTTCTAACTCCCAACCATTCATGCATCATTGCAATTCTGCATAACACAACTTTCCTGAAGGCTTTTGGGTAGCAGTTTACACTGAAAACCGTTGTATTTGGGATCCTATCTCCTGAGGGTATGCTTATCAATAGAAGAAGATTTTGGTTCTTTCATAAAACAACTCTGTCTTATCTGTATGAACACAGTATTTTTACAATGGAACTTAGCTGCTTTCTAGAAAATGTTTTTGAATATTGAACTAAACTCACTTGTGGCATCAGCTTTTCATTGACACTAGTGAATGCTCTCTTAGATGCCAAACAATTGTAGATCCATAAGAAACCAAAAACAGTACGTTTGTCCTAATACATTGAAAACAGAACAATGTAACAAGAATCTTAACCAGGTAATTATAACATGAAATTACATGGTTTTTGTTATACCAATGTGTATAGCAGTTTATCATAATCTCTTGAATTTTACATTAAATCCATCAGATTGGGTAGGTATATCTGTAGGTTAGTTAATATCCATGATGTTCAAATATACTCAAGTTGGTATGAGGTAAAAGGAGTGTGGGAGGAGGCCATAATTCCTCTCAGTGTCTTTCAACCTAATTAGAAACCTAAGAAAAATTCTTGTGAACTACACTGTCTTCACTTTGTTATGCAATCCTGTGGGGGTAGTTATGATTCCTGTTTCATAGGAAACAGCTCTGAGTCTCAGGAACATTAAGTAAAGAGATAAATGGAGGGAAATGGATTTCCAAGCAGGGAGGTAGGATCTGAGGATGCAAGACTCTTTACTTGAGATGTAACACAGCTGCTAAAGCCAGTCTGGATAGCATTATATGCTGAGCACCACTACCTATAATGAGAAATATGGGGAGGAGACACTCTACATTCAAAGAGGATGCCATGTTGGTAATTTTGCTCTCTGTGTGGTTTTAGTTAATACTTCTGCCCAGAGTAAGCATTATATCCAGCACCCTGGATGGGCTGTGACTGTAACCATCTCAGTGGAGAGATTCACAAGCTGGGCCTGAGGCTAATGCAGAGCTCTTGTCACTGAACTGAACAGTATCAGGCCCAAAGGTAGAATATGAAACCCTGATGTTAGAAGCCAAAACCATAGGTATGAGTTAGAGGAGGCAAGATACAAAAGCTGAGGCAGAACAGAAACAAAAGTGAGTTCAAAAGAAAACAAAACAATGGATTAATATGTAGAGTAGTACCAAATGGGATCAACTTAGGACTGACTGACTTTGCTGCAAGATTCTGGGAACTTTTACTTGCAGTCCATTATATTTCCACTTGTCAGGCAATGCTGTAAAAAGTGCTCAGTTTTTACTGTTGCACCCTTGGCTGAGGTGTTGATAGATTCAATTTCTTTTATAGATTTACATTTAAGAAAATAATATATTCTCAATTTACTCAACAGTATTAGAGAGAAAGATGGATTAAAAAAAAAAAAGACCACAAAGTACTTCTAAATAGTTCCTAAATGGAATACCTGAGTTAGTGTGTGATTATAAAAATATCAGACATAAAATTTCTGGTACTTTCACTGACTTATCTCTATCTCTTCTCCTCCGAAGTGGCATTTATCAGTCATCTCATCTTCTTTACCTCAAATTGATAGTTCATACTCACATAGGTGCAGGAGATTCTGTGCAAAATCTTGACTGATTCAAAATCCTAAACCACTTCAGCCTGTCGCCTCCTCTAGTTCTCATCATGATCTGGATGGTTATACTCTATTTCCTGTTGGCAATAATGGACAGTAAGTAATATAATTTCCCAGGGCATTTTCTGAAGGTCAGAAATTGAAGCACAGTTGTATCATCTGCTTTCCTGTCTCTCACAAGGGCACAAAGTGTTGGCCAAGTTATGTGGTCCCCTTTGGAGGCTCAAGTGGAAAAAGATCTTCCTGTTTCATTCACATAGTTGTTGACAGGATTCATGTTCTTGCAGTCTTGGACAGACGGCCTTACGGGCTGTTAGCCAGCAGCTTCCTCAGTTCTTTCCAGTCTTGGCTTCTACATGACAGTTTACTTCATCAAAGTATACAGTACCAGAAACCAGTAGAGAGATACAGAATTGGAAGCAGGCGCAGAGTCTGACTTGGGGCTCAAACTTACAAGCCGTGAGATCATGACCTGAGCCGAAGTCAGATGCTTAGCCTACTGAGCCACCCGACAACCCTAGTTTTTACCATTATTAACCTACTTAGACTACCTAAGCTTCTCTTTATATTTAATATTACTGGTGCTTCCTGGTTTAGCAGATCTGTATGCTTTAGTCTCTATCATACCCCACAACTTCCTACATTAAAATACATCAACATGACACAGCAAAGCTGTGCTTCCTTTGGAAATCCACACAGCTTCTCATAATGGATCATAAGCAAATGATGCAGATTTAATGTGCTAAAATCTATTTGTGGTGTCTTAAAAAAATAGAATGGTGTTTTGCTATAAGTTTTCTCACATCTTCACAAGCAGATTTTTGGAAAGCTATTTTTGTGTATATTTATGTTTGTTGGTGCTTGGTATAGGTGATGGTGGTGTCATTAAACAACTTGAACATGAAGAGGTTTTCATTACTTCTAGGCTGTCAGGAGCAGCTTCAGTTTCTGCAACTTTGTCCTAGGAGGAACAATTTGGGGGCACAGAGACTCAAAACACTCAATCTTGTTGATATGGATTGGTCACTTATATAATCTTAGGAAGTTCTTTTTACTAGTATCCAAACTTTCAGATATTGACTAGAACTTGTAATTGCATAACAACATGGATAGAGAAATGAAGTTTAAAAGTTCTATCAGTGTTTTTATTACAAAATAGCAATTCCAGAGTTTTATTAGCCATAAAATTTATAGTTAGATCAATCATTGCTCCAGGGCCCAGTTCAGAGGTAAATTTAATTTTCTGGGATGTATTTTAAGCCAAAATTTTAAGTTATAGTAACACTCAAGATACACATTTGCCGGTTTGTGATGTTTGGATTAACAACAGAGGCATTAGAACAGTCCATGTTAGAAAATTAAAGACTATATCTCTGCCACCTATTGATAAAATTCTTTTGAAGGTAATAGCGCTTTTGATCACACTACAAATTGCAAATGAAAAGTGCTCAAATTATTGATGAATTGTTCTATTCTGATAACTTCTTACCACTTTGCAGAAATTATCCAAAGAAACTGAATTAATGCAACTATCAGGAGGGGAAAAAAAGGAAGAAAAATATTCAAACTATAATTTTTGCTTAAAATAAGCTTAATTTTAGAAACTCAAAATATTAAAACTAACCTTAGAGATAATCGGGCTCAATTCTGTAATTTTTAGACAAGGAATCTGAAGTTCCTGTAAACATTGTGATGTCCTATGACAGAAAGACTCATTGGTAAGGGATCATTTCCAATTCCTCATTCCTGGTTTTCTGCCTCTGCCACCTTCTTGTGTCTGAATAGTACTTTCTGTACTGCATTCGTTTGCATTTTCCTGATTACTAATCATATTGAGAATATTTCCCGGTACTCATTCACAATTTATATGTATCCTGTGTTAAACCGTAAAGCTCACTTTTTTGTTGTGTGGTTTTTATTACTAAGTTTGACGTGTAATTTTAAAATATGTTACACATGCAAGTCCTTTGTCAGATACCTTTCTAGTCAGATATACATCTATATGTAATACATGTAAGATACATATATTTATATTTATATGTAAAATACTCCCATTTTGTGGCTTTGACATTTTTTAAAAATTTTGTTAATACTATCATTTGAAAGGCACACTTTTTTAAAAATGAAGTCCAACTTAGCTTTAAAAAAAACAGCATTAACAAGCCCATTGTCTGTTTAGATTGCCTTAATTTTTACTTAATGTCCTTTTTCTATTCCATTATCCCACCCAAGATGCCATTCTACATTTAGTTGTCATGCATCTTTAGGCTACTCTTAACTGTGGCAGTTTTTCTAACTTTCTTTGTTTTTCATGACCATGACGGCTGTGAGGAGTATAGGTCAAGTATTTTGAAGGATGGTCCATTATTAGGATTTGTCTAATTTTTTAATGATAATACTGAGGTTATGGATTATTAGGAGGAAGACCACAGAGGTAAAGTATCATTTTCATCAGATCATATCAAATGTACATACAGTCAACATGATTTTAACCTGTCTTTGTTAGTGTTTGTTATGTTAATATCACTGCAGAATTTCTTTTCTCTCCCTTTCCACCTTTTCAATGCTATATACTTTGGAATGAAGTCAGAATATGCAACTAACATCTAAGGAGTGTTATTTGAAATCAGCATGGCAGACTTGTCTCTTTCTTATTGATTTGTTCAATCATTTAATTAAGTTATAATGGACACATGGATATTGATTTAATACTTAGGGTTCTAATCCAAGAATATTCTATTTTGTTGCTTAAATTGTTTCAGATTTGGTTGGTGGAACTATTTCAGTTGATTCCTATGGTACTCTGACATGCCCCCATGAGTATGTGAGAGGAGTGTTGACGGCTTCCTTACTTTCTGATTTTTCAAGATACTTCAGGTTCATCTTCTATGTTTCCTACTATATAGTCCTAGAATCAGCCATTTCTCCAAGGAGTTCAGGTTCTTTTTATTTAAGAACGGTGTTACAACCAAGATATTGGTGATACAGGTGCTTGTTGCTTCTAGAGTGTTGGTTCTTTAGCATCTTTCAGTTGACAGAACAAAAAAAAAATGTGTGTTTTTATCAACTTGTGTATATAAGCCTATCTAGAAATATTTCATTGTATCACTCTCTGTACCTATTGTAAGATAAACATGAGTTCACACTAACATCTCCATATCTAATTCACTACCACATGGACCATGCTTGCATCCTCCTCTTATTTATTTTGTCTGTAAATTCCACTCTGTCAGTAGGACACTGGGATCTCTCCATCTGCTATCTATTTATTTCATTATTTCATTCCAGTATATGTATATAGTAGTATCAGAATTGTTAAACCATACCCTAAAGAGAAACAGTTTTATCAACCAGAGTAAAATATCTATGTTTAATTCCTTTTCCCTTTGTTTTTTACAAAAATGTCAAAGCCACAAAATGGGAGAAGTATTTTACACTCCTTTCTATAGATACTTAGGTCACCATTTCTTACCTCCATCCCCTTCAGTGAAGTGGTTTCACATATTTATCATGCACTTATATTTTCCTATTACAGTCTGCATTCCTTCCTGGGTGTGTGTGTGTGTGTGTGTGTGTGTGTACATTAATTTATATATATATTAATTTGCATACATTCAGTATATTCTTTGTGAAGAGTTTTTATGGTTTTTTGACACATACCTAATGTCTTGCATCCACCATTACAGTATGACCTAGAAAAATGTTACTGTGTAAACAGTTCTTTGTGCTTTATTTATCCCTCCTCCTACCCCCTGAGTCCTTGGGCATTTTTTTTAAATACATCCATTTTTTTGAGAGGCAGTGTGTTATTGACAAAGGAGGACTAAAACAAATATTAGAGAACACAGCTACTCATTCTTGGACAAAACTTCTGGGCTGTATATCAATGTTCTCATGTGTTACTCCTTATCCATCTCCTTCCCAGAGCTGCTGCATTGGGAGGGGTTAACAGGACTTCCAATGTTATCAGAGCAAGTTATTGCTTGAAAGCACATGCCTCCTCCACATTCTTCATTCTCTCCTTGTATCTGCAGTCCTCTCTTGAGATTCTTGTCTGCCTTTCAGAAGAATTCAGTCTGGCCAGTATCCATAAGGTTGAGATATGAATAAATATATCACAAGGACATAGTTCCGTTTCCAATGAAGGGTACAGGTCATTATCCTGGCACTTCTTCTTGCTTTTTCCTGTGAGCTATCACCATTTATTTTACTGTCTACTTTCATAATTCATGGACTAGAGCATTAATGTGAACCAAGCAGTGAAGGTGCCGTCACCTTGACATGGGATCATGCATTCTTGCACCTGGGGAGAAACCATTGGTCCTTATCCTGTCTTCAGAGTTTTACATTTTTCAGAATGTCAAATAATAGAAATCATACAGTATGTAACTTTTTCAGACTGCCTTCTCCCAAATATCAGTAAATATTTAAGGTTCTTTCATGTCTTTTTATGGCTTGGCAGCTCTGTTTTTTATCATTGAATAATATCCATTATATGGATGTGTCATCAAGTTTATCTATTCAACTATCAAAGGGCATCTTGGTTACTTCCAGATATTGATGATCATAAATAGAGCTATTATAAATATTTGTATGTAAGTTTGCACATACGTAGTTTGTCATGTTTATATTTTAAGAAAATGTCAGGCTGTGTCCTCAAGTAGCTGTACTATTTTTCACTCCCACCATCAATAAATACAAGTTTCTGTTATTTTGCATTCTCACCAGTATGTGACATTGCTAATTCGGGGGGTGGGTGGGGGTGGGAAATCATTCTCATAGGTGTGTAGTGGTTTCTCATTTAATTAATATGTGCTTCCTGATGACAGATGATAATACACATTATTTCATATGCTTAATTGCCTCTATATCTTCAGTCAGATTCTTTCCCCAATCTTTTGCCCATTTTTAATAGTTTGGTTTCTTCTTGTTGATTTTTAAGAGTTATTTGTGTGTTTTGAAAGGAAGTCCTTTACTAGATATGTATTTTTAAAAAGTGTTCTCTCAGTTTATCATTTTTTAAAAATTCCTTTAACAGTGTTTTTTTTCTAGAACAGGTTTTAATTTTTAAACTGTCTAATTACATTAAATTTTTCTGTCATGGATTGTGTTTTGGTGTTGTGTCTAAAATCTTAATGCCACACACAAAATTATATAAATTTCTCCAATTTTATTCTAGAAGTTGAATAGTGTTGTTTTATATGTTTAGTTATATGAACAGTTTGAGTTTATTTTTATGAAAATTGTAGGATTTGCGCCTAGAATTCTTTATTTTTTCTGCATATGGATTTCCAGTTGTTCCAGCACTGTTTTTGAAATGACAGTCACTTCTCAGAGTTTGTGACTTTGCAAAAGTAAGGTAATTTTATTTTGGTGAGTCTGTTTCTAGAATCTCTATTCTGTTCCTTTGATCTCTTTGTTTCTTTTGTCAGTACCATGCTGTTTTGAATACAATGTCTTTTTAGTAAAACTTGAAGTCAGTTAATGTCAGTCCTCCCAGTTTTTTCTTCTTTACTTACTGTATTGTTTTTTTCTGGGTTTTCCCTCTCCATATACATTTAGAACCACTTTGTATACATCCATAAAATAGATTTCCAGGATTTGATTAGAATTACCTTGAATCTATAGATTAAGTTGGGAAAACTGAAATCTTAACACTGTGTTCATAGTCCATCAACATAGACTATCTCTCCATTTATTTGGCTCTTCTTTATTGTTTTTTTTATCAATAACTTTTATAATTTCTCATCTAAATGCTATATAAACTTTATTAGTTGTATACCTATTTTATGTTTTGGATGTTACTGTAAGTAGTACTGTGCTTTATTTTTCAAAATTCAGTTGTTCATATAGTGAAGAGATTGACTTTTGTATAATAAATCTTATATACTGGGACCTTGCTGTAATCATTTATTACAGTTCTCTAGGATCTTTATTTAGACTTTCCATGCTATTCATGCATGGTCATTGTCTGTGAACAAAGCCATTAAGATGATTTAGTTATTTTTTATTCCAAATCTCTATGTATTTCCTCTTCATATTTTACTATGAGGATTTCCAACATTGTTGAAAGGGATGGTGAGAAGAGATATTCTTACCTTGTCCCCAGTCCTAGTTGGGAATTTTTGTTTCTCAACATTAGGTATGGTGTTAGCTTATAGGGTTTTTTTTTAATGAGGTTCCCCTATATTTCCAGAGAATTTTTTTTATCATGAATCAGCATGTGATACTTTTCAAATGTTTTTCACTTCTAACTTATCCATGTGACTTTTTTTCCTTAGTTCTTGTTATGGGGATGGCATTAATTAGTTTCTGAATGTTGAATGAATCTTATATACCTGGAATAAATTCTACTTGGTCATGGCATATGTTGACTTTGCTTTGCTATTATTTTGATGAGAATTTTTATTCTAACTTCAAGAATTTTTTATACTTAAATTTTTTATACTTAAAAATTATATCACTTTGTCCCTTCATGATTATTTGTTATTTTAAATATTTATGGTATGTTACTTCTTTGCTTATTCTGTTTATTACTAATATTCCTGTTTCATTCTTGTTTTGCCTTATTTTGTAAATCAAAATTCTTTCATTGCCTGTTACCTTTTTTCCATATTATAATCTCATTCTCACTAGACTCTTTATCAGAATTTTATGACAAAATATCATTGATTTTTAAGTCCTCAATATGAGAATGTGTTTAGAAAATGCAGTTTTATTTGCTGCCATTAGTTTCAAATAGATATTTCAATATTATTGTCTGAATAATATAATAGTAATATTACAGAGTATACTTAAATATGGTCAGTGATATGTTAGATGAAATTCACTTTCTATCCTTTTACTATTTATTGATTTCTCACCTGATAACAGAAAAAAAGTGTCATTTCAGATTGAGAAAACCCTCTGTTATTCAGTCTGGAACAGGGTAATTAAAACAAATAAAACAAGCAAGCAAACAAGCTCTGCTTGTGGTCTCAAACCACCCCCCGCCAAGAATTCAAGAATAGGAAATAGGCTTTAGATTAGTATCTGTTGTGGTCCATCATTACAGAATTACTTTATAGGGAAGGCAGTTAATGTTCAAGTCATGTGTTAATCTGAACAGTTGTTAATTTCTATCAATAGAACTGTATTGAGAAAAATTCTGAGGAAATGTTTGGTTACATCAGGTCAAATTCCCTGTTTTCTTAGAACACCTTTTATGTTAAGTATATCTGCCTACTGCTATGAAATAATGGGCTACATCTAAAAATTTCATATTCTGTGTAGCAATTACCATTTTTTTAACCTATTGCTGCTCTAAGTTTAGGGTGCCTTCTCTTGTCTTCATTTGTTCATTAGTTGGTTGCTCAGTTAGTAAAGCTTACCTTAAAGGTCACTAAATGACCAACACTTACAATTGAGAAATACAGAAACTACACAAAGAAGGATCATGGATTACATCACAGTGTTTAAAGGTTGCAAGTTTGGGAGTGCCTGGTTGGCCCAGTTGGTTGAGTGTCCAACTTCAGCTCAGGTGACGATCTCACCGTCTCTGAGTTCTAGCCCCGTGTCAGGCTCTGTGCTGACAGCTCAGAGCCTGGAGCCTGCTATGGATTCTGTGTCTCCCTCCCTCTCTGCCCCTCCCCCACTCATGCTCTGTTTCTCTCTGTCTCAAAAATAAATATAAACATTAAAAAAAAATTTTTTTAAAGGTACAAGTTTTGAATCTAACGTATCTAGGTTAAATTTATCATTTATTACACACTGTCGGTACAATTAAAAGCAAGTTCCTTAAACTCTCTGGACATGAGTTTTTTTCATCTATAATATGAGGTTAATAAAGGTATCTCATAGTGTTTCTGTAGGGTATATACAAGATAATGCACAGGTGTGCTTAAGAGGGTACAGGGCAGACTGGGGCGCCTGGGTGGTTCAGTCAGTTAAGCATCTGATTTCTGCTCAGGTCATGATCTCACAGTTCATGGGTTCGAGCCCCGCGTCGGGCTCTGTGCTGACAGCTCAGAGCCTGGAGCCTGCTTCGGATTCTGTGTCTCGCTGTTTCTGCCTCACCCCATTCATTGTCTGTCTCTCTGTCTCTGTCTCTGTCTTTCTGTCTCTCTGAAAAATAATTAAACATTTACAAACATTAAAAAAAAGAGTATAGTGCAGAAAGTTACAATAAGTGGCATTTGTAGTATAGTGGTAGGCATCATTTCTTTGGTTGCTTTTTTCTCTTCTTTTCTACTCCTGCTCTCAAGCTAGCATGTACGGTAACTGATGTTGGATTACAGGTCTCATGGTAAAGACATCTTGTGGAATAGTCCCTCAGGGAGGAAGACACTCAAAATATCTCCACTACAATGTACAAATCCCTTCCAGGGTAACCATGACTTTTGGTATAGAATGACTATACTCAATTGTGACAGTTAACATTTTGTTCTTACCTCGAGATAAATAGATATCTGTATGAAAAGTTAAAGGACTTACTTCATCATGTTCAAAAAAGGCAGTGAGGAAAGAGAAGTGAAAGTAAAAGGTAAAAATATTTACTGTGACTGTCACCGACCTTCTGAAGTTTTCCACTTCTATTTCGGTAGAATTTTTCCCCCTTTAGCCACAAACTGAAATTTCTTTGACCGAGAAGGACTTTATGAAGCAGTTGAGTAACTCATCATTAAGAAGTGCACCCAGGAGAAAATCTGCTTGTAATTCATTGTATTCACTGGGCTAAAAATCATGAAGGAGAAAAAAAGCAATATTAGCATTTTTCACTTTTTTTTAATGTGTAGGGTAGGTATTTTTTTTGTCATATTATGCTTGGTTTGGAAAATTACAGTACCAAGGCCAATGCAAGGTAGATGATAACGAGATAGTGACTCTTTTTTAGCATTTTTAGCATTCCAACAAAATCAATAGTGTTTTAGTGGAGTTTCAGTGAGAAAACAACTTGTCATGCCAGCAGCTAAGCAGTATGTGTCAACAGAAAGAAACCCCTGCTTAGAGCCGGCAGCCCAGTAGATGACAATTGGAGGCATGATTGTTTATTGTTGTTGGTTTCAAGTCATTGATGCACACAGTATAAACCCTGATTAAAAGAATGACATGCAATGGTGGGAGAGCTGTGTTTTATTCTCCATGTTACAGCCCCTTTGGGTTTGCAGTGTGACCAGATCAAGGCATAGTATGGACCTTCTGGACAGCAGAGCACATATTCAGTTGCTATTTTTTGCATGATGTTGAGTAGCCAGATGGTTCTCACTATTCTATAAATGAGGAAGTAAAATGACTGATAGAAACAGCATGATGTAAAAATGAAAAGCGTGGAATCTGTATGCTGACTGCCTGGGTTCAACTGCAGATTTTATCACTTCCTAGTATGTGGCGAATGAGCAAGCTTTTGTGTATCAGTGTATTTTCTGTGTGTGCGTGTGTGTGTGTGTGTGTGTGTGTGCGCGTGTGTGTGTAAAGGGATAATAGCAATATGTGTATACTACTGTAGTAATCAAGTTCAGAGTTAATATTTCTCAATCCCCTAGAACCATTTGTGGCTCACAGAATATACATACCTTACAATTTATTCACTTGAAGTAAACAATTAAATGGATATTAATATATTCACAGAACTGTGCATCCCTCACCAGGATCAATTTTAGAACATTTCCATTACCCTCAAAACAAATCCTGTATCTCTTAGCTATGACCTCAAGCATCCCCATCTCCCCCCAGCTCCTGGAAGCCACGAATCTATTTTCTTTCTCCATAGATTTGCTTACTCTGCAGAGACAGAGAGAGAGAGAGAGAGAGAGAGAGAGAGAGAGAGAGAGAGAGAGAGGTTCGTAATATATGTTATCCATTGTTATGGATTCTTTCACTTAGCACAATGTTTTCATGGTTCATTCATGTTATAGGACGTATCAGTATAAAACTCCCTTTTATTACTGAAAAACATTCCGTTGTGTTAACATACCACATTGTGTTTATCCATTCATCATTTGGCATGGACATCAGATTGTTTTTACTTTTTGGCTCTTACGAATAATGTTGCTATAAACATTTCATGTTACCTCTGGTGGACACTTTATGAGTTTTTTGTTTTTTGTTTGGTTTTGGTTTTGGTTTTGGTTTGTTTGTTTTTTTTTTACACCAGAAAGCAAAAGAGAACAATTGTTGGTTCTGAATTTTTTTGTAATGTACAGTATTTTGATTAAGTAGATTTTTTTTCTTTAAGTTCACCCAAATCCTAAACATCTTCTGTTTAGGTTACATGTTTTTTTTTTTACCATACTATTTTAGTCATTTTGTATTATGTTGCTTTAAATCATTCCCCCCATTCCCTGTAAAGCCTCCGTAATCATCTCTATTGAAATTGTTAAACTATTTCTTCCTTCCTCACCTTCTGAAGCTTAGTTACTTTGCCTCTCCTTAGCACTTATTATATTCTGATTTAGGGTACAATTCTTTCACCACCAGACACTTAAAAGTAGAAAACTCTCTCATCTCTGGATGAAAATTTTAAAAAATCACTTAGCTAATAAATGTGTCTCTTCAATATATATTATATTACATATTTTTAAGATACACTATAACTTACTAAGATATACTTAATATATGCCCAAATAGAATCCATTGCTCTAGTTGGATAATGTATAACTTTAAAAAAATGTCCTTCACCAATGCTTGCAGAAAGGCATGGGATCCTTGTTTCTAGAGGAGATATTAACATACCCTTTAATGAAATAACTTTAATTGTCATATTCAGAGTCCAGTAAGTGGGAAGTGATACCAACCACCCTCTCCTCAATGCCCTGTATGCCATTAGTATTGATATGTGCAACCTTTCAGTGTTCATTATTCAATGAATAATGTCTATTTGACACCATATATGACAGAAAGCTCTCATATTTCATTTTGAGATAAAGACAAGAGAGAAAAATACATTGATTCTGTGTACTAAACAGAAGCTGGCTATGAATATAATCAATATTCCCTTAATGCTTACTATAGAGTGTTACATGAAATAAACCACTGTTCAAGCACCACTACTTTGTGTGGGGCATGAAGGAAATGATCATCAGTACTTAGCAGGGCTCACTGTCCTGTGTAGATGCAAATCTACCAGTCCCCTTGGTAATTCCTGCTTTAGGTTGCTGGGACTGCTGTAGTGGTTAGCAAAGTGGGTAATTTAAACAATAGAAATTTCTTTTCTCACAGTTTTTGAGGCTAGAAGTCTGAGACCAGGATATTGGCAGAGTTGGTTCCTTCTGAAGGCCAGGAATGAAGAATCTGTTCCAAGCTTGTAGGTTCCTGTCTTCTCCCCATGTCTTGTCATAATTTTCCCTCTATAACTGTATCTGTATTTCCTCTTCTCAGGACACCATTCATATTGAATTAGGGCCCACGGTAATGGACCTCATACTAACTTAATTGCCTCTTCAAAGACCTTTTCTCCAAACAAGGTCACTTTCTGAGGTACTGGTGGTTAGAACTTTAACTCATGAATATTGCGTGGACACAGTCCAGCCCATAACATTACCTGAATCTGCTGAATGTGTGGGAGGACTATAATAAGATTTTTCTAGCTCAAAAGTAAACTGAAGTCAATTTGAAATAACAGCAGGCCGGTGCTGGCATTTTCTGGCAGTATGACTGACAGTGTTAAAGAACCACCTACTCACATTTTTATCCATAAGAACACAAGACAAGGTGCCAATATTCATCATACAACTATATATTTGCATTGATCTTTTCATATTTTGAGATTTCTCCCCATAAATTCATGGGAAGGAACTGTGATTATGTAAAGCAGTATTTGCTATTCTTCTACAAATGTGAAAACTGGCTGAAGTGTCAATTGACTTGCCTAAGGCTGCAAAGTAGATCAGTGATTTCCCGAGTGCCCTGATTAGTTTTATGATGCCTGTCATTTACAGTCTGATCAGTTTGTTCATTAAGAGCTATATGAAAAGATAAAAGAAAAAATTCCACTCTCTTTTTCTTAAATTGTTTTGAAATTGGATCACAGTATTTGCCTTTTTGCTAAGAAACAGTTGCTTAGAAGGTAATTTAAAGAAAAACTAAATTGCTAAGAATAGGGTACAATTATTATACACTGCTCATCTTCCTGCATTTCCGTGGGGCTTTGAATAGGCAGGTAAAATAACAGCACCCCAAAGATGTCTCTGGCCTAGTCCCTGGAAACTGTGAATATGCTATGTTATATGGCAATGAAGAATTAGGGTTGTAGATGGAATTAAGGTTGCTAATGAGCTGACCTGGAAATAAGCAAATTCTCCTATGTTATGTGAGTGGGCCCAGTGTAATCAGAGTTCTTTCAAAGTAAAAGAGAGAGGCAAAAACAGGGTGAGGAGGATGGGATGGAGAGAGACCCAACCCACAGTTGCTGGCTGTGAAGATTTAGGAGAAGAGCTATAATCTAAGGAAAAGGGATGGTTTCTACAAACTGGAAAACATAAGGAAATGAATTTCTTCCTCAAGCCTCTAGGTAGAAATACAGCCTGACTGGCACCTGGATTCTAGCCCAGTGAGGGCTGTTTTAAACCTCTAATCCTCGGAACTATCAGCCAATACAGTTGTATTATTTAAGCCACCATGTTTGTAATAAATTTTACAGCAGCTGTAGAAAAATAATATAGTGAATTAACTTACTCTTGTTTCATCTGTGACTACTATTAATTTACTCAATAAAGGCCTGATGAAGATCTCCTGTGTACAAAGACTCTTTAGAGGTGATGAAGCACTGTTCTTCTGAATCAGCTTCTTCCTCCCTGCTACTCAGGCATGACAGACATCAATTTTCCATTATATTTTATTATACTGCCCTGTTATTCCACATAAAACATTAACTTTCTGGAGACCCACATTGGTTCCACTGATCCAGATCCATGTCATTTAGATAACCATATGAGGATCTCTTGTTCCAACTGATGGGGAGGGAACAGCCCTTTGATATAGCGCAACAACAGAAGCAGAAGAGTGAATATTTACTGAACCCTTACATATGCCAGGCATTGTGGTAGCCCTTTACATGTATCATATTATCTTTGCAGCAACCTGATGAAATAGGTTGTAATACTATATTTCTTTTACACTTGAGAAAGCTGAAAAGCTAAGAGGTTAAGTTACATCTCCAATGCCATGAAAATAATAAGAGGTATAGGCAGGGCTCCAAGATGGGCTGTTTAATTCAAGAGCCTTTAGTTGACCACTGTACTCCCTGCCTTGCAAGGCCAACGTCATAAACACACTTGAGAAAAAAATGGTATGTAATGACATGCTAAGTATGCAGGGGAAGAAAGAGCATACCTGAATATATGGCACACATTGGTTTGTTACATTTGATGAAAATCCAAACTATAATAGCATTAGTCTCCAGAGTTGCTTAACTTATTTAAAAAAAATTCTTCAATCTTATTTAACAGTTTAATTAAGGATGGTCAAGAGGGGTGGATCAATACATGTTCAGTGTTGCAATTTTGAAAAAGACCTAGGTGTTATATTTTATTTGTACTAGCTCATTTAAATCAAAAGCACCCTTTGGTAAAAAAAAAAAAAAAAATTAAAGTCTTGGCATTTGAAAAATGGTTGAAAGCACAATATTTAAATTACAATACCTGAAGCAAATTGTTCATGTAGTTAGTGAGCCTCAGAATTAGGTTCAATTACGGGTATCTGTCTCCAAAGATCAGAAATATCATGCTGTTTTCTTTATTACCCTCCCTACCAAGAGACTCTGCTCAATAGCTTCCTGCTGTCCCAGTTCATCGATGTACCATTACTGGCTTGATAGAGAAGTGAGGTGGTGGTTTATAAATGTATGGGTTAGAAAACCTAAAATGAGAGATACCTTATAATCATTCAGAAAGTATAACCATATGACTATATGTTTTATAAATATGTACATAAGATATGCTTATATAATTGTGCATCATATAAACTTTACATATAAGTTATTTATAAATACATATTTTTTAAAAATAAAATACAAAGAAATTGGAAACTATGACTACCTTTTAAGTACCAAGAATCTTGAAATAACGAGGTGGAAATAAATAGTGGAATGTGGTCTTTTTTGTGAATGAATGTCACCCAAACATTCATTTTCATCCTTGAAGTCAAAGCCAAAATGTCACTTCATAAGCTTATGTTTGTTAAGGGCAATTGTTTAATTGACTGCCTTAGGTTGAGTTGAGCTGTCATCCCTCTGTGCTTTTTCTGAACTCATACTCTCCTGATTATATAGCACCTATCAAAATGAATGAATTTTGTCACCCTGCTAAATATGAAACGAGTCGAGGAAAGAAAGGAGACCTATTCATCTCTGTAAGTAAGTCATTCAATAATGTAGGCTGAACTATATGCAAATATACCTATATCTGAATATTTTTACCCCTTCACATATCACACATTTTCTCTAAATCTACCAGTTTCTTCTGAGACCCTGATGCATTAATTTTATACCTTATTGTTTATTTTCACTATTATTGTCACCTCTGTTTTTTTCATTCCAGCATCTATGTATTGAGGTTTTATAGGTTGTTGAGGATCTTTGAAAGCTGCAGGAGGTAATCACAGGTGGTTGGGGATATGCTTTGGAAAAATAAGGTTACAGATTGTAGATTAAAGGTAGAAATGAAGTGAGTATGCTGTAGGAGGTGAGACGAAACTGAAAGTGAGGAAACTAGTCAGGGGCTATTGCTGTAGCTCAAGTGCAAGGTGATGAATCAGCAATGGGAAGTGGTTTCCCAGAAGTGCCTGAATAATGACATGGAATAAGAACCTGGTTAATGAGAGATAGGCAAAATGAAATATATAAAGACTTCTACATCATCAGCCATGTTAAAGCATTAGGCTCTTTATTAGAAAATGTTTTATTATTAGGACTCTCCAGCAACTCTTAAAGTCTTAAAGAACATTCGATGTTTCTGAAGAGTTTCTCTTTCATTCCTTGGGGTTCCGTGTGTGTGTGTGTGTGTGTGTGTGTGTGTGTATTCCTTGCTATGTCCATCAAGTGAGAATCAAAGTGACACCAAGGTCAACATTTTTCCTTACCTGTACCTTCAACCATGTAAATAGAATTAAAAAAATTAAATTCTGCTTTAGTAGTGACCTGATAGTAAAAAGCTCTTGTGTGAAATTTCTGAGAATATGTATTTGTGTATTTTCTGTGAAAGTGACTTGATTTGAGTTTTATAAAATGGTTGTGTCATACAGTATCTGTGATAATTTTGATTTTGAAAAACTTGATAAAACATGGTACATTTAAGGAATGATATTATTTCAATTGGGTATTGTCCAGCATGGTGATATCTGATGAGGTCAAATGGAGTTAGCATGACTTATATAATATCTCTTAAAAAATAAAACTAAGTTTTGTCTTCTTTTTGGAAAGTAGAATTATCTTTTATAGTTAGAGTGCAATAAGATCATATATCACAATTTACAATTTTATAATGTACTCTTTAATTTTACTTTTATACCTTACAAAATGGATAAATCAGTTTGTTCCAATAGCAACGTCAGTTCATTCTCCTATATTAGAACATCCTGGCTTAACAATGCTAATTCTAGACACTATTTATAAAATGTCAACCTCAAGTAGATTACTTTCCATTACTTTCTTTTTCTAATAGGATCATATCACACATAAATATGGACATTTTAACAGTTAATATCAAGGTTTATATCAAACCTTATCTCTCCATATTGAAATATGTTTGCACAATTGAAAAAACCCTCATTCCCTGCATCTCAAATATAGATATAGAATTTGTTAAGTAGAAACATATATTTTTCTGAATGATAAATGCAATATTTATATAATATTTTTCAGCACAGGTCCCTATCAGTAAAACATATTGATTAGAAAACAAGAATGGATTGGTGCAACTTGATAAATAAATGGAATAACTAGGACTTATTTTTTTTTCCTTCCATACTGATGACTGTTTCATGATTAAGTGTAGAATGGTGTCATAAAAGAAAAATACACCATCCCAAATACCTTTGTAGAATAGGGTATTCTTTTTTCTTTTTCTCACAAGAAAGGTTACAATAATGATGAGTGGCATGAAAATTGTGGTGTGCCTGGGGTTTCCATAGGAACTAGCTACTTCTCTTCTCCAACCAAAAAGTTCCTCTTTTAGTACCACGAGAGTGGGGTGTGGTGAGAGACATGCCAGAGAACCAGTGAATGGAAATGCAGTAACACTTATGAGCTTACACTTAGTGCAGCAGTTTGTGTAACACTGGCTTAGCTCTGAGCAATCATTCTTGGTTGGTACTGTATTTCATGATTGTATAGTTACACAGCTGCTCTGTGTCAGTTCCTGAAGTCCCCTGATGACCTCTTTGGAGCCAGACTTTTCTTAGGCTAGTATGCCTTACTACATGATTAGTGGCTTCTTCCTTGCTTCCTTCCTTCCTTTCTCTCTCTCTCTTTCATTTTCTTTCTTTCTTTCTTTTTCTTTCTTTCTTTCTTTCATTTTCTTTCTTTCTTTCTTTCTTTCTTTCTTTCTTTCTTTCTTTCTTTCTTTCTTTCTTTCTTTCTTTTTCTTTCTTTCTCCCTTTCATTTAAAAACAGATGCTTTATTAAGCATGAGTCTTCTTTTTTGTCCCCTAGGTGACAGGTCTCCTTTCCAGATACCATAGCCCTCTAGCCCCTTAATAGTTATTATAAACTTATCGTTTTGTTATAGAAAACTTTATTAATTTTAATTTTTCCATTTCAAAATGAATGCACAATTGTTCTTGATTTCTGCCCCAACATGACCTGGACATTCCTGAAGTGTTCTGAGGTCAGTGGACTTCTACCAATTCTTGTCTTCTGAAGGACTTTAATATGGTCATTATATATTGCTAATCATCCTTAATTAATTTGATTTTAATATACCAGTTTGTTGACTTGAACTGCTGTTCATGTGCAAATTATTATTTATTCTGCTATTGCTTTACTTTCCTTCACCTGAGTTGATTAGTCATTAATTCTTCCAAGTTTATTTCCACTATGTTTTTATTTTTTTAAATCACTCACCTGATATATATATATATATATATATATATATATATAATGAGTTACCTTTATGTTGATAAACTGCAAAACAAGCGTTGGGCTGCTCCTTGCTCTTTTATGACTTATACTTCTTTAATTTAAACTTGACTTAAACTTAAGTTTCCAAACAAAAGGTTGGGAAATACTATTTAAATCTTAGAATCAAAGTCAAGTGGTAGCACGTGGAAAATATCAATTGCTTTGTTGAATTCTGAAGACTTAAGAGTGTTTACCTAAATGAGAACATTATTAACATTAAAAAATTGAATTCTCATAAACAAATAGAGATATGTTATAGAACCCATAGGCAAGAATTAAAATGTGGCTTTTAAAAGATTTGCTCCAAAAGTTGGTTAGTCAGGAGCTGTATTATTCTACCAGTAGCTCCAAGGCCACATGGATCTTGAGCTTTTTTCAGAGAGGCTGCTGTATTATTTGTATTTTAGGTGTGCTTTGCTTCATTTATCTCTGTTTTACACAGCCTCTCAAATCAAGAGCTCAGCAGTGTGTGTGTGTGTGTGTGTGTGTGTGTGTGTATGTGTGTTTTAATTGTAATCCCAAAACTTGAAAAAAAACAACCCTGTTAGTCCAGTTTGTATTAGATCTCATCTTGTTTTCCATAGAACTGTGCCTGGGAAATGGAATCATTCATTTTGCTTTCTACATGGCATAGGCTTTTGGAAAAGGATCTATAAGAAGAGTATAGATGCAGGCAAATTATCTAAGGATAGTTTATATCTAGGGGGAAAAAGTGTAGGATTGAGAGGACAAATTATTGACATCCATAAAACAAGTGTTAGTAATCAAAAATTACAAAGGATAATTCATTTTTACTGTTTTTAAAAAGCAAAATCATATTTTATTTTAAAATCTCAGTTTTTTAAGGCTTCTCCTATTTTTTTAACTTTGGCTCTCATATCCAAATTTATTAATCTTATTAATCTTATGAGAAGTCCATTGATCTCAGCCTATGTTGTTCCACAGATAATTGTGTAGTCATATATTACTGCGGTAAAAATATTGACACTCTCACCAAGAGATTATACATAGTTCTCAGAGCAAAAAAAAGATTACCCACAAAAATATTCTTCCAAATCCTACTTTGCGAAAGAAGTGGATGTACTTTGCCCTATAATGGCCACAAAATGGAATTAACAACCCTGGACATTATAAATGAAACAAGAAGACT
>CM053576.1:92419120-92477502 GCA_028646485.1 Cryptoprocta ferox
ATTGCTGCGGTTGAGGTCATAGAGGTTGTTTCCTGCTTTCTCCTCTAGGGTTTTGATGGTTTCCTGTCTCACGTTCAGGTCTTTCATCCATTTTGAATTTATTTTTGTGTATGGTGTAAGAGAGTGGTCTAGTTTCATTCTTCTGCATGTTGCCGTCCAGTTGTCCCAGCACCACTTACTAAAGAGGCTATCTTTTTGCCATTGGATAGTCTTTCCTCCTTTGTCAAAGATTAATTGGCCATACATTTGTGGGTCCAGTTCTGGGCTCTCTAATCTATTCCACTGGTCTATGTGTCTGTTTTTGTGCCAGTACCATACTGTTTTGGTGATGACAGAAGGGACTATTTTCATAGTGTTTACCATTCTGCAGTTTTTACACTGTTTATCACACTTAAATTCCATTTTTTTATTTGTCTGTTGTCTTCACTTTTTAAGTTTTTGTAGAATTTTTTCAGAAGAGTAAGAAGTACAAAAATCAAAATAGCAATTCCCTGGTCCTTCCCAATCTGGTCAGGGTTGACAGCATGGATATGTTTATATTCTTTGGAATGATAAGACAAAGCAAGATTTAAGGTAGAAGTGGAGGCAACTAAGTTGTCAGTTAAATCCTCCTGTATAGCTTTCGATATTTTTGATAGTTTATGGTATGCACTTCAGTATTTCTAAGCAACATAACTGCTATTTCAATTCATGTGAGGTACTTAGTTCTTGTAACTTATCCTCTTTCCCTAAAATGCATTCTTTCTCTAAAAATTCTTATGGAGATAATATTTTTCTGAATCATTTAAAATTAGTTTGTAGGACTAAACTGTGTGTTATTCATTTGACTCTAAGTCTGTTTTTTTTTGTACAGAAAAAAACTTTTTGTTTTTATTGAAGTCAGTTCTTATATTTAGTTTCTTAGCTTTATGTTAACATCTACTTATTATGGTATTCAGAAAAAGAAATTACACTAACATAATCTAAAACTTCTCACATTATTTACTACTTTTATTATGTGGCCTTGCAAAATATAATCCTTGTCTCTTGTATTTTATTCTTCTCTTTCTAGCAGCACGTTATATATCATTCCTGATTTTTCTTCTTTCACTGAGCCATATATAAAATGAAGAATACTGGAAGTGGATAACTAGATTTATAGAATATTTGATTAAAAAATACAAACGTATAAACATACTTGTTCTTTGGACATTTACAATTGTAAATAGAGTTTTCTTGCATTTTGAACATTTGCTTTATGATTTCATATGTCATGATCTTCATTTTCATAATCATCAAAATTGTAAAATGTCTATCAGGTCCAGGACTGTAGCAACATTGACCCAAAGAGAATTATACCTTAAGCAGTCTTTTTCTTCAGAAGAATTTAAAAGATGAACTATTTTACTATTAAATTAAATATATTTTCCATTAAAAATTTTTAAAAAGGGGCACCTGGGTGGCTCAGTTGGTTGAGTGACCGACTCTTGATTTCAGGCCAGGTCATGATTTCAAAATTCTTGGGATCCAGCCCCACATCCAGCTTTGCACATACAGTATGGAGTCTTCTTGGGATTCTCTCTCTCTCTCCCTCTCTCTCTCTCTGCTCCTCCCCTGATTGTGTGTGCATGCTCTCTCTCTCTCAAAGTAAATAAATAGACATTAAAAATTTTTGAGTTAAATATATTTCCCTCAGGTTAAAATCCAGTAAAAAGGCACTTAACAGAATGTTTGTTAGATCATTGAGATCATTTAATGATGTCAGTATCCCCATGTTTGTACCTCTTTATGACTTTCCAGAAACTACTATAGCATGGATATGAAATAAGTCAACCACTTTGAGCCATAAAACATATTTACATGTAATGACAAAGTTGTTTATTTCAGACATATGTCTATACCAGTGTAATGTAACAGAGATGGACCACTGTTAGCAGTTGTGTAGTGTGCAGACAAGTATTTTGAATTATCAAAATCAGCAACTTTCTTCTCCACAGAAATAGAGTATGTATTTTTGTTTGTTCAGTTCTGGTGAGTGTGTGTGCACACGTATGTGTGTGTGTATACTGTGAATCATTCTTGGTAAAAGTTTAGTTGTTCCTTTTGTACTTCATGAATAATCATAGATAGGAAAGATACAGTTCAGAATATCCAGAAATTTCAAGCATTTTGCATTTCCTCTGCCATAGTGTAGTCTTTCTTCAGTAGCGTCTGGGTGATAAAATTCAGTAATTCTATTCCAAAACTCATTCAGTTGGGAATCTCTGAAAATATAAAATTTTAGTATCAACCCAGGCTTACAAATGCACGATTTTAAATTATTGACTTCTACATATATGGACACATTACCAAAAGATGTTTGAAAGAAGTATATAACGTAAACATATATTGTTGGGTATATTTGCTATTCATGATTGTATTTTGTAAGCCAAATACGTGGAAAGCAGGAGTGATTATCACAAACTATGTTTGCTTTTATATTCTTGTAGTCAATAGAAGGAGATGATAAATAAGATATTTCCTCAAACCATCTACTCCTTCTCAGGAGAAGAGTCAGCCTCTAGTCAGCATTCCCTGTTGTAATTTTATTCTACTATTAGCTACTTATTTTCTTTTATCCCTTTATGTACAACAGACAGAAATGAGGATTTCTACATGAACATATTAAACTTCTTTCAAATCTGAATTTTAGTTTTAATAACAGTGCTTAATTTTAAGGGTATGCCCTATATATAATAACCTACAAAATAAACTTCTGCATGAGTGTAGCTCTAAGCATAATGAAGTATCTACAGAAGATTGTATGATTTGTTTGATAGCAGAAATAAAAACTGCAAACCAGCATATTATCCTTAACATCTAGGAATTTAATCCAAATCTAATCTGGGTTTGAATCTGAAGCCCACATAAAGGACTTGTACGTGTTTACTGGATTGCATTTTAAATAAGAAATAGTCACATTGTGTATTAAGTAAATGAATGAGATAATTATTTAAAACTCTTACAATAGATTCATAAATTTATGAATTTTTAACTAACTCAAAGGTTGAATTAATTAGTATTTTAATTTTATGTTAGTCTGGGAAATTTTGTGAAGATTGAACAAAATTCTTCTGTATATTATTTCTGAGAAATCTAATGTATTTAGTACTTAGAACACTCCACACCCATTATGATGAAGTTGCTTCAACTCTGAACATTCTCTCCTCTTTGTTATTGTTATCAAGAACCATGCTATCCAGCAGGATGTCCTGCAATGATGGAGATAATCTATATCTTCACTGGTTGATACAGTAGATACTGATTAAATCCATGTGGCCTTTGAGCCCTTGAAATGTGTTTGCACTGAGGCAATGAATTTTAATTTAATCTTATTTAATTATTATTAAATTGAAATAGTCACATGTGTTTAGCGACTCTCATATTAAATACCACAGGCCTTAAACTTTAGTTTTGTCTTCTTTGGAGGAAAAAAAGATAAATATAAATTTATTTTACAGTTAATAGTTAGGAAGATTCTCTAGTATGTTTTATATATTTCCCTGCGTGCCAGTACTTCCCTATAGCCCCTGCACTCTCTGGTTCAATTTCTTCTTGCTGTTAGAGAGAGAATGAAAAACAAATAAGCAAACTTTAATTAAAAATAAATGCTTCATATGTTATAAAGTTGTTAAGTGAAAAATATAAAGGAAAACAAAGGGCACCTGTGTAGCTCAGTCAGTTAAGTGTCCAACTCTTGATTTCAGCTCAGGTCATGATCTCATGGTTCATGGGATTGAGACCCATGTTGATGCACTGTTAGTGCAGAGCCTGCTTGGGATTCTCTCTCTCCCTTCCTCTCTGCCCCTCCTCAACTCATGCACATACACTTTCTTTAAATAAATATTTTTCAAGAAGAAACAAAAAAAGAGAAAAGAAAACAGAATGGGAGATAAGTAGGATCAGGCTGTAAAAGTATATATGGTTGTCTGGATAAGCCAACTTATACTGCAAATGACCCCAAAATTGCAATGCCACAATACTACAGAATTTATTTCCCACTCAAACTACAAGTTGAACAACAATTGGCCCTCTACCTCTGTTCATTTTAATCTATCAAGAATTCATCCCAGTAGCATATCCTCTTGGCTTTTGCTTGTATAATTACCATAGCAGTAGACAGACAGAGAGAACACAGGCACAGGAGAGAGAGACACATAGCATACCAACTCTTAAAACATTTGCATGGAATTAACACATAGTATATTTTATTTTATATATGGATAGAGAGAGAGAGAGAGAGAGAGATAGTTGGCACACATTGTTACCTTAGTTTCAGATATACAGCATAGTGATTCAAGAACTGTACATGTTAAGCTATCCTCACTATAAGCTAGCTACCATCTGTCACCATGCAATGCTATTATAATACCATTCTCTGTATTCCCTGTGCTGTACCTTTTATTCTATGACTTAATTCATTCTATAACTGGAAGCTTGTATCTCCCACTCCCCTTTACCATTCTGTCCAACTTTCTATGCCTCTCCTCTCTGGCAGTCATCAGTTCTCTGTATTTCTATGTCTGATTCTGTTTTCTTTTTGTTTATTTGTTTATTTTTTAGATTCTACATGTAATTGAAATAATAGATAGAATCCTAGGCAGGTTCCTCACTAACAACAAAGAGCCCGACGTGGGGCCCAAACACAGGAACCATGAGATCATGGCCTGAGATGAAAACAAGAGTTGGCCGCTTAATCAATGGAACCACCCAAAAGTACCTCATGTGCTTTCTTTTGACCATACTACCTCCTAAAAGATTTGAATGATTATAGAACACTTCAAATATTGAACAGAGACCTAATGGGTGGACACAAAGAGCAGACAAAAGAAAAATATGATACCTTAGATGATAAGCATGAAAGTGGTAGAAAATGTAGATGAAATCCCTTATCAACCATTGATTTATCCCTTGGAATGTGTCATGCATTAAGACAAGCAGAAGGTATATATACAAGAGAGTAAACTCTGATTATATTCATGGGAAGGTATTTATCATGGAAGAAATGGGTGGCTTATGTTTTGAAGGATGAGAGTGTTTTATCAACAAAAATATAAAGGAATAGAGAAGGGATCTTTTATTAATATCTGTAGAATCTGTGGTTTATGTTGTAAATGTAGGAAGCTGAGTTTATATAGGAGTAATGAGAAGCATACAAAAACAGGAAGAGCATTTTTAAATTCATAAATTACATTATAGTGGGTGTTGAATTAATGGAGACAACTCTTATCTCATGGGCCAGTTGGTAAATCAGGCACTGCCAGTGACATGATAGGAAGTCTTATTCTATCTGTGAAGTATTTTGCAAACCTCACTCTCTTCCATGGGATTTAATATCCATTGAAAGTAATCTTTTCCACTGCAGTGAATAATTCATTGACCACACAGAGGGTCATTGAGTTACATACCTCCACAGTTGTCCATTTAACAGCCATGTGTTCTCTCAGATAAATGAAACAGAATACCTTATGCTGAACCCCTGGTGATTTTAACAGAAAGCATATTAATTGAATGACTAACATATTATGTGACTTCATTAAATGGTAACAGTAATTATATGGCTTTTAATTTAAAGGACAGGCATTAGTGACTAATCTAATGAGGTACAAATGACCACACACTAATTCTTCATTTGTTTTATAACTAGAAATAGGAGATGTGTTGTCAAGTGTAGAATTCATTTGAATACAATAGTTACTATGTCACTGTAAAAAGGAAAAAACAACTAAACACTTTGAATGTTTTAATTTTACTTTGAAATGAGAATGTTGATGATATTAGTTCATTTTTTTCTTTTTTTATATGCATATGTGTTCTTAAAATCAGAATACATTAGGAAAAACAATCTCTATTCTTTCTTCTTTCTCAGTGTGGATTCTTCTAATATAACCAATGAAATAACCATGTGGACTTTTGTCTCACTGACCCCACTTTTTCATTTATCACCTAGGAGCCTTGGTGCCCTATATTCATACTTACTTGCAGAAGACCTTGTTTCCTTCTCTTCCTTGTATCCTGTCTCAGAGATATAGTAGTAATTTCCAATTAATGTACAATTAAGTCAATAAACTTCCTCTTTCCATGTAATTGGAAATCTTGTGAATCATCCTTGAAGGATAGTTTTGTGACTTACATAGATTTCCCATTCACTCTGATCAGGAATTTAGAGGGATTCAGGGAAAGTAGAAGAACCTTTCTGAAGCTCCTTAATATATGTCATGTAATAAAACTGTGTAATACTAATGATTTCTAAAGTGCAATAATACTACTATTGAAAGAATGAAATGCTAAAGGAATATTCCACTTTGAATACAGTTATTATATATACCAAGATTACTCTCCACACACTTTAGAAATGTAGTTATCACCTTAGGGAGGAGAAACAAAACAAGAGCTTGCTTTCCTATGAGATGTAAACATCTTTCAAATATTTTGGGTATCAAGAAAAGGGAACACTTTACCCAAAGAGAAAAGTGATTAGGGAATGCTTTACGAATAAGGGGAAATTTGAGTTAATTCTTCAGTGATGAAATTCAATAGGCTGGCAAGGAGAGGATAGAAGAAATTTCTATACCTCAGGGCTAACATGTGAAATATCAAAAAGTGAAAATCAAGTTTGTAAATTGTGATTCATTAATTATACATGAATAGTATGTGATGTACAACAATGGAAGGTAACACTGAAATAATTAGTACATATTAAAAAGAAACGTCATAGGGACACCAGAGTGGCTCAGTCAGTTAAGCGTCTGACTCTTGATTTGGACTCAGGTCACAATCTCATGGTTTGTGAGTTCAAGCTCCACTTCTGACTCTGTGCTGACAGTGTGGAGCCTGCTTGGAGTCTCTCTCCCTTGCTTTCTGCCTCTCCCCCACTCACACTCTCTCTGTCTCAAAATAAATAAACTAAAAAAAAAGAAGTGTCATAAATACCATATCAACACCATAAGAAGATACTTAATATTAACCTCTGTGTGACAGAGACCAGAGATTAGCAAGACATTCCATAATAAAAAATTCATTATAGACATAACCTTTGGCAGCACCATTGAAGACAGAATTGAGTAATAAGGCAGAGGTATACAAACAGATCAGTCAAGAAATGATAGAATTATTTATTCAGCACTACATATTCAATGGGAAGGGAAATATTCAGCTCTTATTTTGAAGAAGGGTGTAGAATGCTTTATAGCTGCTGGAAAAAAACAGCAAGTGTCCAAAAGAATCTGATATTGCTAATGAAAATTTCAAAAAATAAAGGGTGGAAAAATTTGAAATCCGGTATCTTAAAAGTCACACAATTTCTATCAAGAAAATAAACTTTCATAATCAATATAAATAATTTTTATTCACTACAGTATCTTAATACTCCAGACTTACTAGATTTAAAAAAAATTCTAATAAAGAAGAGAAAACTAAGCCTAAAGCAAGCAAAGAAATAATAAAAATTATAGAAGAAATCAATAAAATAAAAATAAGAAATAATAGAGAATATAAAGAAACCAAAATATATTCTGCTGGAAAAATAAATAAAATTGGTCAACCTCTAGTCAGGCTAACCAAGAAACAAAAAAACTAAGAGTAAAATACAAGAGAGTTCATCACTGCTAAACTTAAGGATATTAAAAGGATAACAAAGGAATATTACAAACAACTACAACCAAAATTTGATATCCTATATGAAATAGACCAATTTCTTTAAAGACAAACTACCAAACTCACACAAAAAGAAAAAGTTAGCTTCAATATTCTGTACCTACTTAAGAAATTGAATCAGTAATTAATGTCCTTTCATTAAAAAACAAAACAAAACAGGCCCAGGTGATTTCACTTACACATTGTACCAAATATGAATTTTCCATAATATATTCCAGAAAATAGGTAAAATACTTCCTAAACCAAAACTAAATGAAGAATTCCAAGACTACTGTCCAATATTACTCATGAACATAGATACAAAACCTCAAAAAAAGGTAAATTAATCCAATAATATAGAAGAAGAATTTTATACCCCAAATAGAAGTCATTCTGGATATGCAAGTCTGGTTCAACATTCAAATCAGATAGTGTAATCTACTATATCTAAAGAAGAAAAATTGTATGATCATATGAATTGATGCAAGCAAAAATCATATGGCAAAATGCAGCACATCTTCATGATAAAAATGATACACAAACTGGAAATAGATAGGGACTTTCTGAACCTCACAAAGAGTAATCTGCAAGATCACCTATAGTTAACATCATTCTTGATGGTGAAAGAGTAGGCAGTTTCCTCCTGAGACAGGGAAAAAGGTACAGAGATCTTCTTTCACCACTCTTATTCAACATTGTATTGAGCATCCTACCTAGAAAACAAGAAAAACAAAATGTAAACAGATTGGTAAAAAAGGAAGAAAATTGTCTTTATAATTGATGACAGTGTTTATATTAGAAAATTACAAAGATTCTATAGTAAAACTCCTGGAAACAATAACTTGTCAAGGTCACAGGAGAGAAGATCAATATACAAAATCACTTTCCTATTTACTGGCAATAGGCAAGTTGACTTTGAAATTAGAAGCTATGTATCATTTACAATAGCAGCACAAATTGAAGTATTTAGCTATAAATCTAACAAAATAGATACAGGATCTATATGCCAAAACAAAACAAAACAACAAAGAGGTAAAAGACTGATGAAATAAATCTAATGAGATCTAAATAGGATATGTTCTCTGTTCATATTTCGTTTTTTGTTTTTTTTTTAATTTTTATGTTTATTTATTTTTGAGAAAGAGACATGTGTGAGTGGGGGAGAAGCAGCGAGAGAGGGAGACACAGGATGTGAAGCAGTCTCCAGGCTCCAAGCACAGAGCCCGACATGGGATTCAAACTCACGAACCATGAGATCATGGCCTGAGCCAAAGTCAGACGCTTAACTGACTGAGCCACCCAGGCATCCCTCTCTCTTCATATTTTGGAAGTATTTTTAAAGCATCAATTTTCCCAAATCAATCAAAGATATCCGTGCAATTCCAAGAAGAATTTCAGCCACTTTGTAGAGATCAATAAGTTATTCTTAAAAAAAAAAACCTAGACTTACACACCAGAATACTGGTGTGTAATACTTCTTACTAGAAGAAGAAAGCTGGAATAGTCACACTAAAAAAAAAAATAAAGTCTGTCTATAAAACTACCATAATCACTGTAACATTTTATTGGTGAAAGAATACATGCATGGATGGAACAGAATAGAGAACCCAGAACTAGACCAACATGCATAGTAAACTGATTTGTGACAAAGGCACACAGGCAGTGCAATAGGTATAGAATAGTCTTTTCAACATATAATGGTAGAACAGTTGGAAATCATATGCAAGAAAATACCTACACACAGAGATTACACCTTTCACAAAAAATAATGAAAAATGGATCCTAGCTCTAAATGTAAAGTGCAAACCTATAGAATTTTTATTAAAAAATTAAGAGAAAATATGTGACCTTGGGTTTGGTCATGAATTTTAAAATATGTCAGGAAAACAGATGCCTAAAAACATTGATAAGTTGGACTGTTTTTAAATTTCTGCTCTTCAAAAGCAAGAGAATGAAAAGATAAGTCATGGACTAGGAGAAAATATTTGCAAAACATCTATCTGATAAAGGACTTGTGCCCAAACTATATGAACTATTCTTAAAACTGAGCAATAAGAAAAAAAGAAACTCAACTTAAAAATGGGCATATATCTGAACATTAGCTTCACTAAAGAAAATAGAAAAATAACTAAGAATAAGAAAAGGTTCTCAGCCACCTGGGTGGCTCAGTTGGTTAAACATCTGACTTCAGCTCAGGTCATGACCTCACAGTTCATGAGTTCGAGCCCTGTGTCAGGCTCTGCACTGACAGGTTGGAACCTAGAGCCTGCTTCAGAATCTCTGTCTTATTCTCTCTCTCTCTCTGCACCTCCCCTGTTTGCTTGCGCTCACTCTCTCTCCCTCTCTCTCAAAAATAAACATTAAAAAAAGAAAATATTCTTAACATTTGCAATTAGAGAGATACAAATTAAAATGAGATATCACTACCTATTAAAAAGGCTAAAATCCTAAAACCTATAATCTCAGTTGCCAAAGATAGTGCAAAACAGTAGCAGCCTTATTCATTTTGGTGGTAAAATCATATATCATTTTAGAAGAGGGTTTGGCAATTTCTCACAAAGCTGAGCATACTCTTACCATATGATCCACCAATCAAGCTCCTAGATATTCTAGATAAACACACTCCTATCAGCATTCTTTATTTCTTCTTAAACATATTCCTGTGCCTTTGTGTTTAATACAGTTTGGGGATACATATCACAAAATTCATTATTCCTTCAATTTCATTCCAGGAAAACCAATGTAAACTTGCTTCCAGGAGTACCATCAGAATGAAACATACTGCAGAATGTCAATAGCTAAAGGTGAAGATTTGGGAATATTCACAAATTGAAATGAAGGGAAATTGTGTGTATGCAGGTATATGTGTGTGTGAATATATTTTCTTTACGTAGAAATAAACCCCATGGTATATGACTTCCATTTCATATAGTGGCAAAGATAGAGGCTTGATTTTAAAATTTTGTCTAGTTTAAATTTTTGCGTTGAAAATGCAATTACATTCAAAGACTCATCTTCATTTAACTCCCATGAATTTCTTTCTTCTTTTTTAAGTTTTAAATTAATTATTTATTTCTTAATTTACATCACAGTTAGCATATAGTGCAACAGCGATTTCAGGACTAGATTCCAGTAATTGATCCCCTATGTATAATACCCAGTGTTCATCCCAACAAATGTCTTCCTTAATGCCCCTTACACATTTAGCCCATCCCCCCCACCACAGCCCATCCAGCAACCCTCTGTTTGTTCTCTATATTTAAGTCTCTTATGTTTTGTCCCCTCCCTGTTTTATATTAGTTTGCTTCCCTTCTCTTATATTCATCTGTTTTGTATCTTTAACTCCATATGAGTGAAGACATATGCTATTTGCCTTTCTCTGACTAATTTTGCTTAGCATAATACCCTCTAGTTCCATACACATAGTTGCAAATGGCAAGACTTCATTCTTTTTGATTGCTGAGTAATACTTCATTGTATATATATATACCATATCTTCTTTATCTGTTCATCAGTTGATGGACATTTTGGCTCTTTCCATACTTTGACTGTTGTCGGTAGTGCTGCTATAAACATTGGGGTGCATGTGCCCCTTTGAAACAGCACACCTGTATCCCTTGGATAAATACCTAGTAGTGCAATTGCTGGATTGTAGGGTAGTTCTATTTTCAATTTTATGAGGAATCTCCATACTGTTTTCCAGAGTGGCTGTACAAGTTTGCATTCCCACCAGCAGTGCAAAAGAGATCCTTTTTCTCTGCATCCTCACCAACATCATTTGTTGCCTGAGTTGTTAATGTTAGCCATTCTGATAGGTGTGAGGTGGTATCTCGTTTTAATTTGTATTCCCTGATGATGAGTGATGTTGAGCATTTTTTCATGTGTCTGTTAGTCATGTGGATGTCTTCTTTGGAGAAATGTCTGTTCATATATTTTGCCCATTTCTTCACTGGATTATTTGATTTTTGGGTGTTGAGTTTAATAAGTTCTTTATAGATTTTGGATACTATCCCTTTCTCTGATATGCAATTTGCAAATATCTTCTCCCATTCCATCAGTTTATTTTTAGTTTTGATGATTGTTTCTTTTGCTGTGAAGAAGCTTTTTATTTTGATGAGGTCTTAATAGTTCATTTTTGCTTTTGTTTCCCTTGCCTCTGGATACAAGTTGAGTAAGAAGTTTCTCCGGCCGAGGTCAAAGAGGTTTTTCCTTGCTCTCTTCTCTCGTATTTTGATGGCTTCCTGTCTTATGTTTAGGTCTTTGATTCATTTTGAGTTTATTTTTGTGTATGGTGTAAGACAGTGGTCCAGGCTCATTTTTCTGCATGTCACTGTCCAATTTTCCCAGCACCATTTGCTGAAGAGACTGTCTTTATTCCATTGGATATTCTTTCCTGCTTTGTCAAAGATTAGTTGGCCATACGTTTGTGGGTCCATTTCTGTGTTCTCTATTCTGTTCCATTGATCTGAGTGTCTGTTTTTGTGCTGGTGCCATACTGTCTTGATTATTACAGCTTTGAAATACAGCTTGAAGTCTGGGATTGTGACGCCTCCAGCTTCGGTTTTCTTTTTCAGGATTGCTTTGGCTATTGGGGTCTTTTCTGGTTCCATACAGATTTTAGGATTGTTTGTTCAAGAGTTGTGAAAAATTCTTGTGTTATTTTGATAGGTATTGAACTGAATTTGTAGATTGCTTTGTGTAGTATTGACATGTTAACAATATTTGTTTTTCCAATCCAGGAGCATGGAATCTTTTACCATTTTTTTGTGTCATCTTCAATTTCTTTCATAAGCTTTATATAGTTTTCAGTGTATAGATTTTTCACATCTTTTGTTAGGTTTATTCCTAGGTGTTTTATGTTTTTTTGTGCAATTGTAAATGGGATCGGTTCCTTGATTTCTCTTTCTGTTCCTTCATTATTAGTGTATAAAACAGATGCAACTGATTTCTGTGCATTGATTTTATATCTTGTGACTTTGCTGAATTCACGGATCAGTCTTAGCAGTGTCTGGTGGAATCTTTCAGGTTTACCATATAGAGTATCATTTCATCTGTGAAGAGTGAAAGTTTGACTTCCTCCTGGCTGGTTCAGAAAGCCTTTTATTCCATTGTGTAGTCTGATTGCTGAGGCTAAGACTTCCAGTACTATGTTGAATGACAGTGGCGAGAATGGACATCTCTGGCATGTTCCTGACCTTAGGGGGAAAGCTCTCAGTTTTTCCCCATTGAGGATGATATCAGCGGTGGATCTTGTATGGCTTTTATGATCTTGAGGTATGATCCTTCCTTCCCTACTTTTTTAAGGGATTTTATCAAGGAACGATGCTATATTTTATCAAATGCTTTCTCTGCATCTATTGAGAGGATCATGTGGCTCTTGTCTTTCTTTTATTCATGTGATGTATCACATTGATTATTTTACATAATTTGAACCAACCTGTATCCCGGTATAAATCCCATTTGGTTGTGGTGAATAATTATTTTTAATGTATTGTTGGATCCAATTGGCTAGTATCTTGTTGAGGATTTTTGCATCCTTGTTCATCAGGAAAATTGGTCTGTAGTTCTCTTTTTTAGTGGGGTCTTTGGTTTTGGAATCTAGGTAATGCTGGCTTCATAGAATGAGTTTGGAAGTTTTCCTTCCATTTCTATTTTGTGGAACAGCTTCAAAAGAATAGGTGTTAACTCTTCTTTACATGTTTGGTAGAATTTCCCTAGAAAGCCATCTGGGACTCTTATTTTTTTGGGAGATTTTTGATTACTAATTTGATTTCTTTACTGATTATGGGTCTGTTTAAATTTTCTATTTCTTCTTGTTTCAGTATTGGTAGTTTGCATGTTTTTAGGAATTTGTCCATTTTTTCCATGTTGTCCATTTTATTGGCATATAATTCCTCATAATATTCTTTTATTATTGTTTATTTCTGCTGTATTGGTTGTGATCACTCCCCTTTCATTGATGATTTTATTTATTTGGATCCTGTCCTTTTTCTTTTTGATCAAACTGGCTAGGGTTATCAATTTTGTTAATTATTTCAGAGAACCACCTCCTGGTTTCGTTGATCTGTTCTACTGTTTTTGTTTTTGTTTTTGTTTTTTTGTTTTGATAGCATTGATTTCTGCTCTAATCTTTATTATTTCCTGTCTTCTGCTGGTTTTGGGTTTCATTTGCTGTTCTTTTTTCAGCTCTTAAACGTGTAATATTAGGTTGTATATCTGAGACCTTTGTTCCTTCTTTAGGATGGCCTGAATTGCTATATAGTTCCCTCTTATGACTGCCTTTGTTGCTTCCCAGAGATTTTGGGTTGTGGTGTTATCATTTTCATTGGCTTCCATGTACATTTTAATTTTCTCTTTAACTTCTTGGTTAGCCGATTCATTCTTTAGTAGGATGTTCTTTAGTCTCCAAGTATTTGTTATCTTTCCAAAATTTTTTGTAGTTGATTTCGAGTTTCATAGCATTGTGGTCTGAAAATATGCATGGTATGATCTCGATCGTTTTATACTTGTTGAAGTCTGATTTGTGTCCTAGTATGTGATCTTTTCTGGAGAATGCTCCATGTGTACTTGAGAAGAATTTGTATGCTGCTGCTTTAGGATGAAATGTTCTGTATATATCTGTTAAGTCCATGTAGTCCAGTGAGTCATTCAAAGCCATTGTTTCCTCTTTGATTTATTATTTAGATGATCTGTCCATTGCTGTGAGTGGGATGTAGAATTCCCCTACTATTATGATAGTATTATCAATGAGTTTCTTTATGTTTGTGATTAATTGATTTATATATTTGGGTGCTCTCACGTTTGGAGCATAAATGTTCACAATAGTTATATATTCTTGGTGGATAAACCCCTTAATTATGATGTAATGCCATTCTTCATCTCAGTATAGTCTTTATTTTAAAATCTAGATTGTCTGATAGAGGTATGACTACTCTGGCTTTCTTTTGGTGACCATTAGCATGAAAGATGGTTCTGCATCCTCTAATGTTGAATCTGGAGGTGACTTTGAGTCTAAAATATGTCTCTTGTAAACAGCATATAGATGGATCTTGTTTTCTTATCCATTCTACTACTCTATGTCTTTTGATTGGAGCATTTAGTCCATTTACATTGAGTGAACACTGAAAGATATGAATTTTTTGCCATCATGTTGCCTGTGGAGTTGGAGTTTCTGGTGGTGTTCTCTGGTCCTTTCTAGCTTTGTTGCTTTTGGTCTTTTTTTTTTTTTTTTAACTTTCTCCCCTTAGAGTCCCCCTTAAAATTTCTTGGAGGGCTGGTTTAGTGGTCACAAACTCTTTTAGTTTTTGTTTGTCTGGGAAACTTTTTTAACTCTCTTTCTATTTTAGAAAGACAGTCTTTCTGGTTAAAGAATTATTGGCTTGCATGTTTTTCCAATTTAGCACATTGAATATATCCTGCCTTTCATTTCTGGCTTGCCAGGTTTCTGTGGATAGGTCTGCTGCAAACCTGACCTGTTTTCCCTTGTAGGTTAAGGATTTGTTTCCCCTGCTGCTTTCCTGATTCTTTCCTCACCTGAGTATT
The DNA here is from genome assembly GCA_028646485.1 of Cryptoprocta ferox. Lineage (NCBI taxonomy): Eukaryota > Metazoa > Chordata > Mammalia > Carnivora > Eupleridae > Cryptoprocta > Cryptoprocta ferox. Next base: position 92,434,316 of record CM053576.1, read on the forward strand.
TTGTGAATTTGACTGTGATATGCCTTGTTGATGGGTAGTTTTTGTTGAATCTAATGGGAGTTCTCTATGCTTCCTGGATTTTGATGTCTGTGTCTTTCCCAGGTTAGGAAAATTTTCTGCAATGATTTGCTCACATAAACCTTCTACCCCTTTTTCTCTCTCTTCATCTTCTGGGATCCCTATTCTGAGGTTTTTCCTCTTTAATAAGTCACGAAGTTCTCTAATTCTCATGTCATGTTCTTTTGCTTTAGTCTCCCTCTTTTTTTCTGCTTCATTATTCTCCATAAGCTTGTCCTCTGTATTGCTGATTCACTGCTCTGGCTCATCCATTCTTGCCGCCGTGACATCCATTCAAGATTACAGCTCTGTTATAGCAGTTTTAATTTCATCCTGGCTAGCTTTTATATCTTTTATCTCTATAGAAAGGGAATCTAATCTATTTTCTGCACCAGCTAGTATTCTTATTATTGTGATTCTAAGTTCTGTTTCAGAATCTTGCTTCTATCTGTGTTAAGTCCCTAGCTGTCATTTCTTTCTGTTCTTTCTTTTCGGTTAAATTCTGTCATTTCATCATTTCAAAAGAAGAAAGGAATTAATAAAATTAAAATAAATAAATAAAAGTTTTAAAAATTAAGCGCAACACAAAAAATCAAATAAAGGAAGCTAGATCCTAGGTTTGTTATGGTCTGGTTGTTGAAAGAAGTTCGATAGGGGAAAGTTGAAAGGAGAAAGAAAAAAAAAGGGAAAAAAAGGAAAACATTTGAAACTTAGAAAAAATAAATACAATAAAACATAATAAAATGAGATGATAAAAATAAAACAGAATTTAAAACATTTACAATAGGGGCGCCTGGCTGGCTCAGCTGGTTGAGTGTCTGACTTCGTCTCAGGTCATGATCTCACAGTTCGTGGTTTCGAGCCCCGTTTCGGGCTCTGTATTGCCAGCTCAGAGCCTGGAACCTACTTCGAATTCTGTGTCTTCCTCTCTCTCTTCCTTACCCTGCTAGTATTCTGTCTCTCTCTGTCTCTCAAAAATGAATAAAAACATTACAAAATATTTTAAAATATAAAATTTACAGTAAAGTGAAATATAGTAGAAAAATTAATGAAAAATTTATTTTCTATAAGTGTCAAACTAAAAGTAATCTTTTCCTCTTTCTGTATTCAAGAATAAGAAAAGAGAAGAAAAATGAAAAAAATTGAACAGAGGGACCAGCAAATAGAATGAAATACAATGGAAATTACATCCAATTTCCCCTAGAAGTCATACTATGTAGCACTTTATAATCCATAAACTCAGCAGGTGGAGAGACTTGTGGTGTTCCTCAAGAGTGTCATTGTCCCAGTAGGGCAGGGCCTAGTGTAATGGCTCTGTTTTTCACTAGATGGTGCTGCTTAAGTTACTGGGGTGGATTGTTTGGTGGAAGTAGGCCTGTATGTGCATGTGGAGAAGGGGTGAAAATGGTTTCACCCAGCTACCCAGTCTCTACTTTCAGAACTCTGTGCTCTCCCTACTGCCAGTCAAGCTCCTCTCCTTTGTCTCTGTTTTCCTTCCACTGTCCACTTCTACAGTGTCTGTGACCAGGCCCTCAAGCTGCCAGGAACCTCCCTCCTGAGTTTTATCTCAGATGGGGCTGTGTTTCCCAGCTTCTCTCTTCTGAGGATCAGCGACTTTGACCCACTCAGACCCTGTGAGGGAGTGTCTCACCGAGCAATGACCAGCTGCTGGCCCATCGGGAACATCCTCACAACCATGCTGCTGACGATGTCCAGAGACTGTGGCCGGGCACCAGCCCTTCCCAGAAAAAGTTGTGAGGTCATGTAGCAGCAGTGTTTCAGGGCCAATGCAAATCACAACACACATCTGTCACCAGGCTTTACCCCAAGCATCCTTGTTCAAACACCAGCGAATGTGACTGATCTCTAGGGTCTTCAGGGACCCTTGCCTGTGGGGAGGCCACACAGCTTCTACCAAATGTCCTCCCAGCACAGGAACCTCCTCTCTTCATGTGGCCCTCAGACCCCTTGGACCTTGGACTCTGCTCATGGGGATTCTTACCTGAGCTCTGTCAGGTATTGAGCTGTGGAGTTTCAGACTCTCCACTCCCCCTGTTTATAGAGTCTTAATAGAGTTTAAACCCTCTCCTTTCTCCTTTCTCCCTTTTTTTTATTCAGTCCCTGTGGCTATTGCCACTCTTCCTCTTTCCTTCCAGCTGCCTTCAGGAGGTGGGCTTGCTTTTCCTATACTCTCCCCCTGCCCCTGTCTCTATCCTCTCTCCACAAGTAAAAACAGCTCCCTCCCTCCACAGCTTCTCTCTCCTCCAGTTCGCCTCTCCATGCTGCTTATCTACTGACTTCTGTGGTTCAAATTGTGCTGATTGTTGTGTTAATCCTCATGTCAGTTTTCTAGGTGTGCAAGATGGTTTGGTGTTAAAAAGGCTGCATTTCAGGGATGGGAGATGCAAAAAAAACCTTCCAGACTGTTCCGTCATCTTGGCCCCCTCCATTTCCCATTAATTTCTTATAGCACAATGAAAATACTCTATGACAATACATTTAGTTAACCTCTGTCTATTCAGTGAACCTATACAAATTTTGGGGTAAAGAATGTTAAAAACAAACCAGCCCAAAAGTCTACTTTTTTCAAGTTTACAGTGACCATATGAATCATTTGTGTGAAAACTAATTTTATGTGTCAGCTTGGCTAGCCTGTGGTACCTATTTTTTTTTCTTTTTTTGCCTAACAGTAGTCTAGATGTTGCTATGACAGTATTTTTTAGATGTATTAACATGTAAATAGGTATACTTTGAATAAATTTATCTCCATAACATGGGTAGATCTCGTCCATTAAGTTGGAGACCTTAACAGAAAATACTGAAGGACCCCAAAAAGGAAGGGATATAACTTCCCCACTGCCTTGGACTTAAGCCTGCAATATTGGCTGCTGGCACAATTTCCAGCCTGTACTGCAAATTTCAGACTTGCCAGCATCCCTCCCCCATTCATGTGATTCAATTCCTTAAAACAAATTTATCTCCTAATGTAAGTCCTATTGTTCTGTTTTTCTGGAGAACCTTGACTAATACAGAGTGTAACAGCATGTTAAGCAATATACTGAAAAGAAGGGAAAAATCTGCAGGTTGTTTCCAGAGATGTGACTGCTTGGTCACACATAGATAATGGGCATAACTTAGATTAGAAAGCCCTTTAATTTTGATGCCAGATAGGAAGGACAGGGCTCTTTTGTAAGCATAATGTGAAATATTATAAACATTTTAACTTGGATAATAAAGATGTATGATTAACTGAGTGAAAGAGGAATTTCTATAATATATTTTATTTCATCATTTATCCAGTATTGTTTTACATACATTCATATCTTGTTAGTTCAGTTCTTTGAATATTTATTTCACACAGGGCACATTTTTCCCTATCTGGGAAATACACTTTGGTTGATTTCCTACTTGAAAGAGAACATTACTGGATGAGAACTTATTGGCACAGAAACAATCTTCCTGCATGAATCTGTTGCAGATGCTTAGCTACTTTCCAACATGGAGTGATAATCAGAAGTGTGATGCCAGCTGAGTTTTTTTTTTTTTCTTTGTAGGCCACTTGATTTTATTTTTATCATGCCTATAAATCTAAAGGCATTTGTCTTTGTAATAATGGTTTTTGAAAACATAGAGGTGTGACAAGATATAGTTCTTTTATTATTTTCCTTTGATGTGAGTAACCCTTTTTAGTTGATATAGTCAGGAATTTTAGGAAAGTTTTTTAGTATTATTACTGATGATGATGATTATAGTTTGGTTCATTTCTCTTTTTTTTTTTTTTACCATATTAAGCACTCTCTGATCATTTTCTGGAAAAAATCATCAAAAAATGAGTCTTTAAGTCGTTTCAATTACTATTTTCAGTTGATGTTGGTGTTTGTAGTTCCTTTGCTATTCTTATCTTCCCTATCTTCTTTTCATTTCATCTGGTTGACTTTTTCTCTCGTTTCCAACTTGTGTTTTTCTACAAAGGTGATACCTGCATTGGTCTTTTTTCTTCCTCCATATTTTGTAGTAAATTATTTTAAAGTTATTTTTACATTAAAAACTTCTTTTCACTTTTGCAGTAAATTATTTTTTTTATTATCTACCTCTACTTAGTGTATGGTGACATGTCTTTGTTTTCAATCTGTCTTGATTTTTAATAAGCCTTATATTGTTAGATTTTTTGGTGTGTTTCTTCATCATTTGGTAAGATGAACCTTATGCAACAATTTTGTCTATAAACAGGCTTTGATTATTCCCCTTGGCACACCTGTGATCAGTAAGTACTGATCAGATCTCTTTATTAGATCTAGAGAGATGACAGGCAGATATTTAAGGACTTTATACTAGTTCCAAGTTCCTATAGAATCTTTGATCCAATATAATTCTCTTGGTTTGAAACAGACTTCTACTGCTTAACTCTGAACACATAAATAAATCAATAATTAGTGTCACTAATTCTTTGCCAAAATTCTCATTATGTTTCCTTTCTGTCTTGTCGAAGTTGTAAAAGATTATGACACAGATTGTGATACATCTGCTGTACAAAATGGACCCATACACATACTTTCCTACAATTTTCCAGATAGTGATCTGACTGAGATATATGTACGTGAGGAGATAAAGGAGATGGTTTTTTGGTGGCCAAAGGCCTTTGGTCGAGGAATCAATTTCAGGGCTATAGGCTTATGTTAAGACTTTGTGTTTCTGATCTAGGTGGTAGAAGGAGAAAAAAGTGGAATGTACTACTTCCTACTGTTTTTTTTTTCTTTTTACTTCTTAGTTTCTGACAGATGATTTCACTCAACTACGGATAGACGCTGTACTATATAACCTGCTGAACTTTGATGATAGATTTCTAACTAGTCTTAGTTTAGGCTGGTGATGTGAATTTTCATCTTCTATATTGTCTCCACATAAAATCTGATGAGAAGTTAGCAAAGATTACGCTGGGGTCTCCTGGCTAGAAACCAAGTGGTATTTTTAAATAAAAGTTAGATTTTCATTTACTACCTTATTCCCCAGTTATTTAATTTTCTCTTATATAATTATTTTGTCTTTTTTTAAACCTCTGTTGTCATTTTTAAGTAACTTATTCAATGTCTTTGAATGGAAAACCTATTATGTTTAAAAGTTGAGAACAATGTAATACAGATTTTGAAATAGTCTTCCTAACAAGGACCTTATGAACTGAACAGATTTGAACTCATATATTAATAAAAAATTCAGATAAGAAAACAAAGGAGAGATATCTCACATCCAAAAGATATTGTTTGTATTTAAGCATATGTGTTTAACTGAATTCATTAAAAGAAGGGTATTATTAAGAGCCTGGATGCACAGAGCAATTTACTGTACATTAGGAAACTGGAAAATCAATATGAGCATAACATATATATGCATGTAGATTATATATACTTTACATATATACATATATAGTTTCACCAAATATGCACACATACACATACATAAATTTACCACTTGCATTGCATTTATTATGTTGGAGAAATTATTATAAAGTAAAGGAATGCACAAACTTGATAAGTCCAATGCTTTAGGGATAACAAAACTAAAATTTCTGATGCATAAACATAGTTAGAGATCAAGTGCAATGGTCACATTTATTTTCTTAAATAATATTTACTTATAAGAAATTGGAAAGGAGACTATATCAGCCACTTTTGAGAATTTTGGATGACATACATTTGACAGTTAATGGTAAAGGCCAAAATACATTATTTATAGACACATTTGCCATCACCTTGATATTATACAGATCCCATTATCTATTATTTTACATCTTCTTAAATCTCCTTACCCCCACCCCTCAACAACAGTAGCTATCACGTCTATCTGAACTTCTTAGGTCTTCAGTAAATAACTTACAGTTGATTAATTGTGTGTGTGTGTGTGTATACATGCATACATATACATACACTAAAATTTGTTTTTGCAGGTCTTTTAAATATAAAAAGATAAACTGTGGGATAAACCACTCTCATTTACACCCAGCCTTCCTCATCAAGTTTTTATTGTATAAATCTTTGTCCATACAGAGTCTTCATCTGACAACAGAATGGAGACCTTCAGGTATTTGGCAAGATGCATTGCCAGGTTTTAATAAAATTCTGCCGACAATGGACTTTAGAGTTACTACTCTTCTGAGTTTCCTAACTATAAATCCTTCAGATTTAGCCATCTTTCAAGCCAAAGCTGCTCGAATTATTCATGCTTGTGATGTTGCTTTAAAACTGAATCTTTCCTGCAAATACTTTGCAGAGAAAGAAATAAGAAAATGGTTGAAAGTAAAAATTCTAACAAAATCAAGGCAGTGTTATTACCATTTATTTCACCTGTCTGTTTAAAGAGCAGTACACTGCTGTAAGATTTTCACTTAACAAGCTCTTACTCCCCCCACCAAAATATAACAATATTCATAACTGAACTACTACACATGTGAGATCAAGTTTTCAAACACTAATCCCTTTTTATTTAAAATCAACCAGTGGTACTCCACTAGGGAAAAATTCTCCCCAGAGCATGTTTTGCAATCTGGAGATATTTTGGTTTATAACAACTTTGTGGGGACTGCCACTAGAGGGTAGAGGCCAAGGATGCTGGTGAGTTTCCTATACTACACAGGACTTCTGTCAGAAAAAGAATTTTACAACCATAACGTCTGTAGTGCTGGGATGCAGTCAATTAATTAAACTAAACCTTGCCATTTTAAAAAATTAAATTAAATTAAATTAAATTAAAATTAGAGAGACAGAGTGTGCAAGTGTGGATGGGGGAGGGGGGCCGGGGAGAGGGGCAGAGGGAGAGGGAGAGAGAGAATCTTAAGCAGGCTCCATGCTGAGCCTCCGTCTTATGACTGTGAGATCATGACCTGTGCTGAAACCAAGGGTCAGGTGCTTAGTGGACTGAGCCACCCAGGTGCTCCTAAATCTTGCTATTTTTAGTAGCACAACTGTCTAAGTGGCTTCAGCTTTTACTAAACTCTGAGATCGTGCAGTACCCAGTATTTCAACATTGTCATTACTTGCTTCAAATCTTTTTAAGCTGTTCAGTACAAAATTCAAAGACTGACATCCCTTACACTAGGGAAAGCAGGACCTTTGGACTGAGATGTTTAGGTATAGGTACATAGCATTTCAAATTCTAGGAAATGTGAAACTTTTAAACAGATAATGCCTGGCTAGACACTACTGGTGAACTTAAAATTTTATTAGCTTCTATTTGTTGCATCATCTATTATATAATAGGTGTTGATGAGATTCAATGCTTGCTATAAAATAAAAAAGCTGAAATAGACAAATGCTTGCTGTCCCCATTCTATAAGCACAGAAGAGGCGTGTGCTTGGTACAGTCAGAACATAGACTCTGGAACTCCAGGTGATGAGAAACAAGAAGAAAGTCAGTGATTGTTTACTTTAACATAGTAGGTTCTAGTAGTGCTCAAGGGGTGGGGTAGGAGAGGGAATTGGATAAAGCATATTTTTATATTTTTTAAAATTAATGGTAGGCATGTAACTGTTACAGTTTCAGAAACTGTTTTTAGTGAATTACTTAAAATTTAAAATATATATAATATTCTAATGATTCTATTATTTGGGATCTAATCCATAGATATAGAAGTATCAATTCCTAAAGACATATGCATAAAATATTTACTACCGCAACTTATTCCAAAACATAGGAATACCCACTTAAAGAAAGTAGATTAATAATTTATGGAATATTATGTAGGTATTAGAAAAATAAAGCATTAGAGTTGTATAAGACCTGGCAGGAAGGAATTGTTAAGGTATCATGAGTGAGAAAAGTACAACAAAGATTATATAATGCAATTCCCTTTACATAAAATAATCATTAACAAATAAGCTCAGTGTGTATATACATGTGCATATTCATGCATGTCCTTGTGTCTGTTTAAGTGTGCATAAGATTGTGTAAAGGTTTGGTTTCACATACAAAATAGTTCTAGTGCTTTCTGTTTCTTGACTTTGCAGGGTTAACTTGCCTCCCACCTATTTCCCAACTCTGGCTCTCAAGGCAACTGCCCATTATGTGAGGCTGTGTACAGTCTCTTTGTTTATTTAGTTTAAGATAACCAACATAGTTTTTAATGCTTGCAACCAATAACTCTGACAAACACAGGTGCATTTATTTTCTGATTTGTACAGTCAGTCCCCAAATTGTCCCTGATGTGTTTCCTCAGTACTCAGCCTTAAGTCCTCACTCCCTGTCAAGTTCCAGCTTGTGATGTCTTTTCCTTTCCTTGCATGAGCCGTATTGCTCATTAGTAGATCTGTTATATTAGCCACAGAAGAGCCATCTCTTCTTTCTGGAAGGTAGAGAAAATAGTGGGGAAGAAATTGGTGTATCAGCTGATTTTAAAATTGGAATAAATCTTAACCTAAATATTGCTGTATATGTTGTGATGCTCTGCGGCCACAGTGAGAAAAATCTGGATGAAAAAGCATACTTTTTGTCTTCATATGTGTTTCATCTTTACAATCTTTTTTTTTTAATGTTTTATTTATTTTTGAGAGAGAGAGAGAGAGAGAGAGAGAGAGAGACAGTGTGAGCAGGGGAGGGTCAGAGAGAGAGGGAGACACAGAATCCGAAGACAGGCTCCAGGCTCTGAGCTGTCAGCACAGGGCCCGACACGGGGCTCGAACCCACAAACCGTGAGATCATGACCTGAGCCAAAGTCGGATGCTCAACCGACTGAGCCACCCAGGCGCCCCTCATCTTTACAATCTTGAACAGACTGAAGAAATGTTCAAAGATTAGGAGCATGTCATTTAAAGAGTGCAGTTCTTCAAGTCACCCCTGTTCTGGTTCATTAGAGGAAACATTGAAAAACGTTTGGATATTTTTAAAGGAATGTTTTACCTTGCTGACTACAGTCACTAAACATATCTTTTTCTGACTTGTAATTTATCTTCAATTCCTTTCATTGCCCCACTAACAGATAATAGGGATTATCGTTTCCTTAGACTCTCATTCAATAATACAAAACATTTTAATTAATGCAGCTGTAACAGTGCCCTCATTTGGCAGAGATATCTTGAGTTGAACAATTTTCTAGTCCAGACAGCTACATTTTATGTTGTCATCAAATCTCAGACAGTGCCTTTGTAACCCTGCACATCTAAGAAATTAAATACAAGCAGGAATGCTCTTGACACAATATAAAGAAGAAATTAATATTACAATATCCATTTTTAATTCTTCCCCTTCTCAAGTATAGTTGATTCACCTATATGCCCAATTATTTATCTCATCTACCATTGTCAAGAATAAGTCATTATTTTATTGGTTCTAATAATTTTAAAAATAGATTTAGTGTTAAAAAGAGCTACAACCAGATTTCTTACCCTTCATTTAACAAATACCAAAAATTAACTGCTGTAAGTTTTCATAATATGTACCAGGAGCATTGCTATAATCCATAGCTTAAGTTTTTTTGCTGTTTACTAACAATATACTGGTATTTTTTTTCTTACCCCAAAATGATGATTTCCTGCATAATTAATTTTAGCAAATATTAAACAACATAACCTGTTGTGGACAAATGATACAGTCAAGCTTGATTGAGCTTAATATTACACTGCAATGTGTTTTCATTTAAGAAGAATCCAACAATAAGTAACAGAATTTCCTCAAATAGGAAATCAAATCAATAAAGCATATGTTTTTTTCTATTCTTATTATTAAATATATAATGGAAGGATGAAGTCAACTGAGGAAGTTTCAGATCTTTGAAGTGACATGGTGTCCTTGTATCTAACATTTTAATCTAAAAGTGAGGATTCTTAAGTTTTATCTGTGTAATACAGGAGTCTACCTTTTTTATGATTAAATGTTTTTAATGGATGAAAGTAATTTCATGGGTGACTAATTCCACAGATGGAAATAATGCCTACCACCTGTTCAAGATAGACGACAACTGATAGAGTTGTCCAAACACCTGGGTTTAAGTCCTTGATTTTTTTTTTTTTTTTTTTTTTGGTTTGCTTGCTTTATGACCTTGGAGGTCATAAAGGAGGGGGGAATCTATTGCCTAGGATCAGCCTTATCAGCAATAATATGAAAATAATATGATAATAAGATAATCTTCTACCTATTTTTGTTCCTGATTTGAAGTTTCACATAGAAATCAAACTGTTACACAAAAAAGTAATAATAATTAGCAGACATTGTCTGCAGACATGAGGCTTAGGAGTAACATCACACTGAAATTCTGTCAACAGCATCTTTCAGAATTATATAAACTAAAATTTTTGTTTACCTTCAAATATGCAATATATACCTAGTAATATAAAATGCAAATGGCAAAATTTTGTCCAATATCACCTCAGAATACCATCAAGGCAACGTGTTGCTAAGTCAAAGCTGGGTTCCTTGCATGCTCGAGTAAGGAAGAGTCCTACCTGGACAGAGTTTCAGTATCAGTAGAGGATATTTATGGGAATTGGGAGTCTGGCTTAAAGTAGCTGTTTCAGTGCAGGAATTTGATTAAGATTGAGTAAGGAACATAATATATTTTAGAATTAATGGATGTAGTAGCAAGGCATTCATTTCAGAAGCTTTAGAGAGTAAACAATTGTTTTATGCTATCTACTGAAAAGTTGAACAGTCTTCTGCATTTTCAAGTGGATTATTCAGAAAGTCTCTGGAACAAACAGTAATGTTATTTATAACTTTATCTTGCTGGATAAGAATTTCCTGGAATAGCAAAGTCCTATTGATGAAGACTGTAGAATTGTATTAGTGAAAAGAGCTGCAGAGTAAAATACTGTTGATGTAGACAATAAACTGAGTGAGTATAGATGGTTATAGTTTCCACTATACAATCAAAATTTTCAAATTAAAAAATGCTTATTTAGAAACACCTTATATTATCCTAATAAAAGAAATCCTACACATTTGGAGATCTTGCCTAAACTAAGTATAAATTCTCTATATTTATCCCTGAAAATGTTTGAGGTCAACCCAATTTATAGAATAATCCACTGGGAAAATGCTAGATTAGTAGAAAGAGATGTTTTGTAACTTTGGCACTGATGTTGCATTACATAGAGCTAAACAGAAATGCTATTTTTCTTATCCCTCCCACATCATTTGAGTCCTGGAGGATGGCAGGAGCAAGTGTTAGGGAAATAGCTTTTTATTTACTTTGGTTTTTATTATTGTGCACATACATGACTTTTTCTTAGCAAAAGATTCTATTTCTTTTGAATTGTCTAGATAAGAATATTATGATTCTCTGTTCATAATACTAATAGTAAAGAGAAAACAGAGAGCTCCAGCAGACTAATCTGTGGAAATTTTAAAAAGAATAATTGTTGTTTTTTATAAATATCAATATCATAACATAAAGATATGTTCCATATACCCCAAATTAAATGTCATTATTTATTATATGCAAGTAATCTAATAGGTATTTTAATTAAATTTATAAATCAATCTAATAAATTACATCTTTAAAAGAGTAAGTCTAATATTTATAGTTCAGATAAAGGCAGAGAGGAAGATTTAAGGACTCAGTGCTTTTTGTTTTTCTTGTAAACTTCAGTAAGTCCTGTTATTACTATAGCTTCCTTTTCAGTAATCTGATATACACTAAGATGCTAAAGTTATAATTTTGAGAGTATTAAAGATTTTCAAGGAAAATAATATGCATAAATATTTCTCTTTGTATTGTTACTAGCTTAATTGTAAGATGTTTATTACCTAGTCTACATAATACTGACATCACATCTGTAAATTCCAATGATAGCTATTTAGTTAGAAAGTATAATACCTTCTACCAAATGAAATGAGGCCTAATTAATTTGTTTGAGTAAGCTATGGCTGAAAAAACTTTTCTTAAGTTCAATATAATAATAACAATAATGATGAAGACAATGATGTCTAACTGCATTTATAAAGAATAATTTCAACCTAATCAAATTTCTCATCTCCAATAGTTTTGTTTTCTTTCAAATTGTTTTGCAGTTGTATAATTTTCAAATGCTGCTGTGTTGAATTGCCAGGTTCAGATCGTCCAAAGCAAAACTTTATATGCTAAGGATTATTCCAATTTTTCACACTGTATAACTGGACAATTTCATTAAAAGAAAATCATGTTTTAAAGAGTAAATATTTAAGGAAACATTTTAAAACAATTTCCTCATGATGAATGTATAGAAATAGTTTATTTTAAAAAATTTTTAGTATAATTTATTGTCCATTTGGCAAACATACAGTGTCTACTGTGTGCTCTGGTTTTGGGAGTTGATTCCCGTCATTCATCGCTTACATACAACACCCAGTGCTCATCTCAACAAGTATCCTCTTCAATGCCCATCACCCATTTTCCCCTCTCCACCCCTCGCATCAACACACCTTCTTTGTATTTATTTATTTTTTAATATAATTTATTGTCAAATTGGCGTATATACAACATGCAGTGCTCATCCCAACAAGTGCCCTCCTCAGTACCCATCACCTATTTTCCCCTCTCCCCCACCCCCCATCAACCCTCTGTTTGTTCTCTGTACTTAAGAGTCTCTTATGATTCGCCTTCCTCCCTCTTTGTAATTATTTTTCCCCCTTCCCTTCCCGCATGGTCTTCTGTTAAGTTTCTCAAGTTCCATATATGAGTGAAAACATGATATTGGTCTTTCTCTGACTGACTTATTTCACTTAGCATAATACTCTCCAGTTTCATCCATGTTGCTACAAATAGCAGGATTTCATTCTTTCTCATTGCCAAGTAGTATTCCATTGTATATATAAACCACATCTTCTTTATCCATTCATCCATCGATGGACATTTGGGGTCTTTCCATAATTTGGCTATTGTTGATAGCACTCCTGTAAACATTGGAGTACAAGTGCCCCTGTGAATCAGCACTCCTGTATCCTTTGGATAAATTCCTAGTAGTGATATTCCTGGGTGGTAGGGTAGTTCTAGATTTAAATTTTTGAGGAACCCCCACACTGTTTTCCAGAGCAGCTGCACCAGTTTGCATTCTCATCAACAGTGCAAGAGGGTTCCTAGTATGTGTAGAAATAGTTAAATACACACACCGTAAATTTTGGCCCAATTATAACACTATTCTGTAGTTAAAATACACAATACCTATGGTGATAAATAAAGTATGACCCTTTACTCTTTTTTTTTTGTTTTATTTATTTATTTTGAGTGAGTGAGAGAGAGAGAGAGAGAGAGAGAGAGCAAGCACGGAGTAGCAGGGAGAGAGGGAGAGCGAGAATCCCAAGCAGGCTCTGCACTGTCAGCCTGAAGCGCAATGCAGAGCTCGAACTCAGGAACCATGAGATCATGACCTGAGCCCAAACCAAGAGTTGGACACTTAACTGACTGAGCCACCCAGGAGCCCTGTGGTATGACCTTTTTTTAATTGAAATATACTTGACACACAGGGTTATGCTACTTCAGGTGTACAACATCGTTATTCAACAACTGTATATGTTATGCTATACTCACAACTGTAGCTGTCATCTGCCACCAGACAACACTAATATCATTGATTATATTCTTTATGCTGTACCTTTTACCCCCCTGAATTATTTATTTCATGATAAAGGACACCAGTTAAGAGGGGTTTTTAATTGTTGTTTTGAAATTGTAAGTATGAGCCAGAGCAATGTCTAGGAATCTGGGCAGTGACTTAGGCTTTAGGGAGAAGAAGAATGGCTACCAATGATAACAGAGACCCAGATCTCATACCATTTAATAACCAAGGTAAAGCTGATTGAAGCCACTACCATTATAGTCTGATAAAAGCACTAATTTTTCCCTGAATCTTTCCCCTGTAGTTTGTTAAGCATTTCAGCAAGTTAAATATATTTCATTAGTATCAGTGTGCTTATTTGCACACTTATTTGAGGGTAACAATTCTGCATTCTAGGAGTTGTTGTAAAGAAAAAAGTACAAAGTTCGTAGTAATGTATAAAAAGTAATTGATATTAGATTGTTAATCCCTTAAGCTGATTTCTATACTATTATTTTCTTTAAAAACTACCATTTTATGTTTACTTAATACAGAATATGATGATTTACACAGGCGTCCATGCCTCCTTGAAAGTCCATTTTATATAAACCCATTGGATATAATATATTTTCATCAGGAAGCATAAGCCAGTTGCTATATCTTGTCTTACCACATATTAGTGATATAGTAATAATAATGATCATGATAGCAATAGCAATAATAATATTAAATAATGGCAGAGGTTGACATTTATCATTCTAAGTTACTAACATACATTGAATTTTTTAGTCTTCACCAAAAGATTCATGTTTGCCCATATTTGATAAATGAGGGGACTAAAACTTAAAAACATTTGAAAAATAAATGTATTCCAGGCCACACATCTGGTAGATGACTAGGCTAACAGTTGAACCAAGATTATCTCACTCCACAATTCATACTGATCATCATTCATAAAGGTCAGTGCTGCTAACCTAACAGTAAAATAACTCCATCTGCACCTCTCCCACTTGCCTTCATTTCTGAGCAGACCCATGTGGCTAGGCTGCCAAATTACTTTGTAGATGGAAAGATCAGATTAGTTTTAGCTATTTAGCTTTTCCTAGGTAGCTTCAAAGTTTGTACTTACTACTGTTTTCAAGAAATTCTTAAAGTTCTGGCCTCAGAATGCAATCCTAATATTCACCCAGCTAGCGCAAGGAACAGCTAAAGGAGATAAGGATTCCAAATAAATAGGAAAAAAATCATTTGTTTTGTTTTGTTTTTCTTTTTTCAAGCTGGTACTGGTCTAAGGGTACTGCTGGAGAATATGTCCTAATGAACGGGATAAAGTAATGGTCTCTGCAGCAGTGATACCACTGGAAAAATATTGGATATGTTGCAAATGTGCTGTCAAAAGGTCATTTTTTCCTCTTTTTTAATGCCTATTTATTTATTTAGAGAGAGCATGCACATGACTGGGGCAGAAGCAGAGAGAGAGGGAGAGAGAATCTCAAGCAGGCTCCACACTGTCAGTGCAGAGCCTGACATATGGGGCTTGATCTCATGAAGCATGAGATCATGACCTGAGCCAAAATCAAGACTTAGATGCTTAAACAACTGGGCCACCCAGGAGGCCCTTTCCTCCTCTTTCCTAATTGATTATATTTGTTCTCTCTTGGTTTATTACTCAATATAGTGATCAACACATTGGTAAAATCTCTCAAAGGCTATGACTGTCACTTCTGGATGTAGCATACAAGACTTCCATTATTTATGGGGTCAGGTTTCTAGTTTCAACAATAATTATGGTCTTTTCCAGTCAACTTCAGCTAAATAACTAGTAAAAGTAAATGTATTATTATTTTTAATCTTTATTTATTTATTTATGAGAGAAAGAGAGAGAGAGCAAGCAGGGGAGGGACAGAGAGGGAGAGAGAGAATCTGAAGCAGGCTCCACACTGTCAGCACAGAATGGGATGGAGGGCTTAAACTCATGAACTGTGAGATCATGACTTGAGCCAAAATCAAGAGCTGGATGCTTAACAGACTGAGCTGCCCAGGTTCCCTAAGGATAGTACTGTGAAGGTATGATTTTAGTTGGGCACTACCTGTATTAATTAGCCCTGGCAAGGCCAGGAATGGTGCCCATCACAGAGTTGGGAAAAAAGGGAGGGAGAGAATAGCTGTTTTTTGAGTCACATTCATGTAAGACCTCCTGAGGTATTTCCCAATGATCTAAAGTTACAGAGAAATAATACATTTATGAAAAATGGTCTTGATATATTTTAAAAACTGTCCCACTAAAGATGACATTACCTGTTCTGGACTGTATTTTATTTCATATATGAAATTCTTTTAATTATTTTATAGACTGAAGATTATACTTCATTTTAGTTTTTATGCTCCTATTTCAATTTATTAAATTATTCAAATGTAAATTGATATTATAGATTTGTAAAACTTGATTCTCCTTTAATACTGTTATATTAGGAGAAAAAGGACAGGGGAGGAGGAGGGGGAGGAGTTAGAAGAGGAGTGAAAGAGGAAGGAAAGGAGGAGGAGAGAGACATCAGCAGTAAAGGCAGCCTGGGATTCTCTCAGGCTCTGCAACATCCTGCCTGGAAATGTTCTGGCATCTCTCTTCTGAAAATTTAAATAAGCAAATAAAAACTTTAAAAAATTAAGGAGTGAAGTAAGGAAGGAAGTGAAAAGTAAGGATATTCATAATGTACTTTTGTATCTTTGGGTGAAAGAAGGTACATTTCAGGCAAGCACATATAGAGACAAATTAAATTATTATTCCAATTAGCCTGCATTCAATATCATTATCTTCAAGGCCAGAGAAAGTCTTTGTAATACTATACATAAGGCAGTTAATTATTAAAATTCCTAAATTTGCCTGCCTTGCCGTGCAGCTTTTAAATAACATAATATATTTAAACTTTTTTTTAATACTTCAGAGACATTAAGCATTTTGCAGAGCCGATCCCCCCAAAAAAGTGTTGAAATAGATGGAGATTTAAAACAAAATAAGAAAATTCAATGGAAAAGTAAACAAGTCAAAAAAAATATTAAAAAAAGACATTTCCTAATAGTAGCACTGAATAGAAGTTGCCTATGTCTGTAGCCAAAGATATTCAAGATTGGTATATTCAAGATTAAGCATAGAACTTAAATAAGTAAAATTAACCATTTAGATAACTGAGAAGATATACAATGTTTAGTAAAGAGAAGACAAGTTTATAAAGTTGTTATTTAATGTCAGATATGATAAAGAGATTCAGTATAATTCCAGTAATATCTCCAGTAGATTTTTCATGGAACTTGATTACATGATTTAATTTTTTTGTTTATTTATTTTGAGAGATAGAGAAAGCCAAGCAGGGGAGGGGCAAAGAGAGAGTGAAAGAGAGAGAATCCCAAGCAGGTTCCCCATGGTCAGCACAGACCCAGATGCAGGGCTCAAACTCACGAACTGTGATATCATGACCTGAGCCAAAGTCAGAGGCTTAACTGACTGAGCCATGCAGGTGACCCTAATTCCTTTAACCCAAATTACTGACAAAAATATGAACAAGAAAGGCAGGACTTTACCTCCAGATATATTACAAAATCATGTTTATTAATACATATTAAGTACTATATTAGTGTATCTGTCACCAAGTTTATAAGTGTATGAGAATAAGTGCCTTAAAACAGGCCTGTACAGGAATAGAATTTTGGTATATGTTCAAAAGGAGAATGTAAAATTAGTATGGAAAAAAGATTTTTTTTCCAATAAAATAGTTATAGAAATATTTATACTTTAATAATATGACATTGGAGCCCTTCCTCAGAAAAATGAAGGAATTTGCTGTAAAAATTAAACTTGAATACTGTCGTTAGAGAATGTAGGTTAATACATTTTACAATCTGGAATATACAATAACTTCTTTTTTTTATATATATATTTATTTTTTTTAATTTTTTATTTTTTATTTATTTATTTTTTTAACTTTATAGTTTATTGTCAGGTTGGTTTCCATATAACACCCAGTGCTCTTCCCCACAAGTGACCTCCACCAAGCCCATCACCCCCCTTTACCTTCTAAATATACAATAACTTCTAAAAAATGACCCAGAAGTACTGATTGTAAAGAAAATGACAGAAGTTACCCTTTCTTGTTCACCTAAGGACCCCTTCAACAAAAGTGGAACTATAATAACGAGTACCAGAAAACATATTTTTGATACCCATAATTAACAAGGAAATGGCTATCAAGAAGCTATTCACAAGTCCTACAAATCAGTAAATTCATGTAACTAATAGAAAAAAAGGGTAAGATACTTCACTATTTAACAGAAGAGGAACCAAATACACTTATAAATGTAAGGAAAGATATTAAATATCATCCATAACTAAAAAATGCAAATCAAGACAATAAAGAGATATGATTTGGCATTCATTATATGGGAAAAATTTAAATGATGTGGTCATATTGTATAACTTACACATTTCTTAGGAAGCATATAAATTTGTGTACTTCTTCAGAAAGTCCATGGCGTTGTCTCCTGTGGTTGACATCTTTATTTTTAATTTTTTGTAATTTTGTAATTTTGTTATTTTTTTAGAGAGAGCAAACATGAGCAGGGTTGAAGGGCAGAGGGAGAGAGACAGAGGCAGAGAATGAGAATCCCTCAGCCTGGAGCCTGAGGCAGGCCTCGATCCTACAACCCTGGGATCAAGACTCAGCTAAAATCAAGAGTCAGACAGAAGCTCAACAGACTGAACCATCCAGATGCCCCAATTGGTTGACATTTTTATATACCTTATGACTTTAGCAATCTTCCTTCTTGCTGAATTCTTTTCAGGAATCTCTTATACATATAAATAGGCAACCGGTGCAAGAATATTCATGTTATTATTGTTCACAGTAGCAAGAAACACAAATCAACCCATATTAATTACCTATTGTGTCACAAATTACCCACAAATGTAGTGACTTAAAACAAACCACAGTTTATTATGTTTATTATGTAACAGTTTGAGTAAGAATGCTTGTGGCAAGGGCCACTCAGAAGGCTTCAATCAAGATGATGTTCAGAGCGATAGTCTTTTATTTTTTTAATATATTTTTTAATGTTTATTTATTTTTGAAAGAGAGAGACAGAGTGCCAGCAGGGGAGGGGCAGAGAGAGAGAGAGGGAGACACAGAATCCGAAGCAGGTTTCAGGCTCTGAGCTGTCAGCACAGGGCCCGACACAGGGCTTGAACCCACGAATGGTGAGATCATGACCTGAGCTAAGTCGGACACTCAACCAACTAGCCACCCAGGCGCCCCAGAGCTGTAGTCTTTTAAACGCTTAACTAGGGGAAAATCTGTTTTCATTGTCACTCATATGACCTTTGGCAGTTCTTCAGTTCTCACTCATTGTTGGCTGAACACATTAGTTTCTTATCATGTGAATCTTTCATTCAGCTCCTCCTAATAGGACAACTTGCCTTCCCCAGAATGAGGGCTCTGAAACACAGGACAAGACAGAAGTCATAATCTTTTTATAACCTGTTTTGGGAGATGATAGACTACCACTTTTGCTGTATTTTATTTGTTAAAAGCAAGCCCATACTTGTAGATTGATATCGTGGTACAGGTATCCTTGGGACAGACTTAAAGGCTGTCCACCATATAACTCAAATGCTATCAAAGGGAGAATACATGAATTAACTATAGTATATTCAAACAGTGGAATATTATGCAATGCTCAAAATGAATGAACTCTAGAGACCCACATAAAATTCCTAAATTTTAGCAATTCAATATTAACTGAAATAAAGTAAAAATAAAAACAAAAGCAACCCATAAAGCATTATACCCATTACAAATTTTACAGCACTTCACATGAAAATATATTATGTGTTTAAAGGAATATACATATATATTCACATATATATTTATTATATACAGTATTTATATATAAAAATATAACTATATTTAAAATATAGTTTAGCTATATATTTAATTATACAACTTAAATTATATTTATCTTATAAAATAGTATATACTACTTACATTATATATATATATATATATATATATAAAACTTTGTAACAAGGATAGCAAAGTATTCCAGGCAGTGCTTAATTTAGCATATGAGACAGCAAGATGGCTTAACACAAAGGACCATGTGATTAAATGTAGACTGTTACCAAGATCTCAGCTTTTTTGCTTATCAATTTGCAAAAGCTAATAATACTTTGTTAAAAATTTAAGCCTAGGGGCGCGTGGTTGGCTCAGTGGGTTAAGCATCTGACTTTTTATCCTCATTTTTCTGTGCTGAGAGCTCAGAGCCTGGAGCCTGTTTCGGATTCTGCATCTCCCTCTCTCTCTGCCTTTTCCCCGCTTGTGCTCTGTCTCTCTCTCTCAAGTATAAATAGAACATTAAAATTTTTTTTTTTAAATTAAGCCCTAGACCACTGAAGAAAGTGCATGATAACCTAATGATTATGTATGCGAATATGACATTTCATGGTCCAGTTACACAAGCCGGTAACACTACCAGTAACTTTGAAAAGTGGTGATCAAATATGATCCAATGAACAAGGTAAGAAAGTAAATGTCAAAGAAGGGGACGCATGTAAGGATTTTATTTTTGGTCATCACCACTGAGGAAAATATAATGAGTTCCTGATTTTTTTGTGAATAAAAAGGTGTCAGAGTAGACAAGACAGATCCAATGCATACCAGTTATTAGCAACTTCCACCTATGGAAAAGGAAAGACTCAAGAGCAGATGATCAAGTTGCTTTGGGGATTAATATAGCTATAGGGCCTAGGTCTTACCTCAAAGTTTAAGGGACTTGCATTAAGCCAGCATGAAGACAAAATCTATGTAACCTAGCATATGTGACATAGTAACTAGAAGAAATTACCAGGCAACAAAATCAGATAGGATTATTGCCTTTCTGGGCTGCCAATCTTTCAAAGGAAGAACTGTGGCCAGGGACCAGAACAATGAGGAGAAAATTCTGCCCCTTTAGAAACAAGGTTGGCAAGACACATGTGATCTCCTCCTCGGAGCTCCTGATTCACTATCCATTGCCAAGTAAACTACTTCCAGCCCCACTGGCTGTTTTGCTTTGATGTTACCCAACCAGCCAGGAAAAAACTTCTGGAACTGAGCCTACAGTTAGCCAAGTATTAGGAATTCTAGGTAGGCTATTCCCATACTCTTTTGTGTGTTATTCAAGCTCAGAAGAGTGCAGTTTTCTGTTTGAGTTTTAAATTCCTTGGAATATGTAGTCAGGTAAAATGACATAAAAGATATGAAAGTCACTCACCCATTTCCTTCTTTCAGGTACCTACTGCAAGGGTTTGTGTTGTTGTGGTGGTGGTGATTTGTTTTGTTTTGTTTTCTTTTCTTTTCTTTTCCTTTTAAAACAATTTAAATAAAACAAAATAAAAGCAATTCACCCATTTCTCCCCCACTGCACCCTTCTCACTCCTGGCAACGACCATTCTGTTCTCTATATCTGTGAACTTACTTTTTCAATATTATTATTATTATTATTATTATTATATTCCATATATAAGAAAGCTCATATAGCATTTGTCTTTCTCAGTCTGTCCTATTTCACTTAGCATATGCACTCAAGGTCCATCCATGTCATTGCAAATGCCAAGATTTCATTATTTTTTAGGACCAAACAATATTCAACTGAATATGTATACCACAATTTCTTTATTCATTCATCCACTGATGGACACTTAAGTTGTTTCCATATCTTGACTATTGTAAATAACTCTGCAATAAACATGTGGGTGCATATACCTATAAGTTAGTATTTTTGTTTTGTTTGGATAAATACCCAGAAGTGGAATTGCTGGATCATATGGTAAGTCTATTTTTAATTTTTTGAAGAAACTCCATACATAGGCAGTAAGCTCTTTGCCATAGATCATGATGATGATTTTTTGAATCTGACACCAATAGCAAAAACAATACAAGCAAAAATAAGCAAGTGGGACTATGTCAAATTAAAAAACTTCTGCACAGTAAAGGAAGCCATCAACAAAATGAAAAGACAACAAACTGAATAGAGGACAATACTTGTAAATCAGATATCTGATAAGGGGCTGATATCCAAAAATATAAAGAATTCACACAACTCAATAGGAAAGAAAAAGAAAGAAAGAAAGTTATTAGACCAAAAAATGATGAGATATAAATAGACATTTTTCCAAAGAAGACATATAGGTGGCCAACAGGTAAAGGAAAGATACTCTACATTATTATTCATCATCAGGGGAGTGCAAATCAAAGCTACGACAAGTACATTAATTATCATGGAATTTTAAAAACCACTTAATTTTAAAAAAAGCATATAATACTCTATTAATTTATTTTAAGAAAACCACAATGAGGGCTGTTATCAAAAAGACTTGAAGTAGCAAGTGTTGGTGAGGATGTGGAATAAAGGTAACCCTTATGCCCTATTGGTGAGATTGTAAACTGGTGCAGTCACTGTGGAAACAGTATGGAGGTTCCTCAAAAAGCTAAAAATAGAACTACCCTATGATTCTGGCAATTCCACTGCTGGATATTTATCTAGAAAAGGCCAGTGTTGACACGAGAATACAATTGAACAGTTTCCACTGAAATCAAAGATACGTTACAATGCCTGTTTTCTTTTAATCTAAAACTTAATAAAAACACCCATACCTCATATATATATAATATAAAATATGTTATCAAATAATTATATTAACAAATATCAATATAGCATAAAATAATACATATTTTATTGCATAATATAAGCAGTATTACATACAACTATATAATATCTAATATTATTGAATGTTAATATTATATAAATATATTTTCATGTAACAATTATTGAGTCAACATACATTTAGATTACCTTGCTATTTGTAAAAGCAAGTTGGTAAGAACTCCTCTAATACTGATACTAACTATTAGATATTTTTAACATTAGCAAAGACACTACTAAAAAGGGATGAAAATAAACATGTAATAACTTATAGGTGCCCTGGTAGATACGTGTTCAGAGTGCATGGAGGCAAATGTGTTTAATTCCATCTGGAGGGCTTAGTGAAGAATTTCATCAATAATATCAATAGATATACACTGCATTTACCAAGAAAACTATATGTAATTGAGTCACATAACAATTAGATATATGACTTTGATTCTAAATATAAACAGGAAATTTACCATTTTACCTTACCCTCCCCCAACCCAGAACTCTATAAGATAGACTGTACTGTTAAACAAATGCTTGATCCTCTTAATAAACTGAACTCTAAAGTGCTATTAATGTTTCACATAGGATTCTTTGTCAGAGGAGGTGGGATGTCTTCTTGAACTTGAGAGCTTTAATTTTCAAGATGATTTGATATTTTGACTTTAGGGTTTACCATAAATACCTGGTAAATAATCTGGACATATTTGAAAAGAACTGGTTATATATATATATGTATATATACATACACACATATATACATATGTGTATATATATATACACACATATACACATATATATGTGTGTGTGTGTGTGTGTATAAATCAGAGTTACTGGCTAAGATTCAGACAAATACACTTTATAAGATAAACTCCTGATATTTCTTATGTCTTGAATATGATCAAGAAGTCATTACCTAAGTCAAGAGGAGATTAGACTTGAGGTCAGATCAGATTGGTTAGACAAAACCAGAAGAGGCCAGATCAGGTTTACCTATTAATCTGATAGAATAATTTCCTGGGTGGTATTATTCAACCAAAGGAGGAGATAGTAGATGGGATTTTTAAAAAAATCATTCTTGATTTTGGTAGACCTAGGATTTTTCAAGTTAGTAACTCTTCTACTCTGAGAGATCATAAGACAAAGTCTAGAGGAATATGTTAGAAAGCAAACATAATGTCTTATTCAGAGAGCAAATGATAGAAAAGGAAATAATGACTCAGTTCTAAAAAACAGCTTAAGTCACAGTTGTGGGAAAGGAAAGTGGAACTAACTTAAGAAGTAGATCCAAGTAGTAGTATATCAAGTAATTGTCCTGAAGAGGATAGTGGAACATCATAGTGAAAGAGAACATTTGTGGAATACTGTACAAATTTCATAAAAAATTTTAAACTGAAGCCAAAACATGCATATTTAAGTTCCAGGACTACTTGATATCAAAGAAAAAGCCGTGCTTCCGAAAGAGTAACCCTCTATAAACCACTAAGAACATTTTTGGTTTGCAACCACTGGTCCTTGTATGCAGAGGACAAAGAGAGACCAAAGAAAAAGGAAGGACACTCCAATGGGTAGGTGGCAAGTTTTGTGTTTTTCTTTTTTTTAAGTTTTTAGATTTTTTTTTCACTATGTTATGTGTACTCTTCAGTCCTCATCTTTATGTTTAAGTTTGTAGTTTTTTTTCATAAAAATAAGTTAACTCTTTAATCCACATCCCCTATATCTCCCATATCCCCCATCTGCCTTCCCTCTGGTAACCATCAGTTTGTTCTCTATAGTTAAGAGTCAGCTTCTTGGTTTGTCTCTCATTTTTTTTCCTTTGAACTTTTGTTTCTTAAATTCCACATATGAATGAGATCATATGATATTTGTCTTTGATTTATTTTGCTTATCATTATACTCTCTAGCTGTATCCACATTGTTGCAAATGGCAAGATTTCCTTATTTTTTATGGCTGAATAATATTCCATTATTTTTTTTCTGTTCTATTCTTGTATTGCTTCCATAGTTTGGCTATTTGCATATATCGCTTTGAATTGGTGTTTTTGTATTCTTTGGGTTAATGCCCAGTAGTGTGATTCCTGGATTATAGGGTAGTTCTATTTTTAATGTTTTGAGGAACCTCCGTGCTGTTTTCCAGAGTGGCTGCACCAGTTTGAATATCCCCCAACAGTGCAAGAGGGTTCCCCTTTTTCTACATCCTTCCCAGCCCCTGTTGTTTCTTTTGTTTTTGATTTTAGCCATTCTGACAGGTGTGAGATAATATCTCATTGTAGTTTTATTATTTTTTAATGTTTATTTTTGAGGGAGAGAGAGAGACAGAGTGTGAGCAGGGGAGGGGCAGAGAGAGAAGGAGATACAGATCCAAATCAGGATCCAGGCTCTGAGCTAGCAGCACAGAACCCAATGCAGGGCTCGAACTCACCAGCCGAGATGTGAGATCGTGACCTGAGCCGAAGTCGGACACTCAACCTACTGAGCCCCCCAGGTGCCCCTCTCTCATTGTAGTTTTGATTTGTATTTCCCTGGTGATAGGTGATGATGAGCATCTTTTCATGCATCTGTTGGCCATGTATGTCTTCTTTGAAGAAATGTCTGTTCATGTCCTCTGCCCGTTTTTAAATTGGATTGTTTTTTGGGTGTTGAGTCATATCAGTTCTTTATATACTTTGAATACTAACCTTTTATCAGATATGTTGTTTGCAAATATCTTCTCCCATTCCATAGACTGCATTTTAGTTTTGTTGATTGTTTCTTTTGCTGTGCAGAAGAGTTTTTTGTTTGTTTGTTTTTTGGATTTGTTTTTGTTTTTGCTTTTTTGATGTAGTTCCAATAGTCATTTTTGCTTTTGTTTCCCTTGCCTCAGAGACATATCTAGAAAAACGTTGCTATAGCCAATATCATAGAAAATACTGCCTGTGCTGTCTTCTACAGTTTTTATGGTTTCAGGTCTCACATTTAGATCTTTAATCCATTTTGACTTTTGTGAATGGTGAAAGAAAGTAGTCCAGTTTTATTCTTTTGCATGTAGGTGTCCAAGTTTTTCAGCACCATTTGTTGAAGAGAGTGTCTTTTTCCCCTTGGATATTCATTCCTCTTTTGTGGAAGTTAATTGACCATATAATTGTGGATTTATTTCTGAGTTTTCTGTTCTATTCCATTGATCTATGTTTCTATTTTTATGTTAGTACCATACTATTTTAATTACTACTGCTTTGTAATATAACTTGAAATCTGGAATTGTGATACTTCCAGTTCTTTTTTTTTTTTTCAAGATCTCTTTGTCAATTTGAGGTCTTTTGTGGTTCTATACCACAATTTTAGTATTTTTTTGTTGTAGTTCTATGAAAAATACTGAGGTTATTTTGATAAGAATTGCATTAAATCTGTAGATTGCTTTGGATATTGTAGATATTTTAACACTGTTTATTCTCCCAGCCCATGAGCATGGAATGTCTCTTCATTTCTTTACATTGTGTTGAATTTCTGTCATCATTGTTTTCTAGTTTTTAGAGTACAGTTCTTTCACTTCTTTGGTTAGGTTAATTTCCAGGTCTTTTTTGTGTTTGGTGCAATTGTAAATAGGATTGTTTTCTTAATTTCACTTTCTGCTGCTTTGTTAATAGTGTATAGGAATGCAACAAAGTTTTGTACATTGATGTTTTATTCTGTGACTTTACTGAAATCATTTATCAGTTATAGTAGTGTTTTGGTGGAGTTGTTAGGGCTTTCTATGTATAGTATCATGTCATCTTCACATAGTGAGAGTTTTATTTCTTCCTTATTAATTTGGATAGCATTTATTTTTTTATGTTGTCTAATTTCTAGGACTTTCACTAAAATGTTGAATAAAAGTGGTGAGAGTAGACATCCTTGTCTTGTTCCTGGCTTTAGTGGAAAAGCTCTCAGCTTCTCACCACTGAGTATGATGTTGCCTGTGGGTTTTTCATATAAGGCCTTTCTTGTGTTGAGATATGTTTCCTCTAGGACTATTTTGCAGAGGTTTTTAACATGAATGGCTGTTGTACTTTGTCAAATGCCTTTTATGCATATTATTGAAATGATCTTATGGCTTTTATCCTCTCATATTTATGTGATGTATCACATGGATTGTTTTGTGAATATTGAACCATCTTTGCAGCCCAGGAATAAAACCCACTAGATTGTGGTATATGATTTTTTTAAGGTTTATTTATTTATTTTGAGAGAGAGAGAAAGAGAAAGAGAGCAAGAATGAGCAAGGGAGGGGCAGAGAGGGAGACAGAGAATCTCAAGGAGCCTCCATGTTATCTGTGCAGAGCCTGACTTGGGGCTCAGTCTCAGGAACCAAGAGATCATGACCTTAGCCAAAATCAAGAGTTAGATGTTCAACTGACTGAGCCACCCAGGTGCCCCAATTGTGGTGTATGCTTTTTAAAAATATATTGTTAGATTCACTTTGCTAATATTTTGTTGAGTATTTTTGCATCTATATTCATGAGAGGTAGTGACTTGTAGTTCTCTTTTTTAGTGGTGTCTTTATCTGTTTTTGGTGTCAGATGATTTGGCTATCATAGAATGAATTTGGAACTTTTCCTTCCTTTTGTATTTTTTTTAGAATAGTTTGAGAAGAACGAGTGTTAACTCTTTTTTCAATGTTTGGTTAAATTTGCCTGTGGAGCCATCTAGTCTTGGGCTTTTGTTTTTTTTATTACTCATTCAGTTTCATTGTTGGTAATTAGTCTGTTAAAAATTTCTGTTTCTTCTGCTTTAGCTTTGGTAGGTTATATATTTCTAGGAATTTATCAATTTCTTCTGAGTTGTCCAATTTTTCAGCATATAGATTTTCATAATATTCTGTTACAATTGTATTTCTGTGGTGTTGGTTGTTATTTCTCCTCTTTCATTAGTAATTTTGTTTATTTGGGTTCTCTCTTTCTCTCTCTCTGTCTTCAATTAGTCTGGCTAGTGGTTTATCAATTTTGTTGATTTAAAAAACAAAACTAGCTCCTGGTTTCATTGATCTGTTCTATTTGTGTGTGTGTGTGTGTGTGTGTGTGTGTGTGTTAGTTTCTATATTATTTATTTCTGCTTAAATACTTATCATGCCCTTCCTTTTTCTGGTTTGGGTTTTATTTGTTCTTTTTCCACCTCCTTTAAGTGTAAGCTTAGATGGGTTTTTTTCAGATTTTTCTTGCTTCTTGAAGTAGGCTCTAAACTTTCCTCTTAGACCCACTTTTGCTACATCCCAAAGATTTTGGACCATTGTGTTTTCATTTTCATGTAATTTTTCTTTTCTTTTTTTTATTTCTTAGTAGACTCATTCACTGTGTAATAGCATGTTTTTTAACCTCCATGTATTTGTGCTTTTTCCAGATTTTTTTTCTTGTAGTTGATTTCTAGTTTCATAGTGTTCTGGTCATAAAATATGCATGTATGACTTCATTTTTTAAAATTTGTTGAAACTTGTTGTGACCTAATATTGATCCCTTCCAGAGAATGTTTCATGTAAACTTTAAAAGAATGTGTATTCTGCAGTTTTAGAATGGAATGTTCTGCAAATGTCTGTTAAATCCTTCTGGTGCAGTGTGTCATTCAAAGCCACTATTTCTTCGTTTATTTTCTGTTTGGATGGTCTGCACAGCAACATAAGTAGGGTGTTAAAATCCCCTACTATTATTGTATATTACTATTTGATTATTTCATGTTTGTTTTAACTGTTTTATGTATTTGGGTGATTCCATATTGGGTGCATAAGCATTTGTAATTGTTATATCCTCTTGCTGGATTGTCCCTTTTATTATTATATAGTGTCCTTCTTTTGTCTTGTCACAGTCTTTGTTTTAAAGCCTATTTTGTCTGATATAAGTATTGCTACTTGAGTTTCATTTGACATTCACATTTGCATAATAAATGCTTCTTCATCCCATCACTTTCAATCCATATGTGTCTTTTAGTCTGAAATGAGTATCTTGGAGGCAGCATATAATAGGTCTTGTTTTTGTTTTTGTTTTTGTTTAATCCACTGTCATCCTATGTCTCCTGATTAAAACATTTGGTCCTTTTACATTCTAAGTAATTATTGATAGATATGTATTAATTTCCATTTTGTTACTTGTTTTGCTGAAGAAGCAAGGGCACTCACATGCTAGGCTTAGATGGGCAGCTGCAAGATGACTAGATCTTCACAGGTGTCCGAAAGAATAATACATATTTATATAGAGGACTTCCCTGGGTTCAGTCACATATACTGTTCAGATAATCTCAACACCATATTACTATCTCAAGACTTTGTTCTTGGGGCAGCTTCTGGAACCAGAGAAGGCAAGTGGTATGTACATGCTGAGGATAGGGGAGCAGGAGAGGAGCTACCAATTGCCTGCATCCAGCTCACAGGTCAACTGCTGGTCACATCCTCTTGATCACCTCCCCCAACACTCCCCCCCTGCTGGACTGGGTCTTACAATCTCACATGATCCTCTCTTCCACAGCATGGCCTGAGTAGTCAGCAAGGGGTTTAACTATCTTGGAGGTAGCTCCTTTGGTGTCTGTTTGGCTGCCTTGGAGGTAGATGCTACTGCAATAATAGCAGTGCATGCAAGAGAAAGCAAGGATTTAGGCAATGATTTCCAAATCAATGACAGCTTCTTCCACCAACAGCCCCCTGATTCGAAGCACTGGTGTATTAAGTCCCATACACAGGGAGATGGATCACTCATGGTGTTCACTTATGTCCTCGTGTGATTTAATAAAGATGATCCATTAGCAAACTCATCGAGTATGAACATACAATGCTCTGTTTAGATAATGGCACAGGTGCCTTCCCTTGAGACAGTAATAAAATACAAGACCATCCTATTTTGTAGGATAACTTTTCTCATTAGTGATATTTCAGCGTTCAATAAAAACAAGTTTTGTTGGCTATCATTTAAGTCTTGCTAGGTGAATTTAGAAAGGGCTTCTATGTGTGCTATAATGTTCTCCAGGCCAAAAGAAGAAATAAAGACAGCGGCCACATGATCATAGCAGTGAAAACAGAACATACCCCTTTGATCTTGAGGAGAAAGAGAGGGAAGTTGGAGAGAAAGACTCAGATTAAAAAAAAAGTATGTTGCCCATACCTTGAGTTTTTGAAGTCATTGATTGTTGGTAATTTAAGAAAAACAATACTGGCATTATTTCCCATACTAACTTTATGTTTTGTGGGGCTTGGACAGTCAGGGGAAGGCTATTGAATGTATACAGAAATTCTGGTGGATGTGTAATATCAAACTTGTACTATGTACTGTCAGATGGCAGATAGGATGTGATGTGGTTGAAAGAGCACAAGCCAACGTAAGACACGGATTGGATTCTCATGCTTACCAACCATGAGGCAATGAACCTCTGAAGTCATTATTTTCTCTTCCTGGGTAGACCGAGTTAGCATTTCTCTTAACCTTGAATATTCTTCAATCTAATATGATATGGAGAGTTTTTATTTTCTTTTTATTTTCAAGGTAAATGCAAGTCTCTTAAGGTTGGCCCTGTGCTTTTCTTGCCTAACCAAGTGCACACGAAGTTACTATCTTTCACTTAGTGCTTGCAGAAGGTGAGTGAGTGATGTTATGCAAAATGGTGCTGTCTTTATCACAATGCAAAATAATGTTTCTATTAGCAACCAGTTTACTCATATGACATAATTGTTTCTAACTGTAGAGAATACATGTCTTGGGGATCATGAATCTTTAATAGATTTTGAGGTTTAAAGGCATTGGGATAAAAATAGACCCTGGGACTGTTGAGTACTGTTGATTATGCATTAAATTTTGCCATGCGTCAGAAGGATAATATGTTTCTATGAATTCCATTTCTATTTCTCATTATCTGCATCCTACATCATTAACTTTTAATGAATCTGGGCTGTCCCAACATTGGAAATTTTCGTTTTCTTCTCCAATGCCTAGCATTTTTTTTAAAAACAAAGGGTATTTTCTTTTGGTATGCAATTCATATTTACAGCTTGATTTTATTCTCTTGAGTTTGTCATAGCTGAAAGCAGAAGGAGATAGAATCCTTGGCAAAAAGTCTCCAAGAATTTGTTATCAAACCATCATATCCTCACTCTAAGAGCAAGAATTTTGTTTTCTATGGAAACCAGGGAGATTATGTCCTGACATAAATTTCCTGATGCCCCAAAGAAAGACTAGAACAATGCATTTCAAAATGTTAAAAGCTGAATGAATTATGCTCAGATATCATGCAGTCAGGCAACATGACATTCAATAGGGGAATATATTTAGGGCAGGGTTCTATTTCATTGATTCTTACCTTGTGCCAGAGAGTGGCTTCTCTGTAATTGCCATGCATGAAAGTACATCTGACTTGTAGATGGTGAGCAGACTGATTCCAATTGAAGATCACCATGGCATGGAGCCTGACCTACTGAAATAAGCAAAAGTAAGTGGAAAAAGAATATTTGTATTTCTTCCCTTTAAGGAGAGGTTGCATACAAAGGTAATTTCTAAGGGCCTGTGGCTTGATTCCACATATGAAGAATTCAATTATCAAGTTCATAGAATGACCTCTTATAACTCAGACACACCTATGTGGCTCTGGCTTTTTATACTTTATTGATCTCTGCTCCTGAGAGCTGGGGAAGCCAGAGAATTTTATTCAGTCTTTCATCCTGTGGACTGGAAACTGCTTTTCTGCCAGTGCAAGCCCTGTGATTGCTACAAATCTATTTAACCATGGATACTTGGGGATGGACTAGGATTTTTTTTCACATATCATTTAGCTGCCCACAAAAAGTTCTCTGTCTAACATTAAAGATTAAAGTTCTGTTTCTAGCCTATATGTCTTTACACTATGGTCCACAGGGTCTGGATGGGCTCCTATAGAACCATCAGAAGATGTCATGGGACATAAGGGGCAGAGTTATAGGATCCTATTCTATTGAAGCAGAGTGGTTCTACCGTTATTATCTGTTGCACATGTCAGAATTGCCTTAGATTAAACTTCAATAAAGGATTAACTGCAAGATCCTGGGCAATGATGGTTTTAACTTGATCTTCCTCTCTAATACTATAAAAGATCTCTGCTCTCTTAAATTATATTCACTTTATTCAGAATATTGCTGTGCCTTGTTGAGGCTTTGCCATATTTAATGCAAGGCCTCTGGCTGTGAATGCTATGGGGAGGAATTTCTGGTTTGAAGACACTCACACTCTGCCTTCTCTTCAGGGACATCAATCCTTCTTTAAAACCCAGTCACTTCTCCAGCTCAGTCACATAAATATCATCCATGCAAGAGTAGAAAAGGCCTCCTCCATCCTGTACCAACGGGGATTAAAGAGATTCAGCTCATCTGTTTTCTGAATCAAATAAGGTGTCAGGATTAAGGCTCTTGCATGCCCCAAATGGAGATTAGTAGAAATTGAATCACAGTGTTCAGGGTTGTTAAGGAGAGACTGTTTTCATATCTCTGGGTTATAAACAAGAATAAGTCTCTCCGTTTACAAATAGACCATGGAATTAATGTATTTGGGAGGATTTAGATATTTAGATTTTTGATGATCGAGTGGCAGCCTCAGAAAGATTATGCCATAAGTAGTCACCTACTTACAGCTGAGAATGTCTCCCACTAACGCGGACTTTCTCCTGAACAGTCTACCCTTGCTTTCTAATGTATTGACCCATCTCCCTGTGAAGTGCATGTCTTCCTTTCAGAGAAGTACTTAGATGACTGCTATATAGAACAGTGGGTCATAACAGTGACTTCAAACTCTATGAGAAATGAGAGGAATTTGTGATTTCATGTCACGGCCAATGGAATCCTCTCATCTCTTCTTACATGTAGCACAACCGGGTATCAAGTAAATCCTCATCTTTGTAGAATGTGTGGTAGTGGTTTAGTGAATATGGTCTAATAGTGAGTGATTGAATCCATGATCTATGAATTAGCAACTGGGTGATCCTGGACATGATATGCACCCTTTCTTTGCCTAAAAAAGAAATAATCATAGGCAGAGAATTGGACATAACAAAAGCAGTAGTCATTAGGCCATGCTT
The DNA here is from genome assembly GCA_028646485.1 of Cryptoprocta ferox. Classification (NCBI taxonomy): domain Eukaryota; kingdom Metazoa; phylum Chordata; class Mammalia; order Carnivora; family Eupleridae; genus Cryptoprocta; species Cryptoprocta ferox. The sequence continues at coordinate 92,466,619 of CM053576.1, forward strand.
TGTTATTGTCAAAATTCATGACCTTTTATAAATCATTTCCTCTAGCACTGTGTTACCTCAACTGCAAATGAGGAGACTCTTCTTTCAAACGTTTTTCTAGATCTAGATTTTATTTTTCATTCTGATTGGGAATAAGAGAAAGTTTGAAGGTGAGATTGAGGATTAGTTTCACAAAGAAACTTGTGTGTGGTCCTTAAGGTAGAAGCAGGACTAGAACTGTCCCAGACTGTGAAGAAACTAATCCAGGTATGAGGGGCAGTGTTAGCTCAGGCACACTGGTGGGAAAGCACAGATCACCTACGTGCTGGTGCCCAATCTAGACATTTATCTAGGTGATAGTTTATTCGTGAGTCTAAATTAATCAGTTGTTGATAAGAGATTATGAAGGCTACATTACTCAATAAAAGGACTTTATCTTTATTGCTTGTTTATTTTATAGTTAAATATTCTTTTTAATTTATCTTTTTACTTATTAAATTTTATTTTTTTAATTTTAATTTCAGTGTAATTAACATATTGTCATATTAGTTTCTGGTGTACAATGTAGTTAGTCAACAATACTGTATATTACTCAGTGCTCATCGTATTATATGTACTCAATTCCATTCACCAATTTCATCCATCCCCCTACCCACTTTCCCTCTGGTAACTATCAGTTTGTTCTCTATAAAATATTCTTTTTGAAAAAAAAATTAAGCTTATTTATTTTTGAGAGAGAGAAGCGGAGAGAGAGCGAGCAAGAGAGATCCTAAGCAGGGTCCACACTGTCAGCACGAAGCCTGATGTGGGGCTCGAACCTATAAACCATAAAAGATCATGACCTGCACCGAAACCAAGAGTTGGACGCTTAACCAACTGAGCAACACAGGCACCCTCTAAAATATTCTTTTTTTTAAATGGAGCATCAGTACAAAAACATGCAATATACAGTCTAAAAAAATCTCCTTATGGTACAAAATTAAAACTTGGTAACCATATAGTAGTCTCTGGAATGTTTCCTTAAACTTTTCAAGTTCAAAAAAAAATTGGGAAATACTTGTGCAAATTAAATAGTAAAAAATCCTGGTTGGAGCGCCAGTCTTTTTCTCTGATTGTATGATTAATAAGATAAATTTTGAAAGCCATGGATGTCAAGGTAGCTTAATAATGAAGATACAGAGGCCCAGTGAAAACAGGCCCCTATCCAAAGTTTCATAGTCACTACTTTCTGACTTGAAAGCCTTCAAAATAGGCAGTGGTTAAGAGCATTAACTTCTTAATTTTTTTCAATGTTTATTTGTTTTTGAGAGAGAGAGGCAGAGCACAAGTGGGAGATGGACAGAGAGAGAGGGAGACACAGAATCCAAAGCAGGCTCCAGGTTCCAAGCTGTCAGCACAGAGCCTGATGCAGGGCTCGAACTCATGAACCATGAAGTCATGACCTGAACCAAAGTGGGACCCCTGACCGACTGAGCCACCCAGGCGCCCCATGAGAGCATTCACTTCTTACCAGAAACGTGGTGAGAGTGTCTCATTGGGGTGATGAGGATGGAATTGATTTTGCTTAGCATTGTGGGGGAACAATAGAAAATTATTTAGAACAGAATGAATTTCAAAAACCTCTCTTTGAAGTAGAATGTCTTTGGGTTGTATATACATGTAAGCCATGGGTTAAATCAGAGCAGTTACTTTTTAAAATGTTCATGCTTGTCTTTTCTTAAAAACAGGGCAATGGAACACAACCTGTAGAAGTGGAGATAGAAGAGCAAAAATAAATAACTAAAGCAGTATGATGTAATCAAGTTAGAGAGATGCTACTGAAATGGCATAAAGACTTTTGGTTTTAGACTTATCCCAGTTGATATCTCAGATCCACCCCTTATGTGCTATATGAATTTGGTACAGTAGTGTAAATACAACTATAAAAAGTGAAACCACACAGATACTAGCAGAAAACAGGGGAATTCTCCTTCAAACTGGGATAGAGAAAGGCTTTCTAACTAGGACTCTGCCTCTTTTTTTCTGGCAACAACACTAATTTTTCTTTGGATGATTACATCCAAAGTGACTTGGGTAAAACTTTCAAAGTGCATTGCTTCCCAAGAATATACAATAGGGAAAAGATAGGTTCTTCAGTAAATGGTGCTGGGAAAACTGGGCCACTTTCTTACACCGTACACAAAAATAAACTCAAAATGGATTAAAGACCTAAATGTGAAAGCTAAAACCATAAAAATCCTAAAAGAGAACATAGGCAGTAATTTCTCTGACATTGGCCATAGCAACATATTTCTAGACATGTCTCCTAAGACAAGAGAAACAAAAGCAGAAATAAACTATTGCAGCTACCTCAAAATAAAAAGCTTTTTGCACAGTGAAAAAACCATCACCAAAACAGAAGGCAACCTACTAAATGGGAGAAGATATTCACAAAAGATATATTTGATAAGGGTTAATATCCAAAATACATAAAGAACCTACACAATTCAACACCAAAAACTCAAGACGAAACAGAATAAAAATCTGATTTAAAAATGGGCAGATAACCTGAACAGGCATTTTTCCAAAGAAGATATACTGATTGCCAACAGACACATGAGAAGATGTTCAGTATCACTAATCGTCAGGGAAATGCAAATGAAAGCCACAGTGAGATATCTCCTCACACCTGTCAGAGTAGCTAAAATCAAAAAGACAAGAAATAACAAGTGTGTGTGAAGATGAAGAGGAAAAGGAACCCTTGTGCTGCACTGTTGGTGGGTAGGCAAGCTGGTGCAGCCACTATGAAAAATAGTTTGGAGGCCCCTCAAAAAATTTAAAATAGAAATACCATACAATCCAGTAATTTCACTACTAGGTATTTACCCAAAGAAAAGGAAAACACTAATTTGACAAGATATATGTGTCCCTATTTTTATTGCAGCATTATTTACAGTAGCCTAATTATGGAAGCAATTCAAGTACCCACCGATAGATGAATGGATAAAGATGCATGCACACACATATAATGGAGTATTACTCAGCCATAAAAATAGGATGAGATCTTGCCATTTGCGACAACATGGATAGACCTAGAGAGTATTATGCTAAGTGAAATAAGTCAGACGGAGAAAGCAAAAATCATATGATCTCATGCATATGTAGCGTCTAAAAAACAAAACAAATGAATAAACAAAACCCAACAGACTGATGGTTGCCAGAGTGAAGAGAGTGAAGAATGGGCAAAATGTGTGAAGGGGACTGGGAGATACAAGTTTCAACTATGGAATGAATAAGTCATGGGAATAAAAGGGGCAACAGATGGAATATAGCCAATGACATTGTAATAGTGTTGGATGGAGACAGATAGTAGCTATACTTGTGGTGAGCATAGCATAATGTATGGAAATGTTGAATCGCTGCGTTGTACACTTGAAACTAATGTAACATTGTGTGTCAACTATCCTCACATAGTTTTTTTTTAATTAAAAAAAAACAAAGTGCATTGCCTTTTCTGGGTAAAACTTAGGTTTGTGATCAAAACTTGTCCAGTTAGACTTTTCCCCTGAAATTTAAATTAGTTTTAACATCTGTGGTATATATTATTAAAGCATTAAATAGAACGGAGATAGATACATACAAATTACGGAATCAGTTTCCTCTCTGAAAAAGTGGAAATTGATAAAATTACGCTCACATTGAAAAATTCCATCTGGGCTGAAGGGAGAGAACAAAGTAAAAGGCCAAAGACTTTTTTTTTTTAATTTGAAAATTATGTTGGGAATGGGAGTTTGGAACTTGACACTTTAGATTTTGAAGGATGTGGCAAAATTTGAAATAACTAAAGAACAGGAGAAGGTACTTATCAGACTTGGACAGATGATGAGTTTTGTTTTCAGGATTATTGGATATTGATATAGGGCATTTATATGGATTTAAATATGCAAAATTATACAACATTTCACAGTGAACAACAGATAGAGTAAGGTAATGAAGATGCTGGAACTGATCTGGGCAGTGGATCTTATCTTTCCTGGGTGCTTGATACACTCTGTAGTGGATGAATAGTTGCATAACTTAATAAAAAATTCAAGTATTTAACAATTAAGATCAGAGGGATTCTCAGTTTTGTACTATTCATTCATCTACCTTTCAAGATTTTGTTTGGATTTCATTAAAATAATTCACTCTGCTGACCAAATTCTGTTGATAATCACAAAACAAAATTCTTATTTGCATATTCCTTCAAACACGATTACATTTCAATTATTGCTAATTACAGTAAATTGTATACTTTTTCATATGTCTCACTAAACACAATGCCCAATCCACACATAGGTCTGAAACAAGAAAAAAAAAAAAACTGGCGGTCTATTGGAAAAAACAAAACAATGAACTCAAAGGACTAAAGATGGGATAAAGACAAAAGACCAGAAATTTTAAAAAGAAGAAAAAATAGAGTATAAGAAATGAGAGAATGGGAGGTTTCAATGTCATTGAATAAAACGTAAATCAGAGTTTTGAAGATTTCTGAGGTAATACAGGTACTTTGAAGTAGTGTGGGTACTTGTGATGACCAGTCTTAAATACAACCATAGTTTTATAGAGATGAAATTATGTCGAAATCCATGTTGTTAATATAATGAAAAGATGCCCCGTCCATAACAAAGTCTCTCAAAATGATGGCAGAAGCTGGGTTAGATAGGAAGCCTGTGAACCAAGTTGTGGGATTAACTAAGAGAGTGGGAAATAACAGTGTTGAGAAATACCATTCAAGTTCTTTATTTTAGCTATATCACTTTCAGCATCCCCAGATTGTCACCCAGCCAACAAAGTTGCTACCCCTACCTTAGAGGATTAGGATCAAATGTGAAAAAAAAACATTGAAAGGCTTGCAACAGCTATCAGATGTAGCTGTTCTCTCTGCCTGTGCTTCTAAATAACACCAGACTGGTCTGTAAATTCTAGTCCCAAAGTGATTCTGTGTCCTCTCCTGGCATCTATCAATGTTGTGCAAATTGAACACCAGTACATCCTTCCTTACTAAAATATTTGAAGTTTCAGGTAGAAAAAATGACTTTATGAAAAAAAGATTATTTTATTAACCATGGCATTTGCTAAAAGAGTAATAAACAAGTGGGTGTGTATTGATATGCCAACCAAGGGTTATGCCTCTGCCTGATGAAATGTAGTTGTCCTTTTGTTCCTGTAAAACTAGCCTAAATTTGTAAGGGGAATTTTTTTTTCACTCTCATAGTACAGACTGATACCAGGGAAAGGGACATGTAGGATTAAACCAGAGAAGAATTTAGGAGAGTTACCCTAGGTATTTCATTAATTGAATAAACTCTTGGGGAAGAAATTAATGCTAGTCATGGATGCTGCAAAGGGATGCTTGGTTGGAGGACGTAAGAGACATTTTGAGGGACCTAGAGCCTGACAAGCAATACTTTATCATGCTTTTATGAGTGGCTTAATTTCTCCATGGATTAAAGCTCAGAGTTTGTGATTTTTGAAGAGAGTATTGCATAACTGGGAAATCCACAGGCTGTCAAGTAAAGGAAATAGGTATATCTCTGTTTCTCATTTCAAAGAAGAGACTTATTATTGTGCACTAGCATATAAAATTTCAATCAGAGATTCATATACTTTAAATGATTCTGGATGCTGCTTCCAATACTATATAGTTTTAGGATATACAATGTGTTGTCTGAAAAGAGGCATTGTAAAGACTTATAAATACAAGACTTTTTTTCTTTATTTGTCACCTAGTAATTTATCTTGGTACAACTTTATCTAATTGAATCATCACCACCATTAAAGAATACAACTGAGTTAATACAACTGAGTTAATACATGGGATGGTAATAGTAACTAGAAATGCATGATTTCTTCTTTAGGTATCAAGTGACAGCAGCTTGGGGGTAAGGAGGACACTAAGAGAAGGAGCTTGGAAATATCAAAAGAAGATATTCAACAAACTCTAATTTTGTCCATAATTAGTTATAATCTTATACATAAAATTTTGTCATCTATTAACAGTCCAGCATGCATTTATTTTTTCATAATGAATGTCTCATTCAAATGGGTGAGTCAAAAGAATTATATATTCAGGGAAAATGTGATAAGTATCTAAATATGAAATAATTAAATATTTCAGGTTTCCTAGATAACAGAGTCTAAGACAAAAGTTTCCATGCTTTCACATTACGGGAGTTTGCTATCACAGAAAAGCAAAAGTGAAGGTTAATGAAGTGAGACAGAGAAATAGAGCAAATATGAGAAGGAGCATTAGTTCTCAATAGGCACAACTGATGGTAGGACATCCTTAGAAAGACTCAATAAAACTTCTATATTTCAGGGAATTTTGTGAAGATAGGCTGACAGAATAAGTTATCTGTTGGTTTCTTCCCAGTATCCATTCCCCATTAATCAAAGCCTATATGTATATAGGTCATTAATAATCTTTATGTCCAGGATCTGTTACTTGACCCCTTACATAAGCTCTTGGAATGTCAGAGGTTCTCTGTATTCAGACAGGCTAGTCCTCAGATGGCAACTGTCTCCAGCTGTCATCTAGCACATGTGAGATTCTTACTCCGTGGTGGTGGTAGCAGTTGCTGCATAAATATGGGCTTGAACCATCTCCAGGGCCATTTTGGAGGTAGATACTATCCAAGGTCTAAAGTTGGTGCAATAGGTGAGGTTGAACATATCTTGGGTGGCACATAGCTTAGTTTAGCAAAAGCCATTTTCATGTCATTCTCGTGCAGTTGGAACATTCAAGAAAGAAAGTTGCCCTCATTTGTAGGCATATATGGTCCTTTAAATCACTTGAAATACTCCAATAAGAGTTAAAAAAAAAACTAAACAAAATTCAGGTGTCACTGTTTATATCCATCTCTCTCCTGTCCCATCTGTTTTAGAGTTCCCTCACCTTTGACCATCACTTTGGCTTGATGTGGGTGCTTACCTGGAGGGATAGTCCATATTGAGCCCCTGGTGGCCTATACACTTAGCTGCTTTGTCCTTTGTCCTCGTGGATGTTTGGTGAAATTGACCATTTTCATATAATTTTGGGTACTACAGCATCAAAAGAAATCCTGATGGATCCCCTGGGGGCAAATGTATCCTCACTATCACTCTTGAGATAATCAGAATGTATTATTAGTAGTGTAACTCCTTTCTTTGCTTCCTAGTTCCCCCCAAAAGAAAAGCCCAAAATACCAATGTGGTAACCCCATATTGCAGTTCAGTGGATACCTTACCGTATTCCCTTGCAAGAGCACAGCTCCATGTTTCTCCCAAGAAGCAAGAACAATTACCTGACAGATCCTAAGATTTGGAGAATGAGAAGTACAAATCCCTGAAGTGGGTAAATGGGAGTGAATGTGTGAGATCATGATTCTGCTTCTCCTTGATTACCAATGTATTGTATTAGGGACACTGAACTTGATATATACCAATTGATTCATTACATAAACTTCACCCTGAAAGATAGTGTCCAACCCCACAAGTTGTTTTCTACTTTGTGCATTTAAGCAGGCCTTTAGCACTCCCAGTTCAACAATAGCAGCCCTGTTCAGTCAGACTGGCTGATTCTTGGTGGATTATGACCAGTGAAAACCATGGTTATAAGCCCATTGTCACAGGTTCTCTTCTCTTAGGGTCAGAGGCAATATCATGTAGGATACCAAGTCAATATTAGGCATTCTGTAAATCTTTAGATAGCGATACAGGTAGCTACACATTATCCAGGCTTTCTCTGCTGCTTCAGTTACCAAACATAGGCAATGATAGCCAGTCCAACTCTCGATTCTAATATGGTTCAGTCTCTAGTTCTGCTGAAATGGATGCAGTTTGATGAGACTGACCAGCCAGTGTTTGGATAGTTGATATCACTGAAGAATGATACCGTATTAATAGTTTAGCATTGGTTTCTGTTGCTGGCATGTTGGATATTCAACAGGAGCAGTAGCTAGCACATTTTTAAGGATGTGGGAGGCCCTGTTTGGGGGCTCATGCATATGTTCCATTCTTCCCCTAATGGTTACTCTGACCATGAGTGAACACACACTGTACAAGGAATGATCATGGGAGGAGTCAAATTAACAACCACAGGATGAGTTACCCATCCCATCCGCAGTTTTTGAGGAATTTATCTTTAGTGAATTTTATCTTTTGATCATTGATAGGGTACAAAACAAAACAAAACAAAACAAAAAAACCCTGCAGCTTTTGCGTTTAAATTCATAGCTGTATGCGGGTACCTATTTATCAATTAACCTTATCCTGAATTTTGCAATCTTGTTTCTTTCAGGCCTCTAAATAAACCATACAGCCATTCTCCACTATGCAAGATCTCCTCAGATCTCCTCTCCTACCAAACAGTGAGTATTACCTCATCCTTAGGTTTTGGGTTATTCTTGAGACGGGCTGTAATTAAGTAGACTATCCTCCCTAGCTAGTGCCAGTGTATTGCACTGATTCTCTTGTTTCATTTCCTCCCTTGTGAAGGAGTCATATATACTCAGTTTCACATACCCAGAATAATTCTGGGTGCTGGTTCCAATACTATGTAGTTAATAGGATAGACAATGCATTGCCTGAAAAGAGTCATTGTAAAGACATACATAGCATGAATTGAAGAAGAGATGACAGGTTAGCTGAAACAGACAGATGGCATGGGACTCTGGACTTTCCCATCATATAATTTACTTCTCCCTTTTATATCTGCTCAAATCCAATTTCAGATGAACCATTGCTATGATGTAAAATAAATTATGTCTGTGCTATTTCCATCATGTGATTGGGTGAATCTGATAATACCCTAGGCACTTAGTCTTTTGCTGTGTAATGATCAGGTATTTTGTTTTTATTAGATCCAAATGGGAGTATCTGAAGTTAGTGTAAATGAGTGTGTCCTCTGAGGTGCTGGAAATAGTTTTGATGGGATTATTTTTGCTATGAAGTTTCACTGGTGCTCCCTGTAACCGCCTGTATTCCAGATACCAAAACAGATAAGCAAAAGCCAAAGAATAGAGGAGGTCAGAAAGAAAAAAAAAAAAAAAAACAGCATGTAAATGCCTACTACCTCCCTATGTTGGGAACTCAGTAATAAATATTAGAATATTTGCCATCTTATAAGCAATAGAAGGGAGAATAGAAAAGGAGTTATTTTTGATTATTTTTAGTGGTATAATCTTATTGAGAGAAGATGTACACAGTATATGTGTGTGTGTGTGTGTGTGTGTGTGTGTGTGTATGTGTGTGTGTTTGTATATAGTGCTAAGGGAAACTCAATGAAAAACATATCATCTTTCAAGTCAAAATGGATTCGTTTATGTTACGGAATATAATGCCTGTACAAACTCAAACTCAAATACACTGTCAAATACAGTGCTAGAAAAAACGTTGAATTATCAAGATGAAATAGTTGAAATTAGACATTAAGTCACAAATATAATTAGCATATAATTCTGTAGTAAATCCTAACTTATAGGGATATTAAGGCTTGATTCAGTAAAAAAATAAGACTTACAGTGTACTTTTAGGGGAAAACATAAATAACATGTGCATAATATTCTTGTACTTAAAAATGTTTTCATATATGCTATTTTAGTATTACTACTTGCAAGTATTTATTGTGGGTTAACAAAATTCTGACTTCTTGCCAAGTAGAAATACTGTTGTATCCAACTTAATGAAAGAATAAAGAATATTCTGGTAAGTATGTTACTGGTAGAGCTTATACAAAATACATTCCTAAACAGTTTTTCTTACATAAAATGAATCAACTCCCCCTAAAATGTGGCTTTATAATGTTAATTTTCACATGAATCTTCATTTAATAAATGCTATAAAATATAAAACTAACACAAGCTCTCACCAAAGTTAAAAATTTTAGGATTCTAGTGTATATGAGATAATATCAGGAAATACACAATTTACATTTTAATTGTTCAATTAAACATTTTGGGCTTAGGAGCTACTTGCAATATTCAATTTATATTATCAAGCAGATATATGTAGAAAGACTTAAACCATAATTTGTGTCAGTGAACTGGCAAATCAGATTTCTTTAAAATCGGAGAATTAATAGCAAGATATGTATGGGCCATAGAAATAATTATGAACACAGAGTTCATTTATGGAAACAAAGTTGTGGATATAACTTCATTCATGCACTGATTACATAAAATATCAAGATTTCCCATCATATTTCTTCTGCCTCTTGGAGTTTATTGACTGCCTTAGGGGTTTCTTGAAGTGTGGGATTTTTCAGTGCTAAAATCAATATAGTCCCAGCAAATGGAGAATTAACCAGCCAAACTACTGGACACATTTCCTTAGGGTAATGAGTATAGGCAATTTATGTGGCTTATGGGAACATTTCAGTCATCTCAGATACTCTCTTGGGGATCCTTATAATATGATTGTTCCCAGAAGGTTCCAAAGCACTTCCCTTCATTTAAAAACAGAAACTTTCAGGAAAGTAACAAATCATTCCCAGATCATCTTGACTGAATTCCCAATAAATAAATCTGAGATTTTTTTCTCCATTTGGCCTATCTGCTATCATATTCTTGATATTAAATTTATTGTTTTTTTAATTTTTATTTTAATTTTTATTTTTTTTGCAAAAATGGAGAAGTGGATCCTAAACTTCCTATGAAAATGCAAGAGATCCAAAAATAGCCAAAATAATCCCAAAAAAGAAAAATAAAGTTAAAGGACTCACACTTCCCAATTTCTTTCTTTTTCTTTTTTTTTTTTTAGAAGGGAGATTTTTATTTTTATTTATTTATTTTTATTAACTTTATAGTTTATTGTCAGGTTGGTTTCCATATAACCATATAACCATATAACCCAGTGCTCTTCCCCACAAGTGACCTCCACCATGACCATCACTCCCCTTCTCCTTTC
>CM053576.1:92478002-92533546 GCA_028646485.1 Cryptoprocta ferox
GTGCGCGGATTACAGAGCTCCCTGCTCTTCCGCCATCTTGTCCTCCCAACCTGCAATTACATTTTTGCCTTCTCAAATGATTGACTACTCTGTTACTTTGTGTAGTTTCTCTGAAACTGCAAAGTTGTTGTCATAAGAACTCTCCAGGTGTAGAATATTCTTCCTAATTGAAACCATAGGAAGAAAGAAATTCCAGTTTTTGCCTCCTGAAGGGCAATTTGGAGATGCAGGGGTTTAAGTACAGACAATAATTTGTATTTAATATGCCAAACTGCAACAGTATGTGGTGCCCTCCTTGTCTACCAGTATATGTTTCCTGAATTCTCATTATTGTACTTCTTCTCACATTGTTATCTTTCATTGAGCACTTGTCATATACTATAGAATACACAGAATTAATTGCAGCAGACTATGGCTTTCCTATCATCCCTCATATTTTATAGATGAAGTGAAGGAACCTGAGGTTAAAGTGATGTGTTCAAGGTAAGAAAGTCAAGGTGATAACTAAGATTCCAACACAGGTTTGGTCAAATCTGAAAGCCATATTCTTTCTGTGTCTCTGAACACAAAACTATTTCAATATTTTATAGCGTACTTACTTTCCACCAGCTTAAATTGATTTATCAGTTGGATGTTTGGGTTTAATGTTCTGAATGCAAAGAATACGTTACCTTTGTACATAACAGCTCACTTGGAGATCCAATTTACACTTTTTATAGCAACTTTGCATAGCGTATTATTCTTTGTTTGAATGTATAGGTGGTAATAGGTGTCTATCCCTCACTACCACAGAGGGAATAAGTACAACAAAGAATATTTTGACCTTAATGTAAATACTAATTTCAATATCCTTCAATTATTATGTAGTATAATTAACTAAGGACAGCTTATATGGTTATACAATCCATGGGATCCTTTTTGAATTTAGAAAGAAATTAAATATTAAATTGAAAGGAACACACCTGTAGTGGTGGACTCCTAATGGAGAAAAAGGTTCACAATAGAGGAATCAAGCATAACTCCTAACAACCCAACAATTTTAGGCACTCCTCTAATTTATAATCTGATATAATTATGGTCTCTAAAACATCACTTCTACCTCAGAATTAGACTAAGCAGACTAAAAATACAATATGGAAGCTATGAAAAAGGTGAGATTTCCCCTCCATCAGAAACCCCCTAAATGAAACAGAGGCTTTTATCATGGGGTGCTATAGGATGCATTAAAACAAGCAGTTCAAGTGGAAGTAATATAAAATAACTGCTACCGGAGGCTCGATCTTTATTTCACCAACTGGTCTCATCACTGACTCTCCAGCCTAAAATGTTCAAGACTGTTTGCTGTCTCTTCAGAGACACTTTGCTATCCTGGTGAAAGAAAACAAAATTGAATGTCTTCCTGTACACTTGATTTACTAGGGTCACATCTTTCATACTCATGTGTATTCATATGCAATAAGTTGTACTTTGTGCTTGGTAAGATTAAATGACCTAAAGAATGTTAACTAAAGATAATGTAATGACATTATATACTAGATGATTCCACACCATTTCTTTCAATATAATACAAAGAAATCCATCCTAAGGGGTGAGAACTGTAAAACAAGTCTACACGGAAATAATTCTGGAATCCTAAGAATACAATTGGGCAGGATGATGAACAACAGATTTAAGTCCAAGAGTAATTAGGTAATCACTTGCTGAGATAATGCTAGGCACAGGTAACATAACATAATGGATAGGAATTTTTCCCCGAGTTATTAATTAATGGCACTAACAAAAGAATGGGGATAAGAATATGCTGGTGAAGACAATCTACCCTAGATGAAGATGCCAACACCCAGTGTGATGTCACCTGTTTATCCCTTCCAAATGTATTCAATCATTTTCAAAAATATTTATTATTTGACTTCCCATGTAACCCTTTTTCAAAATTCCCAGACTTCTTCAGTCTTCACTTTTCATAGTTCACCTTCCTCTGTCTAAAAGTGGATAGATTATACATATTTATAATTATAGAATATAATAAGATATTTTGATATATACATACTTAGTGATAAATCATGAATATATTTGCTAAGAATAACATGAAAAATTCTATCTGAAGAAAAATAATACTTTGTTTTCCTCTGCTATATTTCTTCTACAGGAAAAATTCCAGTGATGAGGTTTTGTTTTGTTTTTTCTTTTTAATATTAGATTGACTTTGAAATAGAAAAATGGGGAAACAGAGAACACTCGAGGCTCATCTCAACAATTTAAGATCTGCATGGCTCTTACCTAAAAAATGATTTATCTGGCTCAGCATTACCCACTTCATTATCTATTCAGTGTTCTCTCTGACAGTAGTCTTACATATTCAAGATCCTGAATTACCAACTTGACTCTACTCTTCTAGGCTGATGACATTAATGCCAGTTTTGTACTATGTTGCAAATCAAGTCAGACCACTGGTGTTTTTCCTTGTCACCCTTACCAAGCCCTGATTATTAATTCTTCCTCAGTTACTTACCAGAACTGGCCAAACTGCATAATGAAGGTGGATATTTACATATTACATTACACACACACACACACACACACACACACTTTTTTAAGGGTGAAGGAGAAATACAACTATATTAATTGTTTTTGAGTAACTAACTGCTATACAACATGGCAGTAAGTAGTTTAAAGTCTAGATAGAAGCAATAGGTTTGCAGTTTTCCAGTAATATAGGAACATGTAGGAGCTAGAGGTTTCACAGGAATGTAAGATTAATTATCTATTTAGTCTCAGCCACTGTATGTTTTCCCCTGACTACCATACCTACTCCCAAGTCCTTTAAATATAAGAATGTTCCATGAACATGGATGCAAAAATTCTCAACAAGATACTAGCAAATCAAATTCAATGGCATATTAAAAGAATTATTCACTATGATCAAGTGGGATTCATTCCTGGGCTGCAGGGCTGGTTTAATATTTGCAAATCAATCAACGTGATCCATCACAATAATAAAATAAAGCATACCATAAAGAACCATATGATCCTGTCAATAGTTGAAAAAAAAGCATTTGACAAAATACAGCGTCCTTTCTTAATAAAAACCCTCAAAAAAATCAGGATAGAAGGAACATACCTTAACATCATAAAAGCCATATATGAAAAGTCCACAGCTAATATCATCCTCAATGGGGAAAAACTAAGAGCTCTCCCCCTGAGATAAGAACATGACAGGGATGTTCACTCTCACTACTGTTGCTTAACATAGTGTTGGAAGTCCTAGACTCAGCAATCAGGCAACTAAATGAAATAAAAAGCATCCAAATTGGCAAAGAAGTCTAACTTTCACTTTTTACAGATGACATGACAGTCTACATGGAAAATCTGAAGCACTCCACCAAAAAGGTGCTAGAACTGATCCATGAATTCAGCAAAGTCACAGGATACAAAATCCATGTTTAGAAATCAGGTATATTTCTATACACCAATAATAAAGCAAAAGAAAGAGAAATCAAGAAATTTATACCATTTACAATTGCATCAAGAACCATAAAATGCCTAGGAATAAAACTACCCAAAGATGTAAAAGATATGTATGCTGAATACTATAGAAAACTTATGAAGGAAATTGAAGAAGACACGAAGAAATGGAAAAACATTCCATGCTCATGGATTGGAAGAATAAATATTGTTAAAATATCAACACTACCCAAAGCAATCTACAAATTCAATGTGATCCCAATCAAAATTGCACAGGCATTCTTCTCAAAGCTAAAACAAACAATCCTAAAATTTGTATGGAATCACAAAAGACCCCAAATAGCCAATGTAATATTGAAAAAGAAAACTAAAGCGAGAGGCATCTCAATCCCAGACTTTAGCCTCTATTACAAAGCTGTGATCATTAAGACAGAGTACTGGCACAAAAACAGATATATAGACCAATGGAATAGAACAGAGAACTCAGAACTGAACCCACAAATGTATGACCAACTAATCTTTGACAAATCAGGAAAGAGTATCCAATGGAAAAAAAAGACAGTCTTTGTACCAAATGGGCTGGAAAAACTGGACAGCAGCTTACAGAAGAATGAAACTGGACCACTTTCTTGTACCATATAAAAAATAAATTCAAAATGAATGAAAGACTTAAATCTGAGACAGGAAACCATCAAAACCCTAGAGGAGGAAACAGGCAACAACCTCTTTGATCTCAGCCACAATTTCTTACTCGACACCTCTCCAAAGGCAAGGGAAATAAAAACAAAAAATGAACTGTTGATACCTCATCAAGATAAAAAGCTTCTGCACTGCAAAGGAAATGATCAACAAAACTAAAAGGCAACCAACTGAATAGGAGAAGATATTTGCAAATGACATATTGGATAAAGGGTTAGTACCCAAAATCTATAAAGAACATACTAAACTCAACACCTGAAAAACAAATAATCCAGTGAAGAAATGGGCAGAAGACATGAATAGATACTTTTCAAAAGAAGACATCCAGATGGCTAACAGATACATGAAAAGATGCTCAACATCACTCACCATCAAGGAAATACAAATGAAAACACATTGAGATACCACCTCACACCAGTCAGAGTGGCTAAAATTAACAACTCAGAAAACAATAGATACTGGTGAGGATGTGGAGAAATGGAGCCCTCTTGCACTGTTGGCAAACTGGTTCAGCCGCTCTGGAAAACAGTGTGGAGGATCCTAAAAAATTAAAAATAGAAATACCCTATGACACAGTAATAGCACTATTAGGAATTTATCCAAAGGATGCAGGAGTGATGAATCATAGGGGCACATGTAACCCAATGTTTATAGCAGTGCTTTCGACAATAGCCAAATTATGGAAAGAGCCCAAATGTTTATCAACTGATGAATGGATAAAGAAGATGTGGTTTATCTATACAATGGGATGCTACTTGGCAATGAGAAAGAATGAAATCCTGCCATTTGCAGCAACCTGGATGGAACTGGAGGATATTATGCTAAGTGAAATAAGTCGGTCAGAGAAAGACAGATTCATGCTTTCACTCATATGTGGATCTTGATAAACTTAACAGAAGACCAAGGGGGAAGGGAAGGGGAAAAATAGTTATAAACGGAGAGGGAGGGAGAAAAACCATAAGGGACTCTTAAATACAAAGAGCAACCTGAGGGCTGATGGGGGGAAGGAGCAGGGGAGGGGGGAAAATTGGTGATGGAAATTGAGGAGGGCACTGGTTGAGATGAGCACTGGGTGTTGTATGTAAGCAATGAATCATGGAAATCTACCCCCAAAATCAAGAGCACATTGTATACACAGTAAGTCAGCCAACTTGACAATAAATTATATTTTAAAATTTAAAAAAAGAGAAGCTAAAAAAAGAATGTTCCTAGAAGCAGCTATCTGGCATTTTGAGATGACAGAAAGTGGGTTTGCTCACTACTTTTTGTCATTTTCATGTAACTTCACTGGTGGGGATGCATAAGGTTCTCACCTAAGCATCATGCTTCTCTTAAGTGGCTTTACATTTTAATATGTGTAGGTAATTAATTTCAGAAGTATTAGTGAACAGGGAGGAAACATTATTTTCTGTTAATATTTTCATTATGGTGGTTGTTACTTTTGGGTCCATTCTAACATTCCACTTGCCATTTGTTTTCACTAAGTACGACATGGCCCTATTCCAGGAGCAGATGAAGGTAGTACCAAAGATCAATGAAGAGAAAATGGGAGATTCTGTACATGATTTAAGAAATGGGACTTTGGGTATAAAGTGAAATTCCACTGGAGATACAAAGCACAAAATACTGGTGATATTAAAAATCACAGTTTAGAGAATGTTCTCAAACTGGTAAGTTTGGAAACACACACACACAGTGTGAACCAATGGCAACATGAGAAACCATAGTCAGAGCTGACAGGCATGGTTGGCCAGGCCCCTTTTATAGCCTGGATCTGACCTGACTTTTAATAAACAGCACATGCACTTTTCTTCATCCAAGTGTCTTAAAAAGATCATCAATTCATCTTTTAACAATCACCTTGAATTGGACTTACGTCCTGGAAATATAGTAATTACTGCATTCGGTAAGTGTGCTACTAGAAATGGTTTCAGATATGCATCAAATATTCTACTACTTGACTGTACACTTTTGCTGCATATGTGTGATCTCATTTTACTAACATAATCTCAAGATCACACACCCATTCCCAGCTTAGAAATTCTCAGTAAATAGAAGGATTTTAGTTCCCTTGATCAATTTAACACCTGTAAACAGATAGGTTGCACAGATGACCATTTTGTAGGAAAACTAAATGCATATTTTGTGGAATTGAAAATTTTAATTGATCATCAGTAACATATACTTGGTTATCAACATAAACTCTGGAAAACATTTTTTAAAACCCAGAATTTAGAAAGTTATTTTTAAAATATCTTTTCAACATTCATTCACAACTTAAGAAATTTACTGCCATTGCCCTATCTTCAGGGAAAATAACAGGGCAGCAAGGCAATGATTGCATGCTTTCTGGCCCGTGAGTAATTCCATAGCAATTGTCTGTATGTTTGGAATAGTAGAGGATGGACAGCAGATTCATTGCTGGGAAATATAATCTCTGTAATGGCCTTTGTCACATTTTGCAGCATATAAAACATTCCTGGGAGACAAATATGACTCACTTAGTTTGCAGCTAGCTCTTTAGACTCCATCCGTCTTCACAGATGTGTCAGTAAAGACACTAACGGCATGGTGGAGTGTGTTCTTCAGGGAAGTTTCATTTACTCTTTAATGCAACAACCATTTATAAAATACTGCTAGAGAAAACAGTCATTTAAAAGAAACTCATCCATGGTAATACCATCTCATTCTGAGAGCTTATACAAATGAACCAAGCCAAAACTGATTTAACTTCCTCAGAGATGTCCCCTACTGATTATCCCCTTCTAGCACAGGAGAACACTCACAAAAGCTCAGGGAGGAAAGCTAATATCTTCTTATCTGCTCCCAATGCAATTATATGCTCCCACTAGAGGGCTTTCCTCCACAGTTACTACACTTTGACCTTCAGCAAGCTAAACCAACAATGTAGCTCTTGACACGCATTTTTCAATGTGTTGCACCATAATTATCTCACTGGAAAATGGCATGATAACAACATATCTAGTGAGAGAAATATGTCTTCTTGTGTGTATGTGTGTGTGTCTAATGCAAGGTTAGTGACAAAAAAGATAGTAATAATCAGAGAATGGATGTTTATTTCCATTAAAAAAAACAGATGTGGTTCTTCAACAACGAAAAATCTGGTAGAAAGTGGATGCATTTCCTCCATCCTCTTGAATTAATTTCATGATAGCTCAACTAGGTGAGGTCACAGAAGAATGGGTATTCTCTCTATTTCTCTGTATAAGAGGCTTCCTTTCATAGGAAAACAGCTTCCTAGGAACATGTACCTTAGAAATACTCTCAGCTTTCATCACGCTTACCTTGCCTATTATGGGTCTCAAGATTTTATACCAATCCCAATAACACTCTTCCTCAGGCTGCTTTTATCTTCTTTTCCTGAACCTTCGTTGTGTAATGCTATGGATCTGTACTGTAAAAATAAAATGATGAAATAATGATAGAATTATTCTAGGCCAAGCACCAGCAGCTGGTAGTGGCTTACAACACTACAACCTTCTAGAGTTTTGGCAGGTCCATCAAAACCTGAATACTGTGATTAGGTAGAAAGTTTTTAGGAAATGATGTAGATTCAAGGCATTATTTTGGTATTTGGTTGCCTTTATTTACTTGGTATCACTTGTTATCCCACTGCTTCTGTTCACTTCAGATATAATTTCTTTGTCTCTGCTTGTGATGTTGTCCATGAGTTTTAAATCATCATAGTCTCCTCTCATGTGTGAAACAGTTCCTGATTGTACCCAAAAAAAAAAAAAAAAAAAAAAAAAAAAGCCTACTACTGCTTTTGCTAGATATTAACCAGCTGAAGAAGGGAAGTTCAAAAACATGGCAATTACACACTGGATCTTAGATAAACTTTTTTGTCGCTATCAGATTAAGTACCAATTAGTATGTCAGCTAATCAGCAGAGATTTAGACACTTCTTTGAGACAACTGCAACTATGAGAGGGAGGAGGGGAGACAGGAGGAAAGATGCTCTGGTTAAAACAATTGTACAATATTCTTATTCCAGGAACAGAATTTTTTTCTGATGAGAATGAAAACATCTACTCATCAGACTATAGAAACTAAATAACATTGACCTTCTGAAATATTGGATCATATCCTACTTAATTTTTTTAATTAAAAAACAGTTGTTTAATTTAATACTTTTTTTTCCAAAAGAAAGGTAGCATGGCGCAAGAAACTTTATTTTCAGTTAGGGCAATATAAGAAAGTGTTATTGTAAAAACATAAACACTAGGGCTATCAACTATTAGCTTGAGAAAAATGTTATGTCCTCCTGGGATTGCACATTGTAGAGATAGGCCAGGTATGGTTTCCAAAGTGAGAGTTCCATTAAAACAAACAAAAAAGGCAAGATCTGTCTTTTTCAACAAATTGTACTGAAATATTGAATATATGAATATGAAGTAAGACAAAAGAAACAAACCAAAACCTGACCCTTCCTCATACCACATACAAAACTTAGCTTGAGATAGATCATAGACTTGAGGGTGACAGGTAAAATAATAAAATTCAAAAGAAAACATAGAAGAGCATCTTAATATACTTGGGATCAGCAACAATTTCTTAACCAAAACACATAAAAGATCGATAAACTCACCAAATTGAAAATAAGAACTTCGGGGCACCTGGGTGGCTCCGTTGGGTACATGTCTGACTTTAGCTCAGGTCATGATGCCACAGCTTATGAGTTGGAGCCCCGCATCAGGCTCTGTGTTGACAGCTCAGATCTAGAAGCTTGCTTTAGATTCTGGGACGCCTGGGTGGCTCAGTCGGGTAAGCCTCCAACTTCGGCTCAGGTCATGATCTCATGGTTTGTGGGTTTGAGCCCCGCGTCAGGCTCTGTGCTGACAGCTAGCTCAGAGCCTGGAGCCTGTCTTCGGATTCTGTGTCTCCCTCTTTCTCTGACCCTCCACTACTCGTGCTGTGTCTCTCTCTCTCAAAAATAAATAAAAACTTTAAAAAAAAAAAAGATTTCTTAGAAGCTTGCTTTAGATTCTGTGTCTCCCTTACTCTCTGCCTCTCCCCCGCTCACACTCTCCCTCTCTCTCTCTCAATAAACAAACAAACAAACAAACATTAGAAGAAGTAAAAAAGAAAAAAAAGAAAGAAAAGAAGAACTTATTTTCATTAAAAGTGACCATTGCAGATAAAATATTAATCCACACTGGGGCACCTAGGTGGCTCAGTCGGTTGGGCGTCCAACTTCAGCTCAGGTCATGTTCTCTCGGTCTGTGAGTTTGAGCCCCACATCAAGCTCCATGCTGACAGCTCAGAGCCTGGAGCCTGCTTCAGATTCTGTATCTCCCTCTCTCTTTGTCCCTCCCCCACTTATGCTCTGTCTGTCTCTCTCTCTCTCTCTCTCTCAGAAATAAACATTAAAAATTTTTAATCCAGAGATGATTATTCACAATATGAGTATGTGCCAAAGGACTCATTTATAGAAAACATAAAACTACTACAAATCCATAATAAAAAGTCACACACACACGCACACACATCCCCCCAATTTTTTTAAATGGATAAAAAGCTTGAAAATGGGTGAAAAGAATTACTCATCATAAAATACTAATTAAAACCACAGTGATGCCAATCAGAATGGCGGGAAAGACTAAGACATCAAATGTAAGCTATGGTTCACAGCAGCTGAAACATTCATACACTGATGGTGAGTGTATCACTTTGTATAATCACTGAGGAAGACTGTAGATATCTATTAATGCTAAAAATATAAGAATAACCTAGAGCTCAGCAGTTCCATTAGTAAGCATAGATAAAAAAAAATAGATGCATTAAAAAATAATAAAACTAGACCAGCCATAAGATATGTATATAAGGCCCATTACTATTTTTTTCACAATAGCCCCAAATTAGACAGATTCCAAGGGTCCATGAGCAGTACAGTAGGGTAAATATACAAATTTAGTGGGAGCCCGCAACTTATCAAAACAAAGTCCTGCTATATACTGTAACATGTTGGGCACAAACCCAGAAACAAAGCCTATATTCAGTATCACTCCACATGCATGAAAGTCAGCAGTAGCAAAAACAGAAAAGGTGCATTCTGGATGAGGGCTACTGACCGGGAGGTGCTCAACAGAACTTTCTAAAATTCCGAAATTTGGGGGAAACTCGAGTTGAATAGTGGCAATATAGGTGTTTTTATTTGTGAACATTAACTGAGTTATACATTTGCATTTTGTATACTTTACTCTGTGTATGGTTTCCATAAATAAAAAGGTGAAATTAAGAAGTAGGGGCTCTGATTGCTTCCAGTTCTGTGTCTCCCTCTCTCTCTGCCCCTTTCCCGCTCATGCTCTGTCGCTCTGTCTCAAAAATAAATATTAAAATAATTTATAAAAAGCAGAAAGAAGTAGGGGCTCTGAAGTGATGAAGTGATCCATATTTTTCTTCATGCAGGGAGCGATACTGCTTATTCTTGCCGCAGTTTGTTGCTTAGGCCATGTTTAGTTTAGGAATTAATCTGAAGGTCTTATCTAGGGCTCAAATGCCAGCCTTCTTTTTGGGATGGCTTCCCTCCTTCACTGATCACGAATAAATCAGAGTTCACAACTATTAAAATATTTAAATGTGAAAAGTTAAAATCAGAGTTTGGGGCTTCCTTGAATCCTTTGGGTGGCTCGTGGATAAACATATCTATTTCCTTTGAGCAAGTATGCTATGGCCCTAAAGGAATGCCACTAAAATGTTACATGTTACATGCCACTTAGTAAGGTAGAAGACTGTGTGTGCAATCAAAATGGGTTAAAAGCTGTTTGTTACTTTGGTTGTTTTTAATTATTTTTTCTATCTGGATTCCCTTCTGTAAGCCCAGTCTTCAAACTACACTGCCCCGCACGTGCACTAACACACATAAATAGCAGGCACAGATACTTTCTTTTCTTGCCTTACAGAGCGCTGACATATTAATGCAAATAGAATTGATCTTGGAGAGTTGGAAAAGTACATTTAAATAAAACTAAATTTAAACTCCATTTTAAATAATGGTTGGGTTTTACATGCAAATGTAATGGCAGTTATCAGGAAAGAAGTGACTTTGTGGTTTCAGGAGCTCTATAAGCAAAATAATCAGGTTCAATTCTTTCTGGATTTAATTTATCCTTTCAAAAGAGAGCCCAGTGTACTCATACTGATTTTGTTGACATTTAAAATGTTTCCTTTTTATGATGTGTATAGTCTACACCCAACCATTGATATCTCAGTTTCCAACGGTAGGAAAAAAAAAGACAACATTGCCTATTCTGTCATTCTTCCATCATTCCCATTTTACTTTACAAAGCATATGTCTGCTGGGACAAGCGGCCTTTAGCACACGATAGTTAGAAAGAGTACAATGATATACTATATAGAGACTGACAGTCCCTCAGTAAACCCCTATTAAAGGGAAGAGAAAGAAGAGAAAATCAATTAAGAATAACAAATCAGAAAGATAACAGGCACAGGGAGCAGAAACACAGTGAAACTAACTGCCATTATATTTGGTGTTTAGATTACTAAATATTCTAACTTTATAAAATGTGCTAATCTTCACAATTACTCACTGAGGTAGCAGAACAAGAAAGAAGGAAAAGAGGAATGAAGGAGAAAGAAAAAAAGGAAAGAGAAAGGAGGCAGGAGGAGGGAGAAGGTGGAATAGAGAAGGAAAAAGGCCCAAAGGAAATGTGACAGAATTGAGGCTTGTTCCCAGGTGTGGGCCCTGTACTCAGGGCCCCATGCTCAGAATGGCCTCAGATTTGGTTCAATGCTCTGCTGTCTCCTTATGGACAATCTTAATCATTTTTGAAAAAGAAGCCCTATATTTTTGTTTTGCACTGGGCCCTGATGATTATATAGCCTATTCTGGGTAAAATGCTGGTAAAAGATATCAAAGGAGAGAGAATTCCAGAAAAAAAAAACACTTAATTTCTGTGTGTATATTGCTAAACTTAAAGGTCCGTTTCTGCAGTCTAGTTCTCAGGAGAAGAATTACAACCAAACTCTGGAAAGGGAGGAGGAGAAGGAAAGGATGGAATTATAATTTTGATTAAAATGTCATTCTAGATTCATGTTCAGGAGGCTCAATGCTCTTAAGCCATTTTTGAGTTGGTATAGACTAGTCCAATTATTTCTGTCCATTGTTTTGAGTAGACAGTGGGAGTGCTTTAGATGATGATAGTAGTGTTATTATTGGGCTAGGAGAACCTAGGTTGGAATTTGTTTCTGCTCACTTCCAGGGTCCAATAAATAGAGAGAATCCTTCACGAGATGTACCATTTCAACATGATATGTACCATTATTTGTTAATGTAAGAGAGTTTCACAGTAAGCCCAACCTGAGGAGGTATGAGTGACTGTTTTCACCATTTAATAAGGACAATGTGATAACTCACAAGACATATAGTTATTATAGTATCTCAAAAAGAAATATGGAGCTTTCAGGTCAAATGGGAGAAC
Source organism: Cryptoprocta ferox (assembly GCA_028646485.1). Lineage (NCBI taxonomy): Eukaryota > Metazoa > Chordata > Mammalia > Carnivora > Eupleridae > Cryptoprocta > Cryptoprocta ferox. The sequence goes on from CM053576.1 coordinate 92,490,629, forward strand.
CTGGAACAAAATTAGTAACTGTGCTGGCAAGATGCATTTATTTGGATTTAGGTATTTTGAGAGTAAATAAATCGCAGTCCATGTGGAAGCCCCTCATTCCCTCTCTTTTGTTTGCATGGCCTTCTTTCTCCCTACCCTTCTTTGCTGAGACATCAGAAACTACACAGAACACAACCTGATTCAGCATATGTCTCAGGATGCAAAGGTACAAAAATGCTTCAGACACAAGAGAGAATCAACTGAACCTGGCTTGTTACTTCATTGGGAATATTTTCCTACCTTGAGAACAATGGGAGAAGGGAAGGGAATCTAAAAAGGTTGTGATTCTCTGACCCAATGTGTACTGGGGGAGAGGGCAGTTTTCCCACCACCAAAAACTTCTCTGCAGCACCAGCTGGGTGCCCTACAATTTAACTCAATTCTAACACTACCTACCTGGAGACAGTGTCAGATCTCATAGGTTAAGGGCTCAGTCCCACCAGACTGACCCTTTCCCCCACCACTTCAGATGCCAATCCCAAATATGAGGCTTCCAGGTTATCCACAACCTTTGTTCAGTTTGGCTACAAATCAGAGGTTCCCACAACTCACTCCTCAGGTTTGATTACTTTGCCAGAGTGGCACATAGAACTCAGGGAAACACGTTTGCCAGTTCACCAAAGGATATGATAAGGATACAGATGAACAGCCAGATGAAGAGCTACATTAGGCGACATCTGGGACGGTCCCCATTGTAGGAGCTTCTGCCCCCATGGAGTTGGGTTGGGTCACAATTCTGGTGTGGATGTATTCACCAGTCTGCAAGCTCTCTAAATACTGCACTTTGGAATTTTTATGGAGGTTTCCTCATGTCATTATGCATCATTAATTCCACTTCTAGCCTTTTTTCCTTGTCAGGAGAATGAGGGGCTAGACTGAAAATTCCAAACTTGTAATAATCATGTCTTGTTCCTTCCAGTGACCAGACCCCATCCAGGAACCCACACAAAGTCACCTTACGAGAAGAAAAGATACTTCTATCTCCCAGAAAGTTACAAGGATTTTAGGAGACCTGTGTCAGGAACAGGAGTCAAAGACCAAATACTGGAGTAAAAGATGTCCCTAATGCTCTTATTGCTTAAGAAATTATAAGGCTTTCAGGAGCTCTCTGCTAGGAATCAGGGCAGGGCAAGGCATAGGCCAATATATATTTTCTGTTATGTCACAGGACCTAAAAGGGTTAAATTGTTCATTCGAGGAACTGAAAGAAGTGAGGATTAATGATGATGAAAGACAAAAATTATGGGTAGTCAATAGGGCATGAAGCCATGGTTTAATCCCTGGGTGAAAAGAAGCCAAGTTGGATAAATCAAGAGCACAAAAATTTTTGCCTTGGAAAAATAGTTGGAAACCTTTTGTTAAAAAAAAAAAAAAAGCATTTAAAATGGGTGAGAGATTTAAGTAAATAGTAGGTCTTGAATACATAGCAGATAAATGACTTTCTTGGGATGAGATCCAGCATTAGCTCAATGAAAATTTTACAAAATCTAATCCTGAGAAAGAAATGATAATGCCAGACTGAGAGCAACAATAGAAGAAAGTAAATATCCATCTACCAAGTTTAAAGAAGACAGAGAAAAGGATGCCTGGGCGGCTCAGTCAGTTAAGCATCTGACTCTTGATTTGGGCTCAGGTCATGATCTCAGCGTTCTTGAAAGCGAGCCCTACATCCAGCTCCATGCTGACAGCACAGAACTGCTTGGGTTTCTCTCTCTGTCTCTCTGTCTCTCTCTCTCTCTCTCTGTCTCTCTGTCTCTCCCTTTCTCTCTGCCTCTCCCCTGCTTGAACTCTTTTTCTCTCTCTCAAAATGAAAAATATTTTTAAAAGAAGACAGAGGAAGCAATCTGTAAGAAAAGAGATTGAGGGCTTAAGAACTTAAAGTAAAAGCCTAAGCTAGAAATGTTTTAAAAATAGTAAAAAAAAAAAAAAAAAAAAAGGAGACGCATTCTTATTTGCCTGCTCTAAAAATCAGTCATTTTATACTTAATTGTGGAACAGAGTAAGTAGGCCTGAAAATTCTGAGGAACTGATAAATAGATAATGATACATAAATACACTAAGAGATAACACAAGAGAAAATTTAAAAGAATTAACTTAAATGACATTCACAAATAGTTATTTGGTCCAAAAAAGTCATTAAAATGTTTAAAGCTCAAAATAGATATAAATAAAAGGGGAAACAGAAGAGACAATTTAAAAGAATGAACTTAAATGACATTTACAAATAGTTATTTGAGCCAAAGAGCCATTAAAATGTTTAAAGCTAAAATAGATACAAATAAAAAGGGAAACATATGGGATGATCCAATGAGGAAGACCACAGATGAGTGTAGAGGACTTACAAGTACAATTTTCAAGACCCTGTTCAGATGACAGCACATACTCTGACCTAAGCTCATGTTCATTTGAGCACCTTGCACAAAGAAAGTAAAGAGCAAATGGATGAGGAAATTTCAAAGGTTTTAAAGGTTCCTGGGAGATATCTGCAGGAAGAAAGGAACCATAGTTAGGGTCTGAAGACCACACTCCTAATAATATCAATTTCTAAATTTATGAATTCACAAGAAGAAAGAAACATTTAAAGTATCTTTGGGAGAAATACTACTGAGAGATTAGCTATTAAGTCCAAGTGGATTTTCTATGAATGGAATACTGTGACAAGTTCTCTTTGCCTCTGCTTCCTTCATTTCTGCCAACAACACTATGTCTCTGCCTTGGTCCTGGCCAACAATAACAATGTAGGCCTTATTGATTTTGTATTGATAATGAGGTGACCTAGTGCTTTCTGCTCCCATCTTCAAGATCTGGTAATTCAAGTCAAACAAATTGGATTTTTTGCAATTTTCAGTCTTCATCATGTGGATCTGCCATCTAAACAGACCATTATCAACCATATCCTTCAAGAAAATACCCTCCTTTCATGACAACCATTATATATAATGGCGAGATATCCAAGGCATAAGAGCAAATAAATAATGAATAAGGCACATTTATTATTTTACTGTGGGTTACCTATTTTCAGGGTAAGCAGTTTAGAATGCCTAACTGGCTCACTTCACTATACTGGATGGCCCAAGATGCTTGATGATGGAGTAAATCCAGATGAAGTCTAAATGAAGCTCTTTCTTCTGAGAAAATGAACTTAAAATTGAGAACAGAGGATCTCTGACATTAAATTTTGGAACTTAAATGCAACTAAAGGGAATTGTATTTTTTGTTTTGGGGGTTTTTTTGTTTGTTTGTTTCACTGGGTATTTATCAATGAATGAAAGTCTATAGTCATCTGTATGGCGGTTGTGAGACACTGCTCCAAGAGTCTCTTGTACTCCAGCCAGTCTTGTTGGGTATATCCTGAGTTCAAGGCCCAGATTGCTCTTTGTCTGAGCCATCACTGTTTGTGATGAGCAACCTTGAAGAATGAAATAATGTTTCTCTGTAGAAAAGAACAGACTTACCAACAGGAGGCTATAAAGCAACTATTTCCCTAGGCTCAATGTTTTGTAATACAACCTACTGCACGTTCAGGTGTCTACCTTCTAGTCTAGTGTTTTTCCACGGGGGTGATTTTCTTCCCCAGAAACATTGGGAATGTCTGGAGACATTTACTGTGGAGATGTTTGGAACACACACACACACACACACACACACACACACAGTATGCAATGTATATATACATCCCAGTGTGTGTGTGTGTGTGTATATATATATATACATATATATATATATACACACATACCTACACACACACACGTATAGAGAGAGAGATAGCAAAAACTACACTGCATAAATGGTGCTAGTAATGGCTGCCATTCTTAAAATGTGTAATATTTAGTGATCTGAACCTGATACCTTGGAACAGCAGATGACCATGCCCGTGCTGTGCCCAGCTACTGGTAACACAGCCATTAGGTAATTTCTGGAGGCAGAGACAGCACTTGTTTTACAGTAAACAAACAAAAAGCTCACTACACTCAATATATAGTCATCTATTGTCCCCTGGATAGTTACTTCTTTTAATTAGCAATAGTCTTAATTTATTAGATTTTATTAAGAAATATGTGCAAAAAAAAAAGAAATCCTTAAAGCTCTTGTGATAGCTAATTTTATGTGTCAACTAGAATGGGACACAGAGTATTCAGATATTTGGTCAAATATTATTCTAGGTGTTTCTGTGAAGGTACTGTTGGATGAAATTAACATTTCAATCTGTAGACTGAGTAAAACTGATTGCTCTCCATAACATGACTGGACTTCATCCAGTCATATGATTGCTTGAATAGAACAAAAGGCTGATCATCCCTGGAGCAAGAGAATTCTCCAGCCTGATAACCGTTAAACTGGAACACTGCCTCTTTCTGGTTCTACAGCAGCTCCTGGCCTTCGGATTCAAACTGGGATACATGTGTATCATTTATAAATAGGATGTACGTATCGTATGTATCATATATATCTATGTCATATATAACACGAAGAACCCTAACAGAGTTCTTTACACATTAAAAAAGTTAATTTTTTTAAAAAGAATTATTTCTTCCCTTATGATCTATGCTTTCCTTTCCTTTACACTTGACTTAATATCAGTACAAATCTCGCAATATTTTGACCGTTTATATATAATATATGAGACAAAATTGTGTCTTATTTACTTAAACATTTCCAAGGTTATTGATATCTGGTACACATGTGAATTAATTGCTTTTGCATTATGCCCATATAAATGAATGCATAATTAAAAACAAATTGATGCCTGAATTACAATTCTTAATTCATTCCAGGAAAGAGTTCAAATAACACCTATAGCAACAACAATCATCATCAATGGGTAAAAACTAATAATTCCATTCAATTCTAAGCTGAAAAATATGAAATGAATCATACTATCAACCAACATTTTGAGAAACATATTTCTGCTGCCAATTATTCCAACAAACATGGTGGTCCACGGTGCAATTTGTTTTCCTTGCTTACTGCTTTCTGAACAATGTATAATGTGAAAACTTGAAAAGCAAATTCAATCATTTCCAGGATGGCGTTGATTCTAGACCAGATTATCTATTTAATGCCTGTACTTCTGTGAGTCTTCCCAAAATTTTACATCCAATGGATGAGCCAAATCTTTTCACTCTTACATTCAAAACCCTTGATGAAATTCCCATCACAGTTTAAGGTAAGGAAAGATGGCTTACAAACCCTGCTTCAATTTTTCTCAAACTGGATTTACATTGAGATAACCTGCACTGCTCTGATAATACACATATGCCCCACACCTGCCCAAAACCACATAAATCAGATTCTCTGGAGGAAAGGCCTGAGTATTCATTTTTTTACAGCTCCCCAAGGTTGAAAACCTCTCTCCTCCATGTCCTGATTCTGGCATGCCTTTATGAATTACTCCCTAAGTATTTACTTCCTTGCTTCTGTGACTCCAATCCCATTGGCTTTCTGTGGTTCCTCAAATAAGCCAACCTTGCCTCGAACTCAGGAACGTCCCCTTGATGTTTACTTGTGGTCCTCACATTCTCTCATTTTCTCATTTCTCTGCTCAAGAAAAGTTCCTCTTGCACTCTACCATGCACATTGGTCTACTCCGTTTTTCTTCATAACACTCATCACTCTGACATGTATGTATGGTATGTGGTTCCATCTCTCCCACCAGAACACAGGTTTGATAATCGCAGGATTGTTTTCTGTCTTTTCCTTTATCTACCTTTCATATTTAAAACTTTTAAGGGTGCCTGGGTGGCTCAGTTCTTAAGCACCTGACTTTGGGTCAGGTCTTGATCTCACGGTTCATGACGTCAAGTCCCACATTAGGTGAGCTTAAGCCACACCTAGGTAAACACAAACATTGATTAGGGCAAACACAAGTCCCACTTCGAGTGAGTCCCACTTCTCCCTCCCTCTCTCTCTTTCTCTCTTTCTCTCTCTGCCCCTCCTGGGATTTTCTCTCTCTTTCTTCCCCACACTCACTTGTGCCCTTGGTTGGTCTGTCTCTCTCTCTCTCTCTCTCAAAATAAAAGAAGTATTGAAAATGAATAAATAAAATAAAACTTTTAATGGTTTAAACTTTTAATGTGTAAAATATAGCCACTTCACAAATAGTGCCAAAATCGAAGAACATATCATTTTGTTTGGAATCCCCAAACAAAAGATTGGTAATAAAGTCAGAAAATGTCCAGTGACCTGATGTGTCAGATTATAATCTACCTGACATCAAATGCAGGGACCCATGAAGTTTAAGAAAAAAAACCGGAACTAGGGCACTGAACCAGGAACAAATTTTGTATGGCAATAGACTGTTTGTTGGTACACCCTAGTAGCTACACCAACTGCTGATAGTCTGTAGTTCAAAAATATTTTATTTATAATCTAGAATTTTAGCATTTCATTTCCTCTTTCATCAAGTGGAAAATCAGATGCTTTCTTATCTCACATTTGCCTTTCATGGAGAACTGGTGTAGATATTTTAGGAACATATCTGTCTTTGAAGATGTGAATTATATCAAAACAATGTACAGGATTTTGGAGTAACATGAACTAGAGACAGGGTCTGATTTTTGTTAGTCATTCCTTAGTAAAAAATTCATGGATATTATGATTGGCATAGAGTAGGTCTAGCTTATTAGGAATATTATTAATAAGAGGGAAGGTAGGGTAAATTTTTACCTGCTTCCTAGAGATAACTGTGGGTCGCATCCCTGATACAATTCCTTTGAGAAGAATATGTTCTGCTCTTTGTTTATTCCCCAAATGCCTGCATTCATTTATTCTTATTGCATGTGCTCAGTGTCAGATGGTGCTGTGCATACTTGCACGCTGATTAGCATTTCCATGTCAATTTGCTCTAAATACTAGCAAATTGGAAACAATGATGCTGTCTGCCTTGTTCCAGTTATAATTTTTAAGATAGCACCAGCTTCTCTCAGAAAGCTTTACTTTTACATGGATAACAATAAATGTTTCTTTGCTTTCTATTTCTCTTCCAGTGAATCACAAAAATGTCTGGTTATACTTCTGTAACCAAAATTAGCTGTGGTGATACTTCATAAAGGAGACAGTGCATACTGGTTTTTTTTATTCCAGTATAGTACAATATAGTAATTCAACAATTCCATACATTACTCTCTGCTCATCAAGATAAGTTTAGTCTTGTTTTTAAGATTTTATTTTTAAGTAATCTCTACACCCAACTTAGGGCTTAGACTCACAACTCTGAGATCAAAAGTCTCATGCTCTACCAACCAGAACCAGCCAGCTGTCCAAAGATATGTGTACTTTTAATCCCCTTCACCTATTTCACCCCTCCTCCCACCCACCTCCCATCTGGTAACCATCTGTTCGTTCTCTATATTTAAGAGTCTGTTTTTTGGCTTGTCTTATTTTTTTCTGCTTTTCATTTGTTTTGTTTCTTAAATTCCACATATGAGTGAAATCATGGTATTTGTCTTTTTCTGACTGGCTTATTTTGTTTAGCATTATACTCTCTAGATCCATCCATGCTGTTGCCAATGGTTAAGATCTCACTCTTTTGTATGACTAACATTCTACAATATATATCTGTATCTATCTATCTGTCTATATCTCATACTTTTTCATTCATTAATCTATCAATGGACACTTGGACACTTGGAGACAATGCATAATCTTAAGGTGTGTACATTGTCCTCTATAGTTTTGCATTAGGGATTTTAGCTGCAACATATTCAGCACATTTGGCAATATTAAGATACTTGATATAGGACACAGTTTTCAGACATGCCACCCTTGACTTGACAGTCCCTGGCTAAAGGACACCAGTTTCAAAAATAGCTCTTCTGATTCAGTTTTCTTTCAGTTTGAGCTAAATATGAACTGAATAAGAAAGAGCCTTGTGTGTAATGTGTCCCACAAGTTGAAGGGGACCTCAAAATCCTCTACTATGATGGAAAATGAACACCTATAAAATAATTTTATCCCACTACTTTTGCAAAGCCCCTTGAATGCCACACCAATCACTGTTATTTGCCATATTATGTCAGTGAAATCAAAACAGAGAAGGTATTTTGCCCACAATCTCTGTGCTACTAAGTGACAGATCTCACTCCAAAATCTCCAGACAATATCCCTTCTCTAAAACAATGTTTCTTTTATCCTGGGTTTGACGGAAAATTTCCCCATCTTGAACCAACATGTTTTTAAGAAGCATCAACATGAAGCCATACTTCTGTCTGGTGAATCACACTTCTGTTTTTCCATGTCTTTACTATTTCACAGAGAAAAAGCGGCCTCATATTCTTCTTATACACCATACGCCTTCACTCCCTGATGCCACCCTGCCATTTAACCATCTTGAGTCCCAATCTCCTAAATTCCAACTACTGCTTTTGAATTTGACAAATAATCTAATAAACAGATCCTAGTTGTTATATAGACAGAGCTACCTTCCACTTGCATTCTTCTACTGTCTTCATAATGTATGCATATTCTACAGAAAAGTAATAAACAAAAATATAAGTAGCCAGTCCCATGAGGCATATTTAAAGAATGAGGATGATGTAGAGACACCTATTATAGCACAGATCTGCCACACATTAACTGTTACTTTTTACTACTATTAATATATTTGTGGTTTAATTTCCCAATTGTTAATGTTTTATATAATAGTATTAATAATAATAACAAAATTATCTGTAATAATAATTGAGATGGACAAAGTAAATTATGTTCAGAAAATCACAATATTAACCAAAAGCACTTGTCAAGTGTAAGGAATTGTCAACAGTCTCAACTGTTGTTTCTACTATATTCAGAGACTTACATCACCACATATTTATGTACTTTATCTTCTAGCTGGGATTAGGGCCTACTTCTCACCCTAGATGGATATGATAACTTCTGAAAGATTAGACTTCTCTCCAGATTGAAGCAGGACCTAGCATTGTTCTGAACATAAAGGGAATGATTAGGCCAAATCATACACTTCCCTCTCAATTACAGAGAATTTCTCATATCCTATTCCAGCTCCATAGAGCACCCAAAATCACCAAGTTTGCATATCTCTCATTTACAACCAAGATGCACTGTGACTGTCAGACCCAGAATTCAGCAAGCAATTATGTCAACAGAAAATCATACAAGAAGGTCACCCAGTTCTGTGGAGTCAGTATTACCCGAACACTTTTAAGATTGGAAGAAAATTACTCTAAATTCGATATTCACTTCAGGTACCTTAAGTAGTGATTTTAAAGAGGGTTAATGTGATGGAACAGGGTTGGGTGAAATTAACCTGATGGTTGAATTTGAGCTGCTAATTTTTTTTAATTAATTGAATTGATCTTCCCTTTGTTCTTCTACAGTACCTTTGTTACATCCTCCATAATCAAGGGGATTTATCATGCAGAAGAAATGTTTGCAGAGGTTGTTTCTTGCCTTTGCCTAATGTATAAAGGTGTCACAAGGATTTCAACAGGGCAAACAGAGGAATGTGAGAAGAATAACAGAAGCTAGAGAAAGCAGTGTGTGGACTACAGAATAACCCAAAGGCCAGAAAAGTAGGAGGCTCCTATTTATACACTATAAATTGGCAGAGGTTTAGCTATCCTAGCTTAAAAACAGTCCCAGAAGTTGAAACAAAATTTATTCTTTTAGATGAAAGCATCTAGTAAAATATAAATATAATACTTGGCAGGTTTATTACATTGACACAGATTGTTAATATGTTATATAAATTGCATGAAGTTGGCGTATTTGAAAACCGTAGCTGGCTCTTTGTAAATGGAAAGACCATCATTAGAATCCATGGATTCAAATTGTAAGATAGCATATTTTTCTCACAATAAAGAAGACATATTTAAGTTCTGGAGATAGCTAACAATGGTGGGGGGTGTGTGTGTGTGTGAAATTGTTGCTTAGGTAAGCAGTGGGCTCTTTGTCATTAAAAGTGTTTGGTCTGCAATTTATATTATGGAATACCACTGTCTAAAGGAAACAAAATGTGAACCAGAAATATGAGGTACATATATAATTATAAGTTTTCTAGATGTCTCACTAAAAGGGAATTTAAAATGTAGAAATTCATTAAATAATATATTTTATTTAATGTATATCCCCAAAATACTATCATTATACCATATAATCAATATAAAATGAGATTTTTAAAAATATTTTTAAATTAAGTATTTGAAATCCCAAGGGAATTTCAGTTACCCTTAAAATATGAACCACTCATATTTCAATAGTTATATATGCCCTGTGGCTACAGAATTAGGCAGTACAGTGATAGAAGTTTCCCAGATGGTATAAAGGATCCACCGTCTAAGGTTACTTCTACTTTTAATATTTATTATTTATTCACTTGTTTAAAGGTCAAATCATAACACATAGACTTCCAAGAGGGTAAAACAGCTTCCCTGAGCACTTTCTTAGATGGATACAGAGAGGAGAAGCCATGTGGAGAGCACTGGTCATTTTCAAGAAAGAAGGTTAACATAATTTGACTTTTTCTTTTTCACAGACTTGAGTTAAAAAAAAAAAATGCTGAAGGGGGCGGGGCACCTGGGTGGCTCAGTTAGTTAAGCATCTGACTTTAACCCAGGTGAGGATCTAGTAGTTCCTGAGTTGAAGACCCATGTCGGGCTCTGTGCTGACAGCTCAGAGCCTGGAGACTACTTTGGATTCTGTGTCTCCCTCTCTCTCTGTCCCTCCCCTACTCTGTACTCTCTCTTAAAAATAAATACACATTAATTTAAAAAAAAAAGCTGAAGTAAAGGAAACTGGTAAGACAAAGACAAATAAATATGGATCAAACTTACTTTGATCCATATTTATTCCCAATGGTTTTGTGCAAACAATTATGGAGAAATCAAACTCCATACCCTCACATAGCATATTATGAAATATGGGGGAGCCAGACATAAACTCACATAGAAAACTAACTAATATTAAGCAATGTGAAAGAGCACCAAAGAGGTTCTCCGGGGGAAGTGTCCTATAAAAATCCATGGAACAAAAATCATTATTGGCATTCAGAGGAGGTTTCCCAATGAAATCAGCAGGCCTGAGCTGAACCCGTGATGATGGCCAATGGTCACACAAATGCAGAGAAATTTCAGCAGAAGCAATGAAGTGAGAGTATACCAGGAACACTTTTTTTTGATGGGCAAAAAGTAAAGCAGGATGGATTGCAAGGATAGTATTGCTATTCTTTATTGTTCACACATTCTAAGTGCAGCTATCTCATTTGAGTGGTGGGACTTTTCAAATGTTAACAGCTACTGAAAGGGAATAAAAAAAATGCTCTTTGACTCTGTACCTTATCTTCACTATCTGTATCTTTCTAATTCCATCCTCACTGATACAAATAGGCATTTGATGCTGACAATGGGCTACCTGCAAGCTTAGAGTAGGGGGGCCTAACTGAAATTGGTTCCCTACACCAAACATCTGCACTGGCTTTGTCTTCGACAAAGAAGTAGAGATCAGACCAAAATGGACAGGCTACATTTCCAAATGAGAGGATAAAACTCTACGGTTCAAATTAGACAGACTGAGTTTAAGATTTCTAGTGCTGTGAGAGGAAGAGGGGCGCCAAGAGGTAGCATGGGGTCAAACAAGGCTATGGGCACTTTAGCTGGCAATCAGATACAATTCTAATAGGGGATATGAGAAATGTTGGGTTCTGGAGAAGAGGTTAAAAAATGAGAACAAAAGATGCTTCTGTTTGCTCAGGTCAGACACTCTGGTCTTATTATGGATTCTCCTTCCTCCTTCCTCCTTCCTACATCACACGCAATTTGCCACCAAATCCTGTTGTCTCTACTTTCAAACATATCCAAATCCTGGCCTCACTTTCCCACCAAAGGCTACCAGCACTCTGGTATCAACTCCTTTAACCAGGTCCCCTTTTGTCCTTTCCTCAGCAGAGTGGGATTCTTTAAAACATGAATCAAATCATGTAACTCTTCTTTTTTGTTTTCCCATCTCACGTGAAATAAAAATGCATATCTGTGCTCTAAAATCCTCTACATGATCTGCCTTCCCCTTACTCCCTGCAACTGCCTCTTTGACTTTATATCCTTTATTCTCTTCCATGCTCACTCTGCACGCTGAGATTCTTGTTGTTTCTCAAAAACTCCAGCTGTAGCTCACCTACAGGACTTGGAACTTGCTGTTTCCTTTATTTGATGTGCCTTTCCCCAAGCTGTCTACATAGCAAGCTCACCTGCTTCATCCTCACCTCCCAGTGAACCCCCTCCAGTCATCACATTAAAAAAAATTCGCCTGGTACCTCCAATTCTCATTTAGTGTCTAATTATTTTCTCCTTAGCACGTATCCTTATTTAACATGCTGCATATAATTATTTATTTATCATGTTCATTATCTTTCTGTTGACACTGAAATGGAAGCTCCAAGAAGGAAGAAATTTTTGCCTTTTTGCACTCTGTTATATTTCCAGTGTGTAAGACAGTATTTGACACATAGTAGGCACTGAATAAATACATATGAATGAATGGACAAATGTTACAGAGGGAGACAGAATACGCACGTTATCTTATTTGACAATAGTAGGTAGTAGATAAAAAGTAATGGATAAGGGATAAAGTTTTCCCTAGCAACTCAAAAACTGGTTTTCTCTGCATCTGTGTTGGCAGAGGCTTCTGGAGATACAAGAGTAGTTAGAGGTAACTGAGGAGCAGGGGAAGAAACCAGGCATCCCTATGAAGAGGAATCTGGGAACAAAAGTGGTATACAAAATAAATACAGTACACATATTATTTTCACAAGGCACAACCATGAATGTACAAGCATAACTTTAAAAAAATTTTCCTATAGCTGAGATTAAACACTTTTGCCTACCCGATGACAGGTAAATAAATCTTGGGCTCTACTGGTCAAGAAGTCAACATACATTCCATGGCACTACTCTAATTTAGGTAAACGTCAGAGCTAAAATCAACTCAAGTGAGAGGGAGCAAGAGTAAAAATAATATGAATGAAAGTAAGTTTTAAGTTAGAAATGGTGGTAATTAATGAACATTAACCAGGTTACATGGCACTTACATGGTATAATCTGTCTATATGTCTATCATCTATTGGTCTATAACTGGACCAGATTTATAAAGGCCCTCAATACCAAACTTTAGAAGTAAACATTTTTGGACAGGAAGAATAAGCCCTGTGCAGGAGGCCCTCAGGCAATTGTCCCACATACCAGAAAATGGGCAGTAGGATGTAGTTAAGAGCTTGCGTGTGTCATAATGCCCACATGCTATGTAAATGGATTGAAGATGGCCCTTGTATTCTGGCCCTATGTTGTTTACTTCTTCACAGCAGTGTAAGATTATTAGCTCAAAAGCCCACTGGTGCCAGACTCAAATACTTATACCTCCAATTGCTTTTTAAAAAGTAGCCCAAATAAGTAATATCAACCATTTAGTGCTTGCCTGCTTTGTATAAAACACAAAACTGCACACAACATCTGCTAGCAATAAATAAAACAAACCTTGGGGCTATAAAAGACCTGGGCCACTGCTGAACCCTTCTGAGCTCTCTGACACAGAGACCTCCCATTCTGCTGCTGAGTAACATCCCCTAGACACATAAGGTCCTCTCTAATTCCCCTTTCCCTCAGGAGTTACCTAGACCCTTTCCCCTTCTTCGTCTCTGGAAAGTCTTGTGATGTCAGGGATTTCTTCTTGCATGCAAAGGTAAGTTTCCCCTGCCAAAGTTCACCCAGATAAAGCTTGTTGTGTATTACTGCCACTGCATAGTCATATATTTTTCCTTAATCAGCACCCAAATCCTCCAGCTCAGTCAAAGGAGCATTAGAATGTTTGCTATTAGGCACTAGATGCCCTTCAGGACAGGGAAGCTCATTCTGTTCTTGTTTTATTCTGCCCTACCCCCTCATCCATTCCAGAAATATACATGGAAGAGCATTTTGTCTTCTTTTCGTTCCTCCTATTTTCTCATCTTTCCAAGTAATTTTTCCATTTGTTGGTCTTTAGGCATATTATTATTTCAATTCATTTTTTCTCCCTTTCTCTTAAGGGAACAAAAAAATGATCTCTCAATGCAATTAATATAAAGCATCAAAGACTGACCAACTTTTCTTCCAACCTACTCCCTCTGTTTTCAAGCATCCATAGGATTTATACATAGAATAAACATCAGCCCTCAAGAAGTAAATTTATTAAAAAAAAAACATAAGAACTAAAAGTAGTACTCTGCTTTCCAGTACAGTGTTCTCAATATAGCTTATCAAGTTTCCATTCCCCCCCTCCAGTCTTTCTCTCCTAGGCCAAGCTTGTTTTGTAGTTTCTCTGAAAGCCCTTGATCTCCTATCTGGCCTCATTTCTCTATTTGTGTTATCAGGGATACTGGTCTTGAGATATGATGACCTCTATCATCTATCTTTTTTTGTATCAAGCTTCTCTTTAATTAACTTCTTGCTTCTTTAGGTCTACAATCTATTCATTCTTCTTTCCTTTCTGCTTTATCATACTGATCCTACTGATTACACTTTTATTTTTTTTGGTCTTATTCTTTGACCATCAAAGTGACTATAGCATCAGTCAACTCTGCACATGAGAGACAATCCAAGTAGCCACAGTAAACAGGCTATATGTGTATTTTTTCCCTAAGAAAAAGCAGTCTAGATAAAAAATATTTTTTATCAATATCTGCTTCACTTAGAAAAATGGAATATAATAATAATAATAATAATAATAATAAAATAATGAGCTACCAAGCCATAAAAAGATATGGAGGAATGTTTAATCCATATTTCCAAATAAACAAGCCAGTCTGAAAAGGCTAAATAATATATGATTTTGACTATTCCACATTTGGAAAAGACAAAATCATAAAGCCAATAAAAAATTAGTGGTTGCTAGTGATTCAGGGAGTGGAAGGAAAGGATAAATAGGTGAAAAGGGTATTTTTAGGGAAGAGAAACTATCCTGTGTGAAAATTTAATGGAGGATAATATACATTTGTCAAACCCATAGAGCTGTACACTACATAGACTGCATCTTAATGTGAACTACAGACTCTAGTTAATAATAATGTATTAATATTAGTTTGCCAATTTTAACAAATCCCACCAATGCAAGAGGTAAATAACAGAGAAAATTGGGGTGTCACTTGGGGAGATACATGAAATTCTGTGTACAATCTGCTCAATTTTTCTGTAAATCTAAAACTGTACTAAAAATAAAGTCTAGTAATTACTAAAAAGAAAAGAAAAGAAAAGAAATACCCAGTTTGATGTACTCAGGGACTAAAGATTGAGCAATATTTCCAGTAGCAATAGGTTTAAAGACTAACAATAGCCATAGTTTGCATGTTTACTGCTAATGCAATTGTAGCAATTGTAAATTGACTGTTATCATAAATGGCTCTGCACATTGTAAAATAAATCCCATGGCTTTTATGTATGCCAGAAATGGGTTCTTAACATGTAAATGGGCTCCCTCACATGGCAGTATAAATTCCATAAGATTATTCTGATATAATAAATCAAGCAGTACCTTATTAGGAAATACTGGAGTTGCAATGGTTTGTTGGTTTTCATTTAAAAACTTCCTAAAGGAGAGATGTAAAATTAGAAAAATTCATTTAACCACTGCCAAGGACAGTCTTTCACCCTGTTAATTGCGGCGGGGGCTGATGCTGTGGATAGTATGTGAGATAAACATTCCCTTTCTACAAAATATAAATCAAAAGTCCCATGAATGATGCCTCAAATGTTGTTTGGGTATGTGAGTGAGAAGGCAGCTTGAAAAGAAGGGTTAGTACCAGTATGAAGAAAATTCTGTACTATTGCAGGTTTACATTTCCTCTCTCTGTTCTTGATCTCATTCAATAAAATCCTGTGTTTTTTTTTTTTTTCCAAATCATCCTCTCACCCTGACAGAAAAGCAACAAACTAACAAATAATTAACAAGCAAACACACCTCTCCCAAGTTTCTCTGCTATTACTTAGTCTGTTTCATAAGAGTAACTTAGGTATGAAACCCTGCCTATATAATAAATTTTTAAAAAATACCTAATATCAGATACATGATGTTTCTGATTTTGCCACATATCTGGAGGTTTATGGTACATATAGTACGTTTCTGAGGCAAGACAATCCATATAGAGAAGGCATTACAGCCCGTAATGTTGCACCCTTGCAAAGGAACACACATCTCAGGCTTATGCTCAGAGGAAAGCTAGTAACCCTTTCAAAAAGAAAAAAAAAAATTGGTCTAACTCCCAAATCACTACAAAATGTATAGTTTAAACAGCATGAATGTAAATTATTAAAAAGAAAAAAAAGTGCCATATATCTTTAAATGTCCTTCTTTTCAGCCTTCACATTTTATCAAACAATTCTTGGAGATAACCAAAGGAGTGGATACTTGTAGAATAGTAACTTATTTTCTACTACCTAACCAACAAATATAACTGCTCTATCACCCCGCTTCTTTTATCTCCATTAAAATGAAATTGTTGTGGCGCCTGGGTGGCTCAGTCAGTTAAGCATCTGACTCTTAATTTTGGCTCAGGTCGTCATCGAGCCCCACGACCGGCTCGCCTGCTTGGGATTCTCTCTCTCTCATTCTCTCTCTCTCTGCCCCACCCCTGCTCACTTTCTCTGTCATGTAAAATAAATGAACTTAAAAAAAATTATAGTCTCTGTACCCAGATATTAATATATTTTTAAATATAATCTTATTTCAATCCTTAGAACCCTTCAATAGCTTTTAATTCTATTAAGATAAAGTGCAAAATCCTTATCCTGGCCTACAAGGTCTGGAATGGTATAGGTCTTACCCTTTTTTTCAACTTCTATTGTAATACTTCCCACCCATTTTACAATCTTTGTCTCAACCACACCATTCTGTGATATTTACATGCTGTCCTAATCTCAAGTACTGTGCACATGATCATTGTCTCTGACTGGAATATTCTTCCCATCTATCCTTTATTTTGCTTGCTTCTCTATACTCTTTCTTCATATATTATATTAAACACTGGCTTTAATTTTTTTTTCATTGTTATAGCTTCATGCATTATGTTTGCTTATCTACGTTTTCCAACTAAATATATTCTCCATTAAGGGAAGGACCATTGAATGTTTCATTTATTGTTTTATCTCTAAAACTTAGAACAGTTCCTGGTATAAAAAAATTGTTAAATAAATATTTGTTCAATGAATTAATGAATGAATAAGTGAACAAATGAATGAATGAATGAAAATACTTCTTAAGGTAAACTTTGCTTGTTATCATTGGATTAAGTTAAATCCTCTGTTAAAAGTTGATACTGTATGCCATAACTAATTTTGATACTCCTCATCTCCTCATCCCGAATTTGTGTATTTCCATTGATTAAAAAATATTCTACAGTGCCTTCTTGTAAGCATCAGATCAAATTTAAATAGCATAATTAGTGAAAATACCCAAATATCTCTCTTGGTATACAATTATCTCCCCACTGATTTATATACATTAAATTTTTCATTGAATGAGAAAACAAGTAGCATTATTCTGAGATCTATGATACATTTTAGTAACTTTTCATGTTTTAAGGTGCTCTACCATGTTTTTGTGAAGTTTCTTTCCCATCATTAATGACGTTCTTTTTTGTAGATGGCAACCCTATTCCACTCCATGTTCATCTATTTGTTAATATATGTTACATTTATTATGTACATTGGGCAACTATACATATTAAAAGAACAAAATAAAAAATATGATTTCATTATTATACATTTTTTATATTTATTGTTTTAAACTTCTTACCTCGGTGGATACCCAAGAAGTATTTAACTAGATTGTAACTGTAACAAGGGTTAGAAGACTAAGAAAGGGCTTAACACTCCCCTCAGTGTGACTGAACTACAGACAGGTTTCTTCCTGATTACAGGCCTCCCTTTTCTTAGAGTATCTACTTTTGAAAATTTGTAATTGCAAATTTTTTCTCTGGCCCCTTTGAGGTGCCATCTACTCCCAGCCCTTTGCTAGTTTTAAGAAAACTAGCCCTTTGCTAGTTTTAAGAGGATAAACAGGTCCTCTTTTTCAAGGACTTGATAGCCATCTCTTTGCAGTGTAACCATAAAAAAGCAGCATTCCTATCTCCCAGTTTCTGTGGGAAGGCAAGAGCCTAACTTTGATCAGCGTCCATTAGCAAACACAGATGGCCTAATCACATTGACAGGTCCCCACCTGCCCCAGTATCTTCCAGTACACGTTGACTAGCTCACCCCATTGCTTAAAAACTCTTCAGCCTTTTATTTCAGCAGAGTTAGGCCAATCTCTCTGTCCTATTACAGTAGTTTTGAATAAAGTCTTTCCTGCCTATTTACCTGATCCACAACTAGTTTTCTTTGATAGCTGCTGTCCTAAATCTGTACTACATAATCTACATTCAGGAAAATCATTCATATTCTAGGAATCACTGCCGTTATCATTCAAAAACAAACAAACAAAACTATCAAGTGCCTACCTTGTGTTAAATAAAGTGCTAAGAGCTAGAGAAAAAAAATAGCAAACAGGATAGAGTTGTGTTTACTGTGGCAATTGCACTGTGAATAATGCAAGTAAGGAACAGAATTAATTTGGAATGTCCTTAGAAATCTGAAGTCAATAAATAAGATACCATCATAATGTATACTTTTGGAAGATTCTATTATTAGCCTTGGTG
The DNA here is from genome assembly GCA_028646485.1 of Cryptoprocta ferox. Classification (NCBI taxonomy): domain Eukaryota; kingdom Metazoa; phylum Chordata; class Mammalia; order Carnivora; family Eupleridae; genus Cryptoprocta; species Cryptoprocta ferox. The sequence goes on from CM053576.1 coordinate 92,509,338, forward strand.
AGGAATTTTAATCCAAGGCATTTGATATCTTAGGTAAGTTTGAAGAAAATGATGGGGTCAGTATACTGAGAAGATTCTAGGCTAAGGAACACAAGGTCCCATGTGGAGGATTAAAGATGGCCTAAGTTCTTTAACCCTATTCCCAATAAGAGATGGGAGTTTTCCTCTGCCCCTAAATCTGGTGAGATTCTGTGACTGCTTTGACCAATAAAATATGGCAGAAATGATGCTAGCCAGTATATGCGATAGGCCCATGAGACTGGAATTTCCCATTTCCTGCCCCTTGAGACACTTTCTCCTGGAGTCCTGTGCTGCCTTGTAAAAATTCAGACTACATAACAGGAGAGACCAAGTGGAGAGGCTCTAAGACAACATGAAGAGAGAGAGGGACCCAGGTGAGTTAGCCTTTCTGCCAGTACTTCAAGGCACCAGGCGTGTGAGTAAAGCTATCATGGACCCTCCATACAAAAACACCCACTAGCTGAAAACTACCAAATAGCCTCAGTTAATGCCACATAGACAAAAGAAACACCCTGGTGAGTTCTGCCTAAATTCATAGCAAAACATTCCTCAGATATAATACAGTTTGTGACAGTTTGTTACACAGCAATAAAAACGTATTGAAATTAACTTATCCTGAGATCTATTCAAAAGCTAGAACTAGATTTACTGCATGAGATGCAGGTAAACTGAGAAGATATTGGACATGCAGGCAGAGGGAAATGATGCTACTTTTAGATCATGGATTTTACTTAAGAGAAATAGGACACTATTAATTAGACTGTAAAAGAAAAAATGATATAAAATGCTTTTATACTTTGAAAACATCCCTCAGATTAGAAGGATGGATAGATTTCAGAAAGATAAAAGTGAAAGTAAGAAACATAGTAATACTTGCCAATTATGCAGGAAGAAGGTGATAGAAGTTTGGTACACGATGCTGTCAGTAGACATAGAATAGACACATTTGAAATAGATATTGGAACCAGAACTAAAAAGCATTTTGTAAGAAGGGTCCCTCATGGTCCCCATTTGGGTGGCAAAGTGGGTGATTTGCTATTAGCCACCTCCCATATAATAAGGTATGAGAAGAATTCTAGTGTCACTTGACATGGGTTAAGGGACAGACTTGAATGGTGAAATTTACAAAGCCAGTGTCTGTGCAGGAAACCAAAGCATAATTCCTGAGTTATACATGGAAAGAAGTCCTGGAGCCAGGGCTGAACTCACAAGGAGGATCTGCATTCCGGTGAAGGTATCTCACAACTCCTAGGAATATGCCTTCTTATAAGAGGTTAGTATTTTGCAAAAAGGAAAACAAATTATCTGGCTGTCACACAGTCCATATTGGCTTCCAGCTTTTCACGGATATTTGGGAATACCAACTGCCCTGCATACGTTCACACTGAGAGCTCTGTTTAGGAAAGGAGAATACAAGTTCCATTCCTACTTGAGAGAAAGAGGAATCTTCATTATCATGTAGCTCATTGTCTAGGACATGCAGAGTAAGTGCCTAGGGTCATTTTCACTATTTGTTCCATTCATCAAAGTAAAACTTTCTGATAAAATTTATTATAGAATTTTGGTGCTGAAAAGAGAGAGATCAAGGATAAACTCTAGGTGCCTGACTTGATACCTAAGAAAGCTAGTGGTATCATTTACTAATGTGGAAAACTGAGGGAAGGACAGTTTTGAAATTTTACTTTTATTTTTAGAGTGTGTGTGTGTGCGTGTAGCCAAACATGGGGCTTGAACTCACAAGCCCCTAAGATCAAGACCTGAGCTGAGGTCAAGAGTCAGATGCTTAACTGAGCTATCCAAGCACCCCTGGGATTTTTTAAATCATTATTTGTTCTGCACAAGATGCACTTGAGATTACCTCTGAGAATCTAATCAGGAATGTTGATACTAGATATTTGAATATTTGAGTCAAGGGCCCAAAAGAGAGATAAGGCATAAAGATGAACCTCTTGGAGTCATCAGCATGTAGATGGAATTTAAAGTCATGGGGACCAGTATAACACCAGAATACCACCAGAATAAACAAAAAGAAAATAAAAGGTCTGAGGTCTCAATCTCTGTACACTCCAAATATCAGAAATTAAAAAGATGAGGAAAACTAGCTAACAATCCTAAAATGGACTATCTGTGAGAAAAGAGGGAAACCAAACAGTGTCTCTCAAGTCAATTTTTCCAGAAAGGAAGGACTGAATGCATGTGTCAAATGCTTGGCATAGTTCAAATAAGGCGACTGAGAAATGGTCATTAGAATTTGTAACAAGGCAGTCCATATTATTTTTGACAAGAACAATGATAGTAGAATGATAGGGATGAGGGACTACAGAGGAGAATATAAGAGATGAAAGAAGTATGGGAGACAACAAATGTAATGAACACTTCTGAAGTACTTTGCTGTGAAGAGGAGAAGAGAAATGCCATGCTGGCTCAAATATTTGTTGTTGTTAATGTTTTCTTATAAAAATGGAAATGCCTTTACCATCTCACTCAGAAACCTGCAGATGCAGGGGGTGTTCCGAGATGCTGTCTGCTCTAGAGATGGGATAAACTTGGATTATTAATTAAGCAGTGCTCCCCAACATCCTCGAAGGCACTCAATCTCAGTAAGTAAAAAATCACAGTAAAACTATCTATCCATCCATCCATCCATCCACCCATCCATCCATTCAATCTCTTTGCTGTAGTTTTTTGGCCATTTGCTAGTTTTCCTTATCTCTGTTATCTATGAAATGTGTTACACATATTATCTATCATTGTAGTTATGATTCCAGAAAAAATGATAGATAAATGCTATAGGATTTCTTTTTTAAAAGAAATTTTATTAAAGGATAACATGATAGCACAAGGCATCGGGTATTATCACAAAGTGAGCACACCATGTAAACTTTTCCCAGGTCAAGAAACAGAACACAATGGCATCCAAAATTCCTTTTTGTGCCCCTCCCAATCACTATCCTCTTTATCTTTCTCAGACAGTGTCCTGAATTCTAACACTAGTACATTTTGGATATTTTTCAGCTTTTCAAAACAAATAATATCCAATACATAAACAAAGGAGAAAGAACGACTTAATGAAGCCCCATATACCTGCCTCCTGGCCTCAATAACTATCAACTCATGGACAATGTTTTTTTTCATCTGTCAAATGATTCTCAAACTGTGGTGCCTGTGCCAGCAGCAGCAGCATCACTCAAGAACTTGTTAGAAATGCAAATCCTCAGGTTCCATCCTAGACATACTCAATCATGAACTTTAGAAATGGAACCTAGCAATCATCTTTCAGGTAATTCTAATGCATAAAAATGCTTGAAAGCCTTTCATGTAGACTCAGACAGATGCCTTTCCTCTGCTAGATTAGTTTGATGAACATTTTATATATCTTTACATATCTTTTGATTTCTGCCATAAATATTTAAACATGATCCCTAATACAAGTAACAATGCAGTCTGAATATCAATAAATATCTGGTCAATGTTCAGATTACTTCATACATTTTACCTCTTTTTGCTTGAACCAGAACCCAGATAAGGCCTCTGCACTTCACTCCGTTGAATATATTTATTACATGTATTTAATTTATGGTTTCTCCTCATCCTCATAGTCTTTCTTCTCTCTCTCTCTCTCTCTCTCTATCACTGTTTCTGTCTCTCACTCTTTCTCTTCTATGCAATGGAACGGTTGAATAAAATTGATCATTTGTCTGTAGAATTTCTCTGAGCCTGGGTTTTGATTACTGCATCTTAATGAGTATGTGTGTACATGTGTTTATATTCACACACACACATAACAGGTTCATCTATTCCTTGTGTTTTCTGAAAATTGGTAGTCAGATCTAATGACTTTATCATGATTAGATTACATTTGTTGAGAACGTTCAGGATTTTTTCCCCCAATGTGTTATGTTGACACTGCGGTTTTAAGGAAAAAGAGTAACCAAAGAAAGAGGTTTTAGAAGTTAGAACAAAAAGATGATGGGGAGTAGAATGGCATGGACAACAAGACAGGCTAGCTGGGAAGTCACAAAATTGGCAAAAGTGCAGTTATTATCATCCCATGTTTTGGCCGTTCATGGGAAAATGGAAAACAGGAAATAACTGAGTGGTATGATAAAAAAAAAATAGCTTTAGTAGGGGCCCCTGGGTGGCTCAGTCATTTAAGCCTCTGACTTCTGGTCAGGTCATGATGTCACAGCTCTTGAGTTCAAGCCCTGTGCTGGGCTCTGTGCTGACAGCTCAGAGCCTGGAACCTGCTTCCGACTCTGTGTCTCCCTCTCTCTTGCCCTTTACTTGCTCACACTGTGTCTCTCTCTTTCCTTCAAAAATAAACATTAAATTTTTTTTTTTAAATAGTCTTGGTGACTAGAGGTCAAACATAAATCCAGGTTTCAATCCTGGTTTCTTGATATTGTGGGGCCATTCACAAAATACTGTTTAGTATTAGGAGGACATTTCTGAAGTAAAGTTTTGCATTTAATTTATACAAAATGCATCTATGATGGCTGTTCAGTGATCCATAGAAAGCTACAATGTCTTCAGGTATAACTGGCTGTATTTTCCCTCTTCCTTTGTCTTTCTATAATAAGAGTTCTGCAAAATCACTTCTACAATATTGCCTCACCTTTATAACCTGCTTAGGTCTGCTGTGTCTCCCATTAGTCTAGGAAGAACAATCATTTTTTCGATGTTTCATTATCTTTCCTTTGCTTTTTAAATAATATCAACCTCATTATGAATATTTTAATGTTTCTTTTTTGTACACAAAATAAACATTCAAGTTATTAATTAGTTTACCAGACTCACAGGATTGTCTTTGTGTCTCAGGACCCTTTGCTTTCCAGAAGGGTTCCCTTTCCTGCTCTATCAAAAGGAATCTATAATGAATGATACTGATATTTTTAGAAAAAAAAGTGGATGGAAGTGATTCTGACACATTTCACTGCTTATCGCAAATTATTTTTCTGTAGGATATGAAATGAAATGGTTACTTGCTTTGTAGGATTAATTTGAGGAATACATAAGATAACATGTTAAGAACCTAATACATGCTTTGGCATAAAATGGATAAAAAAGGCAGATTAAGTAAAGTTTGTTGGCTGACTCCAGGTGAACAGTGTAACCTGCACAATTTTCTTGGTGTTATCTGCATGGAATAAAGAATTCTGTGAAGGATTCTTTTCCCTCCCTGGAGCTCCATTCCAGAGGCTTTATAATTTATCTATTCAAAAGGAGTACTACATAGGGGGTTATGGGCTATATTCCCTGGCAGTGTCTCCTGTTCAAAAATTGCTTCCTGCTTCTCTGCATCAATACTATTTTTTTTAAAGTCAAGCTCTCAGAGAATAATAAACGAGTGAAAAATACTTTAAGCCAAAGGACTGAAAATATATCTTAATACATTACTCATCTGAAGGGTAGCTAATTAAAACAAGGAATGCAAACATCTTTGAAAATAATTTTTAAAAATAAGTATCACTATAGATGCTCAATTCAGATTTGTAACTAACACACTAAAAATCTGAATAATCTCTTATTGAATTCCAGCAGCAAGCACATATAAATGGCAATTCAAATTAGTTTTTGTTTACATATAACTCAAGAACCTTGTTCACAGTGAAAAAAATAGTACACGAACATTAGAGACTACTCAAACATCATTTCTACTTTAGTTTTAGTTATTGGGAAGAACAAAAGGATCTCTTCTCTCCCTGCCTTCTTCAGGCAGTTGAGGAAAATGATAAGAGGTGAAAAATTCAAGCGTCAAAATCAGGTATTCATGTTTCATCTTTATAAAACTACTTCTTGTCACAGTTCATAGTAAGTAGAAGGCGTTTAATACTTTTACAAAATAAAACATAGAAGGGTATGATTTAATTGAAATTGTCATATCAGAAATTGTCCTATTGCCTTGTATGCTCAAAGTCTGAAAAAGTCTTTCATTATACTCATGGACATAGATGTTTCACCAGGAAATTTCACTGGGGGGGGGGGAATATATATATATATATATATATACACACACACACACACATACATATACACATAGATATATATACATATATATATGTACTCAAAACTGTACATTTTTATGAAATCAATAAGCCCACCACTGGGAAAAATATACCTAAAAGGATAAAAAGAAAGTATGGTTTACTCTGCAAATAACACTGATATATTTAAGTACTGACCAAACAAGTTGCATTAGATGTGTCCACGTAGTTTATTAAATGCTGAAAATGAATTCTTCCTTTGGTAGGGATTTTGGCACATTCGTTCTATTATTTTAAATATTTTTTTGCCTTGGAAATTGGATTACACCATCCCTAAATACATGTTCTAATTATTTTTTTTTTAATTTTAAACCTGGACCTATCAGTAGAAATTGAATTGATTAAAAGTAACACATCTGTAGGTTGTACAACTAAAGTATATATGGGTTTTTTTTAGTTCCTCTAGAAATGAAGCAATCTTGTGTTTGGCAACTGCAAAGTGAAATAGAAATTGGTTCTCAAGGTGGAACTATGAAGCTTCAGTCATTGCTAAGTGGTTGTCATTCCTGAACAGAATTGTTTCTGGTGACTTATTTGCATAAATATCTGTCCCCTTTGCACTTAAAAAAAAGAAAAAGAAAATAATGCTTTTCCCATGTAATGTATTGACTTCCTTTTCTAGCCCTTCTTCCTTTTGGTTTCAAACCTCCTGAAAAATAATAAGGGCAGGGAGAGCAAATCTAGACAGCTGACAAAAGCCCTAGCTAAACTTCTCAGGGCATTAGAATAGTTAATTTCTGTCCCTACCCATTTATGATTTCTTCAAGGCAACAATGCCAATGAAAAAAAGTATGCAAGCCATTGCAGATGTATACTTACTCAATTTATTTCCTACACTGTTCTGAGCAATATCCATGGGAGGAGCAAGTGATCCGCAGTACATATAACCTCTCTTGAATTCACAGAACCAATTTAACCCTTTATATATGTTTTGTTCTCTACATTCATTTTTAACATTTTTTGCTTATACTTAATCCCAGTATACATAAAGTAGAAATAAAAATATAGACCTTTGTGTTTGCATATGAAATAATAATATTGATTCAGAAGATGAAGGAATATGTCATGTTATTTCATGTGGAAGGGAAAGCCAAGGAAAAGTATGAGAAAAGTTGAATATCTTCAGGGAATGAAATCTGTTACATTGATGTGGTTAGTACACAGTTCTCAAGGAAGTGAGAAAGGTAGAATAAGCCAGTCCCAAAATGTCATGTTAATCATCTTTTATTTGACAGGTAATAGAAGACAAGAGACAACTAAGTGATGTACAAAGTTTGACCAATCAGTTTTCTCTCATGTTCACCACCCTTCTGATGGAAACAGCCATGTCTACAGCCTCCATTCAGGGAGCATCAATAGCTGATTCCATTTTTGTAGGAATGACCAAGCTGCTTCCAAATTCCCCCAATCATCTCCCTACAGCTGATTTAAAGAGATGAGAATTCTGGGGTTATAAGATGATTGGGTGTAAAGGCACCATTCAAACTTGGTCAATAGCAATTCTTTAAAATAAGCAAGTATTCTACGTCCAGAAATATAAACAGGTGGTACCAGGAGACAGAGAGTTTGCAGCAGGCATGGAAGAGAGAAGACATGAAAGGTGTGCTGAAGAAGCAAGAGCAGGAGTAACTGAGCCACATTACAGGATAGCCACTAGCACTATTATGCTATCTTTGTGTAAGAAATAGGAAAATGCATATTCATATTGGCTTATATTTTCACAAACACTAAAAAAATGCACAAACAATAAAGAGAAATATATCTCTAGGAACAAGGAGATGAGATGAAGTGAAACAAGAATGGGAATGGGGGTGGGAGCTGAATTTATTCTCTCTCTCTCAACTCTAATTTTTTTTAATCTAAAAGGACTTTATTTCCAGTTACACACACCCTTGTAAGATAAAGTTTAAAGCTGAAAAATGTGTCTCCTGCTTTTGCTGTCTGGAATTCATTCTTCCCTATAGGGAAATCATTGACTGAGTCCTTATGAAATAATGAAGGGTAGACTTCTGCCCTGATGTATTATAATCCCCAGAAAGGGATTCAGCTTTCTCCCATTCTGATTATTTCAGTTTCTGTGATAAATTGACCTGAGCCAGTCATAGTTGGAATCAATGGATTGTTTCTACTCTCTCTTCAAGTTTGCCTAAGGTCCCAGCTAGAGACTTTGGCGAGAAATAGCATCTTTCAGAAGAAATATCAAAGGCAGCCTTAAGGTCTCAATGAAAAGAACTGCATCAGATATTCTCAGAAAATGATGCCTCAAGGAATAGGCTCTAGGGTGCCTGTTTCCCCCAGCTCATCTGGCCAGCATGAGCAATCACCTAATAGACTGAGCGAGGAGCCTTAAGCTCAAGATTTTCAGGAAGATGATGAAGAAATCACTGTTCCTAGAACAAGACATAATTATAAAATTTAAAGCAACAAATAATGAAAGAAATTTGATCATGGAATATCTTGAAAAATTTTTTTCAAAATATTAGTTTTTTGACTTTTTAAAATAGACTTTTGCTTTTTTTATATTCAAGTTAGTTAACATATAGTTAGTATAGTCTTCTTGGCTTCAGGAGTAGAACCCAGTGATTCATCTTTTACATATGTTTTGAGAGAAAAATCAAACCAGCCTGGGAGGGGCAGAGGGAGAGGGAGGGAGAGAATTTTAAGAAGGCTCCAACCATGGTGTGAACCCAAGGCACGGCTCAATCTCATGAGTATGAGATCCTGACCTAAGCCAGAATCAAGAGTTGGCCACTTAACCGACTGATCCAAGGAGGCACCCCCAAAATACGCATTTTAAAGGACAGGGTTAGTTTTACAGAAAACCTGCAAAAATAGTACAGAGAATTTCAGTGTACCTCATACCCTTATTATTGACCTATCACATTGATATGACACATTTGTCACAATTAAACAATATTGATATATTATCTAAATATCATAGTTCATGTGAATTTCTTTAGTTCTTCCAAAATGTTCTTTCTCTGTTTCAGGATCCCTTCCATAAAACCACATTACATTTGGTCATCACATCTTCTTAGGTTCCTCTCCACTAGAACAACTTCTCTTTTATATTTTGTGATGACTTTGGCAGTTTTGAGGATTGCTAGTTAGGTATTTTGTAGAATGCCTTTCAATAAGATGTTGTAAACATTTCTTTCATAATTAGACTGAAGTTATGGTTCTTAGGAGAAAGACCACAAATGTAAAAGACCATTCTCTTCACAACATGTCAAAGATAGATGAGATTAACATGACTCATCACTGTAAATGTTGATACTGATCACATGGCAGAGGTTATTCCAGACTTTACAATGCTTCCTCCCTTTCCATACTGCACTCTTCTGCAAGTCATGGCTTTAGACCATTTATTTTTTAAATTTATTTTGTCATTTATTTAAATTATTATGGAAGCATGGGTATTTATTTTATAACTTGAGTTTCAGTCCAATACTATATTTTGTTGTTGTTGTTTATACAGTATTTACTTTGTTGTTCTAATGGTTGGGGGTTTTGTTTGTTTGTTTTTGTTTGAGCACCTAATGTTTTGAACTAGAACTGGTTCCAGGTTCATCGTGTATATTCCTTGCCCCTGCCACAGAATTAGCCATTTCTCCAAGACTTTGTTCTTTTTACCAGAGAAGGGAATTCAAAAACAAGTCTTGGGTGTTGGATCTTTTCATTGGTACTGGGATGCCTTTGCTTCCAAGCTTTATCAGTGGACAGAGTCTGGATATAAATGTGTATATACTAACCTATAGTTAGTAAAGAGTGTTAGTAAAATATCTTCTAAAAAGTACTTCTTACCTATTTAGCCTTCCTCCCCTACTCAAACTCTGGCAAACACTGACCTTTGTTCCTTTTTGTTCCTTCTTCTTCTCCTTCTTTTTCCTTTTCTTAACGTCATGCACATGGAATCACAGTTTGTAGCATTTTCCATTTGGATTGTTTCACTTTGAATATGCATTTCAAATTCATCCATGTCGTGTGAACAGTTCATTCATTTTTATCAATGAATAGTACTCCATTGCATGCATGCACATACCACAACTTACACGTTTACTTATTGAAGGATATCTCGGTTACTTTTATTTTAGGGTGATGATGAATAAAGCCGTTACAAAATTAATTGCATGTAGGTTTTTGTGTGTACATAAATTTTCAAATTAGTTAGATATAAATGTCTTTGGAGTATGATTACTAGATTGTATAGGAAGACTATATTTAGTTTTATAGGTAACTGCCACACTAGTTTCCAAAGTGGTTCCATTTTTCATAGTATGAGGAATGAATGAGATTTCCTAATGCTCTGCATCCTTGACAGCAATAGGTGTTGTCAGTTTTATTAATTTATTTGTTTTAGGCCCTCTAACAGATGCATCATTATAGTTCATTGTTGTTTTAATTTGTATTTAATTTCTCTTATGAAAAATGATGTCAAGCTTCTTTTCAATGCTTACTCCCCACTTGTGTATCTTCTTTGGTAGGTGTTTGTTTGCATATCTTACGTTTAATTGGGTTGTTTATTTTTCAGTTCTACAAGCAGGTTTCTAACCTTGCCCTTGATTCTTTCTCATAATTTCCATACCTCTGCCAACATTAATCATCTAGTTTTGCATTTTGTCTACTTTTGGCAATAGAGCCCTTAACCTGGGCTCATGGCTGAGAAATCCAATGACTGGATCATATTTAAGTCTGGTTCTGGTAGATGTCTCTTCAGACTTTCTTTTTTTCTTTTTTTTTCTTCATTCCTTGAATTTATTTTAAGATTTTAGTTTTAAGTAGTCTCTTCACCCAATGGGGGCTTAAACTTACAGCCCCAAGCTCAAGAGTTGCATGTTCTACTGAGTGAGCCAGCTGGGTGCCCCATGCCTTCTTCTTTTTTTTTTTTTTTTTTTTTTTTGTTTAAAGTCAGACAGACATGCTGCATCAGCCAAAGAAATTAAATAGGCCTTTAATAGAATATGTATGAATCTGGCTAGGAGTGGGGCTGTGTTTAATGTTTGGTATAGCTACTGATAACAAAGATTTCAAATTCTTCAGGTGTCCTTTTTTTTTATCTCCCTTCTTGATTTAGGGCTTCTGTAAGTGCTCTGAGTGAATCTGTATCTCATGGCACTTTCAGTTACAATGGACTGTTCTTATTCTGGAGTCTGATTGGTGCTGGTGAGGGAAGGGGTGTATTCTGTAATCTTCCAATCATATCTCAGTTTTTTTCTTTTTAGTAGGCTGTGCCTTGGGAATGTGGCCTTCACAAGTGTTTCTTTTCCTCCTTCAGACCTAGGTCTACTCTCCCACAAAGCCACTCTCTACTCCCTCAGCTGCAGCAATCCCAACATATTTGCTTGATGCCCTGTCCTTTGTTGACTATGTTTTCTTTTCTTTAAGTGAGAGAGGAAGGGGTTGTTGTTTTGTTTAACACTCTTGTACTATTTTGTTCTGATACTATTTACTTTCAACATTGCTGAAATTGACATGATGGATCTCTTTTGTTCAAACATCATTTTGTTTATTTTGGAAATGATATTTTATTGCAATCAAACCAGATAGTGGAGACAATATAAATACTGTCTGCAGTCTCAAAATCCAGATTTAACACCAGTATTTTCCTTGATGTTAATTTTACAGCTTTGTATCTGTAATTATTTTTATGAAATGTGGTTATGTTACACATATTGTTTTTTGAACTGCTCCCTTCAACCAAGAATATACTGAAAGAACTTTATGTGTCTATAATTGCATATCTATACTAGAATTATTCAACCAAATAAGTTTTACAGATATATGATAATATATTTAGCAAATCACTATTCACTGACCATTTTGGTTGGTCCTATTTTGCTCATATAAAGCATATTGTAGTAAATATCCTTCTATATGAATTTGTAAACAGTCTACTATTAATCTTTTTGGATAAATTCCCTGAAGTGGTATCTTTGAGCCAGACAGAAGGTTTAAGACTTTAAAAACATCTAAAATTGTGGTTAAGCACACTCTTTTGTAGCTTTGATATAAATTGGCAATGCAATGTCCTGAAAGTTACTAACAATTTACTTCCATACCAATACTATATAGCAGTCCAAAGCTAAATATTTTACGTCTTAGAAGAAGTATGTGTCTCTACTGGGTTGAATTCTCTCAGAGAATTCTTATGGGAGTATAACTCCTTATCCTAAGTCCACGTTACACAGATGGAATCCTCTTAGGAAAACCAGTGTTTATATTTATTAGGAGAAAAGCATTGTTTTTTCCTGCTCATTCTGGGTCCCTCAGCCTGAGAGTGTGGATAGATGAATAGCTTTTTAAATACTTTATTCTCAGAGGACCATCTTCTTCTACATTAAGTATCAGCATGCTTGAGCTCCCACAGATATGACAGATTTTATTTGTTATTTTAGACCAGGGAACCTAATTTTCCCCATACATATGATAGGAACTGGCGCTAAGAGAGAATCAGAAGAATCATGAAAAACTCCAAGCTTCCCAGATAATCTGCTTAATGAATATCAGTTCGTTATTTTTTTTTAACTTCAATTTTGTTCTTGGAAAAAAAATGTTCAGCATTTCTTTGCTGCTTTTCTCATCTGGTAATTGGAAATAATCTCCAAAATTCCTATCAGTGCTTCTGGAATCCATTGTGAACTGAAGATGATATTTGTTTAGGTGTCAGCTAATTTAATAGAACATTTAATATTGTAAACAAACAGATGCCCATTTTTAAATGTATCTAAGAGGCAACTGGAGACAACTCAGATAATTTGTGCACTTGTAATATATTATTGTTGGCTCTCTGTGTATCTTGGAAAGCAATTTTCCATGAAATTGCTGTTACCTTTTAAATGTGAGATCATTTTGTACAATGCTCATTTAAAGGAATTACCCCCTCTGTATAAATATCATTCAGGCTAACTACACAAAAGGTGCCAACATATTAATCTCTTTAAATATATGGCTTAGGGAATAAAGGGATACTTTTCTACATTCTAATAGGACTTACTTATAATTTGGCTTAGGACATATTTCTAGCTCATTTGTTTGGGTAATGCTATATTTGGACCCCAATGACCTCAGAACATATAGGTCCCATTTTATATACCAGGGATCCCAACTGATAGCTAACTGTTAAATTATCTTGCCAATAAGCATCAACAGAATTCTAAATCAGAGATAATTCAAATAACATTTTCCTATGAAATAATTTGTTGAAATGAAGACTATAGAACTTTTTCATTATTATGTCTCTAGTAGAAAAGTATCCATTTCTTATTTTTTTCCTGGCACCTGGAATCTTAATACTTCTTTTGAATTTCTAGGCCTTATGTGGTGTATCCCCATTTGAGTTATCTATCCCATGATTGTAGATAAGCTAATCCTCTTACTAATCAACAGATGCTGTCATCTCCTCCTCCTCCTCCCTCTCTTCCTCCTCCTCCTTCTTTTTTTTTCTAGAAAGGCTCCACCACATTTTGCCTATAATATTTCCATTCCTCTACAAGGAAATGTGGCAAAGAAAAAAGACATCTTTAAGGAGTAGAATCTCAGGGAAATTGGTGATAACAAACCTGGAGACGATTGGAAATGTCTCCTCTGCTGGAAGGCTTTGTTTACCACAAATTTATGTATATGACTCTCAGTAATTTGGTCAATATATTGATACTCCCTTTATTTCTCCTAAGTCAATGCCCTCTTTAATTTCACAGAATAATTCTTCCAAACCTTTGCCAATCTTTGTATGCTCCCTAAATAACTCACTCTGCAGTGCTGAGATATTCTATCACATATGATATATAGTTCAAATCACTTACTACAGAATTTCCAGTCTTCGATATAAAGAAACAGTGTTCAATTCTACCTCTTCTTTTGTACTTTAAAAAATCTTATTGGTTAATATATTTTCTTTCTAGTTATTTATGGACAAACTAGGTTTTATATAATTTGGAGGTACAAAGAAATGGAGCAAGCATTCTTAAAAAGACAGAGGATATGGGTTGGATTTGTTATCTATGATGTAACCATTCCAGGAGATACTGGAGTATGACAGGGACTATTATGAGGATAGTAAAAGAAATCCTAAAGAATGATAAAAAATGAAAATGAAAGTTCAAGAAAAGACACTGCAGAAAGCACTTCATTTTATGTGATAAACAAGAATGGCGGGGGAGCATACAATGGCAGTACTAAATTGGGTTCACAATTCAAAGTGGAACGTTGATATCAATTATTAGATCATTCCAGTCTTGACTTTGAGTTTTGAGGAAAGAATAGTTTAGGAACAGTTTGATGTTTTAGTGGTATCTCTCCAATTCTTTATCTTTATGTCATCATCACTGTCTTCATCAGCATTGGGACTATGGTTAACATTTCTGGGCACTTAATATTTACGAGAGATGACAATATGTCCCTTACACCCACAGCCTCATATACATTCAAATACAAAGTGCTTTGGGGTGCCTGGATGGGTCAGTCAGTTAAGCATCTGACTGGTGGTTTCAGCTCAGATCATGATCTCATGATTCACGGGTTTGAGCCCCACACTGGGCTCCATGCTGGCAGTATGGACCCTGTTTGGGATTCTCTCTTTGCTCTCCCCTTGCTCATGCTGTCTCTCAAAATAAATGAGAAAACTTAAAAACAGTTACAAATACAATGAGCCTTTACATAATTTTCCAAGTTTGCAGAGCTGAGATTTAAACTTCTGTGTCTAAATTACTAGTCCATGTTCTTTCTAAAATATGCCATTGACTCTATTCCACATATAAATGGCATTGATTTAAATGCTTGTTATTTTTAACTTCCCCACTTCTCCTTCATATTAATTTTTTTAATGTTTATTTATTTTTGAGAGACAGAGACAGAGCATGAGTGGGGGAGGGGCACAGAGAGCCAGAGACACAGAATCCAAGGCAGACTCCATGCTCTGAGGTGTCATGTCAGCACAAGAGCCCAAAGCTGGCTGGAACTCATGAGCTGTGAGATCATGACCTGAGCTGAAGTCAGACATTTACTTATCCAACTGAGCCACCCAGGTGCCCCCTCCTTCATATTAGATTCCTCTTAATGAACAGTAACCTTCCCGCCCTTGAAGAAAAACACACAGGCTACACAGGCTGTTTTTTAAAAGCATTTTTGATTACTACTCACACACACAAAGGCATTGCTACATAATGACGGCCCATCAGGAAAAGATGGATTCTTTAAGCAACTTTAATGTCCCTGTAGCGATTCCAAGCTCCATCCTACCCCAGATCCTACTTATGAACTTCAGCTTAAAACATTGTATTTTCTTAGTCTTTATCTCTCACTAAGAACAGTACCTCACATCTAAGTATCTCACACTAAGAACACTAAGGTATAGGCGGTGTTCACTGGAAAACAGGTGAGATCTTATGGATTAAATAAACCTGGAGCAGAGGAAAAATCCTCTTGGGCTTGTAGTTGCTGAAGAAGAACACATATTAATTTAGCAAGTAAACAAAGCATTTAAGAAAAACCTCATAATATTAAAATGAACTGAAAATATTCTTATGAGGGTGATGTCTACATGAATTCAAACACCATGACTTAATTAGATATTTAAATAATGTTCAGAAATGTCTGGCATGTTACGGAACCAGGTCTGAATCACCCAGAGGAAGAACCAAGCGGCACCCAGAGACCTTGGAAGGCAGGAGGTTTATTTTACACCTGTAGGCTCAGAGGAGATCACTCTCCAGAGGTCTGAGCCCTGAGCGTAAGCAGAGGGAACAACTGATAGTCTGTTACTTCTGCATTCCATATTAGTAGTAATTTGGTGCGCATGACAAGTGGGGTAGGAACAAGAACCTGGAAGCAGGGACTGGAATTTCCCTATCAGTCCTGTCGCCATCTTATAACAGAGTTTTCCCTATCAGCATGTGATGAGAAAAGCCTCCAGCAACACCTACACAGTTTTCATTGGGCTCCCCTACCAATGCAAAACCCTGCAGAAGCTACTGGGGCTTCACTGTATAACTTGGAGCCCAGTGAAGACTCAAAGCCTTCCAAATGAGCTCCTTTTCTCTCTGCTAACCTCTAATAATCAGAGGAATTATAAATTTGTGGGCTTTGTTCTCCATTTAGGGACCTCCCTTCTCTCCTTTTATAGGCCAAAGGAAAACGAAAGGTAAAAACCTGAGCCTAATTTAAACATCCCTTATCCCTACATATAACTAAGAATCTGAGACAGGTCTGTTCAGCGCAAAATGCAATCTGAATAACTGCCGTAAGCTACCACTAATATTTCAACACTGTTGATAAGAGTCTGTGATTTCAAAACCACCCATGACTTTAAAATACACATTGTGCCACAAACAACCAAGGTGCAACATTAATATTTCACTTAAGATCGATTTGTACATTGAGGACAACCAATAAAACTTAGATTGCTTAACTTCTGTCTTTACAGTTAGAATGACAAAAAAAAAAATCAAATGTGAAATGGTTTACCTCAGGCCGCCATCCAGTCTTGAAGTTCCTCTGAAACGCCAATCCTTTCTCAAGGGCATCTAAACTAGAATCACCTGAAATACTAGTTAAAGTGCACATCCCCAAGCTAATCAGACTAAATCAGAAATCCTGGGAGCTGGAACGTGGCATCTGTAGTTTCACAAAACTCCCTATAGACTGCAATCACAGAGAAGGTGGAGAATCATGTTTTAGCACGTTCCTGTGCTCGTCAACCATGTGCTTTTTGTTATACTATCATGTCTCAAATTCAAACCCACAATTACATACTTGCCTGGGACAGAAACTTTGAAAACTACACTCCTCCTTTGGCAGTGGCTCCAGGTTAGACCTTCTTAAGAAAGCAGCAGAGGAGAAGGGAAGACAGAGGAGGGAAAAGCCACATGCCCCTTTCTGTCTGCTGGTTCCTGCCAGTTTATTCCCAGTGATGTTTTTTTTCCCTTTTTTTACTCTGCAACAGCAGTTTGTTCCCATGATATCAACTGATGATTCCCACTTAGAGTGTTTCCAAAACGCACAAAAACAGTACTGCTGTTAGCTACGATGCAACAGCAAGTTACTCAAAGCAGAGGGCTATCAGCAGAAAAGATGAAGGGGGAGGGATAAAAGCAGGAAAGGAATGTGTTTTATTTTGCAGGATCAGCAGTTCCCAGGAAGGAGACACCCAGCTAGGTCGTTAAACTGATATCACCTTGCTAGGTGTTTACCCTAAAAGCCCCTTATGTGAGCCAGTTTGGGCCAGTTTGGAGCTAAAGACCCATGCAGAAGCCCCTCTGGGTTGTCCTGAGGTTACCTTTAGTTCATAAAATTAAGATCTCCTCTTATGAGAAGGATTTTCTGCCTTTTTTTTTTAACATATGAGGTATGCACTAGCATGCTGATATGCTAAGCATGAGCATTTAACCTAGATGCCTAAATAATAGAATATGTATAAATTCCCTAATGCATATGCAAGCTTTTTGCCCCTGCCCCTAGGGCATACTAAATAAAAGCTTCCTATACTAGCCCCTTAGAGAGACAGTGCTTTAGACAGCTATCTCCCTGTATCCTTACTTGCTGCAAGTAATAAAAAACTATTTGCTCAAAAGAAAAAGACTGGCTCATCTACTAGCTAATGCACCCAAGTGCGAGCTCTTTATCACTGGTAACATTACACCCCTCCTGTCCCTTATATTTAGGTTAGCTTGACCTCTTTGCTTTGTTCCCACTGCTCTAAGGATGTAACTTTTTTTCTGAGGGTATTACCTGTGAGGTATTTCTGTCACTATGTTTTTGTTTGTTTCTTTATCAGTTTCTTAATACTTGATTAAAAATTCTTCGATTTAAATTCTCTTTGTTAAAATAATTGACATATTTTTTCTACTCACAAATAGATGCTGAGAAATTCGAGTTTCAAGGAAATAAATTCATCACCCCTCACCACCTCATGAAAATTCATCACATCATAAAATAGCTCTTTTTGTTGAAAAATTTTTCTCCATAGGGACCAAATTCAGTTTCTCTGCCTGTGCAACGCATCCCACGTTTTGGTGCATAAAGGTGGGCACCTTATTATATAATCCTGGCAAAGCAGATGCTTGATCAGGTGTAACTTCACTGTATTTTTGCAGAGATATTTTATTTTCTATTTCAAAACAAAGTAATATGTTATAAATGGGAGAATGAGAATATTATAATCAGTGTTTTAGAGTATATCTTATCATTAACCCTTTCAACAAACATGCAAAGAAGGCACCAATAGTCTCATGATAGATGTATAATCTCAAACCTGTGCAGATTAAGGTAACTAACTTGTCTACTGGTAATTCACAAGACTGGTAAATGATAGTGATGTTTCCACTACATTAATTTTATAGAAAAATACTTTTATGGTACTTTAATTATCCTTTATTTTTTATCTTTAATGATCCAAAAGGAAATATAAAACATCTCAGCTAGATTGCTGGCTTTGGCATCTGACTGGTTCCTGAAGGGCATTCACGTGAAACTGCCAAGGGGGGGAAGAAAAAAAAAAAAACTCTAAGAAGAAGCAGAGACACATCTTTTAGTTAAATGTTTATAATAGTCTTCCAACTTTTAAATATTAAAATATTGTATGATAATTTTAGAGTTGACAGTTTACATATATATGTATGTATTACATTCAAATTACTTCTTTTTGTTATTGCTATGTTTCTGAAAATGCATTACTTTACTATTATAATTATTTTAACAGTATCACCCACTGTAATAAAATAATTATGAATCGTTTATTTAGGAATATTTATCTTATCGTCCTCATGATATATTCGGTCTGATGATATAATAATCAACACTGACAGAAGGATAATAATTTAAATTGTTTGCCTTTCTTTTTGAAAATCAATTTGTTACATAAGCAGTGGTAAATACTGACTCCTCTTTCAATATATGAAATCAATCTTGTCCTCTGAAAAAATAATAATCACATTTTATGAATGTGGTACAGTAAATAATTTTTATATTTAAAAGTAAGTCGATGGTTGATATGTTTTAAATATTCAGGTAGCTACATAAGTATGATTTTCACTGGAAATAGCATTCAAAAAGAATAAAAAATACATACACACTCACACTTTTTTGCCTAAGAAAATCATATGACCTTTAACAATCATAGGAAATGAGAACCACTGATTTGTAGTTATAATTTACTCTAAAATCATTAACTTCCTATTATTTTCCAAAGCTTTTATACTTTAAAAAAGAAAAAGAAAATAAATTTCTCTTTAGTTTAGAACTGCATTACCTGTACTGAGCATGAATGGTACCTTGATTAATGGTGATATATAGCAGAAGTGATCTGATACACAGGTATTCATCTAGGTTTCACAAACTGATAAAGACAAAGTCAGTGTCTCTTAATGCTGAAAGGAAGAAAGTTTAGTCTTTAGTAATTCCAATAAAAATTTTCCTACCTAAAATTAATTCTAAGTGTGCTTAAAACACGTCAGAGACAGTGAAGAGGTAACTTTGTACCTTGGTCTCTCTTGTTTAAGATGCAGAGAACTGAATATAGCAGGCAGGTTCCAGAGGGCTAATAATACTTTCCATCCTATGTTACTTCAGATTCACGGGTCTGGAAGATGGGAGAAATTTTAGGCTTCCCAAGATTTAATCAAAGAATGAGGAAGTCTGAGCTCAAATTAATTGCTTACATCGTATTTCTTAATTTGAATGGGTTATAGGTGTTATGTAGTCCAATTTAGAACCTAGAACAGAGGGGGTGCCTGGGTGGCTCAGTCGGTTGAGTGTCTGGCTTCGGCTCAGGTCATGATCTCACGGTTCGTGGGTTTGAGCCCCATGTCAGGCTCTGTGCTGACAGCTAGCTCAGAGCCTGGAGTCTGTCTTCAGATTCTGTGTCTCCCTCTCTCTCTGACCCTCCCCCTGCTTACGCCGTCTCTCTCTCAAAAATAAAATAAAACATTAAAAAAAAAAAAAACTCAAAAAAAACCTAAAGCAGAAAGTGTGATCATTACTGTTCTAATGGATGATTACCTCATCTTATTTAACACATCCAGGGTTTGATTTTTAAAAAGGAGCCATTCTTCTGGGATCCTTTGTTAGCTGTTAGTCAAATTTTCCCTGAAACTTCCTGCAGTTGATACTAATTTTACCTTTATAACTACACAGGATAATCTCAATAATTTTTCTCTGTTGTGTCTTTAAAAAAGTGTAATCACCCAGGTGACTGGGTGGCTCAGTCGGTTAAGCATCTGACTTCGGCTCACGTCATGATCCCACGGTTCCTGGGTTCGAGCCCTGCTTCGAGCTTTGTGCTGACAGCTCAAAACCTGGAGCCTGCTTCAGGTTCTGTGTCTCCCTCTCTCTCTGCCCCTCTCCCACTTGCTCTCTGTCTCTCTTTCTCTCAAAAATAATAAATGAACATTAAAATTTAAAAAAAAACAAAAATGGGCCATCTCTTTATCTCTAAACTCTAGGACCACACCACAAAATAATCTATAATTTTTTTCTCCCTTTCTTTCTGCTTTTTCTCTATCTCATATACATGATATTTTTCGACTATTTGGAGAATAATATATGTGCGTGTAGTTATTATTTATAATCATTATTCTTTTATTGTTTAAAAATGCTGCAAATAATCATGTTTGAACTTATGCTTTATATACATATGTTATGGTATGTATTACTTGAGAGTAAAATTGCTTGGACAAATGTCACATACTATAAAATTTCCTCCAAAGAAGTCAATTTTCACTCCCACAAACACAACCAGAGTCTTCTTTATCTATAGGCTCACCAACACTAGATTTTATAAAACTTATAGAATTCTTTCTTCCAAGTCAATGTGGTGACACTATCTCTTCAAGTGACTACTTCCTCAACAGTGAGAGAAGGAATTTTGTTGTGTTTAAAAAAGCTATTCCTATAAAATCTATGAACTTAATTTTTAATTCTGACTGTTGACTTTTCTTTTTGTAATTGTTAGTAAATACATTTAAGCACAGAATTAACACTTTTCTGTTACAAAGAAAGAGAAAAGCAGCATAACAAGGAGGACTGAAATGGGAGATACGAAAAGATATAAATTTAACTTGTAGATATGAAAAACAGTCTGAAATTTTAAAAAAATCTGAAAGGGCTTATCCTCCAGATATTACAGAAAAAAAAGTGATGAACTTGAAACCACAGAAACAGAAACTAAATGAAAGAAAAACTGAGGGAAAGATACTAGAATAAATGAACTGAGAACCAGTGAGCTAGGAGATGGAATGCAGCAACCTAATATATACGGAACTGAATCCCAGAAGAGAAGGGAGATAAGTCAGAACAATTATTTGAAGGAGAAATGGCTAGATTATTTTCAAATTTGATAAAAATTATAAACCTACAGATCAAGAGAGTTCTACAGAATGACACTTAGTGGCGGAGAAGGAACATTTGTCTGCTTACATAGGTCTTCCGGCCTGAGAATTGTTATCCTTGGAAAATGTTGGTGACGATTGTTTCTTATTAAAAATTACTAATTGAATAAATTTAGAAATATTTTCTAAAATCTGGTACATTATATTTTGTGATGTTTCAGTGTTTTTAAATAAGATCTTTTCTGAGCAACCAAATTATTATGATAAAATATGGATATTCTTAGTAGCCTGCTTCTTATGTTTTCCTATTTACTTCTTTAACTCAAGCCTAATATGAAACCATGAAGTAGTTCTCTAAATACATATATAGTGTTATACCACTGCACATATACACGTACACACACATACATGTGCACAATGCCATTCCATTTGTGTGTGTGTGTGTGTGTGTGTGCTTTTATCATCATTTTTTAGGAAGTTCCATTTTATTCTTAAAGATATTATAAAGATTAATGGCATCTAAAAAGACAGCACAGTCATTTCCAAAAGGGTGTAACAAGAATATAAAATAGTATATTATCACAAGAAGCCCTTATATTGCACCATTTTATTTTTTTATAGTTTATTATAAAGTTGGTTTCCATATAACACCCAGTGTTCATCCCAACAAGTGCCCTCCTCCATGTCCATCACCCCCTACCCTCTCCCCCACCCCCATCAGCCCTCAGTTTGTTCTCAGTATTCAAGAGTCTCTCATGGTTTGCTTCCTCCCTCTTCCCAACTATTTTTTCCCCTTCCTCTTCCCCATGGTCCTCTGTTAAGTTTCTCCTGTTCTGCTTATGAGTGAAAACATACGGTATCTGTCCTTCTCTGCCTGACTTATTTCACTTAGCATAACACCCTCGAGTTCCATCCACGTTGCTACAAATGGCCAGATTTCATTCTTTCTCATTGCCATGTAATATTCATTGTATATATAAACCACATCTTCTTTGTCCATTCATCAGTTGATGGACATTTAGGTTCTTTCCATGATTTGGCTATTGTTGAAAGTGCTTATATTGCACCATTTTAAAACCACATCTATATCTCTCCTACCTCCTGTTCTTATCCTAGCAACCAGTAATATGTTCACCATTTCTAGTATTTCATCATTTCAAAAATTTCACTTAAATTTATTCATATAGTATGCAACCTTTATACATTAGCTTTTTTTGCTCAGTATATTTCCTTTATTATTCATCCAGTTATCACATGTATCAGCAGTTCATTCCTTTTATTGCTTAGTGTTCTAGTATGAGTATTTTGCAGCTTGCTTCAATTCACCTGTTTGATGATATCTGGGTTGTTTCCAGTTTTTAGGTACTAGAAATAAACCCACTATGAACATGTGTTTATAGCTTTTTGCATGAACATAAATTTTCATTTATTTGGGATTTAAACCCAGAAGTACAATTGCTGGTTTATAGAGTAAGGACATATTTAATTTTATAAGAAATAGTCCAACTTTTTCAAAAATGACTGTACTATTTTACGTTGCTACTAACAATGTGTAAGAGATTAAGTTTCTCTTCATCCTTACCAGCATGAATGTTTTCACTCTTTTTTATTTTAGTTGTTTGGATAGATGTATAGAAATACTTCATCGTTATTTTCATTTTCATTTTAGTTATATCTAATAATGCTAAAAATCTTCTCATGCACTCACATGCCATATTTTCTTCAGTGAAATTTTTCTTCATGTTTTTTGCCCGTTTTCTAATTGGATTGGCAGAACTGTTCAGCATCTTCATTATGGAGGTGAATACATGGACCTACTACCCAGGTGATAAAATTGTACACAACTAAATACACACACATGAGGACAAGTGGAGCTAAGGAAGTCTGAATGAGATCCATAGATTATATTATTGTCAATACACTGTTTGTATATCTCATAGTTTTGCAAAATGTTACCACAGGGGAGAAGCTGGCAAAATGTACATGGATATCTTTCTGTCTAAAAACAAGTGGATTTAGAAATATCTCACTAATATTTCAATTAAAAGTGGTGTATTAGTCTGCCGTGTCACCAACAGTTGAATAGTCTGGAGAATGAGAGAGATGTATTCACTGCTTTAATTTATACCGTTTCTTTACATGATACAAAATAAAATAAAATAAAATTATAGGGTAATCAAATGCCCTTCCATACCAGCATGTCTAAAGCAGCCTTGTAAATTAGAATTAAAAATAACTTTTTAGGGACACCTGGGCTTAGTCAGTTAAGCATCCAACTTTAGCTCAGGTCATGATCTTGTGGTTCGGGAGTTCTAGCCCTGAGTCAGGCTCTGTGCTGACAGCTTGGAGCCTGGCACCTGCTTCAGATTCTGTGTCTCCCTCTCCCTCTGACCCTTTCCCCATTTGCACTCTGTCTCTCTCTCAAAAATAAACATTAAAATTTTTTTCTTTCAAAAATAATAACTTTTTGTTCAACTTGTCTTCTATTCTCCACTTACATGCATGGGAATAATATCAGTGAAATAAAAATCCTACATGACTCTTTAGAAAGTAAGATTAATTTTACTCCACACAATTTGTAGGAAGTTTTTGATTAATTTAAAGGTTTTAGTCTGAGGTATTTATCTTGACCTGACTCTTCTACATGGCAAAGAAGGGGCTATGTATGAGCACAGGAGGATGCCTACATCTATTTGATTTGACATGCATATATTCACACCAAAATAATGTATATAAAGTACAGAAATAACACTAGCATAAGCAATTTAAAGTAGGATAAGATTGGCAAGTATCCACTATTACAGATGTTCAAAAGTGGGGGGGG